>OZ057406.1:26680136-26718176 GCA_964056735.1 Allodiplogaster pararmata | reverse complement strand
AGAAGCTCCGAAATTGGTATCATTAGAATCGGCCCCCTTACCTCTCTCTAGGGCCCCTTTTTTCCCATTCAGGACCCTTCTCCTTGAGACTCCCTTTCCTCTTCGCTTAGGTAGGCCCCCTTTTCTTTCGACTCCTTTCTGCTCAGGTAAACCTCTTCCACTTCCCTCTCTTCCATTGTAAACTTTCTAGTTAGGAATTTATAATGCTTTTCCAGACATGTAGAGAACTTCTTGGCTTCGTAAAATGACTATAAAAATTAATATTTACATGGTACTTTTTTTTCGAAAAAAGTTTTTTGAAAATAAATTAAATAAAAACTGCCTCAAAAAAATTATTTCTCCCATAAAGGGAATTCGTGATGCTGAATCTATCTGTGCCGAGAAAAATTAGAAACCCTAGCGTTGGATGTCAACCAGGCCTGGCCAATTAAATTGATAAACATATGTATACATATATACATATCTATGTATATATAGGCCAGTTATCGAGGCAGCTCGTCTCCAGTTCTAAGTAGGTTAATCCTCACTCTTGATAATTTCCTTGCAGCGCAGAGGCATAAAGTCGGTAATTCTAGTGAAATTTTTGTGATCCATAATTTTTGCATAGTTTTTACGGATATTGCAATAACACGCAACAAAAAACAGGTTTAAACGGTTTTATATTAACTTATTTCATTTTGATGGAACTAGGGAAAAAAGGCAATCATTCGACTGTGAATAGAGTTGAGGCCGCAAAAAAAGAAGCGTAGAATATGGTAGAAGAGGCAATCGTTGCAGGACCATTTTGCGACAGTCGGTGCAGACGGAAGTGCGCGAATGTTTGATCTGCGTCATCTGGAACACTCTACGATAGTCTATGAAGATCCGGGAAAGGTTCCACTGTGTCGACTCGCCTGGAACAAGCAGGACTCGAATCTCCTCGCCACCTTCGCACAGGACTCGAACGAGGTCGGACTCATGTTTCACCAAAGGGCTAGTGTATTAATAATGTGTAACTGTTAGTTCAACTGTTGAAAATTGTAAAAAAACGACCGCTCTTCGAAGGATAGAGTCTGGAATAATGAGAAGCGAGCTAAAGTTAAAGATTGGAGAAGGGAGATTTAGTCATTATTCTAGATTCCCTCGCTCAGAAACGGTAGTTTTTTATTATGTTCTCAACAGTACTAGTGACTATAGTCGGACTACGATCTATTAATACATTTCGATTCACAATGTACGCGTTCATTTGTATAAAAATCATAAGCTTAAATATTGATTTTTTTAAATTCTTATAGCTGACGTAAATGAAGAGCCCATTGATTGAAGTCATAAGTTAAATATTTGTTTCTTCAACGAAAAAAAGTTGAAATAGGGAAGGAAATAGCAGCAATGGTCGATCAAGTCATTTGACAGTGTTTTTTTTTTGGCGAGAATAGAAAGTTAATACTTCTTGGCATGTAAAAATGTTCATATTTTGACTGTATTTCAACCAGGCTAGTTTTGATCACCTGAAAAAGGGTGTAGATCGAAAAATATTGATTAGGAGGTAAGGAGAGAGACTGATTCCGTAGGATGAGAATAGAGAATACGTATCATGAGCTTTTTGCAGAGCGTGTAGATTTTTCATGCTTTGATAGTCGAGGGAGTAAAGTTGTGGCTCCAAAAAAGGTTTTTCATAAATCATGACTAATGTGAAGCAAAGCTCAACAAAAGTATCTCGCCATTGAAATCCATCGCATGGGCAAAAATGGCACTCGGCCAGGACCGAACCTCCGTTGCCTATCCGGGGCTTGTGACCTCGTCTACCAAGCCGGAGACCTTCGGCGGGCAAACTACAACAACAACATCCGAGGCTTGTAGAGCGTTACCAATACGCCAACCGAGCACACATTGTCCCATGCGATTTCTTGTTGTATCGAAATCGCATGGGACTTGTTACTAAGACCGTTCTTTCTAGTCACGCATGCTCATGAAGCTCATGAAAGGAGTGTAACTCCACAATTCATCATTCAGACAGAAAAATGATGGTAGAGAGAAGATCAATTTAAGTTGGTAAATCGAGTGCCATTTTTTACCCGTGCGATGGATTTCAATCCTACATAGTTTCGGCCCATCGGTACTTATATCTCGCAATTGGTTGAAAAATTTGAAAGCTTTCACTCTTCGAGCGGAAGAGTTTCGAATTATGAGAAGCGAGCTGAAAATGAAGGGTATAGAAGCGAAAGCTTCTCATTATTTCAGACCACTCCGCTGAAAAAACGGTCGTTTTGGAAATTCTCCACAGTGCTTGTAACCTATGATAGAGTGCGTTCCAGGTGATTATTCTGGATATCCGAGTGCCATGCAATCCTCTCGCCAGACTCAAGAACCATTCAGCCGCTGTGAACGGCATCGCCTGGGCTCCGCACTCCAGCCAACACATCTGCTCCGCCGGTTAGTCTCAAGAATACTGTATCGAAAATATTCGCGTTAGTTTAGGGAGTACTGTAACCAAAACTTGTGCAATTTTCATTTTCACTAACGAGTTACTCTGCGTAACTAAAAAATGTAAGTTTTGTTTGTATCGATGAAGTTTTACGAAAAACCATGAGTAGAGAAAAGAGAAAAAGAATTATAGAAAGTTTTTAAAAGAAATACTTTCTGGTGTGTGAAAAAAGTGGTAAATTTGTACGTTCATTTGTCTCACCGCGAATCGCCGTGAAATGGGAGAGGATTACGGTGTTTTTAAACTGCTAATTTTCTTGTTGGAAAGTGAGCGAAGAAAATGCAAAAGTAGAAGTTGAAAATAAAAACAACGTAGTTCATTCCCATTCCAAGGCAATTTGTGGAGAGACAAATCAACGTACAAAGTTATAACTTTCGTTTTCCACACCAAAAAAGTCCTTTTCTGAATTTCAAAGCTCTATTAATGAACTGTTGTTAAAAAGGTCGATTGTTCAGCATGGGGAAAGGTAAAGGGAATGGAGCGTGAATTCATCGAAGACCTATGGAATAATCCTATAAAGTTAATGATTACATGGTTGTTTCTCTAACTTGAAGTGTGGGTGAAAATTTAATGCGCTACTAAAAAACTATTGAAAGAGTTATATGTTTGTAAATGATTAGTCTTGACGCTTGTTTGGCGTAAAGTAAAAAAAATACTGGTGAATGATGATAATAGATTGGTTCAAAACTCAATTAGCAGGTAATTTTTGACTAATAAAACAATAATAATAATAATCGTTATTGGTTTTTTTTCTCGCCTCAGGGCAGGCTGCGCGTTCCCCTGGGTAGAGTAGTACTTTTTTTGATTGCTAAATATGAATCATAATTTTACGAACCACATACATTAAGTCTTCAATTATGATTCTCTTCGGCACAACAGTTGTATAAAGATCAGTTTTGTTGCTCGATTTTTAGCGCATAGATTCAACCCACACTGCGGGTTGAATATATGCGCTATCCAACAAAGCGAGTGATCAAAATGTTCTGAACGTCTGCATCCTTTCTTTTTCATCAAATGCTCTCTGTTATTTCAGAATTCAGTCCTCTTGATATACAATTTTAACTCCGGGTATGAAAAATCAGCCTGGTCAAGATCACGGGAGCTCCTTGCAGGAGACGATAAGCAAGCACTGATCTGGGATGTGACTTGCATCCCGAGGCCTGTAGATGACCCAATTCTAGCTTACACAGCACAGGGAGAGGTTTGCTTTTTTTTCTCTACAGGCTGAAAATCAGATAATTAGAAAGTTGAAACAATTATTCTTCAAGTTTTCAATAATATGTTCTACTCACTAGAGAAAGAATGTTTTCATTTTGAAATGGAGTTAAATTTATCATCTGCCTAGAGCATGCATGATCAGCTATTCAGTACAAAAACATAACTCAACTAACTAATGAAAATGTCATACGTCAAATGTCAAATGATTTCAGCGGCTTAGTAGAATGACAGTCTCTTAATGAATTGTTGGTACTAAGTCGTTGAATGGGGCCTTCTTCACCGTGTTAAGGAAGGACTCGGTTTTTGAGCTTCGGGCTTTTTTTTTTTTAAAACTGTTGAGATAAGACTAGTTCGCCTTGTCTAGATAAGACTAGTTCGCCTTGTCTAGATAAGACTAGTTCGCCTTTTCTAGATAAGATAAGACTAGTTCGCGTTGTCTAGATAAGATAAGACTAGTACGCCTTGTCTAGATAAGACTAGTTCGCCTTGTCTAGATAAGATAAGACTAGTTCGCCTTGTCTAGATAAGATAAGACTAGTTCGCCTTGTCTAGA
This sequence comes from Allodiplogaster pararmata, assembly GCA_964056735.1. NCBI lineage: Eukaryota > Metazoa > Nematoda > Chromadorea > Rhabditida > Diplogasteridae > Allodiplogaster > Allodiplogaster pararmata. The sequence goes on along the minus strand of OZ057406.1, from coordinate 26,713,941 downwards.
TAAGACTAGTTCGCCTTGTCTTGATAAGATAAGACTAGTTCGCCTTGTCTAGATAAGATAAGACTAGTTCGCCTTGTCTAGATAAGATAAGACTAGTTCGCCTTGTCTAGATAAGATAAGACTAGTTCGCCTTGTCTAGATAAGATAAGACTAGTTCGCCTTGTCTAGATAAGACTAGTTCGCCTTGTCTAGATAAGATAAGACTAGTTCGCCTTGTCTAGATAAGATAAGACTAGTTCGCCTTGTCTAGATAAGATAAGACTAGTTCGCCTTGTCTAGATAAGATAAGACTAGTTCGCCTTGTCTAGATAAGATGAGACTAGTTCGCCTTGTCTACGAAGGTTTTTTGTCTAGGCACATTCCCGATTTCTGTGCCATTTCTGTTTTTAAAACCCCCTTCGCATTTTAAAACTCCCTTTTGACAATCAGATGTTTGAGGTGAACCAAGTGCACTGGGGATGTGTGCACAAGAACTGGATCAGCATCTGTTTCAACAAAACCCTCGAAATCTTGAGGGTTTGAAAGTTTTCAGGTATAAAATGAAAACTTTAGGGGTTTACTCATGCAGTCGAACCCCTTCCCTCCTCCTTTCTTCGTAGAGGCAGAAAGTTGCCTCATCTCTCCTATGAAACATTTTTTACGATGGAAAATGATACTCTGGAAATTTTCCCAATCAAATTTCTACCCAAATTTTCTTCACTGTAAGTATAAATGTACATGTATATTTGCAAGGAAAAAATAATGTTTAAAAAATGAATCATTACCCGCTCTTTTGATTGCAACATTCCGTCCTGTTCTCATCCGCAATGTTCACGTTGATCATGTAATATGCTTTGATGTTTTTTCTTTCAAGTTCGAGACAAAATTTGGCTTTTTATGCTAATTTAGAGCAGTTAGACTTCTTCTTTATTCCCTCAATTGAAGCATTTAGTCAATGATGTACACCAAAGTATAATGTTGGAAGAGTAGTCTTATTTTTGAAATCTCTCCCGCATCTCAAAGGAGCGCGTACCTGCCGCGATGCGTGAACGAGTGCGAGTGAGATCATAGTAATTTTGTATTCTATAGTTTAGAAAAAAATCGTAATCTGTGTTTTTCGTCCCATTGTTTTGTGAATTGTACATATTTTTTATGAATAAAATGTACATACTCAAAAGGATACAGTGAACATTTGCAATATTGGTTCTCAACCGGTCCACCAATACCTATTTTCTCAAAGTCTTGGTAAGCTTCTATACCATAATCCCTTTTTTGGCAGAATCCGAAGTGAAGCTTTAGAGCATGGCAACGAGTTGGTAAGAATCGTAGTCGAGTTTTGAACAAAAGGATTTTGAAAGCTCTCGAGGATCGGGAGATCTTGTATCGCACCCTTGTTCTCGAGAGGTGAGGCTATTTTCTTTAATATTATTCCGTCTCGTTAACTTCTCTCATCTAAACTTCTATGCATGAAAGCTAATTTTATGTCCTTCATGCAATTTCTTTCAAAAAGTGAAATTCTATATCGGAGATGTAGAACTCCATCTAATTATTTGAAAGAAAAAATATTGTAAAAAGGTCCTAAATTAAATTGAAGGAATGAGTCGTCAGGACCCATTCTCGATGCAAGGTAGTTCTTCTGGCCGCCAACAAGCCAACGAACTCGCACAGCAATTCGAGGTCTCTTTTCTCGCTCTCTGTTTTTGCTGTTCAGTTCTCTGTGAAAAAGAGAGCAGTATTTCTGTTTCTCATGGTGTAATTTTTTGTGAATATCGTAAATTTTTTATCGTAGATGGCGCATAGTTCAAGGCTGGATTTATTTGAGACTAATACGGGGGGGCCGTCGTATAATTTAGTGTTTGAGTAAATATAAGCAGGCTGTTTCTTACTATCAACCAAAAGAAGGTGTAGATCGAAAAGACTGATTATGAAGATATGGGAGACTGGAGCGAGACCGAGTGCATACGATGAATAATAGAAAACGCATAAGAACACATCATCCTAGCACTAGCCTTTTTGATGATAGCGCAAAGAATTGCGCATAAATTTCACCCACGGTGTCAATTACAAAAGTTGACCCACAGTGTCAGTTAGAAAACACCCTGGATGTGGGATCTTCAGGAGATGCAGTGCTCCTCTTCGCCAATCCCAGAGCGGGGGACGCCCTCTACCGAGAAGAAGAAGGAGATCTACGGGTACGACGCGCCGTATGCCCTCTATGCCGCCGGCTGGTCGCCCGCCAGTGACCCACAGAGGAAGTATCGATTGGCGGTTGCCTCATTCATCGAAGAGTACAATAATCGGGTCAGTTTTAAGAATATTGAGAGAAAAAATTTCAGAGAGGAAATACTCAGGAAGTTTTTTTTTGTTTCTTTAATCAGTCGTTTTCCATGTTATCATTGTTATGGTTAATATTGCTATTTGGTTATTAAAATGTTTATGATTATTTTCAAGGTGGGTCATTATTGTAGTGTACATTCAGTCAAGGTGGGTCATTATTGTAGTGTACATTCAGTCAAGATGGGTCATTATTGTAGTGTACATTCAGTCAAGGTGGGTCATTATTGTAGTGTACATTCAGTCAAGGTGGGTCATTATTGTAGTGTACATTCATAAGTGCACGGAGGGTTTCAAATTCAAATTCAAATTACTTTATCCACCAAAGGATGAGTTGTCAAGACTCATCTGCTAACATGGGGAGTATCACAGCAAGCTGTTGTTAAATTTCAAGAAAACAACACAAAAACTTTCCGACGAGACTTTGTCAGTAGAGTGGGTGAGAAACGAGTATAGTTTATCCGGATAAACTGCATGGCGCCAGTCTGATTACTTCATATATTGGGGCAGGACGTTGCAACAAAAGAGACGACCATCTTGGGAGAGTGAGAATGAGAAGAAAGGTTTCAAGTATGAGCCTTCCACCTATCGGACAGATCTATTCAAACCAGAGGTTAAAATGTCAAATCTCATCATTTGCTCGCAGGTCTTTGTTTCCAACTTAGCGGGTCTCTTCTAACATAACGAGAGCGGAATTTCACGTGAGACATTATTTTCTTTTTTATTTTCTAATAAAACGACATTTTATTTCCTCGCGTAGATCTCTGTTCAGGCTAATTTTCTTTTTTGGCGGGCATCTGGGTCCTTTTCGGACGCACTAATAAACCTATGATTCAAATCAATGAAGTTGAGAAATGGAGTAGCGTTAGCGATAATCTGAGAAAACACTCTAGCATTGACCCGAGGCTCTATCTGTCTGTCTGTCTTTTCACTCTCTTTCTCTTTCTTTCTCTATCTCTCTCTCTTTCTTTCTCTTTCTTTCTCTATCTCTCTCTCTTTCTTTCTCTGTCTTTCACTTTCGGCCAAGTTGAGTATGTATCGATTCTTTCAAGAACGCGTACCCTGCCGCGAGGCGGGAATAAACGCGATGAAGATTATAATTTATCATCATTATCAATGATAATGTTTTTTCTTAGTGTAGTTACGGAGTTTTAAATTTTCCGTGTCATTGGTCTCGCGGAAGAGCGTCTGCTGTTTTGACAAAACTTTGCCAATAGGGTTTGGTGGGTGCCCAATTACTGTGAGTTTTACAAATTCTACAGTTGTATTCATAGAAATATTTTTTTTCCGTGAAAATCAAAAAAGTTATGAAAAACTTACGTATTTTGACGTAATCGACGATTTGATGGTACTTTTTTGAAAAGCGAGAAGAGAGGCGGCCCCTTTAAGACTTTTCAAGGTGTAGTATTCCTTTAGAGAGGAATTAAAATTTCAAAAAACCTAGGAAATCTAACCTTGGCGGTAAATATCCACTATTTCAGATCTCAATAGTTCAACTAGACGAGGCAGAAGGCTGCTTGGTCCTCCGCTCTTCAGCCAACCATCCATACCCAGCTACGGGTGTGCAATGGTTGCCAGACCCCAGGGGAATCCACCCAGATCTCATCGCGACTTCCGGGGATTATCTCCGGCTATGGAATGTGGGCAAGGACTATGGGATCACCTTGGGTCAGATCATCGTAACCTATTCTTTGTAAGAGCTGAAACTGGTTTTTGGGAGAAGTTTTATCTGATTCACAGCTAAACATAGGTTATTTACACAGTTTCATAATTGACACAAAAAAGCTACCGTATTTAGAGCTGGGGATTGTCTAGAATGATGAAAAGCGAGCTAGAGGTAAAGGGTATAGAATATAAAGTTATTCGGCAATAAAAGAGGTCAAGAGGGAGGTGACATGTTCGCTTCTCATTGTTTCAGGCCAAATCTTTTGCAGAGCGGTCGTTTCCCCGTCAGCTTAGCCTCCTAACCAATTGAATCTTGTTTCTGAGAGCAGTTTCATTGTGATAGTCGAATCACTTAGCTAGTTGACATGAGAATTTTTCATGAAAAACACGCCAGTCAAAAATTGAAGACGAAAATTATAGTTTATAGTTTTGTTTCGCATCAGCTGTTCATCATCATTAGCCTATTAGCTAATTTATTGCCATTGTTACTACTCCTTTTTTTGATTGAACCTGTTTTTGTTGTTGTTGTTGCCCGCAGTTGCAACGGGTAGTTTCAGTAGAAATTGCTACATCAGAGACCGAGGCATGAGGCCACGATCTCTGGATCTCTAAACAGGTCCTCAGGTAGAAGAGTACGGAGCAGCGCGGCTGGCGTAGGCTGCTCCGTCAGCAAAAACCCTGTCGTTTGCGGGAGGGGGGATAGGATCTATTTGCAGCAGCGAATTTGCGTCGCTGTTTTCGGCTGCACCGCGTGAAGGCGGATGCAACCTGTTTTTGTTGATTGTATCAGCATGTAAGGTATATCAATTGAGAATAATTATCATCATTTTCTATCTTTATCATGATTGCAGAAAAGTTGATGAACTCCAATCGGAACAACGACTTTTGCGCGCCCTTGTCTTCTTTCGACTGGAGTGCAGTGGATGTAAACTTGATAGTGACTTCATCCATCAATACTACCTGTACTATCTGGCAGATTGAGGTCAAAATTACTGATAATGAGGGAACGGCAGGCCTTTGAGAGAGCCCGAAAGCGTGTGATGTAAAAGAGAGGATGCAGGCGATCAGAGCATTGGTATCACTAGTTTCATTGGATAGCGCATAGAGTCAAACCGCACTGCAGATAAGAGAATCTTGAGGTCTCTCTTAATCGCTTCTCGTGAAATTCAAAGGGTCAAACACTCCAATTCTATGGTTGTATGTATGCAAAGGTTTAATGGTAAAGTTCTACCGTATTTTGGTGGGTCTTCATTTCCAAATTTGGCGGGTCTCCGTTTTAGTATCAGAACAAACTTTCACACATATATGTACCTTCTTTCTGATTACAACGGCGGGTTTTTGTTGAGATGTTTTACCGCTTTTCGCGGGCAAATGTAGTTGTTCGGAGGCATCATGGAACTCTTAATTGTATCTAGCTCGCTAAGCCAGTGGATTTTACTAATTTCAAACATCAAACTTGACAAGATCACGGTTTGATATCGGCTCGAAAGCCTATACAGGATGATCAATATATTTGATGACACGCTTATACAGGATGATCAATATATTTGATGACACGCTTATACAGGATGATCAATATATTTGATGACACGCTTATACAGGATGATCAATATATTTGATGACACGCTTATACAGGATGATCAATATATTTGATGACACGCTTATACAGGATGATCAATATATTTGATGACACGCTTATACAGGATGATCAATATATTTGATGACACGCTTATACAGGATGATCAATATATTTGATGACATGCTTATACAGGATGATCAATATATTTGATGACACGCTTATACAGGATGATCAATATATTTGATGACACGCTTATACAGGATGATCAATATATTTGATGACACGCTTATACAGGATGATCAATATATTTGATGACACGCTTATACAGGATGATCAATATATTTGATGACACGCTTATACAGGATGATCAATATATTTGATGACACGCTTATACAGGATTATCAATATATTTGATGACACGCTTATACAGGATGATCAATATATTTGATGACACGCTTATACAGGATGATCAATATATTTGATGACACGCTTATACAGGATGATCAATATATTTGATGACACGCTTATACAGGATGATCAATATATTTGATGACACGCTTATACAGGATGATCAATATATTTGATGACACGCTTATACAGGATGATCAATATATTTGATGACACGCTTATACAGGATGATCAATATATTTGATGACACGCTTATACAGGATGATCAATATATTTGATGACACGCTTATACAGGATGATCAATATATTTGATGACACGCTTATACAGGATGATCAATATATTTGATGACACGCTTATACAGGATGATCAATATATTTGATGACACGCTTATACAGGATGATCAATATATTTGATGACACGCTTATACAGGATGATCAATATATTTGATGACACGCTTATACAGGATGATCAATATATTTGATGACACGCTTATACAGGATGATCAATATATTTGATGACACGCTTATACAGGATGATCAATATATTTGATGACATGCTTATACAGGATGATCAATATATTTGATGACACGCTTATACAGGATGATCAATATATTTGATGACACGCTTATACAGGATGATCAATATATTTGATGACACGCTTATACAGGATGATCAATATATTTGATGACACGCTTATACAGGATGATCAATATATTTGATGACACGCTTATACAGGATGATCAATATATTTGATGACACGCTTATACAGGATGATCAATATATTTGATGACACGCTTATACAGGATGATCAATATATTTGATGACACGCTTATACAGGATGATCAATATATTTGATGACACGCTTATACAGGATGATCAATATATTTGATGACACGCTTATACAGGATGATCAATATATTTGATGACACGCTTATACAGGATGATCAATATATTTGATGACACGCTTATACAGGATGATCAATATATTTGATGACACGCTTATACAGGATGATCAATATATTTGATGACGCGCTTATACAGGATGATCAATATATTTGATGACACGCTTATACAGGATGATCAATATATTTGATGACACGCTTATACAGGATGATCAATATATTTGATGACACGCTTATACAGGATGATCAATATATTTGATGACACGCTTATACAGGATGATCAATATATTTGATGACACATAATTTCCTTCAATGCAAGCGAAATTCCACTTTCTTCTCAACAAATTTTATTATCTGTCATATTATAATAATCTAGAACTTTCATTCGAAATGACCTCCTCTTTTACGAATGACAGCCCCCAGACGAGGGAGGTAGGCAGACACCGCTGACCGAAAAACCTCCTGTGGAATTCGGTGCCATGCTCGCTCAAGCGAAGTCTTGAAACCCGAAACCGAGTTGTGGGTTTTAGCGCAAGCTCAACTCTCCAGGATGGACCAGATGGAGTAGTCCATTGGGTTCAAATTTGAACTATAACCAGGCAACTCTTTAGTGGCGATGAAAGAGGAGAAGTTTTGTGATATCCATTCTTGTGTCTTCTGGCTGGTATGAGCAGGAGCGCCGTCCTGCTGGAACTTCCAGTTCCGTGTCCCGAAGTGCATCTGGGCCCAAGGCTTCACATGATGTTTGAGAGTCTCTGAGATGTACTCTTGCGTATTTGTTTTGGCCTCTTTTCTGGCGAAAAAGAGGGGAGTTCAAACCGTGGAGCAGCTGCCAGCGAACACCATAATACATTCCGGATGGGAAGCACGTGAGACTGTTCGTCTGGCAGTATCAGCTTCTTCGTAAGACTGGGCAAACACCCTATCATTTTGTTTGATGTAGCTCCTCTCCACGGTGAACGTCTTCTCATCGGTAAAAAGGGTCATGAGATGCTCTCCAGTCACGGTCCGAGAAAGGAGAGCAGGATATTTATCGCGCCGTGTTTCCTGCTGCTTAGAAGTTAGACCATGACGCTTCTGGTACTCGTATGACCATACCAAGCTTCTTTCGAATAACATTCTTTATCAGACCGTATGACGTATCCACTTTGGCAGCCATTTTTCAGATGCTTCTGCCTTTGTTGCGGTTCAGGTGTTGCTTGACAATTTCCGTGATACGGGAGGTGGCAGCGGAAGTGGGACGATCACAGCGTGGACGGTCAGTGAGTGTACCACGTTTGAGAATTTGATGCACAGTCTCATGGCCGACTCCCAGCCGACTGGAGATCTCCCAAGGAGGGTGTCCTGCACTACTCAACGATTATATTGCTCCCCGACTAGGATGAGAACACACCATTTCGCGAGTAACAATTATTAGAGAAAAAATTTTGGTTATAGGTTGATAGAAAGTTAAAGAAATTAATGGTGTCATTTAAAATCTGCAGATCGACTCAGCTCGCGCTTGACATGTACCCAAAGTTTGTCATGGAATATACTGATCACCCTGTATATTTCAATTAAACTCACTTTTTTGTTGTTTTTTTCATGCCTTTAAAAGCACACGCTTGAAAATTTGGATTGAAGTGCGTGTAAAAGCTATGTAAAAGGAAACAGTCTGTTTAAGACTCGAATGTTCAGACAGGTCAAGTGACTCGAATGTTCAGACAGGTCAAGTGACTCGAATGTTCAGACAGGTCAAGTGACTCGAATGTTCAGACAGGTCAAGTGACTCGAATGTTCAGACAGGTCAAGTGATTGGCGACACAAGTAGGGCCATCAAAGGCAGCGTCAAGACCCAACTAATTGCCCACGACAAAGAAGTCTTCGATGTGTCATTCTCTCCGTGCTCCAAGGACGTATTTGCATCCGTCGGTCAGTACAATTCAATCAAATATTCCAAGTATTCCTCTTTTATAAATAATCGATTTTCCTGTAGATCGATGATGGAGAAAATTAGAAACAAAACGCGTTAGAAATGGACGTTTGCATGTAGTATTAGTCAGTTGAGTTATCCGACGAGGAGATGGTGAATGGTGGGAGCGGAAAGGTCTCAAGCAGGGGTTAAATAGTCATGTCAGACCTTCTTTCGGCGGGCCTCTGTTTTTTTCCAAATCATAAGGGGGAAACCTTATGTGAGAAAAAAATTTTCGTCTTAGGAGGGCTTCTGTACCTTTTTAGGGGGCTTCTGTACCTTTTTAGGGGGCTTCTCTACCTTTTTAGGGGGCTTCTGTACCTTTTTCTTGCACACTAAAAAACCCCTGGTCTCACGGTGTTCAGCAAAATTACAGGGATCTTTTTATTCTTGCCGTCTTTAGAATAAAGAACGTAAGGATAATATGACCGCTGGTTGTGACAGAATTGAGTTACTGTATCTGTAACTCGTGCATTTTCCTGCCTGTGGTGAGCTTGAGGGTGTCCACTCTTATGAATGCATTTTTAAGAGAATGAGAACCGTTAAAAATCAGTCCAGCAAAAAAGAGAAAATGGACCAAAGAGGTGTGTTAAAAAGTCAAACAATTTATAAAAGAACTGATAAATTTATACAAAAAAATAAGTTATTTGCTTTTATCTAATCGTTTAAAAATTTAAAATTGGCTCTTTGAGATTAAGTAAGATTATTTCTTTGAGAGAACCGTCGTCGGTCAATTTAGCCATGACAAGCTTTCATTGAGACAGGCGCTGATGGAACTCTTCGGATGTTTGATGCCAGAAATCTCGAGCACTCGACGATCTGTTACGACAACCCGGGAAAACAACCCTTGCTGCGGGTGGACTGGAACAAGCAGGACAGCAACTTTCTTGCCACTTTCGGGAGGCACTCCAAAGAGGTTTCTTTCCGTGCTTCCTTGGCGGTAGAACAGAGAGAATACCAGAATGTACCGTATTTTGTTTGGGTTTCGTCTATACCATCGACTCTTGACTCCATTGATCTTTTTACCGCGAATTGCCCGGTTCCAGGAAATTTTCAGCACAAAACTTTGCACCGCGGCCTTTCTCATACGAACATCGCAACATAATTTTTTTAAAGCTGTACTTGTGTAGCTGATTGCCTTATACGGTCTACTGTAGCTGATTGCCTTATACGGTCTACTGTAGCTGATTGCCTTATACGGTCTACTGTAGCTGATTGCCTTATACGGTCTACTACGGCGTCCAAGAATGGCATAATGGTAGTGTGATAGACTATTTTTTCATCCATGTAGGGTATATTCAGAGAATTAAAATACAAATACATGTACAATAGAGTATAAACATGGTTTTTATGGGAATAAACGAATTCATATAATCTTAGGAAAATTAATCTCAATGGCAATGTTTCTATTAAATCGGAATAACAGGATTAGGTGAAATAACATCGATTGGAAGTTCTCTAATGTTTTTTTATGAATAATTCAGAGGAAGGGTTCCTAACTAAGTAAATTTTAGGTTTCATGTTCAATTTTTGTTAATTTTATCTAAACAGGTGAAGATTTTCCGAGAAATCTTCAAATAATTGAAATAATTCATCATAGAATTCAATTATTTTCCTCTCATACAAATTTGTGAAAGTAGAGGAAAAGAATGTGGAAAATTATTCAGTAGAAGGCGAAGCAAATGAATTCAAAGATTTATGAGTTGACAGATTTAATAATGAATGGTTTTGAAAAGTCGGGAAATTTACTTCAAATTTGTATTAATAGCTTTTTTTGTTCAAAATACTAAAATTGTAAAGATCTCAGGAAATATGTACGCTTGTTTGTGAATATGAAAGTATTAACCTCGCTTGAAATAATAAAAATTTCAATCATTCAACAACAAAAAAACTAAGTTGTATGGTAAAAAAATTCCAGACGAATAAGGATCTAGGGGCACAAGTGGAGTACCGAGAAGACTTGATGGTATAAGGCACTGTAATTCTGAAACTATTTGAATAACGAAGAGCAATTGAAAGAGGAGCCATCAAATATAGTCGAGATTAATCAAATTCAGAAGATGAGTGAACTTTTTTGTGGATGAATGCTAAGTCTGCAATCATGCGTCTGTATTCAAGGGTTTCTAGACCAAGCATTCTAAGCCTCTCAGAGTAGGATGAGTGAGACAAATCGATTGCCCTTTCTTTGTTTTTTTTTCCACGAAGTCATAAGCGCCTTTTCAAACTTTTTCTCAGAAGAAATAACTGGAATTACTCATTTGCCTGCCTCTTTAATTAGAAGAATCACTGTACAAAGATAAATTATGTCTACAGGTGTTTCTGGTAGACTGCAGAGTTCCATGCACTCCGGTATCCGTTCTGGCCAACCACAAGGCTCAAGTGAATGCCATCTCCTGGGCTCCGCACTCTTCATGTCATATCTGCACTGTTGGTTCGTTGGCGGAAGAGAGAGAGAGAGAGAAATAGAAGGAGAGAGAGAGAAAGAGATCAAAAAGATGTAAAAGTGACACAAGAGATTGGGAAGAAACACAATGAGAGAATAAATGAAGTAATAGTGAAAGTTGCAGATTTTTCTATTAAGTATAAGTATTTGAATGGCATAGGGAATCGATAAGGAGATAACTAGAGATTTAAAGCGAAAAAAGTAAAGATTTGTAGAAGATCTGTATGTAGCTCCAAAAAGGGGGAAGTGCTAATGCAAATATGGAGAACAAAAAGACAAGGTAATTTTCTCAACTTTTGGAAAGAGGAAAAACAGAGATCAAACAACAACGTTACCAGATATAGTGAACAGAGGTATTTGGAAGAGGAATTGAGAAGATTGAAGGTGGAAGGGTCAGATGATTTCAGGAGATGATTCGCAAACGTTGATTTGGGATGTGAATGAGATGCCAGGACCGGTCGATGATCCTATCCTGGCTTACAATGCGGGAGGCGAGGTTAGAACCAGGGCCTTACTCTAACCCGCACCTTTGGTAAAATCTATGCGCGAATCTATGCGCTGCCCGGAAAAGCTAGTGATACAAATTGGGCGGTCGGTGAAGCATTTTTAGTTTTCTTTATTGTAAGCTCTAGTTTACCCTTTTAAACATGCCGTTCACACAATGAATATAATATATATTTTTGATCTACACGCTTCTTTGGCGGGCGAGTTGTACGAAACAGACTGGTGAGAAAAGTATCTTCATAGGTCTAAAAAGGCGACACGTTCTATCCAACCACGCTAGTGCTTCCTATGGTTTGGTAACTCAATCTCTTTTAACCGTCTCGCAGTCTACGTATTCCCACTTTTTTTGGAATGAATATTAGACCTTTCGTACGGGCGCCCTCTACCGATTATTCTTAACACCCGTCGGTATTAGTGGTAGACGTTCAAGTTCAAAAAAGAAATAGGGGACTTGAGATGGCGTCTCTCATTGATCTTTCATTTTCAATGTTTATCGATTAACCGATCAGTTGGTGGGGCAGCTTATTAATGTGGAATATAGAAGACCAGTTTGATGATTTGTATGGATTGGTTTTCAGCGGTGAGAGGGAAAGGGGGAGGGGTTGAAAATGTATTTTTTATTCTTCTCATAAAAAGTGAGGAATCAGGTTGGAAGTCACTAGAAGTCTCATGAAGTTGTTTTGGAATAATATGAATATTTGATTGGTTTTCAGGTAAACCAAGTGCAATGGTCATCAGTCTTCGTCGATTGGATCGCGATTTGTTACGGTAACAGAGTCGAGATTTTGCTAGTTTGATTAAGAAAGTTACAATAGTCTACTCGAAGGACTAAACAAATGACTCAAAGTCACAGTAATCCGACATTATAGACCTAACTACAGGTAGTGAGTGACTTGAGTGACTCATCTTTAGTCATGACTCGAGCAGGATCCTCACAAAGACGAAAAAAGTGCCTTTTTATTCTAGTTTGTACAGAAAGTTAGTTAGGATGCAGTTATATGTTTAGCAGTATCACAGTCTATGTCCTTACTTACTAACTCTTTTTTTCTTCAGTGCAATCTTTTTATACACACTAAAAAATATTATAAAAAACCAATGCTAACACATTCTTATCTGAATTCAAGTTTTAAGCCATTTTCAATCTCATAAATTGTTATAAAGATAACTCATAACCCTTTAAGGCAAATATTTCCGAGCCAAGTTCTACTGATATTCGAAGTTGTGAAAAAAAACTAATAAAAAAGTGTTTGTACAGTTAAAATTACATGTCTGATGATTGCTCAGCCTTAGGAGAAATATTGCTCAGAATAGTTTGAGAAACAAAGACCTTTCATTCAACAAAAAAAACTTTTTTCTCAATCTTTGTCTTGTTAGGTGACTAGTCTAATTATCCTATTGATGAAGGCGAAGTTCGTTTGCCTTGAACTCATTCAAGTTTAAACATAATGAAACAGTGATATTGATTCTCACAATCATTTGTTCTAACAGTCATAAGAGTGAGTGTATGATTCTCATGTTGGAAAAGCGAAATATTCAAATGATGGATTTATGAATGTATTAAAAACTTTCGGAGATCTTTTTTTTTTTTAAACTCACAGCCCACAATATTTTATGATTGAAAATGTAGAATACATTGGAAGCTTCATGAATACGAGTTGAAGTACTCGCTCGATGAAGAAGAAGATTAATATTCAAATCCTCAACCTAGAAAACGAGTTTTCTGGAAGGCTTAGCGCAACACTGTAACAAGAATAATGATAACAAGTTCAAAAGATATGAAAATAACTGAACAAGCAGGTATGAGGAAGTTTCTGGTAGATGTGAATGGTTAAACCAGCGTCTCTTCAATATTTAATTCTTGAATTACTGAAGATCAATCGACCAATCAATTTTTTGTTCTACTGAAATTAAACTAATCAAGTTCTAAGAAGAGAAAGAAAACAATCTTAATATTCAAATACCTTTTGAATTCAGTAAAGTTATCGATCAACCTAGACAAGGGAAATGAATCTCCAGTACAAGAAAAAAGTTTTAAAAATCAAAATCGAAGACTTGCTTTTTTTGCAAAAAAGCTCTTTCATACGAATGATTATTGGATCACGCTTACATGTAAATGATCCGATTGCATAATATCGCCAATCTATCCATGATGGCACGTACTATCAAGTTTGTTGAGAACATGCATGTATTAAAAGGCCGAAAAAACGGCGATTAATAAGAATGGGTTGTAAGATCAAGACTGCAAACAATGAACTAGTAAGTATATATCGATTGTCGGGCTGATCGCCGAAGATTTCGCGAATCTTAAGTGGTGAAGTGCTATCTACACAGCGGGCCTCTCTGTTCAAAGAGATTGACGCTAGGAAAATGGAGAAGAGGCAGTGACAATTACAAATAGTCATTCATTCATTAGTCGCTGAATGAATTCCCGTAGTCGAAAATATGATGAATTCACCTATGCTCGGGTGAATGGCATAGTTAACTAAAGGTCTAGTGTAACTGTTGAAAACTTTTTCATCGCTCATTGAGCGGGGGAGTCTGTAATAATGAGAAATGAGCTAAAAGTAAATAACCGAGAAGAAAGGGCTGGTCATCGCTCAAAGAAGTGCTCAACAGTGTTGGTGAACTATGAAGACAGTGTGCTATCGAAGATTGCTAGAGGGTGCGGCTGAGATGGATGAGATGATAGATAGTCTCTGCTGAGCCAGGTGAAGGGGTGCGAACAAATGGCCCTCCTTGTCGTCCTCGTTCCACCATCGACGTGTCACGAAGCGGACGCTTTTCGACATCGCCGCGAGGCCGTAATTGTGTTCCGCAGATACGCAGGCAATGTATCTGAAACAGATATAAACAGAGAGTGCGGCCATCATTTTGACGAGCAAGAAGATTACTTATGTACCAATTATCAAGGCGGTTCACTCAATCTGGGTCAAAGAAACGAAGTAAATTAACAGAAATAAAACCGTATTATGAGCAAAAAGGAAACTTAACTTGTCTCATGGTTGTAGAAACGGAAACGGATTATCTATTCGAAAAATGTCAAATGCTCACAAGTTTTGTCAATTATACGTCATATAAGGTGTACACTATCTCGACGCGATAGACGTTCGACTTGTTCTAGACGCGATAGACTTGTTCTACATAAGAAAAACTGGACCCATGATTTGAACTAAAGGCGTTTTAGTCTATGTGCATCAAAGTAAGCAAGTCACAAATTGAAACGAGAGATGAAAATTTTGATCGGTAGAGCGGTGATACTACTATACATTGGAAGACGGTATGTTCTGGCTAGAATTGATCAGGCGCTTTAATATGATCAGAAGTTAGTTTCTTTATATTTTTACATTAAATTTATTTTTACATCAAAACTTTTCTTATGCGGTCTCGTTAGCCTAAGCCGTAGGGCCTCATTAGCGTAAGCTTTTGAACGCTTAGGCTTAGGCAAAAGTTTAAGCTAATGAGGCCGTACGGCTTAGGCTAACGACACCGCATAAGAAAAGTTCTCATATTCAGCCGAAAGAGCCTCCTGAAAGCCGAAAGAAAGAGATATGATCAGTTATAGCCATAAAAGATATACTCTAACCATAGAGGCGGAATTTCAAGACAAAATATCTATATTGGTGTTAGAAATCAACAAATGCAAAGTCTTACGTGTTAAAGGAGAAGTTGCCTATTCAAGACAGTATATTGAGTTTTTTTAGAATGAAAAAAGGTTTAATTCTCATCTGCACCCTCATTTTGGATAACAAAAACTCAAAAAGCACATTACTTTTTTGTATGTAATATATTAATACTGAAATATATATTTAAAACGCATAGGTAAAAGATGTCTTGATTTTTCAATGGGTCGATCGCTAAAGTAGGATAGAAGTTTTTCACTACGAAACCGGTTGAGGCTGAGTTATGGCTAATAAAACGTTCCATTTTTGTAGAGGAATGAAGATTTTTCTTTTATTTCAGCTGTTATTTATTTATTTATTCAATACATAATTATATATGTGACATCAGGTTGGCGGATATGACGTGAAGTTAAAACTGAGACAGGGAAAATATAGAAGAAAAAATTATTAAATAATGATAGAAAAAAGAAAGAATATGATTATAAATCGAAATGAGGTGATTCGAGCAACAACAACAAAAGAACGACACAATTTGTTGTTTTTATCAACAAAGAAAAAGATTTCAAAACGGTGATACATTCATTTTGAGTGAGGGAGAGGGTCGGTAGGTCATTTTGAGTGAGGGAGAGGGTCGGTAGGTCAGTCGCCTTAGAAATTTTTTTGCCAGTTGGAAGTTTACCAGTTTTCGCAGTTCTTTCCTCGATTCTTTGTGAGCTGGGTATCAATAATACAAACATTACCTGAGAAATACAATGAAAGCAAAAAGAGTTCTGACCTCGTATCCGGTGACAGGTCGGTAATCGTGAACTTCGTACTCGCCCCACATCGGAATCTGCTCCAGTAAGTGAACTGGGGGGCAGGTTCTTGCGAAAATTGAATGACGTAGCTCTGAAAGATGAGTGATTAAAAGAGTCAAACTATATGAAACACTTCAATACTAATTAAAAAATATCAGTTATCTGAAAAACTGTCGAATCAAAAAAGTACTAAATGAATACCAAATGTGACATGATTTTTGAGTGTTATCGGAAGCTTTAGGTTATTAAGATTTCGATGCAATTGAAAAACTGTACATCACAAATAAAATGAGCAATGCAAAAAGTATTTGTGTCGTCCTAAGATTATATGTACATTAGGTAGAACACGAGAGCTGTCTAAAACAATCACATATTACACTCTAGGGCTGTAATGGTAACGCGCTACAGATATGAGACATGACTGGGTTTGATCCCGCGTGGTGGACCCACTTTTTTCCCGGATAGGGCCATTACAAAAGCACGCCGTGCACACTGTACACTGTACAAATGCACGCTGCACACTGTATAATTACCAATGCACGCCGAGGCGCGGGAAAATTCTTAACTCCGCTACTCTTTCTATCTTTCCCGCGCCTCGGCGTGCATTGGTAATTATACAGTGTGCAGCGTGCTTTTGTAGCGAACACAGTGTGCACAATGTGCACGGCGTGCTTTTGTAATGGCCCCGGATAGTTTTATCAATCGAAACATTTAGGTGTCATCGTCAAAAATACGATCGATTTTTCAGTCTACTTTCTACTATTATACAAAACATTAAGAAAAGTGGAATCAATTCTTAATTGTTTTATTATTAGCGATATTGAAGTGATACATCGATAAATACTCCTGAAATCTCAAGTTCCCGTGCTCTTTCAACTTAAACGATGTACTTAATGATAAGGACCGCCCAGAAAGAGTCGAAGGTCTTTCAGAACTTGGGCGAAATCTACTTTGTTGTCTCCTCTTAATCTTTCTGATGTCTTTCTGATGTCTTTCTCACTCGGCTATTACTAAAGCACGCCACGCACGCCAGTTCATTACTAATACACGCCACTGCGCGGTGAAGTTCTTATCTTCGCCCCATGCGCTTTATTTAGTTTTTCATGTTTTTTTCTGCTTAGGCATAGGCAAAAGTTTACGCTGAGGCCGTACGGCTTAGGATAACGAGACCGTATCAAAAAATTAACATAATAGGGCGTCAAATACTCTTTCTCTCTTTCCCGCGCAGTGGCGTGCATTAGTAAAGAACTGGCGTGAATGGCGTGCTTTAGTAATGGCCTCTCACTCTCTATTTCTCTCTCCCTCTTATTTCTGAAACTTTATAAATTTCTGCTATCTCATTATTGAATGTATAGCAGTCTGCGATCGGTAGTGTGAATTTAATGCGCTAGCTCCTGGCAAAAGAAAGGGATGATTTCGGTGTAACTCGAAGAGTGATCTTTTGTCCGTTGGTTAATTTAATCATGTCTCCTTGTATTTGTGCGTATTGAATGGGCGGGATCAGTTCACCTCATGGCCGTTGTTCTTATTGGGCGACCTCCAGGAGAGGGTTACGGTCTCGCAACTGACAGCATCCACTCGAAGGGACTGAGGTACTGTACATGGCTCTGCAGATGAAATAATTCGATAAGAGCAAAGAGTTCAACTGAACAGAGATTATCGAAACAGTTCACTCTATCCTCAGGCGATGTCAATTAGTCAAAGGTGCTCTATACAATACAATATGTAAAGCAAGTAAAAGGTTTATTCGTTATATTCTTCAATAAAATAAGAATAGACTTATTATTATTCTAGAAAAGTAGCATACTCAAAAAAATTTTTTAAATGAATTTTTAAAAAATAAGCTCAATGCTCTAAATAAATAAAAAAATGGTTTACATACAAAAATTCAACAAAAAGTTATTGCAGCAGAGTTTTTAAAGGTTAATTGTTGTACTTGAGGCTTTGTATTCTTATTGGACACTGTTTATGGATAAGGCTATAGAAAATAGCGTAAATGTTAGATAATATAACTCTTTTTAAGCTTGAGGCGAAAAAAGCTTCGCAAATATACTGAGTGATATTCAAAGAATGGAAATTCAAAAAAAATTTTGAATTTAAAAAATAAATTTTTTCTATATAATAAGTAGGTTGGAAAGCAGAACACACCAGTGTACTCTTGGCATCGAACCGGTTTGCTACTCCCGAAGCGAGTCGTTGTGACGAGAGAGAACTGGTAGAGTGTGAACGACTTGAGCCCCTTCACTTCATAGCTCTCACCGTTGATGAAGTCCACCACCGTTGCAGTGTTTCGGCCGTTCACGTGGGGGTTTCTTGATCAAAGACTCTTTTTCCATATAGAACTTTGAATTTTGAATGAAAACATTGCTCTAGGTATTGATAGTTCAACCAGGAAGACAACTTTTTTTAAAATAAGGGTTGCGTGAAGAAAAACTATGAGGAAGTTTTAAACTAAATGTTATACATAAAATGGACTACCAAGAAATTAGGGACTTAATAGTAATTTTGGTTACATTGTAAATGTGGATTAACTAATAGGCCTCATGATTGCTTTGATGAAGAAGCGGGAAAAACACCTGGTTTTGTACGTCAAAGTGTACCAGAATCGTTTGCCTTCTTCCGTGAACCCAGGGGCTTTCCACCGCAGACACACAGAGTCCGCGGTCGCATTGAACGAGGTCAAGTGGGTCGGCGGTTCGGGCGCATCTAAGAAAGCGGACGATAGAGACCGACAGTCAGATAAAAATAGACTAACTTTTCATAAGAACAAAACATAGTCTACAAAAAGGGGGTCAAACTCTCTCTGTTACCGTTATAAAGAATCTTTTTTGCCACCACTAAAAGACCAAGAGATATCTGATCATTCCTGGAATTGGCCTCGTTTTTTCAGTCACTGCTTTAAAATGGAAAACTAATCAATGAAAATTATTTGAAAAATTTCGATACATTTTTATTGATTTCTTAAAAATTGAAGTTCGAAATTTAAATTTTTTTTGAACAAAGTATGTAACTCAATACTTGGTAATCGTATTCCACCATCGAGACTGCATTTTCTGTCCATGGCGGCGTTCTCCATTAATTTCTGCATTGCTAAACAGTTGAAATAGAAATGCTGGAAATTTGATGCTGAGTAATTTTCTAATTGATACTTCTGATGTATACTCTTAGCAAACTTCCAAAAAAGATTTAGTTAAGTTCCTATACTTGGATTGTCCAGAAAGAATCACCAGAATAAGCGATGTTTACAATTTTTTTTCGAAAACTCATACCTTCAAAGCGTGAAAAACCCAAGATGCTAATGAAGCGAAATGAAATGCGTGTTGTGAAATTTATCTTTTTTTTTATCTTTGCTCCACATAAATGAGTCATGCTTATGATGCTAAAGCAAACTTCGAGAAGTATTGTATTTACAGATAGTAGACCGTTTGCTTTTTTCATAGCACACTTTCATCGTTAAGGTTTGAGAAAGCAAGTGATATTTTTCGAGGTAAGTTTGCATGAATGATTTTTATTCTACTTCCCCACTCATATCACGTTTTTTTTCTTTTTATAGGGACATAATCCGATCCAATCATTCTTACTGGCAAGCATGCGACAACAAAAAAAAAACACCATAATTCATGTTCTACATATATTTATTCAAAACTATTTATTTCCATCCCTCCAAACTCATCTTCTGAGAAAACATTGAATAGTATTCAGCGAAATTCGATATCCTACGAGACGATATGAAATTTTTAGATTTTCATGTTTGAAACTAGGCCGCAAGCTGTATTAAACAATTATTTTGATTCCGATTACATTCTCGAAAATCACTTCATTATAATAATAAATAATTATAATAAATAAATTTTTTGAACTTCTCAAAATTTGAAAATCGTCCAAAAAATGAGCGAAACTGACTTGTAAATCTGAGATGGTGCAACGCGGTTACGGTCTCGAACAACTTCCGCATTGCCTCTCTTTTCATGGCTTCGATTCGCTTCTGCTGCACAGCTTTCAGCCAAGACAGAGGATCCTTAAGCGACACTTATTCAAAACCTGCTTTCCGAGTTTAAGTCAGTACGTACATAAGTCTTTCTGATTGTTTCTTTAGTTGAGAGGGGTATGAGTACATTAATAAGGTAGAACCGAGTACTTTGCAATCTTTCTGTAGTTGAGAAAGTAGGTTCTAAACTTACAAATGACTCATAAAAATAGCTCTAGAAAGTGAGGATATTACTTTGCGTTTGGCTGCTACAAATCTGTTTTTAATAATTACATTAAAAAAACTTTATTATTTCTGTTTCTTGTCTTTTGATCTCTCCCTACCAGCATAACCCCCAGCTCTATTTCTTCCGTACTTTGAATGTCTCTCTCTCAATCTCTCTCTCACTCCCTGTCTTTCTTCCTTTCTCTATATATATCTCTCTCTTTTTATTTCTCTGTTTATCAGTCTCGATCAAGCAATAGGCTGACATTATCCAAGGTGCGCCCGAAGAAGTGAAGACGGTCGATATAATAGGCTCCGACAATATCGATCGAAGTCGTGGTTAGAACCAGTCCGAAAAGGACGACTATTAGATGCAAAAGAGCGAATTCCTCCGAGCGTGGAACCACATCTTTAAATCATCTTCATCTCAATTACTATGTATATCCATGAACATTCAGTGGATCATTAGAATTCTAGAGAGAACTAATCGACGATCTCAGAGAGAAACCACTAAATAATCTAAAAATCACCGAAAAGTGCAATAAATTAATCGATACAATCAAAATCGATTGATCAAAACATCATGTGTGAAAGCGAGAGAGAGAGAGAGAGAGAGAGAGAGAGAGAGAGAGAGAGAGAGAGAGAGAGAGAGGGGAGGGAGAGAATGACCTCCGAAGCCGACAGTGAGGACGCTCATCATAATGAAGTAGAAGCCGTCTCCAAGACTCCACCCCTCCACCCGCGCCACTATCGAGGAAGAGATGGCGATGTAAGTGAGTAGTAGAGTGTACACGAGCAAGAAGGGCACTTCCACGAACTGAGTCGCCTCGAGATGTGTCCACAGGAACTCAGCCACCTATGACCATCAGAATTAGAATTGAATTGCTTTAGTCACCAAAGGACAGTTTGTTATCACCGTCTATACATGGAGAGGGAAAAAACTAAGTTCGAAACAAGTTGAGAAGAGCCATTGATGAAGATAACATACTTCATCTTATTCTTTCAAAAGCGTTAGCTAAGAAACCGAAAACGATGAGGATGAGTCATTCATTGACAAGGGTCGAAAGTTATCGGAAAACAAAATGACTTGACACAACCATCTCTATCACTCGAATGAGGGAAGAATGATTTTCTCATTTTTTCTCTTTATCTTCATTTTTCTCGTTATCCTTTAATTCGCACACCAGTTAATAGGTCCTTTTAAGCGAGTTTCGAGACTTCTAGTGAAATCTACTAAGAAGATCGGAATTTTTTCAATGAAACAAA
This sequence comes from Allodiplogaster pararmata, assembly GCA_964056735.1. NCBI lineage: Eukaryota > Metazoa > Nematoda > Chromadorea > Rhabditida > Diplogasteridae > Allodiplogaster > Allodiplogaster pararmata. The sequence goes on along the minus strand of OZ057406.1, from coordinate 26,692,300 downwards.
AATAATATTTAAGATATTTTGACTTTAAAACGTGGAAGACTGATGCATGCTGATAAAATGTTCAAGAAGCATGCACATAAAGGCGAATATGTAGACACTCAAGATGTATAGAGGTGAGGATATAAAGGCGAATATGTAGACACTCAAGATGTATAGAGGTGAGGATATATGTACACGGTTTTTTTAAGGTTCGCTAAGGCGCTACTACTACTTTAGATATGCTGACTATTGAAGTGAGTAAAAGAGTGCACAACAGCAAGAAGGTAATTTTTATGCTCACAAGTGATATGTAGGTTTAAGAAAAACTAGATATTTGAGCTTCTTAGAGTCGACTATTAATCTAATCAATCGAACCTTGAAAATTTTTAAAATCAAAAATTTCAAAACACTCAAAGCTCTGAGATCACCTCATCGTCACCGCCCGCGATGATGACGTGTCCGATGCCTCCGGCGAGGGAGTCCTTCCTCGCGCTCCCTGCCCTCCATCGCTTGAACTGCCTCCGCACGCGAAATTTCCATTTCAGATACTCCGTGTAGGCTCGGTTCATCAGCTCCGTGCAGAACTTGGCCTGAAGAAGAATTCATTCTGATTCCGGGGAAAAACAAAACCAAGTTGTTGAATCGTTCTTAATATAAGTAAGAATTACCTCTACTTCTAATTCTTTTTCTCTCTTTCTTTCTTTTTTTGTCTCAGGATTTTTTAATACTCTTTTTTTCTTTCTCTACCTCAAATATTAATAACGATTCAACAACTTGATTTTATTATTTATCATCAGTTTTAGCTCGATTGCTATCTATGTTGGAGAGCAAAGTTGTAAAATGCTGGCTTTTAACTTAAAGGCGACTAGCCCGACTTCTTGTGACAGTTCTAGGGCACAGTACTCTAAACTCGAAAATGATCAATCGACACGACCTAGTTTGGGCATATGAAACCTAGCGTGATCTTTTTATTTAAGTGGTTGGGTAAGAGAGTTAGAGAGATAGAGAGAGAAAAGTTTAAAAAAGAGATGATTAAAATGAAAAAATTGAGAGAGAGAGAGAGAGAGAGAGAGAGAGAGAGAGAGAGAGAGAGAGAGAGAAAGATGACAAAGACTTAAAGTGAGATTTTACACTCTTGCCACAGGTTTTCTAGCCTAATATAAAAAGGCAAACTCAAAAAACCGAAGCTGAGTACTCTTAAAATTCTAAGTTACGTTAATATGACAAATGATTAAACCATCGCACAGAAAAAAAAGCTAGTCCACCGTTCAGGATCGAACCCAGACCACCCGACTCAAACCGGGAGCGCGTGTTACCATTACACCACGGGGACACATTTCTATTCCGTGCGATAGTGTTATATGTATGAAAGGCTCATATGCCTTGTTCTCTTAGTAACGCATGCTTATCAAGATCGAACACAAGCTGAGAACGATTTTCTTTAAATAAAACTTTTTAAAAGCAAGTACTCTTTTTTGTCGTTTTATTGCAATATTTGTTCGTTCTTTTCCATTTATTCACTGTCACGTGACATTATTTATTTTGCTGTATGCTTAATTGTATTCACGTAATAAATCATATCATTCTTAAATGAGGACAGAACAGATAAAAAAGACTTCGTCAAAACCACTAGAACCTAAAGGAGGGAGACGAGAGTGTTTTTAAAAAAACAGCTTGTCTTTCGGGTGAGCTGACAGTGTCCGCAAGAGTGATCAGGTAGAGGGGAATGCCGAAAAAGAGGTAGAAGATGCAGAAGAGCCTCCCCGCAAACGTCGATGGAGAGTCCGCGCCGTAACCAATGGATGTCAGCGCCGTCGCCGTGAAAAAGAGCGAGCGAGCAGAGAAGGCACCCAAGACCACCTGGAGCGCATTTTATTGGAGCACCATAAATTATCATTTAAGCAGAGTAAACCAGTCCGAGCGCGGCATAAAGGTAACATACGTGACTATTGTGCGAAGAGTTCCAATATCGGTCTTTACCTCGGACAGAGCCACCCAAATCTAAAAAGATAAGAAGTTTATGCAGTGTTTGGACGAGTCATACTCTTCCTGCTACTGCTAGACACACTAGCTGAGACCCAAGGTATAGTCACTGGTCTACCAGGATAGGTCAGTATGTATCTCATTTCAGGGTATCCCTTCGGAGAGGTGGGACTATTAAGAATGAAGCAGGAACCGTTCTTTCTTCCGGAGGATTATTGATCTTGGGGTTCTGCAAAAACATGTCGTACAGCTTAGCTGCAAAGTCGTCGAAGGCTTTGCTGTGATTGGCATCCATCTGTTGTAAACTTGCAGAGAAGGTTCGTTGAGCCCTGGAAAAGTTGAAGCTCATTTTTCAGACAACTCTAAACTGAAAAAGTTAGGAAATTGTTTTATGGTGGCTCACATTGAATATGGTTATTCATACTTCTGAAAAATTGAGACATTTTCAGGTTTTTGAATACTGATAATTATAATTCTAAAAAACTTGAACATTGTCAAAGCAATTTTTTTAAATAGTAATACTTCTAAATTATATAATTTTTAAACTTATGAATAACTGATAAATGAATGTTATTCTGCTGAAAACTACATCCCCGCATCGTATTTTTCCAAGCGGACTGATGTTAGATAATTTTTCGCTCTAATAAGTATTATTGGAAGGTTGATTTCAAAATTAGGCTCGTAGTATTAGTAGTAGTATTTTTAAATTAGGCTCCATATTCTAAGTGAAAATACAATATTTTATTAGGATCTAAGCTTCGATCAAAATATATATTTTTCTATTAAAAAAAATTAATGACGAACGACTTAAGCGCGAAGTTTGGCTTGAGATCTTCGTCATTTTTTCGAACAGCTGTGAGCACAATGCTGCCGAGAAATGCGTAGCAGATAGAGACGAATAGAAGTGTGATGTGAGGAAGAGCTATTCGAAGGACCTATTCATATTTCAGTTCTTAATCATTTGAACTATTTTACTTCAGTTTTTAGAGAGTAGCAATAATTTTATTGAAAGATTTTCATATAGTAATAAAAAAGGACTCATACTTCAGTCAAAAGTAATAGTAATCATGAGTTATTACGGTTTCCGAAAAAAATAATAATTGATAATTCAGTAATTAGTGAGTGTGGGTCATTTGTGGTACATTTTTATTTGAGTCAGTAAAAGTTACGTGATAGTAAGCTTTTCGAAAGATCTATTTATACTTCAGTAATAAGTCTGTCAGAAGTGTTTGAGAGAAAGCTATTTTTACTTTGAATTCAAACATTTTGAGTGCAATGAATAACCAATTGCTTAGTGAGTCCAAACTGTCCGGGTGTCAACTCCGCAAATCGACAAGAACTTCCCTGCATTATTCCACACATAATGGCCGACCAGACGACAGCTCAAAATTTCATTAACTTTTTAACCAAAAATACTTTTCCACAAGCAATGACACTAGAAAAGACAAAAATAGAGAGAGAGAAACAAGCCAGAAGAGTGAGGAAAAGATAGATAGAGTTACAAAGAATTTGTGGGCAGTGTAGAATAGTTTTTTATAGATCACAAGAAAAATTAGCTCGAATTTGAAGAGCCAAGCGGCGAAAACAATGAATGGGAAATTTATAAATTCAGTTATGATCGACTTTTCTTCCAAAAAGGCTCAAAAAGGTCTTCCATGCAATCTGAAACTGAGATGGAACGGATTAAGAGACTAGACAGCCTAGAAAGGTGAGAGAGTAAATGCGTTCCTAGATCAAGAAGGAGGCCGAGGTTGCGCTTGACTAACCCGCCGAGAAGAAGACCTTTTATGTGGACGACTTCGCATCTGAGAAGAAGAACCAGATGAATCTCTAGGGAAATTTACCATTAAGCTTGTATACTTTGCACACTGGCCTTGTTGCATAGAAGCCATGGATATAGAGAGAACACACACCTGGTGAAAAAGATAGAGGAAGAGAGATACAGAAAGAGAAAGAGAGAGACCGAGAAAAACAGAAAAATACAGAGGGAGATACATAAAGAGACAGAGAGCGAGCGAGAGAGAGAGAGAGAGAGAGAGAGAGAGAGAGAGAGAGAGAGAGAGAGAGAGAGAGAGAGAGAGAGAGGAGAGAGAGAGAGGTATAGAAGGAGAAGAGACTGAGAGACAGGGAGAAACGTAGACAGAGAAAACCAGACAGAAAGAAAAGAAAAAAGAGTTACCGGAGTATAGAGAAACAGTTCTAAACTAATGGAGAATGAGAGAGCAAAGTATTTTTGAAAGAGTCCGGAATTGAGAACTGCTTGGAAGATTAAAAAAAGGGAAGACAAGCAGCGTCTCAAAAAATAGAAGTTGATATCCAAAGAGATTCACCATCTGAGAGATAGTATATGGAAGAAAGGTCTGCAAGTAGCAAAAAAAAAGATTTTTAGGTCTAAAAATAAAAAGAGGTAAGTAAATATTGGAAATAAAAAGAGGTAAGTATTTATTTCTCCAAAGGTCATCGATTGCCCTGACGAGAATAAAAAGTGTTCGATAAAATTTGAGAAAGACTTGACAAGAAATAGCTTTCGGAGAAATGGAAGAAATATGTGTTTTTTTTTGTAGAAAGATATAAACGAATAGAGATGAAAAATGTATATTTTTTTGAATATCAAAAGGGAAAATCCTCTTTCGAGGTCCAAACAGGAAAAAATACAGTTCTCTAAAGTATCATGAAAGCCTCTACGTAAAAGAGATGATAAGTCTTAAATTCGTCTCATTCTCTCATTCGTCTTCCTCCGTGCACGGTTGCTCCTCGCACCGTCTCTTCCCTCGTCTGTGAGAGTCCTTTCCCGAGAAGATTTGGCGCTCCGGGATCGTAGCGCCATCATGAGCGACAGAAAAATGAGATGGAGGGACTACTTTGTCAAAGCAGTTAGTCCCCAATTCCTAAGGAAGGCAGAGAACGCTGAGGAGTGGAGTCGTCACATGTCGCAACAGATCCCATAATCGATGATGTTATATTACCGATGTGGCTTGCTGATCTTGATAAAGCGTTTAAATTTAAAAAAAGAGTCTTAAATGGGTTTCGAAAAAAGACACTGGGTATGTAAAGGTTGGGAGTTCTTGCTAAAATCTTAAGAGAAGTGGAAGATAATCTGGAGAACAAAACTAGTTCGGATTCGAAAGAAAATAAAAAAGGCCTGTGAATTCCTTAATTAAACCTGTGTAAAAAAAAGCTTCATCAGAAATTTTGCGGTAGGACTGAAAAAGCAATAACTAACGTAGAACGCCTTAGAGTTGATTAAAAATACAGACACGAACTCCGAGGTACGAAGTCTCAATTAGAGCATGAAAATATAGCAACAAAAAAAAACAATTGGAAACATCTCGAGGTCTCCTGGACGTGTTTCTAAAAAAAGATACGAAGTCTCTGGTAAAGTTTTTTTAAAAAACAAAGTGTAAAAATGGCTACTTGCAGCTCCTTTCAAAAGAAGACCTTGAATTTAGAAGATGATACCAAGAAAAAAAGCCGCATCTCGAATCTAACGAAATGGAAGAAACTTCGCACTTCCCGAAAAAAGAGCGTAGAATTTGCACTATTTTACTCGTTTCTGTTTTCTTCCTATAGAATCGGTTGTTTTCTGTGAGTAATTCTATTTTTCTATTTTTCCAAACCTCCCTTTTTTCTCTGAAAATTCTTCTTTTGTCAACCTATTTCGCTCTTTTCCTTCTTGCAAATTTTCAATCCTTTTGAAGAATTCTCTTCTTTTTGTTTTCCTCTCATTATTTCTATCTGTCTGTCTTGCACTCAGTCAGTTCTTTCTCTCTTTTCTCTTAACCCTCTTTCCTCTCTTTTCTGTCTCTTTCTTTTCACCATTCTCTCTCTATCTGTCTCTTTCTCTCCTCTCAACGTTTCTCACTCTACTCTGAAGTTCTTCTCTTACTCCCGGACTCTCTTTCTCTATTCGAGTTATCTTCTCCCACGAGTTTGTCAGCCATTTCAAACCAAACGATTCGGAAGACGCACAAATGATCGCCTTCTCGGCTCCTCAATCAAAAGAGATGAAGCAGTTTGTGGGTGATTTATATCTTCATTCGCTGTTTTCTTCCGCTCAGCGAGAGGAATCCCTTGGGATCAAGTAAAAAAGTGGACAACAATGGAACATTGATCTTCCTCCATTTGGAGGATTTTCTCTAGTTATTAAAATTAACTCATTGGTGTATAACTCTTCGTTATACTTAATGTATAACTCTTGGTTATACTTGATGCCTCATATGTTAGACTTGATGTCTCGCTCCTCTTTCAAAACAACGAAAACACATCACTTTTTTGTATAAAAAATACACTCCTTCTCAAACTAAATTAAACACTATGTACGCCTTTCTAGGAATGAATTCAATTCAGAAACGCAAGCCAGAGAAAGAGTAAGCTTTATTCCGAGATGAAGTTTTGTCTATTGTGTTAAACGCAGAACAGCCATTAAGCAATCACATTTTTCTTTTTTTAAAGAGAAATTTTATATTTCCAAGCAAAACGATTTTTTTTCCAACAAAGCAAAACAAATATTTCTGCAAAAAGGTGAGCATTTAAAAATTCCTCAAATTTTTTGTGTGGACCTGTTTCCAGAAACCTAGTTTTCTTGCGGAAATTTTAATGCGATTCGAGCAATGGCAAAGGTTATTTAGACTTGGCGCCCGCGTCCTTGATGATTGTTTCCGTATACACCGGCTTGCCGTTGACGTACATCGTGATAACTTTTTCTTTGTCGTCTTCGGTCACTTTAGTGGAGGTGTGCGTCTTAAAAATGTATTTTTAAGATAAACTCGAAATCTCTCATGCAAAATGTACCTCTGCAAGCCTTCAAACATCCAATGCTGGAATAATAGCGCTTCATAATCTCAACGTTAAAATGAGTCCTACTTATTGATTATTAAAGATGAACAGAGAGATACAGATAATGAAAAAATGGAGTTTTAATTGTGGAATGACGATTTATTGTATGTGTTTTTGGAGTATTGTTCAAATAATCATAATGCTAATTGTCCACATTAATAAGTTTTTAAAAAATGTATTTTGCCCTAATTTAAAAACTAATTTTTTATTTTCGTTTTTCAAAAAGAGTTCTAGTTTGAATTAAAACTACATCGTGAAATAGCCTATCAAACAAATATTTTGTCTCACTCGGTTCAGCAAAACAAAGATTTACTTACCGAATGGTGAGAAGAAGAAGTGTAAGACTCGCTCACTGAACAACTGTCGGGAGATGAACTCTGTAAGCATTGATTTAATATATAACTCTGTAAGCATTGATTTAATATATAACTCTGTAAGCATTGATTTAATATATAACTCTGTAAGCATTGATTTAATATATAACTCTGTAAGCATTGATTTAATATATAACTCTGTAAGCATTGATTTAATATATAACTCTGTAAGCATTGATTTAATATATAACTCTGTAAGCATTGATTTAATATATACATATATTTCGGTGTAATACAACATTGACCAATTATATTTGACATATTGCATGCTTTCAAAATAAAAAGTATTTTATTCATTTGTATGAAAGAAATCCAACGCATGCGCAAAAATGGCACTCGGTGGATACCGAACCTCCGCCACCTAACCGGGGCTTGTAGAACGTTACCAATATAACCAACTGAGCACACATTGTTCCATGAGATTTCTTGCTATGTCTAAATGTTTTTTTTAACATAGTTTCAAAAGTTTTTTAAAAGTTTTTTGTCACGGTATAATTATGCCTCAGTCTTTGGAACCTTGAGTGTGTTCGAAATAAGATTAACAAACATTAAAAATGTTTATTCACCGGTTTCAGCTAACTGCTGAAAATTGAACTTTCCATGAACATTTAGAACTGCGGTCAAAAACGAATAACTGCTAAAATAAATTGGAATTAGACATCGCGACGTGATATGCATAGCAAATTCGGGAGAAATTTTTCTTCCAAAAAATTGGTCTTATTGAAATTTCAATTTTAGTTTTTAAAAAATTCGATTGTTCTTTTTGTTTCAAAAAAACTATATTATTATTTAAAAAAGTTAAATTAAATGAGTTAACCGAGTGAGCGGAAGTGTGGCATGGTGATTCTTCCTGGAAAGGAAAGATTGGCTTAGGAGTTTTAAAATCGGTAGACTCCTTTTTTGCTATTACTCACCTAATTCCATATAAACTATGTGAATGAGTCTGTTCCTCAGAAAATAAAGATTTATTTTATAAGGGAATACTTTAATTTAAACCCAATCTCGTAAACCCAGAAGATAGTACAATACTTTGGAACAAATTTCGCCTGAGCCAAGAGTAATTCAGAGAATGGTGTTTTAAATTCTCAAAATTAGAAAATGCTTGTGTTTTTTGAAGACTCTTTGAATGATAAATAACATACATATTGTTTGCTTTTTCTTCGTTCTTTTAACCTATGTTTTTGTCGAGCGTGCTTGTTTTCGCTTTTCCACCCAAACCGAGGAGTTTGAGAAATGTTGGTAGTGCTCATGCACGGATCTGACTCTCCCCATTGCTGCAATTCACACTAGCAAGGACCTAGCGGGCAGCCACTGGTTCTACCAGGATAGGCCTGTCCTGCATCTCAAGGGAGCGCGTACCCTGCCGCGAGGCGGGAACAAGCGCGAGGAAGATTATTATAATTGAGTTTGATAATGAGTATAATAATGCTTTATAGAAGACCGAAAATAAACTCCTCAAAAAGACCTGTTCTTTCATGATCTGCTCCTGAATGAGTTTGTTGTTCCTCTCAATCTCTCGGTGAGCTTTCGCGATGTTCGCCATCGCCTCTTCGTGGATTTCAGACGCTGACTTTGGAGCTTCGTGGCAAGTTTTACCCTTAAGAACTCTGCTTTTTTTTTAGAAACATTGGAAATTTTAGAAGTTATTTTTCTTGCTCCACTCAGTAGAGGACGGGATCCAAAAAAAAAACGCTTCAAAGCTTTTCGACCACACATACTATCAGATTTCATTAACAAGTCTGTTGTACTTCAAAATCAGAACTTCGAGCAAGGCGTCAGTTTTGCAAGCACTAAATTTAAGATTAGAGAAATTGAACTCGTATAACTCAATCGTCGAATGAAGAAGTTATTTAGTTCCAATTAGATGAGTTATTAAATTACTAACGAATGAATGAATAACGAATGAATGAATGAATAAATGAACCTTGGAAGATGACTTGGCAACTGCTGAACTCATGTCGATTGTGATTGAAATCAAGAGGGAGACGACGAAACCAACTGATTTCATCCGAAAGCGTTGGAACTCGTTCGTATAAATCTCTTTTATCTCCTGATGGAAGACTCTCACCTGTGCAAATAACCGGCTCTCCGTTTCTCTTACTTTTCTCTCCGTTTACTTTTTGCTATGTTTCGCTATTTCTCCGTCAGTATGCGTAGGTAGGCAACAACTATACAAAAATACTTTCCGAGTTTCAAAACTTTGTCGAGGAGCCCCTGTCTTCCATATTCAACTTCTCGTTAATGCTTTTGGAAAAACTGTTTATTGAATCAACTTACAGACAAGTTCAAAACAAGCATACATATCTCCGTTAAATTCAGTAAAACCCAATATCAACACTATACAAATGCCGGAACTGGATAGCTACCAATATCTCTTTCGCTGTCTTCCAACGCATACAGTTAGAAGTGTTTTAAACAGGGCATTGTCGCCTCAAGCGAGTTTTCGAATGTTTTGCACAAACCGTATCGAACTCAATACAATTCATCACAATCAAGTGTTTAGAGAATGCGAACTTTTAGACAAAACAAATGAAACAATAGTTGAACTCGCCTTCTGGTATGAAACTTCTAAGACCATCACATACACAATAATTGACTGAATTACCTAAGAGTGACCATTTCCAAGTTGAAAGATGAGCAGGAACATACTACATATGTAGTTAATCAAAGGCGCTGTCGAAACATAACACAGAGATCGATTTTTAAAAAAACACACCCATACTACTCATCATGTCTTATCAGGAAATTTTTTAATGATATTTTATTTCAAATCGATTTGAAAGACTACGAGAGAGATAGAGAGATAGGGTTAGAGGGAGAGACAGAGATGGCTACAGTGGGAATAATTTTGGTCCTGAAAAACGATGGGTCACAGAATTTAGGTTACTAATCAATAAAACCCATGGAAACCAAAAAAACAAAGTGGTAATAACTTTTTTGAGACAACAGGCTCACATGTAACAAAATTGATGTTAATCTCTCTTTTGGTCATTATATGTATACACAGAGTCCATAACAAGACGTGCAATAAAAAAATATCTATGCTATGTTTCGCTCACTGAGCATCAGAAATCCTGTTCCATATGTTGAAATGTTGGAAAGTTGAAAAGCATTTATCGTTCTGTTGAAAAGCATTTATCGTTCCTTTGCTTTAACTTTATTCCATGCATTGTAACCTTACAAACTCAGACTAATCAGACTAACCTTGACTAATCTCAGACTAACCAGACTGAACTCAGACTAACCTTACAAACTCAGACTAATCAGACTAACCTTGACTAATCTCAGACTAATCAGACTAAACTCAGACTAACCTTACAAACTCAGACTAATCAGACTAACCTTGACTAATCTCAGACTAATCAGACTAACCTTGACTAATCTCAGACTAACCAGACTAAACTCAGACTAACCTTACAAACTCAGACTAATCAGACTAACCTTGACTAATCTCAGACTAATCAGACTAAACTCAGACTAACCTTACAAACTCAGACTAATCAGACTAACCTTGACTAATCTCAGACTAATCAGACTAAACTCAGACTAACCTTACAAACTCAGACTAATCAGACTAACCTTGACTAATCTCAGACTAATCAGACTAAACTCAGACTAACCTTACAAACTCAGACTAATCAGACTAACCTTGACTAATCTCAGACTAATCAGACTAAACTCAGACTAACCTTACAAACTCAGACTAATCAGACTAACCTTGACTAATCTCAGACTAATCAGACTAAACTCAGACTAACCTTACAAACTCAGACTAATCAGACTAACCTTGACTAATCTCAGACTAATCAGACTAAACTCAGACTAACCTTACAAACTCAGACTAATCAGACTAACCTTGACTAATCTCAGACTAATCAGACTAACCTTGATTAATCTCAGACTAACCAGACTAAACTCAGACTAACCTTACAAACTCAGACTAATCAGACTAACCTTGAATAATCTCAGACTAATCAGACTAAACTCAGACTAACCTTACAAACTCAGACTAATCAGACTAACCTTGACTAATCTCAGACTAACCAGACTAAACTCAGACTAACCTTACAAACTCAGACTAATCAGACTATCCTTGACTAATCTCAGACTAACAAGACTAAACTCAGACTAACCTTACAAACTCAGACTAATCAGACTAACCTTGACTAATCTCAGACTAACCAGACTAAACTCAGACTAACCTTACAAACTCAGACTAATCAGACTAACCTTGACTAATCTCAGACTAATCAGACTAAACTCAGACTAACCTTACAAACTCAGACTAATCAGACTAACCTTGACTAATCTCAGACTAAACTCAGACTAACCTTACAAACTCAGACTAATCAGACTAACCTTGACTAATCTCAGACTAATCAGACTGAACTCAGACTAACCTTACAAACTCAGACTAATCAGACTAACCTTGACTAATCTCAGACTAATCAGACTAAACTCAGACTAACCTTACAAACTCAGACTAATCAGACTAACCTTGACTAATCTCAGACTAAACTCAGACTAACCTTACAAACTCAGACTAATCAGACTAACCTTGACTAATCTCAGACTAATCAGACTGAACTCAGACTAACCTTACAAACTCAGACTAATCAGACTAACCTTGACTAAACTCAGACTAATCAGACTAAACTCAGACTAACCTTACAAACTCAGACTAATCAGACTAACCATGACTAAACTCAGACTAATCAGACTAAACTCAGACTAACCTTACAAACTCAGACTAATCAGACTAACCTTGACTAAACTCAGACTAATCAGACTAAACTCAGACTAACCTTACAAACTCAGACTAATCAGACTAACCATGACTAAACTCAGACTAATCAGACTAAACTCAGACTAACCTTACAAACTCAGACTAATCAGACTAACCTTGACTAATCTCAGACTAATCAGACTAAACTCAGACTAACCTTACAAACTCAGACTAATCAGAAAGATAGAAAATGTACAGCATGGCTT
>OZ057406.1:26554123-26679936 GCA_964056735.1 Allodiplogaster pararmata | reverse complement strand
GGTTATTGATTGATTGATTGATTGATTATGCAATCAGAAAAATGAGAACCTCCGAAGAAAAGTCATGAGGAAACCGAATCCGATGAAGACCATGACATTCGTGTTTTGGAACACTGTAAAGCTTGATTCGTCATCACATATTATTGTAGAAGTGCCATGTAATTTGAAAATGACCTGTACCTAACAGTCTTGTTTCCCATAACCTGCTAGATCTTATTTACCCTCCTTTTGCTTATTTATCAGATATTCCGTACCGCAACGCCTATCTTAAAGTTCTGTTCTCGCAATGCTAGTCTCCAATCTGACCTGGCCAAGTCTCGCAATGCTAGTCTCCAATCTGACCTGGTTATGTCTCGCAATGCTAGTCTCCAATCTGACCTAGTTAAGTCTCGCAATTCTAGTCTCAAATCTGAACTGGTTAAGCGTCGCAATGTGAGTCTCCAATCTGACCGGTTTAAACCTCACAATGCTAGTCTCCAATCTGACCTGGTTATGTCTCGCAATGCTAGTCTCCAATCTGACCTGGTCAAGTCTCGCAATGCTAGTCTCCAATCTGACCTGGTCAAGTCTCGCAATGCTAGTCTCCAATCTGACCTGGTCAAGTCTCGCAATGCTAGTCTCCAATCTGACCTGGTCAAGTCTCGCAATGCTAGTCTCCTATTTGTCATGGTTAAGTCTCATAATGTTGATATGTATCCTGAAATTGTAACATTTCAGCTGATAATACTAGTATAACAATAGCAAGATAACGATCGAACTGGGATATTTTGACTCGAGAGAATGGTCTTTCGAGCTGCCGGGCAGAGCTCTGCTCTCGAACTTTCCGAAGAGTCCGAAGAGTACTAGGAAGAGGACATGGAGGACTGTGACGATGATTGTGAACTGATGCTTCTGGAACGTCGTCGACATTCTGGTCTCTCTGGAAGTTTTGGAAGGCGATGAAGGCCGTTTAACTGATGGGTGGACGAACTGCTCTGACTACTCTTGGGAAAACTGCTTTCTTGGGCAAACTAATCTCTCTACTCCCGGGCAAACTATTCTCTGGGGCACACTACTCATCTACTCTCGGGCAATCTGTTGTGGTGGGCAAACTAGTACTTTCATTACTCCCGGGCAAACTATTTTCTGGGGCACACTACTCATCTACCCTCGGGCAATCTGTTCTGGTGGGCAAACTAGTACTTTCATTACTCCCGGGCAAACTATTCTTTAAGGCACACTTTTCATCTACTCTCGGCCAATCTGTTCTGGTGGGCAAACTAGTACTTTCATTACTCCCGGGCAAACTATTCTTTAAGGCACACTTTTCATCTACTCTCGGGCAATCTGTTCTGGTGGGCAAACTACTTTCACAACTCTCGGGCGAACTGTTTAGTGGACAAAATTATCTCGGGCAAACCGTTTTCGTGGCAAACTACTCTCCCTACTCTCGGGCAAACCTTTCTCGTGGGAAAAACTAATCACATCAGAGAGAACCGTATGAGCTTAGAGAAAGCTGTACCATCAATGATAGAGAGTGACAGAAACATCACAATTAGATATGGGAGAGAAAACAGAACATATTAATAGGATGTTAAGTACGCAAACCAGACATTTTTATGGTTTGGAAGCCGGAAAGCTGTGAAAGGAGAAAGAAAAGAGAGACAGGGAGTAATAAAGAAAAATATAGTAATAGTTGAAAAGGTTTTTCAGATAAGTAGGGATCGTGAGAATAATAGCCGATGGATTGCAGGGTTGAACAGTAAATTCGAATACATCTTGTTAAAATTTCAGTTATTGTACTGTTCCTGCAAATAATACTCACAAACAAAGTAAGAACAAATATTTGCAAGTCTCTAAGTAGATCTCAGAATCTTTCTTTATTTCTTTCTTTTGCCTGTGTCTCTGTCTCTGTCTGTCTCTCTCTCTCTACCTCTTTCTCTATTTCTCTCTCTTGCATGTCTGTCTCTGTCTCTTTCTCCGTATCTCTCTCTATATATCTCTTTCTCTATTTCTCTCTTTAACCTGTATGTCTCTGTCTCTCTCTCCCTATCGCTCTCTACCTCTTTCTCTATTTCTTTTTTTCTACACGTCATGGACGGAAATTTCCATTTTAAGTTCTAGTCCTCTGTAGCACGTTCTCGATTTCAGGAGCAACCAAACCCATCATCATACAATACTGTGTTGAGCGCACTTCACTAAATTTCCCAACATTCTATCAAACAAGAAAAGTTAAAGTAATGCAAGACATGAAATTTCATAAATTCAGAACAATTTCAGAATTCATAATTCGTCACTTTTCAAAGGGGTGTTTTACTTGATACACATGTGCTACAACGATGTCCGCCTTCACGCGGTGCAGCACGACAGTCTACAGACTGCAAAGGACATCAACAACCTTCTCCGGAAGCATCACGCTCCGAAGAAACTACAAGAGAGCCTCTCTGTCTCTCTCTCTCTCATCTCTTCACTACACCTCCGTCTTCATTCTTTTTTTCGCCTGAGGGACAGTCCGATCCGGCTGGACTGTCCCAACTACTTCTCCTATTGGCCGGAGATATCGAGAGTAACCCAGGACCAAGGATGTGGCTGTGCACTACATGCAAGAGAAAGGCGAATACTAACTGCATCCAGTGCTCCCACTGCTCAGAGTGGGTCCACACTAAATCGACATGCAGTGGCCTCTCCTCACTCAAAGAATACATCCAAGTCGAATACCGCTGCCCGTCATGCATAACATCAACGACTCCGCTGACGACCACGAACACCAGGCAAACTCTCTCCTCTGACCCCACGTCCAACAGCAGGAACCTCAAGATTTTGCAATACAACTGCAATGGCTTCTCTGGCAAAACGACGGAACTCCATGAACTCGTCACTCGTCTGAAAGTCGATCTTTTTCTCATCCAAGAAACTAAGCTAACGAACCGTTCCAAATGTCCACAAATTCCTGGATACACTATCGTAAGAAAAGATCGTGAGAAGAACTCCGGAGGCGGTCTTATTACCGGAATCAGCGAATCGCTGTCCTACACTGTAATGCCCTCTCCGACCGACACACATTTGGAATCTCTCACGGTCCGCATATTTGATGCCGATGGGAAGTCGCTCGATGTTACCAACATATACATACCACCGACGAGCTCTTGCACCACTGGTTACACGCCCGACCTCACTCCGTTCTTACACAATCGCGAGAAATCCATCATACTCGGTGATCTTAACGCTCATGATGCCGCATGGTTCTCCAAATCTTCAGACAGCAGAGGCTCTCACATCGCAGAAACGATCGATGCTTCAGAACACGCCGCAGTAAACCGTGACACGCCTACCAGAGTACCAGTCAACGGAAGACCATCTTCTCCAGACATCTCCATTTGTTCGCTGGACTTACTTTCTCAAGTCTCATGGAAAACAATACCATCTGGAAGCTCCGACCATCTACCCATCGTAATCGTCCTTGAGGGTTCCAACTACATCCGCACGCACAGGAAAGTCTCCTTCACCAACTTCGGAAAAGCGAACTGGAAAATCTTTGAACAGCTCGTCGAAGAAAAGTTATCCACGACACCTCTTCCCGACCTCCCCGCCGCCCAAGCTGAGCCCTTCTTCCGGAAGATCCTGTTATCTGCAGCCGCCAGCTCAATCCCACGCGGTCGCATCAAGAAGAGAAACGTTGCCTTAACACCAGAAATCCGAGATTGGATGACCAAACGAGACGCTTTACGAGAATCAGACCCATCAAGCCAAGACATCAGCACCCTCAACATGAACATCAGACGAGCCACGGACAGAAACAAGAGGGACATCTGGAGAAACTTCATGGAGACCTTTGATCCCAAACTAGACAGCAAGAAACTGTGGAAAACGATCAAGATGTTGAATGATGCAGGACGTCCCCCACCAAACTGCGCCATCGACTTCGGGAAAGGACCCCTCACATCCTCCTTCGAAATCGCGAACCAGTTCAACAAACGCTTCACACGCCCAGTCGAGTACAAAACAAAAAAGGAAAATCGGAAAACCATGAAGAAAGTTCACAACATACACGCTAAAGATTTTGTCGAGTACTCAGAGGCCGCAGTGAAATCAGCTATTAAGAAGACAAAGAAATCAACAGCCCTCGGACCGGACGGACTCGCTCCAATACTCTTCCATTATCTCGGGAACAGAGGTATAGCCGCCCTCACAAAGCTCATCAACGACTCCCTCAGCTCTGGCAGAATTCCCATGATTTGGAAATCTTCAGTCACTCTCCCACTCCTGAAAGCAGGAAAAGAGGCAACGGATGGACCAGGATACCGACCGATCTCCTTACTCTCACCGATGGCGAAAATCATAGAACGACTTCTGTTAAAAGAACTCAAGCCGTACGTAAGAGTAGCTGAGCACCAGCATGGATTCACCACAGGAAGATCCACCACCTCTGCCCTCCTCACTCTTTCAAAAGACGTAGCTGCAGGCTTTAACGCGAAGAGACTAGCTAAACGTACAGTGATGTTATCGACATGTCAAAGGCCTTCGACAGCATAGACATAGCGGTACTCATAGATCTCGTCCTACAAACCGACGCCCCAAACTTCGCAAAGAAATGGCTAGCATCGTACCTCAGAGGACGAACGAGCCGTACATCCTTTCGCGACGTCCTCTCAAGCTCATCCCTGATCAGAAGCGGAGTCCCTCAAGGCAGCGCACTCTCAACGCTTCTTTTCAATTTATATCTAAGCGATCTTCCGAACAACGATCCAAACATCAAAATCGTCTCTTATGCTGATGATATAACGCTATGGGCGTCAGATCCGAGCATTTCCACTGCCTCGCTACACATACGATCCGGTCTCCCACACATCGAAAAGTTCATCCACGATCGTGGACTATCTATTTCTCCTGCCAAAAGCCAGCTTCTACTCTTCACACCTTACAGCAAAGAGTACAAGACTATCCTAGATGTCTCGATCGGAGGTCAGAGCGTACCCACCGTGAATACCGCCAAAATCCTTGGAGTTACATATGATTCTATGTTCACATTCAGTCATCATGCGAAAGACATAGCAGGCCGAATGTCGCAACGTAACAATGTACTGAAGGCGCTAGCCGGCAGTACATGGGGCAACCAAAAGGAGACACTCCGTTTCACGTACAAAGCCATTTGCCAATCCATATACAGCTACGCAGCTCCAGCCTGGGCCAGCTTTCTCTCCTCCTCAGCACATACCAAAATTCAAAGAGGACAGAACAATGGCCTGCGTATCGTAACAGGAAACCATCAAATGGCCAGCGTCGACCACATACATGCTGAAGCTAAAGTTATGAGATCGAAATCGCACCTTCACATGCTATCAGCCCAATACTTGGCAAGGACCTTGAGCCAAACTCACTTCCATCACGGATTATTTCTCCAAGGACCCCCACCACGCAACATGAAAGCTGATCTTTACATCGCATGCAGAAGCACTGTTGAAAGAGCCCTGTCGGAAACAGCAGAGAAGAACAACGGGAAAAACGTCGCCAACCGAGTCCACACAAACATGGTCTCAGAAGAAAAGGAAACCATCCAAGGTCCAGTCATACTGGGCGGCCGACCACCACCGGACATAAATGAAGAAGAAGTGGACCTCTCGAGAAACGCCCGCTGCACGCTGAGCCAACTTCGCTCAGGCTACAGCAGGTACACCAACCACTACTTACACCGGATCGATGACTCGATACCTGACTACTGCCCAGACTGTCTCAATGGACCTCACGACGTGGCCCATCTCTTCAAATACGCTAGACGTCCAACAAGACTCACGTTGGAAGATCTCTGGATGAAACCAAAAGAAGTAGCCTCATTTCTGAGACTATTGTGAAGGAAAGAAGAAGAGATGTATTTAAAAAATAAAAAAAAGAGAGGAGAGAGAGAGGGAGAGAGCGGCCCTCCATAGCCAACTCTCTTCGACGCGAGACGTTTGCCGGCAACAACAACAACAACTTGATACACATAAACTGCGGTGTAAAAAAGGATTACTAAAGAAATTTATTTGAAATAGAACCCTCCTGACAATTACTATTTACATACTAAGGAATATGGTAAACTCAGTCTACAGTAAGATCAGCAAGGGCCGTATTCAGAGATCTAAGATGAACTCAGGGGTAAATTTTACCCTAGTATATTGTAGACCTAAGTTCAACTCAGTTCTTTTTTATTCAGAGACAAGACGGGTGAGAGCGTCTCAGCTTTCCTACTAAACTTTAGTATAAAATTTACCCTAAAGTCTACTCTCTGAATTTCATTTTGGTGAAACTACAACTTAGTATGAAGTTTACCATAAATTTTAGTACATATTTTTGTCTCTGAATACGGCCCCAGGACACTTTGGGACGACACCTTCTAAACCATATTCAACATTGCATGCGATGCGTTGAAACTACACACAGAGAAAAATTGATCAGTTTTGATACATTTTCTGAACAATATAAAGGGGACGATGGAGTTAGTCCCCTTTATAATGTTTTTTTTTCTTTCACCCAATTTTCAATTGAAAAGTAATAATAAGGACGTGAATTAGACGTTCACTAAATAAATCGAGACGTCCACGGAATAAAATGCTGACGTACACCAAATAAAATGCTCACGTCCACCAAATAAAATGCTCACGTTCACCAAATATTGTGGAGACGTTCACCAAATAAATTTTTTTTTTTTGTGGAGACGTCCACCAAATTTGGTCAACGAAATAAACTTAACTTTTTTGAATTTTTTGTCTTTGTAGATAGTTTTTTTCTCTTTTCGGTTGTTATCTTTGTCTTTGTAATAAAAAATTTTTGTTGAGACGTCCATTTATTTTTTTTCGTTTGCGACTTTTATTCGTCTGATCTGCGGCTCGTCGACAGGAAGCCAATATGACGGTATCACAAAAATTCTGACCAGGATTGCACATTTTTCGATTTAATTTTTTTTACCAGGTTTTTACTGTTTTTTTCGACATTTTCCGAAAGATGTCGAAAAAATCTTTTTCGATTTTTTTCGAGCAAGCTTCACTTCCGAAAAATCTCTCCTACTACAATTCACTCCCGAAAATTCAAGCCGGCATTTTTTTTTCTCACCTGACACCAAACGGTAAACTTTCGTAAAATTTTCTGCTATGTGAGTGTCTAATACCTGGTTGACCCTGTCAGGGTTGACATGCTTCGATAAAAAATGAGCAATGCATGTCTAAAAACATGTTTCTATCTCAAAATGAATAAACAGTATTATTTTTACTGCAACTAACCGTTTCGAAATCAAAAAATCCTTCCCGAATGTAAGGTTATTCGTTCTGTTTGTCACAATGATTTATATTGATTACGTTATCATCAGAAAATTTATTTTGAAGCTAAAAAATTATATTATAGATATGATTTATGAATCACATCTATTTATGAACCATATCGTCTGTATTCTTTGAGGATTGAGCGTATCCAATATTTAAATTTTCCCCATTGACTATTTGATTTCTCTTTTTTGTTGCTTTCTTTATATTATTCCCCTCCCATACCACCTTAACTTATATTTGGAAAACTCGGGAAGAGATCGCAAGGCAGCTTCACCTCCACTTTCATCGGCAGCACATACCCTTGGGCCCCCCTTAGAAGCGTCTGTATTCTTTCCCAGTCTTAGAGGAAGCGTCTGTATTCTTTCCCAGTCTTAGAGTTTCTAGGATTGAGCGTATACAATATCTAAATTTTCCCCATTGACTATTTGATTTCTCTTTTTTGTTGCTTTCTTTATATTATTCCCCTCCCATACCACCTTAACTTATATTTGGAAAACTCGGGAAGAGATCGCAAGGCAGCTTCACCTCCACTTTCATCGGCAGCACATACCCTTGGGCCCTGTTCACGGCGTACCTGCAGTGTTCCTCCTCCACTGTGATCCGTCTCAGAATACAGACGATGCCGGGGCTTGGCAACCCCCGAGTGTACATACAATGTAACAGTGGTCCTTGGGTATTCCTCCGCTTCTATTCTCCTTCAACTGCTTATGAAGGAAGACAACGAAGTCCCATCTTCAGCCCTCCTCTCTCGCATCCCCTTGCTTTCTCACTAAGTTATTGTTCTTTTTTAGAAGTTTTAATGCTGTTCTTGCCTCTTTACTGTGACCTCGTGATGTAATGTCTGTTTTTTTGTTCTTCTCTCCCTTTGTGGGAAGTGCGTTCTAATTATTATTTGTTCTCTCGACTCATTTTAGTGTCACACCTAATGGTGTAAATGAATAAATAAATAAAAATATCTATATTTATAAAAGCGAGAAAGCCCGGAAAAAAACATTGTGTTTGGGAAATGAACCCCATACACATCTGAGAATTTCAGGTATAACCCGGCCCACGAACCGAAACGAGTTTTTAAAAAAACTGTTCACAAAGAAAAAAAATAAAAGTTTATTTCGTTGACCAAATTTGATGGACGTCTCCACAAAAAAAATTTATTTGGTGGACGTTTCCACAAAATTTGGTCGACGTGAGCATTTTATTTGGTGGACATGAGCTTTTTATTTGGTGGACGTCATCATTTTATTTGGTGGATGTTAAATATTTCCCCTAATAATAAGACTTGGATACGATAAACGTGGTTGAAAGATAAAATTCACCAATGTTTTTTTTTAAAATCTTGATCAACCACTGCCCTGTTACAAAGTTTGATGGTAGTCATGCCTGGTTAAGATAAACATCATTGAATTATCTAATTAAAAAGGTGATATTTTAGACTTTCTTCAGACCTAATCGTATCTCTATTACCTGGAGCTAGCACCAGTTTTCATAATACCGAGTTAAGCTAATCAAATGTATAGTTTTCGACCGTAAATTGAATCAGAATATATAACCGAAAGAACAACTTGCTTGCGCACCTCAACGCCGAATATACTTTTATTGAGCTACCGACTGGTCAAAATCTTGTTCAGAAACATCGAACCCAGCCATCTCATTTTATTAACCGGTAGTGCAAGAGCGCTACCAGTTCCGCTAGAAAAATACTTAAATCCCCAAAAAGTTTTGAGTAAACCAAACTTTGATTTCTACTTCACCCAATCATTTCTCACATTCACCTTGGAAAATTATAAGACTTGAAAATGGAAGATGAAATATCGAGCAGAGTTTATCAAGAATTCAAATTAGTAGTGAACATCTCATTTTCCAAGTTTTCTCAGAAACACATCCGTTTCATCGGGGAACTCACATCGGGAAACTCAGAAAGCAAATCTGCGTGCGAAAAATCTTATGCGACTAAAAAAAGCAAATCAATTTTTTAAATGAAAAAATTTCCGTTAAAAACTCATTAATTTTATTAAAGGCAGTGTTTCAATATTCCCAAATAAGTTGCAGAGAAAATCGATATACTGACTGATTTTTCGGTGCTCTTGTTAACTGCTGTGATGGGAATATAGTGGCAGAACGCATTGAGGTGGAAAGAACAAAAAAAGGGAAGAATTGAAGAAAGTTGGAGAAGGGGGTCCTCGGGTTTACTGGGAAATCAAGCTGAACAAGCCGTAGGAGAACAGTCAATCGGTTAGAAAACTTCCAACTTATTCAAGGAGAAATGTAATGTAGACTAACTGATTCTTATCACAAGTTATATTCTCAAAAAAATAGTTGTGTATATACAGAAAAGAAATAATAAGGAATACTAAATTTTTAAAAAAGAGAGAGAAAGAAATGAAGAGATAGATGAGAAAGGTAGGCAACAAAAAAGAAGAGAGAGAAAGAAATGAAGAGATAGATGAGAAAGGTAGGCAACAAAAAAGAAGAGAGAGAAAGAAATGAAGAGATAGATGAGAAAGGTAAGCAACAAAAAAGAAGAGAGAGAAAGAAATGAAGAGATAGATGAGAAAGGTAGGCAACAAAAAAGAAGAGAGAGAAAGAAATGAAGAGATAGATGAGAAAGGTAGGCAACAAAAAAGAAGAGAGAGAAAGAAATGAAGAGATAGATGAGAAAGGTAGGCAACAAAAAAGAAGAGAGAGAAAGAAATGAAGAGATAGATGAGAAAGGTAGGCAACAAAAAAGAAGAGAGAGAAAGAAATGAAGAGATAGATGAGAAAGGTAGGCAACAAAAAAGAAGAGAGAGAAAGAAATGAAGAGATAGATGAGAAAGGTAGGCAACAAAAAAGAAGAGAGAGAAAGAAATGAAGAGATAGATGAGAAAGGTAGGCAACAAAAAAGAAGAGAGAGAAAGAAATGAAGAGATAGATGAGAAAGGTAGGCAACAAAAAAGAAGAGAGAGAAAGAAATGAAGAGATAGATGAGAAAGGTAGGCAACAAAAAAGAAGAGAGAGAAAGAAATGAAGAGATAGATGAGAAAGGTAGGCAACAAAAAAGAAGAGAGAGAAAGAAATGAAGAGATAGATGAGAAAGGTAGGCAACAAAAAAGAAGAGAGAGAAAGAAATGAAGAGATAGATGAGAAAGGTAGGCAACAAAAAAGAAGAGAGAGAAAGAAATGAAGAGATAGATGAGAAAGGTAGGCAACAAAAAAGAAGAGAGAGAAAGAAATGAAGAGATAGATGAGAAAGGTAGGCAACAAAAAAGAAGAGAGAGAAAGAAATGAAGAGATAGATGAGAAAGGTAGGCAACAAAAAAGAAGAGAGAGAAAGAAATGAAGAGATAGATGAGAAAGGTAGGCAACAAAAAAGAAGAGAGAGAAAGAAATGAAGAGATAGATGAGAAAGGTAGGCAACAAAAAAGAAGAGAGAGAAAGAAATGAAGAGATAGATGAGAAAGGTAGGCAACAAAAAAGAAGAGAGAGAAAGAAATGAAGAGATAGATGAGAAAGGTAGGCAACAAAAAAGAAGAGAGAGAAAGAAATGAAGAGATAGATGAGAAAGGTAGGCAACAAAAAAGAAGAGAGAGAAAGAAATGAAGAGATAGATGAGAAAGGTAGGCAACAAAAAAGAAGAGAGAGAAAGAAATGAAGAGATAGATGAGAAAGGTAGGCAACAAAAAAGAAGAGAGAGAAAGAAATGAAGAGATAGATGAGAAAGGTAGGCAACAAAAAAGAAGAGAGAGAAAGAAATGAAGAGATAGATGAGAAAGGTAGGCAACAAAAAAGAAGATAGAGAATAATCAAAACATATGTAACTTGAAACGCGTAAAAAACGGAGATGGAAAAGTCTAACAAGAAAATGATTAGAGAAAAAAGCATTCAATAAAAGTTACAAATGGTATGATTACATACTCAAATTCATTGTTGTTTAATCTTTTGCATGTTTAGTCATTACGATTTATTTTTCTAATATGACTTTTTTTGGTTTCTGTCCCTGATTTTTCGTTAAACCATCTCCTCTCCTGTTTTACTACTTTTTAAACTTCTTTTTTTTAAACATTTGTTCCAATAGTTTCTCTCTTTTTTTCTCTTTTTTTCCTCTCTCTCTCTCTCTTACTCTCTTTCTCTTCTTATTTTCCTCCCTTCCTCACTCTATGTCTTTATCTCTCTCTCTCTCTTGTTCTCTTTCTCTCCATCTCAACCTACCAATTGCTTTCTCCTCTTTTCCATCTGCCTTTGAACTGTCTTTTTCTCAGTAATCTCGTTCGAACTCTTTTCGTTGAGATTCATTTGAGTGCGGAACTTGGTGGTTTGAACTCTCTCACGGAAACATAGAAGACGGTCTTCAAATAATCTTCAACCAATGACTTCCAAATGTGAGCATACATGAAGTACGACGAAGTGCATAAGTTTTGCCATGGAATGTTAACGCGAACATTTGAGTGTCGACCCATGTTCAATGATTCGAGGGAAGAAGAGTCGTTAGTGATTATAACATGACTTGATGAGTAGGTTCTAACATTACCGAGTCAGAACTATTTTATTTGATAGTAAAACACGCAATGATACGAAGCACTGATTGCAGTTTAGTCTGAACGTTTTCGTTCACTTCTCAACCAAATCGTAACAATCAAAAAACATTATTTTCAAAATCAGTTCCTCTGTGTTTTTGTTCTTGAAAATGAACAGAATACCCGAAGACTTGTTCAGAACCGAGCCTTCAATCTCCGAAGAACCATTCTGGACTAAGCTTCGAATAACCATTCTGGACTAAGCTTGGAATAACCATTCTGGACTAAGCTTCGAATAACCATTCTGGACTAACCCCGCATGTTTGTGTTTTGCCAGAAACGCTTGCGTGATTCCGAGAACGGCGACAGATCCCGCCCTCAGTTTGACGTGGTCACCAAATGGATAACCTCCTGAAGTCGTGGTCCGCTGATGTTCGAATGAGTCGAGGAGCTGGAAGAATCAGATGCTCGAGAAAGTTTACGGGTTCGACTCCAATTACAAATAACTTTTTTACAGGTTTGAGAAAAAAATCAATACAAATTTTGTTGTCTTTCTTTCTACCTTGTGTAACATCAGTTACGTACAATACATATTCTCTTTTGCGCTAGCTTTTGCCCATCTAATCATATACATAATTTAGGTGAGCTCAAAACTGTCTAAGTTACGAATGGCTGAAGCAACCTAATCGAGAAGCACCTTTAAAATATCCTTTGAATTTAGGTAGAAAAAAGGATCAAACTCTTAAAATAATTCAAAAACTTAAGGAAACATTTGATTTTTTAAGAGACAGCTTTTAGAGGTATTCGAGTGGCTCATTTGATTTATCAGGACGGTACCCTCCACACGTTCTTGATGAGTGAACTCATTCTTCTCCAGGCCACCACTAAGCGATAAATTACTATTTAAAGCTTCTCAAGTTATCATAACCATAAAATGCTTTTGATCTCTCCTATTCATATTTTTCCTGTTCAAGGTACGCTTTCTAATGAAAAAACAGGCCAAAAAACGTTTTCAAATTCTTGTTTCCTTTCCCAAAATTCATTTCATGAATTCTCTAACTTGCATACTCTAACTTTAAATATATATATATACATATATATATATATATATATATATATATATATATATATATATATATATATATATATATATACTATATATATACTATACTATTATACAGCTTTATTGCGATCAAGTTGTCTGTCACACACCGCTTGTCTTTCTCTATCAAATTCTCTTCCTTTTCCTTTCTCTCTCTCTCTCTCTCTCTCTCTCTCTCTCTCTCTCTCTCTCTCTCTCTCTCTCTCTCTCTCTCTCTCTCTCTCTCTCTCTCTCTCTCTCATTTTGAGGTTCTGTTTTATATGTTTTCTCAGTTTTTTATTTGAGTGAACAACAAGCGATTTTTTAAATATGAAATTAGTGCGCTACTTCCTCCAATGGCTTTGATTTTCGAAAAAAACTGTTTTTTGTTTACTTGACAAAAAAAAGAAAATTACAAGTAGATATCAATAGTCCCATCTTTTTTTGCAACAGATCATGTTTTTTCTCGGGCTCTTATTCCCTCATGGGCATACCCTGCGTCTTGTTTTGCAGACATTGTAATACTAGGCGAAAAATTGGCTTTTAACGCTATGGTTTCGAAAATTTTCTTCATAAGTGATCATTCTGAGCATCAGAGACTCCGGTTCGTGAAAAATAAATTTTTACAAAAAAAATTTTTTTTATATTAAAAAATTATTTTTACATTAAAACATGATTTTTACATTAAAAAAACGTTTAGGCTTAAAAAAATTTAACGCTAACGAGACTGTACGGCTAAGGCTAACGAGACCGTACGGCTAAGGCTAACGAGACCGTACGGCTAAGGCTAACGAGACCGTATAAAAAAGCCACTCTGCACTGTTTGGCGTCTAGTATGTCCATGAGTATAAAAGAGCCCTTTTCTATATCTACTATATCTTAAGATTTTATATCTTGAGATTTTTTTCATATCTCACTACATCCCTCTTTTTTCTCTTTCTAATTTTCTACTCCCTTTCCTATCTAATTTTAAACAAGACTTTCCAAGTTGCCCAAAACCACATTTTTCTTTGATAATGACTATTTCGCTTTCCTCCTATACTTTTATATTTCTAGTTTCGTTCTCATACAACTCAATCATTAGATATTCTATAAATGTTAAGGTCAAGGTTGAACAAACGATAATCAATTTGTCAATGATACATATGTATGTATTTTTTAAAAAAAGCAAAACCACTGAAACAAAGTAGAACTTCTCACAATAGATTGCTTCCTTGAAGATGATGGCGGTCTTTGCATCGAAACCTTCACCATGAAAAGAGATTGTTGGGCAGTACTTACTTTTACTTAACAGGAAAATTTTTTTGAAAATATAACTATTTATATCTCGAAACATATATGTTTTCTAAGAATGAATGAATAAGTAAATAAATGATTTTATAAAGAATGAACGAATGATTGAATGAATGTGAAAGTGAATGAATACTTAGGCGTTCACCCAGAAAATGAATCTTCAATGAACTTTTCTCGGTGTAAATTTCCGTTATAGGAAGTGTTTTAGAGGCACATCTTCATTGAAAAGTCACCGAGTTCTTAGTTACACAGTTTGGTGCTGGTTAAGCTGACAATTGATTTAATATTCCACGGAAAAAGGTAGTTAACGGCGCGGGATCGAACCCAGCCATCTCCAATAATTCTATCCAGGAGTTAGCACCTTACCATTATACATACATCGCTATTCCATGCGACAGTGCTAGTATATGGAAGGCTCAAGTGTTCAAATTATGATATGAGAGATGGCTGGTTTCGATCCCGTCCAGTGAACTAAATTTTTTAAACGGTGGTATATCATAAGCAATTGTCATCTTCAGTTATAGATAAGGTAGGAATGATGAAGTTCTGACAGTAGATGGCTTCCTCGAGGAGGGCGACTGCGTTCTTTGCATCTCCAAAGTGTCCATATTCTCGTCCTCGGACAGAGACTCTAGCCTCTGTTGCTGCAAGAATAGATCTATTAGTTCATGGAGCCGACTATAGGCTGAAAGCATCGGAGAAAGAGAAAAGATTTTTTTAAAAAACTAAGAAAAAGGTTCAAAAAAGGCTAATCAATCGATTTTTGAAGACTAATTTGAAATTGAAATTTCTTTTCAAGGAAATGAGACTAATGGAAATTATGGGTGGGATCTATCACGTAGTTTTACCACAGCTTGCCTAGAGCTCGACTTCAATATGAGTTCGCATATGTCTTGAGCGCGTATTCAATCTATTGTTTTCCTCATTGATGCAAAGAGTGAATAAATAGAAGTCGATTGAATTGAAATAAGGTAATCGTAAAAAAATTGCTTTATTTTTGCAGAATTAAGGTTACTGATGCGCTATTGTCATGAGTTGATCTGATCTGATGAAGCATGTGTCATAGCGTACCTCTGTTCTGACCTACCTCGATCAATCTTCACTAATCAGTGCTGTGTCTTGTCACATGCGAGTCCCTAATTGTAAAAAGTTAGTATCAGGTTTCACATCGATTAAAATCATCGTTAAACTGAAGGCACTTGAAGTAAAACATGCATTGTCATGCATTTTTCAATCGTGGTGATATTCAGAACATTTTTGAAATTCAATAAAATAAGGAAGAAATAGAGTAGTCAGTTGGTTCCTATCGCGCATGTTGTAAATGATGTTTGAAGGTCGCGTTCTTCAAGCATCGAATGATCAGCTCGATCAAGGAGAAAAACAACTCGCCTCACGCGAATTTAGAGAGCGCACGTGAGGCAATCATGCAGAAGTAATGGCTCAGAATGCGCGCCGATCTATCTTTCAAGTGGTCATATAAAAGTGTTTTCGACAATGACGCTTTTTTTTAGTGCGAACTGTCCAACTTTTATTGAAAACTCTTCCAAGAGTATAAAACTGTAGAGAAAGGTTCAATACATAATTTCATTGGATCAAAATAAATAGTTTCTAAATCAAGGTTAAAAAAGGTTCATTAGAAAACTACAACAGAGTCTGTCGTGTCCGTCATTTAATGGATGATCGAAATAAATAAAAGGTATGACTGAATTAATATATGAATAAATAAATGAAGAAGTGAGTGAATTAATCAAAGAGTTATTTAAGAAAAAGAACTATAAAATTATTTGAAAAGAGCAGCGTACAGCAGGGAAGACTTTGTTGACGCGGGGTGGCCGTTGATTCGGGAGCTGAAGAGTTTCTTGCAACATCGCCGGAACTGGTTCACTCTCCGTCTTCTTACTCTTCTCCTCTTTCTCTCTCCCTTTCTTCACCTCTCTTCCCTCCCTTTTTTCCTCTTTCTCTGCCTCTCTCTCTCTCTCTCTCTCTCTCTCTCTTTTTTTTTGTGATCTGGAGACGCGAGTGCGAGCCCTGTAATAAGTACATAATTGGAGCGAGTTACTCGAAACTTCTTATCATGCTCTCTAATGGGAACCCAACTGCTTTTTGATTGTAAACAACAGAAAGTTCTGATATTTGAAAAATTGGAGAAAGTTCTGTTCCACATTTAGCACTAGCAGATAAAATGGAACTATCTATTTTTGAACTTAGTTAGAAATGTGAGAGTTCTCCCCGATCTACATATAAAAATACATACATAGGACATATATGTATGTCATTTGCATTTCGTTTTTTCAAATAAAACTCTCTTCATTCTATCTGTATGTGCCATAAATAAATGTAAGCTATTTTTAACAGATTTGTTCTTGCACTTATTTTATATAACTAATTTCTAAAAAGGCTTAAACAGAAAAACGAAACTCTTTCTAATTTTCAAGCAAAATAGACTTTAGCTTAAATTTTATAATAAAAAAACAAATCACATCTGATTCCACAAGTTCTGAGATATACTTCTATGTGTTTAGGGAGACTTATAGAGAGTTAGAGAAAAAAAGAGAAAAAAAGAGAGGGTCCGGGCGTGGCATAGTGGTAGTGTGATAGACCATTGTGCGAAGAGTCCCGAGTTCGACTCCCACCCCGGACAGATCCACCCAAACCAAGGGGGTTAAGAAATGTTGGTAGTACTCATGCACGAATCTGACTCTCCCCACTGCTGCTAATCACAATAGCAGTGATCTAGCAGGCAGCCACTGGTTCTACCAGGATAGGTCTGTCCTGCATCTCAGGGGAGCGCGTACCCTGCCGCGAGGCGGGAACAAGCGCGAGGAAGAAGAAGAAGAAGAGAGAAAAAGAGAAAGAGAGAGGCAGAGAAAAAGAAAGAGATGAATAGATAGATAGAGGGAGTTAGAGCACGAGGTAGAAAGCAATAACTTGAGAGTGAGAAAAATTGAGAGAGAGAGAGAGATAGAGAGATGGGGAGAAAGGAACTTTGACTTATTGCAAGTTTTTATTACCTCAGCTGTTCCCTCAACGACTTCGAAATTGACCAGTTCATTGCTAAGAAAGTTTTAAAAACACAGCAAAAAGTCACTCAATTAAGTTGACGATGATTTTCCAGGAACCGAAACCAAAGCTCTATAGAGAAAGTTTATTTACCAAAGCTTCATAGAGAAAGTTTCCTTCTTAGAAATCAGTCGAAAACAAGCATGGGTCATCAAAATGGACATCATTGTAACCAACCGATGGGTCATCAAAATGGACATCATTGTAACCAACCGATGGGTCATCAAAATGGACATCATTGTAACCAACCGATGGGTCATCAAAATGGACATCATTGTAACCAACCGATGGAGAAAGGAACTCTGCTTAGCAGTTTGTACAGAATGAAATGTAGAGAAGATATGTACTTCAGAAAAGCGATGAGATGAAACCTGTGAGAGAAGAATTAATGGCGATAACAAGGAGAAAAAATAAGATAGGATAAGAGAGATATGGAAAGGTGAGTGCTTTAGAACTGTGATAGAGAAATAGAGATAGCAAGAGTTAGAAAAATAGAGAGGCCTAGAATGACAGAGAAAGGGAGACTTGTAGAGAGTTAGATAGAAAAAGAGAAAGAGAGAGGCAGAGAAAAAGAAAGAGATGAAGAGATATATATATATTTAGAGGGAGTTAGAGAGGGGGTTTGAAAGGGATAGAGAGATAGAACTTGAGAGAAATAGAAATCGAGAGAGAGAGAGAGAGAGAGAGAGAGAGAGAGAGAGAGAGAGAGAGAGAGAGATAGAGAGAAAGGAACTTTTACTTATTGCGAGTCATTTTTCAGCTATCCAATGCAGCATGACTGATCTTCAGGGCGATTGTTGTTCGATTATGTCAATTCTTCTCTTTCATGTTTTCGCATTACATAAAAGCATAATTCCTTTAATGCGTGATTGAATATGATTGAAGGTAAGACTTCAACTGTTGATTTCTTTTGTGTGTTCCATTTTAGTGGGATCATACGTGTTTTCGGTTATATGTAAGCAGGGGTTTTTTAGTGTGCAAGAAAAAGGTACAGACGCCAGCCGAAAACGGGAAAAAGTTTTTTCACATAAGGGTCTCCCCTTATGATAAAAAACAGAAGCCTGCAAAATTTTTTTCTTTTACATATGGATTCCAACTTATGATTTGAAAAAAAACAGAAGCTTGCCGACAGAAGGTCTGTCATGACTATTTAACCCTCCTATATGTATTGATGGCCGGAAAGATACGCTTTTATTCACTCAATTCTCTCTCTTTCTCTGTCTCACTCTATGACACTTCAAACCAAACCTTTTGGTATCTCTCTCTCTCACTAACTCACTCTCACTCTCTCTCTCTCTCTCTATCACACCTCAAAACACACCTCTCGGTTGATTGCTCATTTGCATGAGCATAAGTCCTATACACTTATTTGATGTGTAGTGCCTTGTTAAATGCGCTGTTGAAGAGACAAATTGGGTCCGAACGTTTCGTTTTATCAAAGCATCGTCAGCGATTTGATATCGTCTAAATAACAGTGATGAGCACAGCAAATGAGTGAATCAGAAATATGAAAACAAGAAAACCAAGAAAACGAACCGAGAAATGATGTGAGGGTCAAAGTTGGAAGACCACCGTAGAAAGAAAAACAGTTTTTTCTTTCGTTTTCTCGGTTTTCTTGTTTTCATATTTCTGATTCACTCGTTTTCTTATTTCTCAATACTGATTCTTACTGCTGTGCTCATCTTTGTTATTTAGATGATATCAATTCGCTGACGATAAGCGAAACGTTCGTACTCAATTTGTCTCTTCAACAGAGCATGACACAGCGAATAAGTGTATTGTCTTCTGGATATTCTTCTAATGCGTTTGAATTAGCACAAACTCTACATAATTCCTATGAGTGCCGTCATTTACTATTTGTTCGATGAAGTTCTCATTCGAGAACAATCGACTTCTTCTCATTTCCACTATCCTCTTTTGTTCAAGAGTAGAATTCCGAGCCTTCCTAAAGTGTCACTGAGTACGTGAATCCGATCAGCTATAAATTTCGCAAGTTTTTTGGTCTTCAATAATTAACTACTGAACCGTGTAATCCCATTGATAAAGTAATCGCTTCGGGTCTTCTCCTTCATACTATATTATATTTTTTGATCTTTTTTAATCGTTTAAAGCAGCGATGGGCTGAGACTATAATGAATGAAATCCATCGCAAGGGCAAAAATTGGCACTCGGCTGGGACCGAACCTCCGCTGCCTAACCGGGGCTTGTAGAGAGTTAATTCATTATAGTCTCAGCCCATCGTTGCTTTAAACGATTAACAAAGATCAAAAAATAGATCTTCTCTCTTCCATCATCTTTCTGTCTTTATCATGGATCCTTTCCTGACGCAATTGCTTCATGAGCATGCGTGACTAGAAAGAACGGCCATCGTCCTTAGACATAGCAGGAAATAGCATGGGACAATGTGTGCTAGGTTGGTGTTTTGGTTAACTCTCTACAAGCCCCGGTTAGGCAGAGGAGGTTCGGTCCCAGTAGAGTGCCAGATTTTTGCCCGTGCGATGGATTTCATTTACTATATTATACTTTTGAATTTCGGTTCGAAAGAGGGCCCTTTTCTGTTCTCACGCGCCTCGAGCCAAAGCAATTTATACGACACTGGAAAGGAAAAATCTTTTCGACATAAAGAACGTAGTAATGGGATCGCGGAACCAAACATTTCACTTTAACCTTACAACGGCGGCAGACCATTTATGAATTGATGGAGAAGAAAAGTTTTAAAAAAGAAAGAAGTGATTTTCGAAAATTTGAAAGCATGATAAAATAAATTAATCAAGATTTACCGAGGATTCGCAGAGAATTAGAAAATTCCGAACATAAAAATCAGAACCCCATGCCCTAAAAATTAATACTTGCGGGTTGCAAAAACATCCTGACGGGTTTAGATTTTACGCTTTTTTTAAAAATTTTTCTCATTTTCAAGGAAAAGTTTCTGTTTTCAGCAAATCCCTAAAATATTGGCAATTGCTAATATTTCAAATCATGGATATATGAGTATGAGCCGTTTTCATCAAAACTTTTCTTACGTGTTTCAATCTGCGTGTATATACCATCGGATATGTAATTTAAAACTATTCCGCAAGGAAGGAGAGCTTGAGAACTATAAAGAATACAATGTTTAGTTACCGCATCCATGCTGTCAATTTAAATTACTCATGAAAACACCAAGTTCGATGTTTTTTGAACCCTCCCCTATTTTCTAATGTTCGAAAATACTTTTAACTTGAAGAAAAAAGATTAATAGTTGTGTGAACTCGTGCATGAAAATAATTACACTCGAGAGCCGCTGTGATCAAGGTGATGTAGTTGAAAAGCATGCAGACAGTAGTTGAAAAGCATGCAG
Source organism: Allodiplogaster pararmata (assembly GCA_964056735.1). Lineage (NCBI taxonomy): Eukaryota > Metazoa > Nematoda > Chromadorea > Rhabditida > Diplogasteridae > Allodiplogaster > Allodiplogaster pararmata. The sequence continues at coordinate 26,659,398 of OZ057406.1, read as the reverse complement.
ACAGTAGTTGAAAAGCATGCAGACAGTAGTTGAAAAGCATGCAGACAGTAGTTGAAAAGCATGCAGACAGTAGTTGAAAAGCATGCAGACAGTAGTTGAAAAGCATGCAGACAGTTACAATCAGTCGTTGGAAGCAAAAGGATCTTTTTTTAGTTGCTCAGAACAAGCCATTACGATCTGAAAGTGAACATTTGAGTTTTAAGAATTAGAGACGGAATTTTTTTCTTATCTCGCGCAAAACAATTTACTATGTTAAATCTTTAAATTCTAAGTTACACAGTTTAAAGGCAGTGACGCCTGGTTAAGATGACAAATGATTGAACTATCGCACAGAAAAAAAAGCTAGTCCACCGGGCGAGATCGAACCCAGACCATCTCGACTCAAATCAGGAGCGGCATATGAGCCTTTCATATAACACTATCGCACGGAATTTACTATGTGTATCAACTTTTTCATGATAATTTTGAAAAAAATTTAAATTTTCAGATTAGAAGCTGTTATTGAGCAATTATGATGCACCGGAACATTTTATAAGATCATTTCATATTTATTACATTTCACAGTACATTAGATTTTTTTTACTGATGAAGACAAGACCATGTTAATTGAATCTTATAGTAGTGAAACTTTTAGAAATAAGAATGAAATGCCCATTCAACTCTTGATTTTCTAACTTTTTCCTAATATTTTTTTCTCTCGAATTTTTTGATATAGAAAATGTTTTATCAATGTCTCAACCCTGGCCGTGGTATGGTTAGAACGGTACGTTCTTGGACGTTTCTCAGACCTACTAGAGACCGAATTTCATTGCTTTTAAACGTAAAATGAAAAGTGGAGGCAGGAAAAACGATTTTTTATTACGCCAGGAATGCATGAAAGCCGAGGCTGGGCCTCACAACATGTCAAATAACAATACATACAGGGCTCTATCGAGTCACTCACGAGTTCTGAAAAATGAGCCTCTCAATAATCATACTTCCCAAATACTGAGCTCGGAGCTAACTTTTAAATTCATTAATTTAGAGGTTTTTTTGTTCAATTAAAGAGCTTCATAAAATGTCTTATAATGATATAACGACATTTCGCATCATGAAACACTCACACCCTTAATTCAATAAGAGAAATATTTCCATGTATTTTTTCATTGGAATTTGTGCTTAGGCTCAGGTAAAAATTACGCTAACGAGGCCGTAATACTTAGTACAAAAAACAACGACCAGCACATAATTAGAGCTTTGGATAAAATATTGCGTGATCCAGGTGCGAGTTGTCGCGAAGCGAAATGTCGTTATGCGAAGTCATGGAACCCCTTATAACATCAAGCAACAGAGTTCCGAGTAGTATCAGTCATTTGATGTTCCGGGGAGAAGGTTGGTGATTTTGCCGGGCAATACGGCTTAAAGGTGTCCAATGCTTGTAAGAGACCATCTTTCCCATGCCATTTTCGGAGTTGAAATCAGATGTATCAAAAAACAGACCATAACACGACACGTTTTTTGAATATACTTTTATATATTTTTTGAAACATGTTATATCAATTGCAAACTCTCTGAGAAAAATGACGTAGCACGCGTGATTATCAATTTAATTATTTGGAAGATATGGAAAAGCCAGCGTTGCGAGAAAATTACCCTTTATGAGCGAATAAAAAAGAATTGATATGGCTAAGAAAAGGCAGCTACTACTCTCATTCCTACACAACGAAGCACATAATGGAGCATTAAACTCAAAAAAAATCAATTCTCTAGTGTAAGAATGTCTGAGAAATCTTTCAAGCAATAAAAAAACACCATAATTTATTTGCATGTCACGGCCTCCGTGGTGAGACAAATACGCTAACAACTTTTTTTCTTCCGATAACCTTACACTAAAATAATGGAGCGTTAGAATTCAACTTTTCTCTTTGCTAACTGATTTTCTGCTATCTGGTTTTTTTAAAAACTCTCTCGCTGCAAGAAAAAAAGACATCGCTGCTCATGTCTCGAACGTTATATTTCTCTCACTAATTGTATACATTTTAGGTTCTTTCTTTTTACCGTAGTCATGTTTTCGTGGTGAGACATTGGAGCGTTCAAAAAAACCAGATAGCAGAAAATAAGTTAGCAGAAAAAAAATCAGTTAGCAAAGTGAAAAGTTGAATTCTAACGCTCCATAAGTTTTCGATTTCTGACGCTCCAAAAGTCTCGATTTTTTTCTCAAGATAAGACGGAAAAACAGAAAAAAATTGTTTTAATTTTTTTTATTTCCTTGAAAACGAGTTATTCCTATTTGTTTGGTTCATTCTTATGGTAAATGAATGTACAAAATTTCGTCCCTGACTCAAGCTCTTAGTAGTGTTCTTTTGCAATAGGTTGCTTCTTAAGCGACTCGGTGGTGCAAGAAATGTTCGGAAAAGCAGCGAGGGAGTTCGAAGGAGCATAAAGAGTTCGACGGAGCGCAAACAGCTGTGCTCATTGCGTCTTCTTGGCGGCCTTCTTCTGCTGAGTGCCGATGATTGGAACTCTCCACGTGATCGGAGGATAGAAGAAGTAGAGAGATATCGTCACTACGTTCACTGCCAAAGCCGCGGCGTTGGCCACCTTCAATCGAAATTTTCTTCCAATGAAGCTGTCAAACGATATGTAACTCGCCTATAAATAACGTCAGTTGATCAAAACTTATTCGCAATAAAGATTGGATATAAGGAAGGTCATGGAAAGTTCCCAATGAGAAGACGAATTCAATGTTTAATATGAAGTTTTTTTCAGATAAAAAAAGGAATTTTTTAGAAAAGGAGAGACCTTACTATCTTACGAAAAGGAGAGACCTTACTCTCAACTCTCTTTAGTTTCAAAACATAGTGCTTTAAAAGAAATGAGTTTAGGTAGAAAAATGGGTTTTCTGAATGACGGACCGCAATATAGTAGTTGCCCGTCATGACGCCGAAGTAAGTCCATTGAGTGACAAGAAAAAATAGGGCAAACTGGAAAGACGCGGGAAGATACTCCGTCGTTCCCAGACTTATAGCCCGCTTCTGCAAAATTTTTACAGTACATAGTGACTATAGTCATTTTTTTGAAAATTAGAAGGCTTCTATTGAGCAAAAAAGGTCAAAGTTGGGTTACCTGAGAAAATTTCGAGCAAGAGAATCTAGTCATCTAAGAGATGGGAAACCTTAGAGTTTAAATTGAGATGTACAGGAAGAGACGCCGAATTATTTTATTCAAAGAAGAGAGTCAAAAATCATCATCAAGTAATAAGCGACTAAGATATTACTCTAAACGCGAAAAGTTTTCGTGAAAAATTATTAACTTAGGCATTCAACTCGAGTTTAATTTTTCAAACTTTCTACTAAATTTATGTACACCACAAATCAGCTGTTTACACATGAAGCATGTGATGTGTAAAGAGAATGAAGCAAATATTTTATGGGTTAAGAATAACTAAGCGATTCGAAGAGTGCTATTTACAATTTCGTAAACTCCACCGGCAAGAGACACAATCTGCATGAACGCGGCGATGCTTCCCATCGTGTCTGCTGCGCTTTTTTTCTCCACCTGAATTAGCACTTCGTTTGATATCATCTCCAAACTTAAAATTTTCTTTAAATTATATTTATTCATGATTAAAATCTTCCATAACTAAACCCAAAAACAGGAGAAAAATTAAATTTGAGTCTTGAATTGCATGAAATTGGAAGCAATAATTTAAAAAAAAACATGATAAAAATGAGCCAGCAAAATTATGAAGACTCTTTTGAAATTTTTTTAAAGTCTAAAATCTTTGGTCTAATTCGAAAGCGCCAATCACCGTTTCGACGTAGGAGAAAATCGCATAGATAGAGACGATGAGGGAGAGAATCTGGCCGTAGAGATACTTCTGAAAATGCGCCAACATAGGACTCATCAATGCAATTGAAAAAGGACAGAGACTGTTTTCCAGACGGGTATTTGCCAGAGCCGGTTTTCATTCCACTAACATTCTCTCTTGATTAAGTACTTTGTCACTCACAACCTTGTTATGGAAATCTGTGTTGTTCATGAAATTGTGCATGGTAACACTTCGCTTGATTACACTAACCTTCTCAAAATACATCATTCGCCTTACACCCATAGGAGCTCCCATTCTCTCAGGATTATTATATCTTTTAAACTACCAAGTGGTCATTTCACTTGAGTATCAAGATGTATCGATACTTGGAATTCTCTACCATCTGAAATGGTATTTCTCACATCTTCTGATGCCTTCAAGTCTTCAGTTTTGCTTTTACCGCTCGAAATCATTGTTCCGAACTCAAAGCAGCATCTCTCCTAATTTTTTCTCTAATGCTCAATTTTACCTGTGAAAATATATTTCTGTTGCATTGACTCATTTTTATAACCTATTTTGTTGATTTTTTTCTCAGTTACAAACTATAATTACTGTGAAATTTTGCAAATTATTGTCTGTGAAATCAACCCGACTCTATTCTCACATGCTTGCTCATTCTATTCTCACATGCTTGCCCATTCTATTCTCACATGCTTTCCCATTCTATTCTCACATGCTTGCCTATTCTATTCTCACATGCTTGCCCATTCTATTCTCACATGCTTGCCCATTCTATTCTCACATGCTTGCCCATTCTATTCTCACATGCTTGCCCATTCTATTCTTGTTGTTGTAGATTGCCCGCCGTAGGTCTCCGGCTGGGTAGACGAGGTCTTCTTTGACATGGCTCAGAAAACAATAACCTTACTTACATCATTTATCTAATTACATTATTTCTCTTTCTCTCTCGGGGTTTATTTGTTTTTTGTTTTTTTGTTGTTTTTTTCCCCTTTATTTTATTTATTTTTATTTTTTTTATTATTATTTTTTTATATATATTTTTTTTGAGAGAGAAAGGAATCACTGGTATAAGAGCTTAACAACAGACGTCGGGCTATTCCACAAATCTATACTTCTTAAAAGTGTGTGGTCACAGCGACACGAGAATAAATGACTAGTTGTATGTGGCTCTTCTAAACATTTTGGGCAAAGAGGTGATAGGGCAGCTCCTATTCTGTGTAGGTAGCTGTTAAGGGAACTTGCATAGCCACTACGTAGTTGCGATAATGTTATTTGTTGTTCCCTGGGAAGTTGATTCGTTGATTTATGGATTCTGGGAGGTTTCTTACCTAGAACTGGGTTAGGGGAGCAAGATCTAATGAAATTTCTAACAGTCTCAGTATGTATTCTTTTAAGTGCGGCTTTCTGATCACTGTCTACTAACATAATTTCTAAGTCCTTGGCATGTTTACGAATAGTTCTAGGTGGTTTGGGTTCCATGCATCGACGATGAGAGGGGTGGTTTGGGAGGAGTCTTGCTCTTGCAACGAATTGCTTGGTAAGCATCGTGTTGTGCTCCTTTATGGGTAACATTTCGCTTTCTAGAGCTAAGTGCTCTGTGCCGGCCATTGCTAGGTTTCCTGTTGCTATCCGTATTGCTCTATTTTGGTTTGCCTGTAGTTTTTTCCAGTTAGTCTCGGCCAATTGAGGGGAGTAAATTGGTGCGGCGTAGTTGAGAACGGATCTGGTCATTGTTTTGTAGGTTGCAAGAAGGGTGTTTTTCTGTTGGCCCCATGTTCTTCCTCCGAGGGCACGTAGTATATTCAGTCTTTTGGCCGTTCTCTGTTTAAGGTATTCTGCATGTTGTCGGAAGGTGCCGAGTTGGTCTAAGACGACACCGAGTATTTTGGGTGTTTTAGTTGTCGGCAAAAGGGTTCCATGGATTTCTACCTTGGGTTCTTTTTTACATTCGCCTGTATGGGTTGTGAAAAGAGTGACCGTAGTCTTTTCCTTGGAAATGATCATTTTTCGTTGTTCCAATTCTTCTACGAGTTTCGGTAGGAAGTGGTTGATCTGATCTTCAAAGGTTTCAATACAGGGGCTTGAGGAGAGAATTGATATGTCGTCGGCGTAGGCTGTCATCTGCGTGTTTCCTGTGGGTTGCGGGAGGTTGTTTATAAAAATTGTTTTGGATGGTTTTCACTATTATAATAGAAAAGAAAATACCTGCTAAGAGGAAGTACCAAAGTCTGTTTCGCCCCTGCTCAGACAGACTTTGGTGCTCTCTGGGTGGGGCTCATCAGTGAGTGCCCAGAGAGTGACAACATAACAAATGAAGGTAATGAAAATATAGACTAAAATAAAAAATCAAAAAACAAAAATGTTAAAACTAACTTAGAATGTCAAAGACTAACCAAAAAATAAAGAGAACGAAACAAACTATGTGAATAACAAATATGAAAATAAGGAAAAATCAAAAGGGAAGAAAACAAAAGACGAATGGGATATTGAAGAGGGAAAACAGAGAACAGGAAGCACATAACAAGGTTAGTGAGCGAAATGCCAAAACAAGATATGGGATATTAGACTATGAAGTTACCTGTGAAGGAGAAGAAGAAATATTGACGTGTGTGAGAAAATGTGTAATTATTGGAATAGGTGGAAAGGAAATTTTCAAAGTGTGAGAGAAGAAGAGTCTAGTTATTGAGATAAGAAGACATGTGAATTTAGAGAAAAGTATCCAATAGTAGACAATGAAAGGGGAGCGATATAGGAAGTTGCATCGATCGAAATGACCGAAGATAGGGAAGATGAATGGACATGTGTGAGAACACTATATAAAGAGAGAACTCATTGAAATGTGTGATAATGAACACAAAAAGGATGTCAACATATGAGGATGTCAACAATAAGATGTGAGATGACAGAGAATGTAAGAGAGGAAGAAATATTGATAAATATGTGTGAGAACATGTAATTACAGGGTATGTGATTTCAGAGTGTAATATCCATGAAGATATAAAATGAAGGTGACTTAAGAAGTGACACCAAAGTGGCCGATGAAAGGAAAGACACATGAATATGTAAGAGAAACACATATAAAAAGAAAGGATATTGTAATTTGTGAAAATATATACAAATTTATGAACATGTGGGAGAAAACACATATACACAGACACATGAACATTTGAGAGAGATACATATACAAAGAGAAAGGGTATTGAAATCTGTGAAAATACATTAAAATTATTTAAAAAGGTGTTAATGTGTGTATCATGTTGTGTATTAGAATGTTATTATTAGTATTGTATTTAAGAGATATTTTAGGATTTAGTGAGAGAGTTTTGATTAAGCGTGAGAGTATAATATGTTTAGGATATTTGTTTTCTCTATATCTAGTTATTAGAATGTGAGCTCTATTTATGAAGTCGTGTAATTCGGAGCAGTTCCCAGCGAACCGCAATATCTCGCTGAATATAGTATTGAGTCCTATGTTAGTGGGTATGTTTGAGGAGTAGTGTGGATATTTGAGTACTTTAAAGCTGTAAAAATCAGTTTTATTATATAGATTGAATTTAATATTTCCGTCATGTTCAATTTTGATAAGAAGATCTAGAAATTCAGCGGAAGTTGGTTCATTATTTGTTTGTTCAAGTGTGAGTGAAATGTCATAAATCTCTTTAGTGATGGAGTAGAATTGATCGACTCTATCCGATATGTGAAATAGGTCATCTATATATCTGAAAGTACAGTTTAAAGAGTTTTTAAGAATATGAGTATTGGTAATATTTTTGTTTATATAGGAGAATTCCATCATAGCTAGTGTGAGATCAGCGATTTGTGGTGAAGCATTGTTTCCTTGTGGTATGCCTTTATTTTGTTTAAATATAGTTTTGTTATATAGTGCATAACTGTTATCTAGTATATAAGTTAGCATCTTATAGATTTCATAGGGAAGGTAAGTCCTTTTTTGAGAAGTGTCGTTAGTGTAGTAAGTGTTAATACCTTTTAAGGTTAAGGCACGGGAGCCGCAGTTATTAAAACAAAGTTTTATGACTTTGCTCATGAAGTTTTTGATAACATCGTGGGGGAGATTGGTGAAAAGGGATGTGAAATCTGCGCAATATATTTGTCTAGGTTTATTATCTAATAGTTTAATTTTATGAATGACAGGAGTTGTGTTGAGTATAGAGAAGAGATGATTGGTGCCATTTCTCTCTGATGTTTGTTTACAGTAATTTTTAAAATGTTTTGATAAATGTTTAAGGATTAATTGAAGTTCTTTAGATAGTGGCTTTAGGCTGCTATTAGCTGCGCCTGTGATAAAGCGAAATTTGATTGGGGTTTTATGCATTTTAGGTATACCATATACTTGTGGAATTTGGAAGGTGCTATAGTTTGATGTGTTGATTTTATATTCTTTGGTTCGTTGGAGGTGGTTGTTGATGATTTCTAGTATATTGAGTGTAGTGGGTTCATATGTTCTTATATCATTTTCATTTGTATTCATTTCTGCGTCCATGAATTTGAGGTAGATTTTCTTACATATGAAAGCGTAATTATTGTTCGCTTTGTCTATGGGTGTTATAATGAAGTGTTTTTGAATCTCAGCTATGCTATTGTAGATGTCCTGGTAGTCTGTATAATCAATATAGTGGAATCTTTCCATATAGGATTTTATTTTGGGAATGCAGTGTGAATGGAATTTGTTTAATATAATTGAACGACTAGTGTTGTTTGGGATATAGGCCTTGGTGATTCGATTAGTGGTTTCTAGAAAAGCATTTATTATTTCTTGTAGTATTGTATCAATGGGTATATTCTGATTGATTCTGTATTTAGTACCTTTATTTAGAATTGTACGTAAGTGGTGATTGGAAGTTATGTTTGTACTACCTGAGCAAACGTGTCCTAGATTTACATCGATGATATCAGAGTATTTAAGGCATGTACAGTCATTGTCGAGTATCAGGTTGCGTTTTTTCTGATTTAGATTTTTAAGGAATTTGTTATAATTAAAGATGTTAATGCTAAAGGGTTTTGTGAGAGAGTAGATTGTTCGAAATTTGAATGGTTTGGTTGGTTGGTTATCAAGTTCGTTGAGATTTTTTGAGGCTTCATTAAAAATACGGTTGAGTGGTATGTTGTCCAAGTATTTGCCATGATCAGTTAATCTAATGTTGAATTTAGTGATATTATTCTGTTTGAATTTTCGTTCTTGTTTTCTCCAGAAGTAGTCGCATATTGTGCTAGAAATTCTGATTTTATGGTAGTTGTGGAGTGATTGAAAGTCTTTTGAGAGAGTGTAAACGATAAGTTTGTCTTTTTCTTTGTTTTTAAGTTTTTGATATTGCATGTATAGATTTCTGCCGTCTTTGGCATTTATTATGTCTTGAACGATAGTTGCTAAATCTCTAGCTTGGTATGTTGGACAGGTTCTTTTACGATTTTTATGTCTACTTTTAGGGTGTTTAGGGATGTTTACTGGAAAGTTATGATATGGGTGTTTTATCTTTTCAAGTGGTTCAAGGTTTTCTGAAATGATTCCATAATTTTGTATCTGATCATTGAGTCCGAATGGGAATGCAGTAAGTAGAATTCTAATCCAGTAGGATTCTTTGTTTCTTAGTTCCGCTTTATTATCAGCATAATCTAAAACGTCGACTTCTATGTCAGTAGGTGAATGATTTATTTCTTTGTAATGTTTACAGAGAAACGTATTCAGATAGTTCTTAGTGAAGTGGTATTTATGTTGTCAAATTCGTTTTTTGAGGGTTTGAGTTGTTTCTCCTACATATTGTAATTGACATGTTTTACAAGTTATAAGATAAATCACATTTTTGGTTGTACAGGTTAGATTAGAGGGTTTATTAGTACAATAACCTTTTTTCGTGATGCAGCTGGTGACATAATTTTTAAAGTTTATTAAAGTACATATAGTGCATCGGGTATTGTTACACTTCGATCCTATGATTTCTGAGAAATTTTCCGGCTTAAAGATGTGTTGACCATCAACCTTACTGTGGTAAGTAGGAGTGTTAGTATTTTGTGAATTTTTAAAGTTCTTTGGGGGGTTTTTGAGCAAAATGTACGATGGCGCTGGCTGCTCAACCAGTGGCCACCGGGCGCTACTCCGCATTTAACAGAAGCGGTTGTTGTCCTCTTGGACTCTGTCATTTGACGTGATCCAATTCTCGCCCTCAGGTTAAGCGCCAAATTCCTGAGGGGGTGGTATCACGTCTGTGATTGTATTATGTGAATAAATAACGTCATCTGATCTCATGTGATATGGTAAATTAAAAATTGTCGGAAAATGCCTATTATTGGAATAGGGAAGTGAGATATGAAACAAATACTGGAAGGGTGATATTAGTAGTGGGTAGTATTAAAATGAAAAATGTAAATATGTAGAGAAAGAATAAATTTTGATGCAAAAAGGCATCTAATGGTTGATGTGTATGTAGGTAAAATTGTTTGAATTCAGTGTAAGTAATGAAGCCGTGTTATATGGTGGTTTTATGTAGAGATTGAAATGTGTATAAGAATGGAGGGAATTTTAAAGGTATAATAGATTAGAGAAGTGATTATGATAAGAAAAATATTTTTTGTTTTAAAGAAGAGTGTGTATTGAAGGGATTATTGTAGCTAGAAAGGTAGGTAGTTTTAATAATTGTTTTAAGAGGATTCTAGTTGAGTTAATTAGGAACTAGTTCTGTTAATGTAATGTGTATAAAGGTAGATGTTTATATGGAGTCGTTAATAATTGATAAATGTTAATTGTGATTTTAGAATGTCTAAAAAGAAGATGGAGAAGGGGGAAAGCTTCGTATTGAAGTCCCCAGAGCTGGAGCGTATGAACTTCAACAATGCGGACAATTATTTATTGGAGCGAATACGGAGGATAGATAGGACGGTCAGCCAGAGTTTTCTAGTGGTTAGTAATATTTAAATTATAATGAAATTTTTTAATTTATGATGTAATTTTGAATATCAAATTATAAATCTTAAATTACATAAACTATATTACAAATTATTTACATTTAAATTTTTTAAATTGTAAAATTTTTTAAGAAATCAAAAGTTCTTCAAAAAATTGTGGTAACGGAGTTAATTGATAATTGATAGAAGGTTGTTTATGTAGAGATTGAATAAGAGGGGGCTGAGCACTGCTCCTTGTGGGACACCAGATCTGCATGTGAGACGTCGACTGCTTTTTCCTTGGAAATCTACCTTGATTGTACGGCCTCTTAGGTAGCTGGACATCCATCGGACGATGGCTCTTGGCATATTCGTTTCAGTGAGTTTCTTGCAGAGAAGGGATATGTTCACTAAGTCATATGCTGCAGTGAGGTCAAGGGCGACCATGAGAGTGCGGTCCGGGGGTGGTTTCCGATTGAAGCCGTTTGTTATTTTCCCGGTTATTTCCAGGAGTGCGGTAGTAGTCGAGTGCTCTTTGCGGAAGTCAGCGATTTGAAAGCCTTCCGCCAGGAATGGTAATAAGACCCGTTCGAATGTTTTGGCTATAGGTGATAGTATTGATATTGGTCTATAGCCGTTCGGGTTGCTGGAGTCCTTTCCTGGTTTAGGTAACATTATCACTCTTGCATCTTTCCATCTGGACGGGATAATACCTGTTTGCAGCGTGTTATTGAAGAGGATGCAGAGACACTTTCTGAAGTTTTCGCCGGCCATTTTGAGTAGTAGAGGGCAGATGCCTTCACTGTCTGGGCATTTGGAACCTTTGGTTTTCTTGATTGCTTCTTCGATCTGTGCCAGGGAAATTTGGGAGCGTCTGTCCGTTTGAGGCCTTTAATTAGTCGTGTTGTGCTTCTTGCTGATTTTTCGACCTCTTTAGGGGCTTGTTTAGCTCATTTTCTGGCAAAAGCGTTTGAGGCAGATGTTGGGCATAGACTTTTCCCGTCGTGGGTGATGGTCAAGTGCGTCGGTTTTATTGATTTGCCGTCGATAGCCTTTATCGTTTTCCAGAGTTTGTTGCCCGGTTCGTTGTGGCTAATTTCAGATATGTACTTTTCCCAAGCCTTCCTCTTTTCGAGGTTGATGCGGAAGGAGATTTCGGCCATTATTTAGGGGAGTGAGGGGTCCGTAGGATTGTCCCTCCTCATTTGGTCCCGTTCTGTAATCAGCTTCTTCACATCTTCGCTCAAGTGAGGCGTGTATTTTGGCACCTTTCCACGGGGAATGTTGTTCTTCGCCGCTTTGGTCAAGGTGGTGGTCAGGAATTTGTGCATCTGAACTGAGTTGCCGGCGAATGGGAAATCCATGAGAATCTTGTTGATGTCCCTTTCGAAGCCTTCCCAATTCGCTTTGTTGTAATTTTTATAACAGCGTGCGTTTGAGATGTTGGATGGCTGTGTTTCGACGTCAATCAGGCATGGGAGGTGGTCAGAGTTCATTCTGTTGATTGTTGACCAGTTGCAGTCGATGGCTATGTCGTTCGAGGCGAGAGTGATGTCTGGTGATGCTTTTTGTCTTGTGGGCATCTTTGAGTTGTTGAGACATACAAGATCGCTGTCGTCAATGAAGTCGCATAGTTCATCTCCTCTGCTATCCTCCGTACCTTCACTCCAAATTTTATTGTGTGCGTTGAAGTCTCCACCGACAATGAATGGTTTCTTCTGTGTTAGGAGTCGGTTGAAGTTCGGCGCGTATGTGTTGGGGCAGGACGATCGAGGTGGGATGTAAATATTGCAGATTCTTATGGTTCCTTGGTCGGTTGGCACGTCCACGCTGAGTTTTTCGGCTGTCTGATCCGTTGTTGGGGAGGTCACGTTAGCATAGCGAATATTCTCTTTGACTAGTATCGCAAGTCCGCCTCCAAAGTTGGAGCGGTCTTCTCTTATGATCGTGTAACCTACGATATTCGGAGATGGAATACTAGTATCCATTTTGGTTTCTTTGATGAGTGCTACGTGAACATTCAACTCATGTAAAAGGTCCTCTAGCTCGGTTAATCGGGCTCTAAGTCCATTAGCGTTCCATTGGATTATCCTCAGGTTCGCTACTGTCTGGGCAGTCGGCTGGATCGGGGCTCTCTTACAAATTCTGCATCTCCATTGGGGGTTCCAATCATTAAGATTGTTAAGGTTGGAACAGCGGAAATGTACCCATTTCTTACATTTACTACATTGAACACAATTCGAAAACGCGTTAAGAGAGCATACAGAACAAGGCCATCTTGGGCCTGGGTTAGTTTCGATACCAGCGATTTGGAGGAGAATTCGGATCAGAGACGCTGGGTCTTTCTGATCCGTGTTAGAAAAAATGAGGGTTCGGGGGAAGCCGTCCTCGTTGTCCCTTGCGGGAGATTCCATTGGGAAGATTTGTTTTGGAGGTCCATTGGGTCCGACGCCGTGCAGCGTCGTCCACAGTCGCACCACGAGTAGGTGACCTCCATCGCGACCTCCCATTCTGCCCATTCTATTCTCACATGCTTGCCCATTCTATTCTCACATGCTTGCCCATTCTATTCTCACATGCTTGCCCATTCTATTCTCACCTGCTAGCCTTTTCGCAAATGCGATAAGATCCTCTATGTGAATATACAAGGAATAAATGAATGAACATCAAGGTCTGTTCATTCGAAGATCCGATTCTCTTCAGATCAAATCATCTCAAGATCAATTCATTTTAAGATCGGATCCTCTTCAAATTCACCTGATTATCTCGGTGAATTGAGATAATGTGTTCCTATCAACAACTTTACATGTTTGTTAAGACCGTGTGTGTAGTCAATAATAAATTGAAGTGATTTTCTAAGCGACCTTTTACAAGATGTATAAATGTATGTATATATTTTCTAAACTTATATGTAGTAGATTGATTTCTTTTGTGTCGAATAATGATTTGCATTATTGGATTACAAACAATATATCCCAACTTTGAGTCTTTAGATATAAAGATGAACTTTAGAGTTGACTGTTTGATATTTCAGGGCTTTGTATAACAAGGTTCTTTCTTGATCTCACTCTCTATGGCGGTCGAGTTTCAATGTCTTCTTTTCTAGCGTTATCCCGTCTGATCTACAACATAGAACCCCAATTCTAGCAGTAAGTGGACACCGCAAAGCCGTATTGGCCAACACATTGCTACGTTTTCCGTTATCTTGCTATCATCATCGGGATAAGCTTGATACTTCTCGTTTCGCGTCTCTTATGTTCAGACGAAGCGTTCGAACTGAACTGAGTGGAACTGGATTGAATATGACCTGCTTGTAGTTAGACAAACCCTTAAAATGACCCTTTTAAAACTGAATCATTTTAAAAACATGTTAAAGAAGGCAATCCAGAAGAGCACACCCGGACTGGCTGATAGTAAGCGAAGCACAAGTTGTAGATGCTGAAAGCCGTCAGATTGACAGTGTTAATGAGCTTATTATTCCAGTCTTCAATCATGTAGCCATGACGCAGCCAACAAGATGTCCTGCAAGACGACTTCTAATTGAAACATCCTGTCTAATACTGTATTATTACACACGAAAAATATGTATGGAAAATGACACATACATTTGCAAGTATGAATATTCATACTTATATGTTATTACTATTCATACTTATATGCACGCCTATTCATAATTGTATACTTTATGAGTATGAATAGTCATACTTTCAAATGTATATGTGTCATTTTCCATACTTATTTTGTGTGTGTAGTAATCTGTGCAACACTCCATGAAATTATATTACAATTGAATATAATTCAAAAAAAAAGCTTCATGTGGCGAAATGGTAGTGCGCGCGACTCTTATGCGAGGGTCTTATGAAAGACCCTCATTCCATAAAGTTTCACATGAGAGGAATGTTGGTGTGTGGGTATTCCTACTTCAGCTATACACAACAGTAGTTAAAAGGAATCTATCAGCCCCTAGATATACCAGGGGCCGTATGCACGTACCATTTTCGGTGGGGAATGATGAAGAAAACAGTGTTATCCTAGAACACTTAAAACTATTTTATTTATCATTTCCCACAGAAAATGGTACGTGCATACGGCCCCTGGTGGACTTATAGCGAAAAGAACGAAATAATTCATGGGATGATAACGAATAAAATCGAGCTCATATTAGAAATGTAACTTTTTCTTTTATACAAGCAGCGATAATTTTACATGGATACTATATGACGATTAAAACAATCATTTATTAATTCAGGTTCAGTCATTAATTTATTATTTTATTCCCTTGAGATTCTTACGATAATTCCATGAAATGGCTGGTTGATAAAAACGGATAATAAAAAATTAAATAAAAAATAATTAAAAAATGGATAATAAGTACATTTCATGAAAACACGGATTGAACTCACATGAGCATGGGAAGCACAAAGTTGACAGAAGAGAATCCATCGGCTGTTCCTCTCCGGCGCCACTCCAAGATCTGCAATCTGCAATGTCTTCTCGATTATCTTCCCATTCTTTTCAGGTAGAAGGAATTCAAAATAAGGATCAAAAAAGCTTCCGAAGTCGAGAAGACTGCAGATTTACCATTTCAATTTTCAGTCATTCTAACCGTTTCCTTCGGCCAAAGATGATTGATTCCGACACTTTTTGTTAAAATGACTATACTCGTCTTTACTTCAAGAAATTTACATTTGAAAAACTCAGACTGAACTTATCGCAAGCAATTCTCTGATCTACCTGACCACCGTATCATTCATACCAGTTATAACCTAACAAATTATAACAAAGAATTTGAGAAATTTAGTTATACACTGCGCGTCATAACTATGCTAACACCCTATTTTTTGAAGATTTTTCGGAAAAATGAAAAAGACTGCAAGCTGTAAGATATATCAATAGTTCAATACTGTTTCAGAGTCAATGTCTCCGAATTTGGTGTTAATTGATCGACAAATAAGTTTTTTCACAATATTTTATTGATTTCCGACAGCGTCATAATTATGCTAACACCGGTTTTTCACATCAATAACAGCACAGACACGTTTTTTTTAAGCTCTATTTTAGTAAGCGATTGGCCCACCAGATGACTTTATGACACTGAACACACGATTTGACATTGAATCAACTAGGTTATGAAGCGTCTGTGGACTGAGAGCCTGCCAGGAGTCCGCTATTGGTCTTTGAGCTCTTGTACACTACAAAACTGTTTTCCATTTGCATAGATCTGACGCACAATGATACCCCAGAGATTCTCAATAGGATTGCAGTCAGGACTGCATGCCGGCCAATCCATGACATCGATTCGCTTAGACGCAAACCAAGCCTTTGTCGAATTTCTCACGTGAATGGCGGCGTTGTCCTGCTGAAAGGTGTACTGTGCACGACCACGCTGCCGCAGGAATGGAACCAAATGAGTGCCTAGAAGCTGCTGATAGTCGTCTGAGTTCATACGAGTCGAAATAAAATCTACTCTGAAACAGTATTGAACTATTGATATATCTTACAGCTTGCAGTCTTTTTCATTTTTCCGAAGAATCTTCAAAAAATAGGGTGTTAGCATAGTTATGACGCGCAGTGTACAGCTTGAGGGTAGTGAAACCTGGTTTTAGATGAAATACGATTGAACTATAATTGGGAAAATTTTGTTCAGTTGGCGCAACTGGTAACGCGCTCGCACTCCCGGTACAAGATAGAAAGATGGCTGGGTTCATTTACTAGCTTTTTCGGTATGATTTTTTCATTTGAAAACTTATATTCCAGTTCCCGAAGTCTCACGAACATGGGAAGAAAGGTGAAGGAGATGGAAAATGCTGCGAGCCAAGCCGTGAACAACGTGAAGGGGTCCATTCTTTCCTCCTCAAGTCCGATATTCTGATGAAACTCATTCCAATAAAGCATTCATTTTATTGAAACCAGAAATAAACTTCTCGGCAGGATCTACTCGTGGGAACAAACAAGTAGCACACACACATTAGCAATGGAATCAATCGAAGACAAAGGAAGGAGGCAACGAAATGAAGACGTTTGGAGGGAAACTTTCAAGTCAGATGTTCTAATCGAAAGGAAACCGAGTGAGGACAAGAGAGAGAAAGAGAAAGATGGAAAAATCGTGACCGAGAGGGAGTCAGAGAAAGAGAGAGGAAAGAAAAAACAAAGAGGAATGGAGAGAGAGAAAGAAAGGGATAGAAGCGAAAGCGGACAGAAAGAAAGGATAATGTAGAAAGTAAACACTGAAAAAAAAGAACGTTCTTATCATAGAGCAGCCTAGTAACTTACACTACATGAAAGCTGCAGAGACAATAGCAGAGATTGTCGATTAGAAGATGAAAAAAGGGCGGAGAGAAAAAGTTAGCAAGAGACCGAGAGAGAAAGAAAGAGAGACACATATAGAAAGATGGAGAGAAAGACAAAGGGAGAGAGAGAGTAGGAGAGAAGATATAACTAGAGAGAGAATAAGAGAGACAGAGGGAAAGAAAGAGTGAGAAATAGAGAGAGGAAGAGAAAAAAGAGAGACAAAGAGGGACACAGAGGGAGAGATAGATAGATAAGAGACTAATACATAAATAATCCTCCTTTTTCTAATCATTTGTGATTTAGCCAACGCTCAAGATTATAGAAGTTTAACTCAGTCTAGAAGTACTTCGCATTCTAAAATGGTGATACAAATTTTGGTGCATTTCATATAGTGTTCCGTTGTTCCGAGGTATTCAACTCGAGTTAGCGAATCACTCCTCGGCAAGTTATTTGGAATGTCTCGGCGGGCAGCATCTGCTAATCGAATTAAACCAAGGCAGTTCTTGAACTGGGAACATCAAACGGCAAAAGAGAAAACAAGGCCGAGTATGCATGAAAAAATCGGCCGAGCAATATCAGAAAAATCACGAGAAAACAATTATACATTAAGTTAGTCGCACTTGGTTAGCATTTAATTCTGATAGGGTTAAAGAATAGACAATGACGACTTGAAGAAACAAATGAAAGAGAGAGGAGTTGTAAGATAAAAACAGCGAGAAAGAGGGATAGAGATAGAGAATTAGAGAGAGAAATAAATATGATAGAGAACGTCGGTGAGAGAGGGACAAACGCTGAAGCATAGTTAGATGATCAGCAGGACTTCTTACCTCATCGCTCTTGTCAATAATTGGAATTTTCGGTTCCAAATAAAACAAAAGTTAGGTTAACTTGGTGATTTTGGAGAGGAGTTCAAAAAATGGAGAAAATTAGTGAAGTATAAGAGAGAGACAGCAAGAGAGAGAGAAGAGGGGAGAGAGATAAAGAAAATAAAAAGCTAATAAGCTAAAAATAGGCGGTAAAGAGGGCAATAAAAGTCTTACTTCTCAAAAATGTATGTCTATGTTTTGAACATATACATTGAACATATACATACATGAGCTAGAAAATTAGAAAAAATTGGAAGATGGATGAAAGAGGGATCTGTAATTCGCTATTACACCGTATAGCTAATGAATCATTTAAAAATTTACAAAAAAAAAAAGATAAACAACACTTTCAAACAATGCTATTAAAAAGCTTCGAAGCTCTATCATTTAACAAAATTTTCCAACATTAGAATTATTTCTTAACACACTTCATTATCAATAATCAATCGAGGATGAAGTAATTCAGACATGAAAGTAATCCATACGAAGAAAACGCAACAAAATAATCCAATTCAGAGGAAATTTTCGTTCTTACTTTCTAAAACAGATTATCTCAAAAGTTTTTGTTTGTGATGTCTTCAACCTGTCCAAGATAGTTGTTTTTATGTTTTATGAAGTTTATTCACAGAAATATTTTTTCTCGGTTTTCAGAGAAACAAAAATCCAGAAAATAATCTGTGGTTCATAATGAGTTACCACATTCTCTGATAGCTAGTGATTCTCGTCAACGCATCTTTTCAAATTCTCTTTGACCAGGGACCAATTCTAAACTTTTTAGTAAGTTTATAAATTCGTGAACTTCACATTCATAAATGCTCTCCTAATATTTTTCGTAAGTAATGTTTACGAAAAGCCCACTTTGCATCATTTTCTTCTTTTATAAATGTTTACGAATGTTGTTTACCATCGCGGAATTTCGAATTTGTGTCTTCGTACTTTTATTTTCTTGTCTGCTCATTTTGGTATTAGTTTTTTAACAAAATGTTCAATTATTTGCAGTTTCGCTCCAATTCATCTGCATATTTACGAATGTTTACGAAAAAAAGTAAATACATATATTCAATCACTACCTGTCTGCATTGCTGTGTGTGATTCTTCGCCTTGAATCCGCAAGTCAGAAAGCCATTTCAGATTTGGTCATCTCATGGTTTTTTGGTTCTTTTCTTTTTAAATCGGGATGCTTTTTACTTAGGCGGAAAAAGGAAGATGAAAAAACGAGAAGAAAAAACAAAATTAAAAATAAAAGTAGAGTAAAAACACCAGAAAAAAGAAAATACGAGAATTACATACATACTTGAAGTAAAGCGTAACACTTTTTTTTCCAAATTTCCAGTCGTAATGAAATTCATAATAGTCCTTTATTCATGGCTATAAAAACATGATTTGAATGGTTCAACAAAAATAAATCAATTCATCGTAGACATTAAAGCCAAAATATCGCAATTAGAAGATAAAGCAATTTTTTCTCGTTTTTTTTCGCATGTTAAACAATAATGAACTAACTACAAACGATGGTTAAATTTATAAACAACTCGTAAAAATTTATCAATTTTTTTACTATTTATAAAGGTCGTTAACAATTTAAAAGTTAACACAATATTTTTACGAGTACTAAGGTTAAAAATTTTTTTTAATGAAACATTTATAGAAATAGCGATTCATTAAAAGTCGAATTCTAAACTTTATAAACTTCGTAAATAATCGTAAAATATGAAAATTGGTCGCAGTGACGGGCAGGCCCTAATCAGGCTTCTAGCACGACTTACATTATTTGAAGCTGAATAACCGACCTCATTCCACTTCCTTCATAGTTCTCAACAATTGAAATTGAAATTCTTTATTACCATAGGATAGCTTGTAAGGCCATCGCTTATATGGAATCATGAAAGAGGAAGGGAAATGAAGGGGAATAAGACAATCAATTTTCGTTTGTGTCCACTCTTGTTGTTGGCAACAGAAAATTCAGTAAGGCTATGAGATTCGAGAGGTCGATCTCTTCTAGAGCCTTGACGAATGCTTCGATATCTTGAATCTTTTTTGGAATTCTCTGTAACTTTATTCCATAAAGCAATTGCTCTAGAAAAGAAAGAATGTGGATCATTGTATCGTTTAAAGTTCATCAGAGTTAATTTGGAAGTTCGGTCTGAAGTGCGAAGATTGGTTTCAGTTCTTAACTTCAGCTCTTTTTGCACGTCTGATAATACGCTCTATCAGAAAGTCGACGAAAACTACCAATAAATTAAAATTGAAGCTTGGAGATGTTTGGATAGAGGCTGCATCTCCCGAGAATGAGATGAACGCGCCTGTGATTCTTGCTGCAAAACTACATATACTGCATAATTATTGTAACTGATGTTGCAATCGTTTTGAGACCGATGTCACGGAAGCTGGAGAGCAACTGATTCAAATACCTCTCTGTCACTACCTTTATATTTATCTATGCAGATGCAATGTACGAGTAAATCTGAATTCAGCAACAATTAAAAACGCATGTTCTGTGAGCCTCTGCGTGTGACAATCATTCGAGACGGTTCCAAGTTCAAGACAATCATTCGAGACGGTTCCAAGTTCGACCCCACCTCGGACAAATTAACCCAAACCTAAAGGTCTTCTCCCGATCGTTGCTATAGTATACACTCGCAGTGATCCAGGAAGGCCACAAGTTCCACCTATTTGATTTGTATCTCGTTTCAGGGAACACGTACCCGGCCAAGAGGTGTTATTACATCGTCTGGTAAACAAAGTCTCGAAATATCCCGCTCCTACCGGCCAAAGCCTCTGATTTTAAGCTTTGAACAGAAATCAAGGACACCCTTCTTGGTGTCGAATAGGGAGAGATAATATGTTAAACATGAGTCATCAAAGCATGCATCTAAGTGCTTGAATATATATTTTGTACTAATAAGATGAAGACTCTAATCCTCAGAAGAACATTGACACCCAAATTTAAAATATGTAGCCATGTTGAACAATCGGTTTTAAAATCGGTTCTGAGCCCGGCAATGAAAAATATGTCCTCGGTTGAGTGGACAGAGAGAGAGATAGACATAGAGATTCTCTGAATAAGAGACAAGTATGCAAAGCTGGAGAGAGAGAGAGAGAGAGAAGGAGAAAGTAAGTAAGATAGAGAGAAAAAAGAGAGATAGAGAAAGAGAGGTCCCGAATCCTTTTTCCTGCTCAATCTGCCAGAAGCATACAATCTTCTCTGCTCCCACCAATGTATACATCTTCCCAGTTATACAATCGCTCTTCTGAGGCTCAATAAGCCATTATCTCCTGTGGTTTTATTTTTTTTTCAACTCCAGTAGAATCCCGCTTACATGCGGAATGTTTATGGTAAAATTTCCAACCGAGCCAACGTCGTATCTCAAACAGAATCGTGTACCTCGCTCCGTTCTGATCAATATCAATCCTTCTTCTCGCAAGATCTCTTCTATCAGGATGCTAAAATTAATCTAGGAAAAACTCCTGATTATACTCGCCGATTCCGAAGAAAACCCACGTTTCACTCAGAGTAACGGTTTCTTCTTTTTGGGCGCTTTGATAACTCCTCTTCGGGATAGTGCATTTTGCGAGGTATGTACTTGCATCCCGCTGCTATTTTCGCTCTCAATCGAATGTGTTTACTTCATTACAGTCACATTCGCATGCGCGCTTTAATAGCCAGTCTTTGTTTTAAAAGCAAAAAAAATCATTCAAGTTATTGCAGCGCCGCAAGTTTTCGCGGCTGATAGCGGTGTACTTGGCCATTCGTATCATTCGTTTAATACATAAATAACGTGGGCTGCAGGATTAATAGAGTAATTCTATACTTCTTTATTGCAGCAAAGCGCTAGTACTCATTTCGGCAGGAGACGCTGTTCCTTCGACTCAACCAACGGTCGTCTTCTTTTCCTCCTTCTCAAGCAACCCAAGCCGACGATGCGCTTCAGCCGAGTCTTCATAATTCTAATGTTGATCGAGTCATTCACTCATTGCTGCACGCCTTCTCGCCCTCCTTCCCGCAGTTCTACCACATCACCTCCGAGTGTCTCCAATTCGACGTCGAACAGCAACAACAGTCTCATTGTCGCCTTGCAAGAGTTTGTCCACTCTTTTATCTGTTCTCCTGGCCGTTTTCATATGATATAATTTATGTTCAAAACTGTTTCCTTCTTACATTTTAATCCACTATTGCCAGCAACAAAAATCGCGATTCACGCGATGTGAAAAGCGCTGAAAATATGCGGCCGCAAACCTCTTGGACCAACTCAAATTACTACCAAAGGGAACGGAAAAAAGGGCATATTGAGAGAAAGGGTATTATTATACTCTTCAAGTTCTAGGTTACACAGTCTGAAGGCAGTGAAGCCTGGTTGAGATGACAAGTGATTGAACTAATGCACAGAAAAAATTAGTCCATTATTAAAAAATAAAATTTTGTTAATGATAACTGTGCCCAAAAAAAAAACCTCAATTTACTAAATCACATACCATCACTGCTATAATCAATGTGCATGAAAATATAAAACGGATAAAATCTTTAATAAATTAATGAATGAAATTTTCAGAGATTTGGGAAGAGAGGCGCGCGAAGCGACTGTTACAGTAGACACCTCCATTCCGTGGAGTGAAGAAAAGGACAATCAAGCAGCCGCTTCCTTTACTCTCAGCACTCAGGTTGACTGACTCACGCTATCTGATCAGGACTGACTTAAATTCCCTGTCTTTAAAATGACTTACATCCACTAATTTTTTGAATGACTTACGTCCATTGACTTCTAAATTAGTTACGTTTACTGACTAATTACTTTCTTACGTTAACTATCAATCGGCTTAAATTGGCTGACGCTTCAATGTTTTTTTCGTTGCAGCTCGAACATCTCCAATCTTTACTTGTACGTGACGAGCCACGCATTCTCGCAGTCGAGTGAGTGCTTTCACAACAAACCGTTCACTTTTACTTTTCGATCGGACTTCTTGAGTATGAAAGTGCGCGGGATTCCGTAAAAAAATGGTAGATTAATCGGTGTATATATTTCGCGTGTAGCTGATGGTTTTAACCGAATTGTTGTTGTTGCCGGAAAAAGTCCACATAGACTAGATTTCTTTATAGCAAGGCAAAAAAGATGTTCTATTCAGTCCTGGGACTGTCATGGTGCACCTCGTGGCAATAGACGTCATTGTAGTAAAGTACAACCTGCCTTTTGATAGGTGATCGATCGAGCGTTGCATAGTCCTGCTTTGGAATTTATTTATTTATTTGAAGTACATTTTGCAATGTGACAACACGAGGAAGACTCCTACTGACAAATTTAAATTAAATTAAGTAAAAACATAAATAAAAAAAAAACAAACACAGTGAGCGAACGACCTTCACAGTCTGATATTGATGTTTAAGACCTCAACAATATCACACAACGCCAAATTAACACGAAAGCCCTGAATTGTTTGAATCCTGAGAAGTTTGACCGGTAGCTTCATAAAAAATCGTGCTGTTCGATAAGCGAATGAGTGAAAAAGTGGGTTACAGTTTGTGTGATTTATATGAAAAGCATAAAACGTACTGCGCCCATTACACTGTTTGAAAGTGTAAAATCTACAAACGGGAACATCAGTGTAACCCTTGAGAATTTTGAAGGCCAAACAAATATCAGCTTCCAATCGTCTTGCATATAAGGATCTCAGGTGTAATCTAATCATTCTATTCTCATAATCAATCGCTTGCATATGTGGAACACAACGAAACTGTAGTAATCTTGAAAACACATGTTGAACCTTTTCTAATCAGAGTAACTTTATGAGGAGACCAGATCACTGATGCAAACTCTATCACTGAATGTCGTGAGTTATACTCTCGTTCAATGACCTATAACCAGGGGTTAAATGGAGCCGCGCAATTTGGGTTCACATGTATCCGCCGCTCAAAGTTTGGAGGAAAAAAGAAGAGGGGATGAAGGAAAAGGGTAAGAAAAGAGAGGTAGTTTATTGTCAATAGTGTGTGTACATGTATCCGCCGACGGGACCGATCTGGTCACTATTTAACCCCTGCCTATTACAGTTCTTCAAGCATCGTGACTTAAATTTCTTATGCTATACACTGCGCGTCATAATTATGCTCGCACCCTATTTTTTCAGGTTTTTCGGAAAAATAAAAAAGAATGTAGGCTGTAAGATATATCAATAGTTCAATACTGTTTCAGAGTCATTGTCTCTGAATTTGGTGTAAATTGATCGACAAATAAGTTTTTTTCACAATCTTTTATTGATTTCCGACCGCGTCATAATTGTGCTCGCACCGGATTTTCACATCAATAACAGCACAGAAACGTTTTTTAGCTCTATTTTAGTAAGTGATTGGCCCACCAGATGACTTTATGACACTGAACACACCATTTGGCATTGAATCGACTAGGTTATGAAGCGTCTGTGGACTGAGAGCCTGCCAGGAGTCAGCCTGTATAGGAAAAGAACTCTTCTGGATGGAAACGTCACGTAGGCATAGAGCGACGATATTCAACACAATTTTAATGCAAGATTTCCGGGTGATTATCTCGCAAGTTGAATGAGAAATTAGATTATGAAAACGTAATATCCAATATGAATATACTCCGTTAGGAAAATCAAGTTTTCGAAGAAATGCTGAAGACCCAACTTGAGCTTCAATCGCATACAAAGCGAGGCCGAAAGAAAAATGTAGTCCATTAGCCGAGGCGAATACTATCAAGAGAACGATTCGAACTCGTTTTAATCACGATACTCGAATAGGGCTAGAGGGCCTCTTATAAAGCGTTTCATGTGTTTTGTTGTTGTATGTACTTCCATTCGACTCTCATTCACTGAGTTCGCTGCTTTAAAACTACAACTGATGACCAAAACGTATACTTGTATTGAGTGAACTATAGCACAGAAAAAACCTAGTCCACCGGGCGGGATCGAACACAGACCATCTCGACTCAAACCGGGAGCGCGTGCTACCATTACAGCACGGGGACACATTGATATTCCGTGCAATAGTGTTATATGAAAGGCTCATATATTTATACTTGCATTCAAACACAACAACTGCACATACACAGTTCACAAGCAGTGACGCTCAGATGACTGAATAACTTGAGCTACAACTCGGACAAAACCAATACAGTGTTGGACATAATGATAAGACATCCTTGGTTTTTGATGATATAAGCCTAACGGCGAAGGTAAAATTAAAAGTAAATTACCATAATTTTTCAATCTACAAAAACTACAGTAGCCGCAGCTTAAAAAAACAGAGTTTCTTATATCTCGAGAAAAACTTTTCTGAAGGAGTTTGACCTGTACATAATTATAAGACACTTTGTATGTATTCATATTCATAATTTCTATGTAACGAAAACTTTCTATGTAATTTTCAGAAAATCGCCCTCAGGCGAAACTCGTCTGACGGGATCGCTCAAATGGATTGGTACAGACCAGCAATTGAAGGACCTGCTCCAGGTTTTCCATTTAATGATTTCTCACTATTTTCTTGATACTCGCTCAGAAATGTTGTGTTTTAACTTTTTTTTTTCTAATTTTCCAACTTCGAATGATTGAATATTTGATTAGTACCAATACTAGGTATTGAATTGAAAGATATTTCCCAAAACAAAACTGGTAACCTTGTTTATTCAGGAAGTGTTCGACAAAAACGACCTTATTACATCATTCAACGTCGAATTTCGAGAAACGTAAAATTGAGCTTCACATGCTATTTCAGAAAGAGAAAAAGGGAATGAGACGGAAAAAGAGAGGAAGAAAGAGAGTGAAAGAAAAAATTGATAGAGAGAGAGAGCGACAGAGAGAGATGGGCGATAAAATTACACCAGATCTTCAGCAGACCACGCATCCTCCTCACATCAATTCTCATTATACATATTTGTATGTTATGGCTAGAATTGATCAGGCGCTTTAATATGATCAGAAGTTAGTTTCTTTTTTACATTGAAAAGTTTCTTTTTTATTTTTACATTAAATTTACTTTTACATCAAAACTTTTCTTATGCGGTCTCGTTAGCCTAAGCCGTATGGCCTCATTAGCGTAAACTTTTGCCTTTTAATGTTTAAAAAATTATTTTAAATTATACGGCTTAGGCTAACGAGACCGCATAAGAAAAGTTCTCTAATTCAGCCGAAAGAGCCATCTGAAAGAGATCTGATCAATTTAAAGCGCCTGATCAATTCTAGCCATAACATATATACAATAACTTCTCATTCCGTTTTTACCTTTAAAAATTGCATGAAATTTCTAATTTAGTTTTTAAATTGAAAATTTTTAAATTGATCAGATTAAAAATTAAATTTAAAATTTCTAGTTACACGATTATTAATATATTGCTGAGACAATGAAATTCTTTCCAGAAAGTGTTAGAAATTATTAGTGTTCGCTGAAATGTCCTTTAAACAAGTAAGAAATTGATTGAAGAGTTACTTATAAATGAATGAATAATACGTTGCAGTCAAAGAATTGAGTTGAATAAAGTTAATGTAACTACCAATTTCGTTCGAAACAATTAAAAACTTTAAATGTACGGTATCGTATCACGACACTTTGTACCGCGTCACTTTGTATACGAAACTTTGTACCGCGACACTTTGTACCGCGACTTGAGTGAGGCCGCGCGTTTTATTTTTACATTAAAACATATTTTTACATTAAAAAACGCTTAGGCTTAGTAAAAGTTTACGATAACGAGGCCGTACGGCTTAGCCAACGAGGCCGTACGGCTTAGCTAACGAGGCCGTACGGCTTAGCTAACGAGGCCGTACGCGGTACAAAGTGTCGCGGTACAAAGTGACGGGGTACAAAGTGTCGGGTACAAAGTGACGCGGTACAAAGTGTCGGTAATTCGTACGGTATCTACATGAAAACGCGTCAAACTTCACGTAGCAAGGCGATTATCAATAAAAAATCGAGATATTAATTTACGCGGTGCATTTCATAAAATTTAGTAACAAGAACTATGCCCATTAGTAGCAGAATTGAACATGACGCTTGAAAAGTAGAGACATGCAAAAACGCGGATCGAGAAAAGGACCAAACATCCATATTCACTATTTGCCTTCCTTTCTCTCCTTCTCCGTCAACTCTAGCTCCATATCTGCTTCATCTGTTAGATAGTCAAGAAGCAACTCTGGGAAGCGATTTCTCAATTTTTCGTAGGACCAAACCTCGTAGACTTCATTTCCTTCCGCCTTCCTGAACACATTTGCTTGCATACACTATAAACCTCCTCAGCAGTAACTTAAAGACAATGTTCTGGTGTGAATAAGTCACTTTCTTCGTGACTAAGATATTAATAGCAGCAAGGGCCTTGTGACTTTACAAGTAAATTTGTCTCTCGATAAAAATTCGTCTCTAGTTCTTCAAAACTCGATAAATTGTTTAAAATACAAAAAAGTTAGCTTTGAATTTTCACTCGCCTGTTTTTCAAAACGAATGAAGCGTAGCGTAATCCTTTGGCAGTTGTTTTTGAGTGCAATCCCAAAATTTCGAAATCTTCCTGTTAGATGAAAATCAATTTTTAAAAAAAACTTTAAAAATCAATAACAGGGTTTAAATGTGACCGGTCAACTTGATGTTGTCTTATCCGTTATCCGCCGAAAAAACTCATGTTTAAAAATTACTTGTTGGAACTGCGTGTCCCGTCATCGGCGCGGACATGCATGTGGAGCGGAGGAATTTATTCAATTTTTTGTTCTTGTTCTTATCGCTTGATCAACTCGTAAAGAAGGCATAGCGCGTTTGAGCTGAATTCAGAACTTTGGTTAAAAGTCAGGATTCCTCTTCTCCTGGGGTACTACTTTTAGTCGGCTACCGTGCCTTCAAACAGAGTACAGCGCAGAGTTAAAAGCCTACTACCCATTTTTCTAGAGTAACTGCTGAAAATGAAGAAAAAAATCTCGCGTTATAAAATTTTTGCTATAATTTTTTTAAAGAAAAAATAATTTTTTTGTTTGCAATTTTGTGATTCGGTCACCATTTAACCCCTGCTCACGAATCTTTTCAAAATTGATTTTGTTTCATCATAACTGCCATTAAATGCTATGCGTATACGTCTTTTTAAGGATAAATTTTCTCTCATTTTTTCAACAACAAAAAAACTTAGTCTTACCGATCAGGCTCATTTTAATGATCTAGAACTTGTTATTTCATCCGTCCATGTCTCATTACTCTAGTTTTCGCTTTCACTGCCAATTACATCGGATACATGATCAAATTCTCTTTTAAGGAAAGAACCATATACACTTTGTATCTGGGTTCCATATCAATAAATCATTCAACCTTAACATGATTCATTATTAAATTAAAGCTGTAAACTTGAGATGAAACCGATTTCTAATTAATGATACTAAGACTCTCTCTATACTCATCAGGTATAACTCAAGGGATATCTTCAGAATACACTTCCCTGACTTAATAAATCAATATCACTCTCTATATCACTAAATATATAAATCAATATCACTCTCTGGGCACTCACTGATGAGCCCCATGGGGGGCCCATGATTGCATTAGTTTGGGGCAAAAACAGACCCTCAGCAATAACCTTTATAGCGTTTTGAAAATTATAACTTGAATTGTGCACCCAGGCGTTAAATGAGACCGGTCTGAGGCTTGTTTGTACACGCCGAGTGAGTTGAGAAAAGGATGAGGGAAGGCAAAAAGAGTCGAAAGAGAAGTAGAGGAAAAGTAAAGTATTGTAGAACGGAAGGATACAACAATGTAGATCATTTTTGGCGCGAACATGTATGCGCCAACATAGCTGGTCCGGTAACCACTGTGTGCACCTTACTTTTATCTTTCACTCAACTAAACGTATCAATTAGGCTGTTTATTCCCACACAGAAAGAGTCTGTACAACGAGATGACCAATCATGCGGAAACGGCAGGTCTTTGAGAGAGTCCAAGAGCGCGTGTTGTAAAAGAGAGGATGGCTTTTCAATAGCTTTCTTGAATAGCGCAGAAGTTGCACCGCAATGCGAGTTCGAGAAACACACGGGTTTACAGGGATATAATATAGTGACCTGCCACTCCTATGTGGCGGATAGGTACATGCATAGGTAAAATGTCTTGATTTCTCATTAGTTCGAGAAAAAAAATCACTTAAAAAGAACGTGACTGTAAGCTGGAGCTGAAGAGATAGCAACGACTATCACCAAGAGGAAAATCTCGAGTTCAATTTTTTTCGGGTTGAGTGGCGGATACGTACACACACACATTTGGAACGACACATAATATCCCTGCGGGTATCAGTTAAACATATACGCCTACTAACCGCATTCTCTATATCCTCCGCGACATTCTCCGCATTGACCCACGACTCCCTGAATTTGATAATTTGGATACCACTAGATATCATAACCAGATTGAACTATCATATATGCCACAACTAAAACCGTGTCATGTTTTACTATCCCTCTCAAGTATTTTTAAAACTCTTAGACAATTGTGATACAATCCGAGGTTTATGACTGACTATTAATGTTCTGTCGAGTACTAATGATTTCATCTAACCTTCAAAATGTGTAAACAGGGTGTTTCTTAGCACCCGCACAACTTTTTTCGAGCGCATAGATTTTTAAAATTTCAAAGTTCAACATTCAATTTGTTCAATGATTTGGACTTTCCCTATGAAAAATTTTTTCCAAGCGCTTAGATTTCAATGTTTTTGGAGAGCACATAGATTTTTTTTTGACCGCAGTGCGGGTCAGAGAAACACCCTGGTAAACAAAGCATGCCGTTTGTATGATAGAGAAGCTTTTTTATTGTTTTTTTTTTAAGAAAAAAAAAGCCACTTGGAAGTTGAAATAGTAGAAAAATTCAAGAAAAGTCGGTTTTCGAGCAGGGAAATCTAGAACATTATGAACATCTTCATTATCTGCCCTTTAAATATAGCTCGCTTCTCATCATTCCCGACTTTTCCGCTCAATCAACGATCTTTTTCGGAATTCTCAACACCGCTGGTGACTAATGGTTATACTCTAAGTCTAGATCTAACTGCGGTTTAGCTTCAGAACAATCTGGCATATCAAAAAACCTTTTATTTCCAAGATCGTTACCCTTCGAAATGGTATATAACCCACTTCCAAGCTACAAGGTACTGTAGCTTGTTCTTGCCATTTTTTTTGCCCGTTCTCTCCTTCAGTATTGCTCGAACAGCCCAGTCGTTATCGGTCATCGCGGCACTCAACGGAACCTACAACTCATTAGTAGAAGGATTATTTTGATATAATAAAAGGCGGGCACTACAAACCGAAGAGCACGGTTTCATTACCCGCCTCATGCGTGAGCCTTCTAGTGTACATTATATTGTGTGCAAGTGTAGCTCAGTGGGCATTAGCATCACCCGGAAAGCGAAGGCCGCGGGTTCGGGTCCCGCCACAACACACGATTTTGCATGTTTCTGCGAACAATACTCTTCTGCTTGGTATAGAAATTTGGTGCTGTTGGGTATAGCGAGGACTAGGGTATACTCTTATTTACAAGCCTCCGCTAGAGCATGGTCCGAACATTGGCATATAGAAACCTAGTTGATTCATCGGTGGATATATTCATATAAGCCTATTTTGATAGTGCCAGTTGCATTCACTCCTAGTTTACAACCTTCTCATTTCTCTCCCCTTACTTTAACGAGAAAGATCTACAAATGCTTAGTTACACAGTGCAGGGGGGCAATGACGCCTAGTTAAAATGCTATCGGGATATGTTTTTGTTTTTAAAACATGAGATATGTTTTTATTTTCACTGAAGTAAACAGTTGTTTCACGCTTCATTCTTCAACATAAAAAATCATTTATTGTTTTGCTACAATTTTATTCAAATAAAATTACAGAGAGAGAAAAGAAATTTAATACTTTACTGGAAGACTTCGCTTCTCAAAATCAAAAGAGAAAGATAATTCAACCGCTAAACTGTATTTCCTATAAAATTGAATCATCAACTTGGACGAAAATTGAAAATGTAACAGACATTCATGTAAATATCATCCAAACTCAGAGATTTTAAGAATTTTTTAGATAGTGGGTAATCAATTGATCGATCACCAGTGATATTATTCATGTATCACAAGCTACCCACAAATTATGCAGTGATACGACGACGAGTTCCTTGCAAAAATACCAACATTTTTGAGAAACAAAGTTGACCTTCAATCCTTGTCACGAAGAAGGCGTTATACAGCACATCACTGATTAGAACAACAACAAAAAACCAGAGCTTCTACAGAAACTTCTCAAAATTGCGTACTCTAGAAAACTTTTCTAGCAAATGCTGGTAAAAAAGACCACGGGGCTGAATATTACAAAAACTGTTCAATTGCATTGGAAGCACGATATTTCCAGTTTTTTACTGGATACCCATTTCTTTACAATTCATCCCATTGCATGGCAGGGGTTTTTAGTGTGCAAGAAAAAGGTACAGACGCCCGCCAAAGGCGAAAAATTTTTTTGACTTAAGGGTCCCCCTTTTTGATAAAAAAACGGAGGCCCGCGAAATTTTTTTTGTGTTTTGCATAAGGGTTCCCCCTTAGAATTTGCAAAAACAGAGGCCCGCCGACAGAAGGTCTGACATGACTACTCAACCCCTGATGCCAAGTGATGAGGAATAAAGGCAGCTAGGTACCAGGAAAAATTTACTATAAGCATTGCCTCTACTAAAATGATATTTGTTACAATATCAATATGAATTAGTTTCAATCTCATTTTTTTAACATAGGTTCCCAATTCCAACTCAAGGTTATCCGGATCCTGCTAGAAACCGAGTTCTACCATGCTGATGAGCCAGGGAAATGAAATCGTGGTTATAAGGGGAGCGGGGGCATTATTTTGCCCCTCAATACCGGAGCCGAACCCGCGACTTGAGAGCCGCTATCCTGATCGTCCAGTCCTCTTCCGTTCGTTCCAATCGCGGCGTTTGCTCCCAACTAATCCCTCCAGATTGCATCAGCCGCAGGATAAATGTGGGCTAACCCTTTGACCCGAGTCACTCTAATCCTCGACAGATGCCTCAGGCACGGAAGAACTGTCTGCAACATCACCCAAACAATACACGATTCCGAATTCTGGATAGGGAGAACCACTTGTCTTACCCCTTAGCACCTACCCAAGTGTTGACCAGAAGTACCGGGAACTATTACTAGGAAAACGTTGATAAAACCAACAAAAAAACTTAGAAATTTGAGCATCTCGATAAGACAAATTATTTCACTCCTGATTTTATCTCTTTCTCTCTACAACTTGTGTTCAGAGGCTCTTCAAAAATTGGCTGTGAGTAGTCGCCAATAATTTTTTTCTGCAATATAAATTATTACCTACTTACAAAAATATTCAATGAAGACCAACTTGTTGCTAAAACTAGTCCTTGTGAGAGTTTCTGGAATAAATTCGAGTATTCCTGCAGCGTGGTTCTTTCTCGTCACTATGATACTTAGGCATCTGACCAACCTTCCTTTCTCGTCACTATGATACTTAGGCATCTGACCAACCTTCCTTTCTCGTCACTATGATACTTAGGCATCTGACCAACCTTCCTTTCTCGTCACTATGATACTTAGGCATCTGACCAACCTTCCTTTCTCGTCACTATGATACTTAGGCATCTGACCAACCTTCCTTTCTCGTCACTATGATACTTAGGCATCTGACCAACCTTCCTTTCTCGTCACTATGATACTTAGGCATCTGACCAACCTTCCTTTCTCGTCACTATGATACTTAGGCATCTGACCAACCTTCCTTTCTCGTCACTATGATACTTAGGCATCTGACCAACCTTCCTTTCTCGTCACTATGATACTTAGGCATCTGACCAACCTTCCTTTCTCGTCACTATGATACTTAGGCATCTGACCAACCTTCCTTTCTCGTCACTATGATACTTAGGCATCTGACCAACCTTCCTTTCTCGTCACTATGATACTTAGGCATCTGACCAACCTTCCTTTCTCGTCACTATGATACTTAGGCATCTGACCAACCTTCCTTTCTCGTCACTATGATACTTAGGCATCTGACCAACCTTCCTTTCTCGTCACTATGATACTTAGGCATCTGACCAACCTTCCTTTCTCGTCACTATGATACTTAGGCATCTGACCAACCTTCCTTTCTCGTCACTATGATACTTAGGCATCTCACCAACCTTCCTTTCTCGTCACTATGATACTTAGGCATCTGACCAACCTTCCTTTCTCGTCACTATGATACTTAGGCATCTGACCAACCTTCCTTTCTCGTCCCTATGATACTTAGGCATCTGACCAACCTTCCTTTCTCGTCACTATGATACTTAGGCATCTGACCAACCTTCCTTTCTCGTCACTATGATACTTAGGCATCTGACCAACCTTCCTTTCTCGTCACTATGATACTTAGGCATCTGACCAACCTTCCTTTCTCGTCACTATGATACTTAGGCATCTGACCAACCTTCCTTTCTCGTCACTATGATACTTAGGCATCTGACCAACCTTCCTTTCTCGTCACTATGATACTTAGGC
Source organism: Allodiplogaster pararmata (assembly GCA_964056735.1). Classification (NCBI taxonomy): domain Eukaryota; kingdom Metazoa; phylum Nematoda; class Chromadorea; order Rhabditida; family Diplogasteridae; genus Allodiplogaster; species Allodiplogaster pararmata. The sequence goes on along the minus strand of OZ057406.1, from coordinate 26,626,033 downwards.
ATCTGACCAACCTTCCTTTCTCGTCACTATGATACTTAGGCATCTGACCAACCTTCCTTTCTCGTCACTATGATACTTAGGCATCTGACCAACCTTCCTTTCTCGTCACTATGATACTTAGGCATCTGACCAACCTTCCTTTCTCGTCACTATGATACTTAGGCATCTGACCAACCTTCCTTTCTCGTCACTATGATACTTAGGCATCTCACCAACCTTCCTTTCTCGTCACTATGATACTTAGGCATCTGACCAACCTTCCTTTCTCGTCACTATGATACTTAGGCATCTGACCAACCTTCCTTTCTCGTCACTATGATACTTAGGCATCTGACCAACCTTCCTTTCTCGTCACTATGATACTTAGGCATCTGACCAACCTTCCTTTCTCGTCACTATGATACTTAGGCATCTGACCAACCTTCCTTTCTCGTCACTATGATACTTAGGCATCTCACCAACCTTCCTTTCTCGTCACTATGATACTTAGGCATCTGACCAACCTTCCTTTCTCGTCACTATGATACTTAGGCATCTGACCAACCTTCCTTTCTCGTCACTATGATACTTAGGCATCTGACCAACCTTCCTTTCTCGTCACTATGATACTTAGGCATCTGACCAACCTTCCTTTCTCGTCACTATGATACTTAGGCATCTGACCAACCTTCCTTTCTCGTCACTATGATACTTAGGCATCTGACCAACCTTCCTTTCTCGTCACTATGATACTTAGGCATCTGACCAACCTTCCTTTCTCGTCACTATGATACTTAGGCATCTGACCAACCTTCCTTTCTCGTCACTATGATACTTAGGCATCTGACCAACCTTCCTTTCTCGTCACTATGATACTTAGGCATCTGACCAACCTTCCTTTCTCGTCACTATGATACTTAGGCATCTGACCAACCTTCCTTTCTCGTCACTATGGATACTTAGGCATCTGACCAACCTTTCTTTCTCGTCACTATGATACTTAGGCATCTGACCAACCTTCCTTTCTCGTCACTATGATACTTAGGCATCTGACCAACCTTCCTTTCTCGTAACTATGATACTTAGGCATCTGACCAACCTTCCTTTCTCGTCACTATGATACTTAGGCATCTGACCAACCTTCCTTTCTCGTCACTATGATACTTAGGCATCTGACCAACCTTCCTTTCTCGTCACTATGATACTTAGGCATCTGACCAACCTTCCTTTCTCGTAACTATGATACTTAGGCATCTGACCAACCTTCCTTTCTCGTAACTATGATACTTAGGCATCTGACCAACCTTCCTTTCTCGTCACTATGATACTTAGGCATCTGACCAACCTTCCTTTCTCGTCACTATGATACTTAGGCATCTGACCAACCTTCCTTTCTCGTCACTATGATACTTAGGCATCTGACCAACCTTCCTTTCTCGTCACTATGATACTTAGGCATCTGACCAACCTTCCTTTCTCGTCACTATGATACTTAGGCATCTGACCAACCTTCCTTTCTCGTAACTATGATACTTAGGCATCTGACCAACCTTCCTTTCTCGTCACTATGATACTTAGGCATCTGACCAACCTTCCTTTCTCGTCACTATGATACTTAGGCATCTGACCAACCTTCCTTTCTCGTCACTATGATACTTAGGCATCTGACCAACCTTCCTTTCTCGTCACTATGATACTTAGGCATCTGACCAACCTTCCTTTCTCGTCACTATGATACTTAGGCATCTGACCAACCTTCCTTTCTCGTCACTATGATACTTAGGCATCTGACCAACCTTCCTTTCTCGTCACTATGATACTTAGGCATCTGACCAACCTTCCTTTCTCGTCACTATGATACTTAGGCATCTGACCAACCTTCCTTTCTCGTCACTATGATACTTAGGCATCTGACCAACCTTCCTTTCTCGTCACTATGATACTTAGGCATCTGACCAACCTTCCTTTCTCGTCACTATGATACTTAGGCATCTGACCAACCTTCCTTTCTCGTCACTATGATACTTAGGCATCTGACCAACCTTCCTTTCTCGTCACTATGATACTTAGGCATCTGACCAACCTTCCTTTCTCGTCACTATGATACTTAGGCATCTGACCAACCTTCCTTTCTCGTCACTATGATACTTAGGCATCTGACCAACCTTCCTTTCTCGTCCCTATGATACTTAGGCATCTGACCAACCTTCCTTTCTCGTCACTATGATACTTAGGCATCTGACCAACCTTCCTTTCTCGTCACTATGATACTTAGGCATCTGACCAACCTTCCTTTCTCGTCACTATGATACTTAGGCATCTGACCAACCTTCCTTTCTCGTCACTATGATACTTAGGCATCTGACCAACCTTCCTTTCTCGTCACTATGATACTTAGGCATCTGACCAACCTTCCTTTCTCGTCACTATGATACTTAGGCATCTGACCAACCTTCCTTTCTCGTCACTATGATACTTAGGCATCTGACCAACCTTCCTTTCTCGTCACTATGATACTTAGGCATCTGACCAACCTTCCTTTCTCGTCACTATGATACTTAGGCATCTGACCAACCTTCCTTTCTCGTCACTATGATACTTAGGCATCTGACCAACCTTCCTTTCTCGTCACTATGATACTTAGGCATCTCACCAACCTTCCTTTCTCGTCACTATGATACTTAGGCATCTGACCAACCTTCCTTTCTCGTCACTATGATACTTAGGCATCTGACCAACCTTCCTTTCTCGTCACTATGATACTTAGGCATCTGACCAACCTTCCTTTCTCGTCACTATGATACTTAGGCATCTGACCAACCTTCCTTTCTCGTCACTATGATACTTAGGCATCTGACCAACCTTCCTTTCTCGTCACTATGATACTTAGGCATCTCACCAACCTTCCTTTCTCGTCACTATGATACTTAGGCATCTGACCAACCTTCCTTTCTCGTCACTATGATACTTAGGCATCTGACCAACCTTCCTTTTCTCGTCACTATGATACTTAGGCATCTGACCAACCTTCCTTTCTCGTCACTATGATACTTAGGCATCTGACCAACCTTCCTTTCTCGTCACTATGATACTTAGGCATCTGACCAACCTTCCTTTCTCGTCACTATGATACTTAGGCATCTGACCAACCTTCCTTTCTCGTCACTATGATACTTAGGCATCTGACCAACCTTCCTTTCTCGTCACTATGATACTTAGGCATCTGACCAACCTTCCTTTCTCGTCACTATGATACTTAGGCATCTGACCAACCTTCCTTTCTCGTCACTATGATACTTAGGCATCTGACCAACCTTCCTTTCTCGTCACTATGATACTTAGGCATCTGACCAACCTTCCTTTCTCGTCACTATGATACTTAGGCATCTGACCAACCTTCCTTTCTCGTCACTATGATACTTAGGCATCTGACCAACCTTCCTTTCTCGTCACTATGATACTTAGGCATCTGACCAACCTTCCTTTCTCGTCACTATGATACTTAGGCATCTGACCAACCTTCCTTTCTCGTCACTATGATACTTAGGCATCTCACCAACCTTCCTTTCTCGTCACTATGATACTTAGGCATCTGACCAACCTTCCTTTCTCGTCACTATGATACTTAGGCATCTGACCAACCTTCCTTTCTCGTCACTATGATACTTAGGCATCTGACCAACCTTCCTTTCTCGTCACTATGATACTTAGGCATCTGACCAACCTTCCTTTCTCGTCACTATGATACTTAGGCATCTGACCAACCTTCCTTTCTCGTCACTATGATACTTAGGCATCTGACCAACCTTCCTTTCTCGTCACTATGATACTTAGGCATCTGACCAACCTTCCTTTCTCGTCACTATGATACTTAGGCATCTGACCAACCTTCCTTTCTCGTCACTATGATACTTAGGCATCTGACCAACCTTCCTTTCTCGTCACTATGATACTTAGGCATCTGACCAACCTTCCTTTCTCGTCACTATGATACTTAGGCATCTGACCAACCTTCCTTTCTCGTCACTATGATACTTAGGCATCTGACCAACCTTCCTTTCTCGTCACTATGATACTTAGGCATATGACCAACCTTCCTTTCTCGTCACTATGATACTTAGGCATCTGACCAACCTTCCTTTCTCGTCACTATGATACTTAGGCATCTGACCAACCTTCCTTTCTCGTCACTATGATACTTAGGCATCTGACCAACCTTCCTTTCTCGTCACTATGATACTTAGGCATCTGACCAACCTTTCTTTCTCGTCACTATGATACTTAGGCATCTGACCAACCTTCCTTTCTCGTCACTATGATACTTAGGCATCTGACCAACCTTCCTTTCTCGTAACTATGATACTTAGGCATCTGACCAACCTTCCTTTCTCGTCACTATGATACTTAGGCATCTGACCAACCTTCCTTTCTCGTCACTATGATACTTAGGCATCTGACCAACCTTCCTTTCTCGTCACTATGATACTTAGGCATCTGACCAACCTTCCTTTCTCGTAACTATGATACTTAGGCATCTGACCAACCTTCCTTTCTCGTAACTATGATACTTAGGCATCTGACCAACCTTCCTTTCTCGTCACTATGATACTTAGGCATCTGACCAACCTTCCTTTCTCGTCACTATGATACTTAGGCATCTGACCAACCTTCCTTTCTCGTCACTATGATACTTAGGCATCTGACCAACCTTCCTTTCTCGTCACTATGATACTTAGGCATCTGACCAACCTTCCTTTCTCGTAACTATGATACTTAGGCATCTGACCAACCTTCCTTTCTCGTCACTATGATACTTAGGCATCTGACCAACCTTCCTTTCTCGTCACTATGATACTTAGGCATCTGACCAACCTTCCTTTCTCGTCACTATGATACTTAGGCATCTGACCAACCTTCCTTTCTCGTCACTATGATACTTAGGCATCTGACCAACCTTCCTTTCTCGTCACTATGATACTTAGGCATCTGACCAACCTTCCTTTCTCGTACACTATGATACTTAGGCATCTGACCAACCTTCCTTTCTCGTCACTATGATACTTAGGCATCTGACCAACCTTCCTTTCTCGTCACTATGATACTTAGGCATCTGACCAACCTTCCTTTCTCGTCACTATGATACTTAGGCATCTGACCAACCTTCCTTTCTCGTCACTATGATACTTAGGCATCTGACCAACCTTCCTTTCTCGTCACTATGATACTTAGGCATCTGACCAACCTTCCTTTCTCGTCACTATGATACTTAGGCATCTGACCAACCTTCCTTTCTCGTCACTATGATACTTAGGCATCTGACCAACCTTCCTTTCTCGTCACTATGATACTTAGGCATCTGACCAACCTTCCTTTCTCGTCACTATGATACTTAGGCATCTGACCAACCTTCCTTTCTCGTCACTATGATACTTAGGCATCTGACAACCTTCCTTTCTCGTCACTATGATACTTAGGCATCTGACCACCTTCCTTTCTCGTCACTATGATACTAGCATCCAACCTTCCTTTCTCGTCACTATGATACTTAGGCATCTGACCAACCTTCCTTTCTCGTCACTATGATACTTAGGCATCTGACCAACCTTCCTTTCTCGTCACTATGATACTTAGGCATCTGACCAACCTTCCTTTCTCGTCACTATGATACTTAGGCATCTGACCAACCTTTCTTTCTCGTCACTATGATACTTAGGCATCTGACCAACCTTCCTTTCTCGTCACTATGATACTTAGGCATCTGACCAACCTTCCTTTCTCGTAACTATGATACTTAGGCATCTGACCAACCTTCCTTTCTCGTCACTATGATACTTAGGCATCTGACCAACCTTCCTTTCTCGTCACTATGATACTTAGGCATCTGACCAACCTTCCTTTCTCGTCACTATGATACTTAGGCATCTGACCAACCTTCCTTTCTCGTAACTATGATACTTAGGCATCTGACCAACCTTCCTTACTCGTAACTATGATACTTAGGCATCTGACCAACCTTCCTTTCTCGTCACTATGATACTTAGGCATCTGACCAACCTTCCTTTCTCGTCACTATGATACTTAGGCATCTGACCAACCTTCCTTTCTCGTCACTATGATACTTAGGCATCTGACCAACCTTCCTTTCTCGTCACTATGATACTTAGGCATCTGATCAACCTTCCTTTCTCGTAACTATGATACTTAGGCATCTGACCAACCTTCCTTTCTCGTCATTATGATACTTAGGCATCTGACCAACCTTCCTTTCTCGTCACTATGATACTTAGGCATCTGACCAACCTTCCTTTCTCGTCACTATGATACTTAGGCATCTGACCAACCTTCCTTTCTCGTCACTATGATACTTAGGCATCTGACCAACCTTCCTTTCTCGTCACTATGATACTTAGGCATCTGACCAACCTTCCTTTCTCGTCACTATGATACTTAGGCATATGACCAACCTTCCTTTCTCGTCACTATGATACTTAGGCATCTGACCAACCTTCCTTTCTCGTCACTATGATACTTAGGCATCTGACCAACCTTCCTTTCTCGTCACTATGATACTTAGGCATCTGACCAACCTTCCTTTCTCGTCACTATGATACTTAGGCATCTGACCAACCTTCCTTTCTCGTCACTATGATACTTAGGCATCTGACCAACCTTCCTTTCTCGTCACTATGATACTTAGGCATCTGACCAACCTTCCTTTCTCGTCACTATGATACTTAGGCATCTGACCAACCTTCCTTTCTCGTCACTATGATACTTAGGCATCTGACCAACCTTCCTTTCTCGTCACTATGATACTTAGGCATCTGACCAACCTTCCTTTCTCGTCACTATGATACTTAGGCATCTGACCAACCTTCCTTTCTCGTCACTATGATACTTAGGCATCTGACCAACCTTCCTTTCTCGTCACTATGATACTTAGGCATCTGACCAACCTTCCTTTCTCGTCACTATGATACTTAGGCATCTGACCAACCTTCCTTTCTCGTCACTATGATACTTAGGCATCTGACCAACCTTCCTTTCTCGTCACTATGATACTTAGGCATCTGACCAACCTTCCTTTCTCGTCACTATGATACTTAGGCATCTGACCAACCTTCCTTTCTCGTCACTATGATACTTAGGCATCTGACCAACCTTCCTTTCTCGTCACTATGATACTTAGGCATCTGACCAACCTTCCTTTCTCGTCACTATGATACTTAGGCATCTGACCAACCTTCCTTTCTCGTCACTATGATACTTAGGCATCTGACCAACCTTCCTTTCTCGTCACTATGATACTTAGGCATCTGACCAACCTTCCTTTCTCGTCACTATGATACTTAGGCATCTGACCAACCTTCCTTTCTCGTCACTATGATACTTAGGCATCTGACCAACCTTCCTTTCTCGTCACTATGATACTTAGGCATCTGACCAACCTTCCTTTCTCGTCACTATGATACTTAGGCATCTGACCAACCTTCCTTTCTCGTAACTATGATACTTAGGCATCTGACCAACCTTCCTTTCTCGTCACTATGATACTTAGGCATCTGACCAACCTTCCTTTCTCGTCACTATGATACTTAGGCATCTGACCAACCTTCCTTTCTCGTCACTATGATACTTAGGCATCTGACCAACCTTCCTTTCTCGTAACTATGATACTTAGGCATCTGACCAACCTTCCTTTCTCGTAACTATGATACTTAGGCATCTGACCAACCTTCCTTTCTCGTCACTATGATACTTAGGCATCTGACCAACCTTCCTTTCTCGTCACTATGATACTTAGGCATCTGACCAACCTTCCTTTCTCGTCACTATGATACTTAGGCATCTGACCAACCTTCCTTTCTCGTCACTATGATACTTAGGCATCTGACCAACCTTCCTTTCTCGTAACTATGATACTTAGGCATCTGACCAACCTTCCTTTCTCGTCACTATGATACTTAGGCATCTGACCAACCTTCCTTTCTCGTCACTATGATACTTAGGCATCTGACCAACCTTCCTTTCTCGTCACTATGATACTTAGGCATCTGACCAACCTTCCTTTCTCGTCACTATGATACTTAGGCATCTGACCAACCTTCCTTTCTCGTCACTATGATACTTAGGCATCTGACCAACCTTCCTTTCTCGTAACTATGATACTTAGGCATCTGACCAACCTTCCTTTCTCGTCACTATGATACTTAGGCATCTGACCAACCTTCCTTTCTCGTCACTATGATACTTAGGCATCTGACCAACCTTCCTTTCTCGTCACTATGATACTTAGGCATCTGACCAACCTTCCTTTCTCGTCACTATGATACTTAGGCATCTGACCAACCTTCCTTTCTCGTCACTATGATACTTAGGCATCTGACCAACCTTCCTTTCTCGTCACTATGATACTTAGGCATCTGACCAACCTTCCTTTCTCGTCACTATGATACTTAGGCATCTGACCAACCTTCCTTTCTCGTCACTATGATACTTAGGCATCTGACCAACCTTCCTTTCTCGTCACTATGATACTTAGGCATCTGACCAACCTTCCTTTCTCGTCACTATGATACTTAGGCATCTGACCAACCTTCCTTTCTCGTCACTATGATACTTAGGCATCTGACCAACCTTCCTTTCTCGTCACTATGATACTTAGGCATCTGACCAACCTTCCTTTCTCGTCACTATGATACTTAGGCATCTGACCAACCTTCCTTTCTCGTCACTATGATACTTAGGCATCTGACCAACCTTCCTTTCTCGTCACTATGATACTTAGGCATCTGACCAACCTTTCTTTCTCGTCACTATGATACTTAGGCATCTGACCAACCTTCCTTTCTCGTCACTATGATACTTAGGCATCTGACCAACCTTCCTTTCTCGTAACTATGATACTTAGGCATCTGACCAACCTTCCTTTCTCGTCACTATGATACTTAGGCATCTGACCAACCTTCCTTTCTCGTCACTATGATACTTAGGCGTCTGACCAACCTTCCTTTCTCGTCACTATGATACTTAGGCATCTGACCAACCTTCCTTTCTCGTAACTATGATACTTAGGCATCTGACCAACCTTCCTTTCTCGTAACTATGATACTTAGGCATCTGACCAACCTTCCTTTCTCGTCACTATGATACTTAGGCATCTGACCAACCTTCCTTTCTCGTCACTATGATACTTAGGCATCTGACCAACCTTCCTTTCTCGTCACTATGATACTTAGGCATCTGACCAACCTTCCTTTCTCGTCACTATGATACTTAGGCATCTGACCAACCTTCCTTTCTCGTAACTATGATACTTAGGCATCTGACCAACCTTCCTTTCTCGTCACTATGATACTTAGGCATCTGACCAACCTTCCTTTCTCGTCACTATGATACTTAGGCATCTGACCAACCTTCCTTTCTCGTCACTATGATACTTAGGCATCTGACCAACCTTCCTTTCTCGTCACTATGATACTTAGGCATCTGACCAACCTTCCTTTCTCGTCACTATGATACTTAGGCATCTGACCAACCTTCCTTTCTCGTCACTATGATACTTAGGCATATGACCAACCTTCCTTTCTCGTCACTATGATACTTAGGCATCTGACCAACCTTCCTTTCTCGTCACTATGATACTTAGGCATCTGACCAACCTTCCTTTCTCGTCACTATGATACTTAGGCATCTGACCAACCTTCCTTTCTCGTCACTATGATACTTAGGCATCTGACCAACCTTCCTTTCTCGTCACTATGATACTTAGGCATCTGACCAACCTTCCTTTCTCGTCACTATGATACTTAGGCATCTGACCAACCTTCCTTTCTCGTCACTATGATACTTAGGCATCTGACCAACCTTCCTTTCTCGTCACTATGATACTTAGGCATCTGACCAACCTTCCTTTCTCGTCACTATGATACTTAGGCATCTGACCAACCTTCCTTTCTCGTCACTATGATACTTAGGCATCTGACCAACCTTCCTTTCTCGTCACTATGATACTTAGGCATCTGACCAACCTTCCTTTCTCGTCACTATGATACTTAGGCATCTGACCAACCTTCCTTTCTCGTCACTATGATACTTAGGCATCTGACCAACCTTCCTTTCTCGTCACTATGATACTTAGGCATCTGACCAACCTTCCTTTCTCGTCACTATGATACTTAGGCATCTGACCAACCTTCCTTTCTCGTCACTATGATACTTAGGCATCTGACCAACCTTCCTTTCTCGTCACTATGATACTTAGGCATCTGACCAACCTTCCTTTCTCGTCACTATGATACTTAGGCATCTGACCAACCTTCCTTTCTCGTCACTATGATACTTAGGCATCTGACCAACCTTCCTTTCTCGTCACTATGATACTTAGGCATCTGACCAACCTTCCTTTCTCGTCACTATGATACTTAGGCATCTGACCAACCTTCCTTTCTCGTCACTATGATACTTAGGCATCTGACCAACCTTCCTTTTCCAATAACTTGATACTGAAGTTTCAACCGCTTGATAAAAACGAGGACTGGTCAAACATCAATCTTCTTCACCCCAAAAACGCTCACTTTGACGTTTTTCTTGGTCCGTTCTGGCATGAAATCCCGCAGTTCTGTCTCCAGAACAAAGAGGCCTTCTGACATGCCCTGAATTCAACAGTCCGTCAAGAAAATCTGGAAACTTCATGGAAGACCAGGTCTGTGCGTCTACCATCCTGAGGTCAAATAGTAACCGAACCAGGTATGTTGGAGTTTACATGTCCGCGCAAGAAATGATCCACCATCTCTTATCTCTTCTACTCTCCTTATTGAAAAATGAAAGTGGTCAAGACATATCTGCACTTGCCAAGTAAAAAATAGAGACCGATATTTTTGCGAGGGTCCTTAATATTTAGAAGCAAGCTGGAGGTGATTGATTAGCCGCGAAATTGGACAGCACGAAATTAAAAAAAACTCACCTGCTTCTCATGAAATTTGAAACCCCTACTCAGAGAAGAGTTACTTTTCATTAACTTTTGAGAGCACAATTGACCACTTTATGAGCAGTTCGACTAAGTCCGATTTCTCCACGTATGTGAGGTACCAGCCGAGGAGTTCTGTGCGGTTCACTTGATACCTCTGTTCTGACTGTACCACCAATTGAGATTGCCCGTTCCTTCTAACACTACTTTCTGCCGATCTGCGCATCGCCAAGAGAAGTTTACCATTTCTCTCCACTTGATGACTTGATCTTTCTGTTTGTTGTTCAGCTTGTTGAAAGGCTTCAGCAAGAGATCATGTTTGCTCCGGAGTAGATCACTCAGTCGTTGCACTACCTGAAGACAAAGATCGATGAAATCAATGTAGTGGAAGGGGGGAGGGGTTAGTACTAGGCTGTTTCTTCCTACCCGCAGATATATCAAGACCTGTAAGAAAAGAGAGCGCGAGAGTGTGTGATTTAAAGAGATGATGCAGACGAACAGAGCATTTTTATAACTAGCCTTTCTGGATAGCGCATAGATTTGCGCATAGATTTCATACGCAGTGCGGGTTAGAGAAACACACTGCTTAAAACATCTTTCGAGCGTTTAATCTAATCTACGCTGAAACACAACATGAAATATCTCAAATGTCATTCCAGTATATTTTGCATTCCAATAAGAAATGCGCAGTTATTAATTTCCGCAAAGGTTTTTGTTAATATTTTGAGTTAAAAACGACTTTTCTCTCAACTGAGTAGAAACGAACCTCGTTGACTTCTTTCACCGTCAGCCGATTCCTCATGTACTTCGGAATGGAATCATGCTCCCCCGCTGAGATCAATTGAATCCCATCCGAATCCTCAAACAAATTCCCGATTATCGATCGATTATTCAAGAAAATCATACACATAAAAAGCTTAAAGGGTAACATTTCTTTGAAAAGTTTCTCGTACTCGTGCTATGGCGGAAATCTATCAACTCTTCTAAAAATGGCTGATATTGGGACTTTAAGTTTCTATCGGTCGCAAAGGAGGTCACCTACTCGTGGTGCGACTGTGGACGATGCTGGGAGGTACCGGACCCAATGGACCTCCAAAGAACTCTTCCCAATGGAGAAGGGGAAAAAACCTCGATAGAGAGGGAGCAATAATTGTGATTAGATAAATGATGTAAGTAAGGACATTGTTTTCTGAGCCATAACCAAGAAGACCTCGTCTACCCAACCAGAGATCTTCAATGGGCAAACCAAGACAACATCGCTTTTTCTTTTCCATAAAACCCTCTCGCTGCCTTTTTCTAAGGGATCCGTTCTTCCGACCTCAGTCTGTCTGAACTTCACACTTCTTCTGCGAGTCGAGCGCGATACCTTGTTCTTATTCCAAAGTTCTACGTTGGTTAAAAAACATATCATGGGAGACCCTCAGAGCAATTTCAAAAACTGTTTTTTTGTTGTTTTCTTTCATCTTTTATTTTAAACTTTGATAAACGCATCTCCTTTAAAAAAAAACTCGACCATTTTATCCTCTCAAAACCCAAAATTCTCACTAACCTGCTCACTTTCTTCTTGAAAAGCGGTATGAACTTCTGGCTCAATTTCCTCATTTCTCTGTTCCGCCTCTTCTCTCCGGTTCTTCTTGTGATTCTTCAAAGATTGCTGTCAGGGGTTAAATAGTCATGTAAGATGTTCTGTAGGCGGGCCTCTGTTTTCCAAATCATAAGGGGGAGACCCTTATGTGAAAAAAGATAAGGGGGACCCTTGTGCGAGAAAAAAAAAACAATTTTCCGCCCTAAGGGGGGACCCTTATTTGAAAAAATTTTCCCGCTTTCGGCGGGCCTCTGTCTCTTTTTCTTGCACACTAAAAAAACCCCTGATTTCTGTTCTCTTGTCGGAAGTCGAATTCCCCAATTAATAGTAGAATCTTTTTAGAATACCATTCGCTTCAATACCAGCTCACTTCTAGATATTGTCGAGCTCTTTGGAGAGGCGGAATATCCGCCTCTTCTTCCTTCTCTAATTCTTCGCACTCTCTAAGGAGATCCGTTAGTCGGTTGAAGGCAGCATTAGATGTTAAGGTAACTGAAAGGTAACTGAAATTTACAGATTTTCTACAATTTAAAAATTCAATAAAACCTGAATACAAACTTTCTCATAGAAAAATTCATTTTAAACGCCACTCACATAAAAGCTTCAAATCTTTTCTAAACACTTTAGCAAAGGATGGACAACTGAAAATCGATTGTATAAAGAGAAAAATTACTTTGGACTCAAACGGATCTTCACTAAACCCGCATACCGTTCTTTCTGAGACCCTTTTCCCCTTCCTTCTGAGACCCTTTTCCCCTTCCTTCTGAGACCCTTTTCCCCTTCCTTCTGAGACCCTTTTCCCCTTCCTTCTGAGACCCTTTTCCCCTTCCTTCTGAGACCCTTTTCCCCTTCTTTCTGAGACCCTATTCCCCTTCCTTCTGAGACCCCTTTCCCCTTCTTTCTGAGACCCTTTTCCCCTTCCTTCTGAGACCCTTTTCTCCTTCTTTCTGAGACCCTTTTCCCCTTCCTTCTGAGAACCTTTTCCCCTCCTTACTGCGGACCTTAAAGACCTCGTATACCCAACCGGAGATCTTCAACGGGCAAACCCCAACTGCGGACCTTCTCCTTTTCTTTTTTACGGGATTCCAAACTGGCAAGTCCTCACTGTCATTTATGAATCGATTCTGCACGCAGCTGACTCTCTCCAGATTCTCTACGACCCCGTCGACTCCTCTTTTCAGGACGTCTAGCACCGCCCACACGTTCTCTCCTTCGCTCTCTGCTGCTTCAACCTCCATCCTATCTGCACCTCAGCAGACTTGATCCTTCTCTCTTCTCTGACTTAGTCTGGCTCTAGCCTAAGAAATTATTGTTGTGATTCGCCCATGAAATTTTCGGCGGCGAATTTATACATCAAAAATGTCAACCGCACCATGATCCACCCTTTTGGATTGATTATATCACTCATAGACTTTCATGACTCTAGTCACAGCTCTTTACCTTTAGAGAAAATTTGGCGCACAAGCAGGGGTTAAATAGTCATGTCAGAACTTCTGTCGGCGGGCCTTTGTTTTTCCCAATTATAAGGGGTAGGGACCATTATAAAAAGAAAAACAAACAAAAATTTTCGCGGGCCTTTGTTTTCTTTTTATTATAAGAGGGACCCTTAAGTAAAATGGGGAAACCCATTTTTCGCCTTTGGCGGGCTTCTGCACCTTTTTCTTGCACACTAAAAAACCCGTTTCCCGATGTTGTAACTGAGGTTTTTGAATTCTTTGCAGATGTTGATATATAAAAAACTTTAACAGAATAACATAATACAATCAGTTCTTTTCCTTTTTTTTTTAGATAAGAACCGTTTATAACTTCAGAATACAGACTTCTTGCAATGTCTTATTATTCAAATTCTGTTTTGAATCATTTTCTACAGTATCTATGCGATACTCGCAGCTTTTTTCTGTCAATCCACTCTTCATCGAACGAACAATCTTTATCGGGTATCATAGCGGCGAATGCTCACATGAACACACATGTCTACAACAAAAAAACTAATAATTTTTCCGAGGAAGAAACCATGGCCCAAAAAGGACACTTTCTATTTTTGAACTTAGAAAAAACCAGAAATTAAAACTTCGAGATACAGATCTTCGAGCGAAAATAAGAAGCGAGCCAAGGGTCGAGTGCAGAAAAGAGAATCTCCTCATTATTCTAGACTCCATCGCCCAAAGAACGGTATTTTTCGATTTTCAACAGTGCAGTAGACCGACCTATGGATTGAAATGGATAAATCAATAAAACATCAACCCACTGAAGTAGAAATATCACTTTAAAATTCAAACTCTCTCTTCTTTTTGACGCTCAATCTCGGTACCCCTTCCCACTTCGAGATACAGACCAAATCAAGTATAAAACTGATGGTTGCTTTCTCGTACACTAATAGTGTATGCATAAGCGATTTACCTACTGTAACGTCTCTCTCCCCTACGTTAGAGTCGAACTGCCCAGAGTGAGGGTCGGATTTAGGACCCATTGCACAACAGTAGAATACACCACCATTGCGCCACAACCTGATGTGCAAAGCTTGTCTGAATTAAATTATATTTGAGCAGTCAACTTGAAAATATTCATATAAATAATACCAACATAAATTAATGATACATAACCGTTAACCGATTTTTTAAAAAAATTAGACATAAAACTTGAAAAGAAATCAATTTTAATAGTGAGATGATGAAAACTTTTTATATTTCACAACGAGCTTCGTTTCGTGACTTTAATAGTAAAGATGATTCATGAGTCAACATTTCTAGTTTCACACAAAAAACTACCGCGAGGACATTCGGCTAAACGCCTTACTGTTTTTAAGAAATTTTGATCCTCGATAAGCGTAGATTGAATCCTTTTGAAGCGAAACGGGCGCATTTGGGACCTCCTTAGACCTTTCTGGTACTTGCGTGGACATCTTGGGAAGCCGATCTGCTCCTGGGAGTGTTTCTGTAACTCGCCAAACCGTGCGTCGTTCCCCGCTCGATTCCTTCCCTCAAGTTTGTGGAACTTTCTAAGCAATCATGTTTAAGCCATCAACATTATCTAATAATAATCGGACCAGTTATCATTTTTGATGATATTACACATTGAATACCTGTTAGAGACAATTTACCTAAACAAGTTCCACTACAACGCTTGCCATTCAAAACTTTGGTTGTCGTGCTCGCCCTAGGCTTAGAGTTTCTTCCCTTAGGCTTAGGGTTTCTTCCCACTCTCAGAAAGGGTTTCTTCCCACTCCCAGAAAGAACGTTTATATGAAGATGACTAATGATGAGGGAACGAAAGTTCTTCAAGAGCGAGAGCGTGTGATGTGAAAGAAAAGATGTCTACGATCAGAGCATTCTTAAGACTAGCTTTCTTGGATATCGCGAATGTATACGCTTAAATTTGAACCGCAGTGCTGCTTTGAGAAACATACTTGACTCAACCTTTCCCTTCCAACCAGGGGTGTTTTAGTGTGCAAGAAAAAGGTACAGACGCCCGCCGGAGGATTTTTTCACATAAGGGAAACCTTATTTTCACCCTTATGATGAAAAAACAGAGGCCCGCGATTTTGTTTTATTTAATTTTTTATAAGGGTCTCCCTTCATGACTTGAAAAGCAGAGGCCAGCCAACAGAACGTCTGACATGACTATTTAATCCCTGCTTCCAACAATACCATGCCAACACACAAACAATTTCTCCGGAAAATATCTCCCCAGAAAACATCTTCTGAAAACTAAGAACACTTAAAGTTGAGAAATAAAAAAATTTACTCCAATAAAACCTATCAGAAGATCATGTATTATGTGTGTGTACTTACAGTGGGAACACTTCATTTATTCAACTTTGAGGAAAGTTTTGGCCTTTCATTCTAATTACTATCTCCCACTTATGTGGAACATTCTAAACATTCTAGAACATTCTAGACTTATTATAGACTATAGACGTAAGCCATTGTGCGAAGAGTCCCGAGTTCGACTCCCACCCCGGACAGATCCACCCAAACCAAGGGGGTTAAGAAATGTTGGTAGTGCTCATGCACGAATCTGACTCTCCCCACTGCTGCTAATCACACTAGCAGTGATCTAGCAGGCAGCCACTGGTTCTACCAGGATAGGTCTGTCCTGCATCTCAGGGGAGCGCGTACCCTGCCGCGAGGCGGGAACAAGCGCGAGGAAGAAGAAGAAGATAGACGTAAGCAAATAGTAAATGTGAGTGTTTTTGCTAATCCCGGATATAATATATTATTGAGAAGTCATCAGCAAAATAGAGCTTAAGAGTTTTACAGAAAACAGTGAGATCTTAATGAATAAGACCCTCATTATAAAAAATTAAATTGTTTCATTTGCTGAAAACATTGCAAACTTCAAGAACTTGACCTATTCGTACAAACTTGAACGTTTCCTACAATTTAATACTGAGCCACCATTAGCTAGAGAAACACTGGCTCGAAAACCAGTGTTTCTCTAACCCGCACTTCGCATGAAATTTATGCGCAAATCTAAGAGCTATCAAAACAGGCTAGTGATACAAATGCTCTGATCGTCTGCTTCCTCTCTTTACATTTCACGCTCTCGCGCTCTTTTCTCCTTTCTCGAGGCCTGTCGTTCCCTAATCGAAAACACGATGCTTCATTTCTCAGACTATGACATTGACGAATTTTACAGTACCTCGCAGCGCCGCTTCTCGTCTGATACGATCTTCGAGGGCGCGAAAGTCTGTCCACCAGGGAAGTTATGTCGACACTCCGCCGTGTTGGTGTCTGCATTCTGTTGACGCCTTCGGCCTAAAAAAATCAAGCGTACAGTTACATCGGTGACCCTTTTCTCAAGCGCAAAGAATTTCAAAGAGGCGTTTAGCCTTTCTTTTCCAACCAAACACTCAGCCGAGAGCCCGCTACACACATCATCAATATCTTCTTCAAACTGTCGAGACGTATAGTTCAATAAGCTTCTAGGCAGCTTTTTCAAGAAACATGAGAAACCTTTCTGAGATTAGTTTGTGATCTTTGTAAATCGTACAAGAAACGATGAGCCGAGAATATGAATGAAAGAAATTCATCGCACGGGCAAAAATGGCACTCGGTCGGGACCGAACCTCCGCTGCCTAACAGGGGCTTGTAGAGCGTTTCCTTTCTTTCCGAGATTCATTGCTTAATTTTGATCCAGAGAATATAGAAAATTTCAATAGAAGCACCTGAGACGGCTGTGCAGTATTTCCTCCATTCCTCGGGGCTGCTGCATTCACAGCAGATCCTCGCTCTCTAGTCACAGAGGGCCCTCTTGACCTCTAAATTTTTCCGATTTGAATGATGTTCGAATCTCAGGTACCTCTTGAATAACTGAATTTCCGTTTATCCGATCGACAAAACGCATCTTCAACGTAAAATGGGTCTCCTTCTCTTCTTCAGCTACTTCTTCTTCTTC
Organism: Allodiplogaster pararmata; assembly: GCA_964056735.1. Taxonomy (NCBI): domain Eukaryota; kingdom Metazoa; phylum Nematoda; class Chromadorea; order Rhabditida; family Diplogasteridae; genus Allodiplogaster; species Allodiplogaster pararmata. The sequence goes on along the minus strand of OZ057406.1, from coordinate 26,608,103 downwards.
CTCGCGCTTGTTCCCGCCTCGCGGCAGGGTACGCGCTCCCCTGAGATGCAGGACAGACCTATCCTGGTGGAACCAGTGGCTGCCAGCTAGATCACTGCTAGTGTGATTAGCAGCAGTAGGGAGAGTCAGATTCGTGCATGAGCACTACCAACATTTCTTAACCCCCTTGGTTTGGGTGGATCTGTCCGGGGTGGGAGTCGAACTCGGGACTCTTCGCACAATGGTCTATCACACTACCACTATGCCACGCCCGGACTCTCTTCTTCAGCTACGTCCCCGAGAAAATCTCACTTGTCTACGTAAATGCTTCTTCTAGATAAACTGCTTCTCTCACTGACATCAAAATAATTAATAAGTTAATCAGCAAAAATTCAGCTCAAATAAGTTTTTTGCTAGTTAGAAGTTGAAACTTTCAACCTGACAGGGTGATCGTCCTATTGAAAATTCAAGACATATTCATTCTACTTATGATTAGACTCTTGATTGATTGATATTGAATATTGATTGAATTTATGAACCATAATCAATTCCTAATAAGCCGAGAGAGAGAGAGAGAGAGAGAGAGAGAGAGAGAGAGAGAGAGAGAGAGATAGCAGACTGACCAGAACTTTGGGAGTACTCGGCACGGTCAGCTGCTTTGATGGAGTGATTCCCTGCACGAAAGAATCAATAACTTATTAGCTAAGATATCATCTATTTTTTTCGATTGATTTTTACAGAACTAAGTTTTCGAATAGTGAGTACCCCTCCCTGCTATGAGGTAATAATCGTAAGAAAATATTGTAATTTGTCCTAAACATAAATTAAATAACTGAAATATTCATCATAAAACATGTTCCGCTAACCCGTTAACAACACTTAGATCTATGTGTAAATGACACTAATAGTGAAGAGTTTATGCTGAGTTAAACGAATTGGATGAGATATCCAGTAGACAGTACACTTTTGTTCTGTGTTGTGCCCTTTTGATGCGTTGAAGAACGAAGTCGAACGTTTCGCTTTATAAAAGCATAGTCAGCGAGTTAAATATCACCGAGAAGTGAAGAAGATAATCATCCTTGGTGGAGTATAGATTACCGGAGGAGAAAAATAAAAAAATAGAAAAAAATAAGGATGATTATCTTCTTCACTTCTCGGTGATATTTAACTTGCTGACGATGCTTTTATAAAGAAAAACGTTCGACTTCGTCTTTTCTTCTTCAACGCATCAAAAGGGCACAACACAGAACAAAAGTGTACTCACACTAATAGTGTCATATTACATCTACAACGAAACAAATAAATTGAGTCTAAGGTGTTGTGAAACAAGACTTACTAGTTCTGTTCTATACATGTACTATATCAAGGCTCAATGACCTTGCTCTCTTAGACACATATGCTCATGAAGCAAAAGCGTCGTGAATAGAGCACAAATACAGAATTCACAATCAAGACAGAAGAGTGAAGGAAGATGGATAACAAATCTTCCTATATTTGAAGACTTACTGAAGGCTTGGGATAGTTCCTCATGTCTCTGGTGAAGGCCATTCTGGGTGTGCCCGCCTGGGCGGTTCGACTCCTCTCACTGTCTCGGATCACGGAGGAACGAGGGGCCGACGCCGGTGGCCGCAGCGGTGCTCTTCCTTCAAACGTATCATGAGCTTCAACCGCTAAGTCCTACCGTTTCTTCACGGGTCTATACTTTGGGCCCAGCGCTTAAATGATGAAGTTCTGCCGTCTGTTAGCGGGTGTTTTGAACTTGAACTGTTTTGAACTTCTGGGGGTCTCTATTTCCATTTAAGGGACAGAACCGTACGTGGAATCCAATTTTCAACGTAAAAACGGTTATTCATGGCGGTTCTCTGTTTAGTAAAATTTTGGCTTTCTAGCCTGTGTGCTTTTTTCGACGCATTAAAAACCCTCTGTTCGAACCTAGCGGAGATTATTAATTAGGATCGAATGGTCACGTCCTACCACCATATGTTGGCTTTGAACCTATGTTATTATTTGCATTCTTTCTTTTGTTGTTAGTCCAACGGTCCGGTCAAGAGAAGTCCTTTGGGATAGTTTGGTGAGGATTCGTTGGAGTCCATATAACATTTTTCCCGCCCACACTCGCACCGCATTTGGCGATCTTAGCGAGACCCATTCGTCAACCCGAAAAGGGTAAAATGGTATTTAACTGGTGCTTCGACTCAGCATTACAAAGTATAGGGGAGTATCGGCAGATTTTTTATCCGGTAGCATGCCCAGGCCTGTCCGACATCGCTTTCCTTTGATGAAATATACTATCCAAGTTTGATCCGCGACGGGTAAGCCCGCTATCTCCGATGCACTTGTGCAAAGACACATCCCTCTACCCGCCGCCTGAGGAAGCGCTCGACACCAGTGACAATAAACCTTGTGATGGTGTGAACTCGTGGGCTGTAGGACAATCGAAGGCAAGCTTTCTTTTCTTTTTTACTGCCCTCGACGCTTCTCTGTTCAGACGTATATCAGCTTTCGGCGGACCTCTGCCTCATAAGTCAAATTTTTCTAAGTGCAATTGTTGAAACTTTAGGTTGTTGTTGCCGGGTGTAGCCGGCTTCGAAGAAAGTCTTCTGATTCGTTCTCCTCCATTTCTTTTTCAAATTTTTTTTATATTTCCAAGAACGCTGCGACTTCCAGCGGTTTGGTCCATAGGACTATCAGAGATAGCGCGGTCGGGTGGCTCGGGCAATCGAAGATATGCGCGACGTCGTGAGATCCGGAAGAGCAGTCAGGACACACGTCGAGGATGGATTCGTCGATGCGGTGGAGGTAGGTGTTGATGAATCTGCTGAATCCAAAGCGGAGCTGACTGAGCGTGCACCTAGTCTTGCGGGGTAACTCTTTCTCTTCTTCCTGGATTTTTTTAAACTTTGTGAAGAACGACCGATTCGCCAGCGATGAAGTCTGTGATAATGAGAAGCGAGCTGAAGGTGAAGACCGGGAAGAGATAGTTCTTCATTTTAAATTCGATCGCTCAAAGTGCTTTTTTTGAAATTATCGCTGTTGGTGACCTATGGTTCACGTCTTTTCTCTACTCTTTATGAAACCCCGCTGAATTCTGGTCGGGTACTTGACAGTTTTGGGTAATTTAAGGTGGTTAACAAGTGTGTTTCTCTGACCCGCAGTGCGTTTTAAATCTATGCGCAACTCTATGCGCTATTCAGCAAAGTTAGTGATACAAATGTTGTGATTGTTTGCGTTTTCTCTTTTACACCTCGCCCTCTCGCGCACTCCAGAAGGCTTGTCGTTCCCTCAGTCATCGAAATATATACATTCTTTCAGTGGGTGGGAAGAAACAGCAAGTTGTCAACCCCGCTGGCGGGATCAGAGTTGTGTCGTGTAAGCTCAACTATTCATGAACATCAATATTTACAAACGAAACATACGAGTTGATTGAACGCCTGTAGGGGTCGGCGCCACCCTGACCGGGCCGACCACACTGCGACTCTCACTGCCGTGCGATGAAGGGGCGCGAGTCTAAAACATTCTGACTGCAATTTAATCGTATATGTACTCTCTGGGCACTCACTGATGAGCCCCACCCAGAGAGCACAAAAGTCTGTCTGAGAGAAGGCGAAACAGACTTTTGTGAATTAACGTCAACGCAGTGATCGAAAGTGCTTGAAATATTTCTTCTTTTATTTTTCATAAGTACCCTCGGCTAATCGCACTACAAACTATAAACATGAATCATACAAGGTATACTATACCTGTGAGCCTCCTCGGCGTCTGTCGAGGGAGGCATCGAACATTCTCTGCGTAGTTGGTATGTTGCTCAGATGACGCTCTTAAACTCGAATTTTTCTAGTTCATTTACTAGTGGCACGCTGATAAGCGAGTTCCTATGCTGTACTCAGGAATTATTGACTCACTCAAAAGTTCTCCTATACATTTTATACTCGGCTAAGCGGTTCGCATGCTTAGGACTCGTTATGGGTACTTGAAGCACAATTAAAAAAGAAGTTCGGAGCAATTCAGACTTCCTGAGATGATTATAGCTCATCTGAAACTAGACTCTTTACGGAGACAAGAGTTTCGCAGACCGTTTTCTCCCTGGTCTGACGTTAAACCTTTGTCATGGAACAGACAGAATAAATCGACCTTCAAAGCTCAACAGCCCTTGTAAAAAAATTTCAACGATCGGTAATCTGAGCAAGGAAGGCTAAAATTAAGAATCTCTTCTTTGCCTTTTTGTTGCTTCTTATTATCCTTGGTTCCCCGTTCGTATGAGCGGTCGTTTTCAGATACTTTTTCGACAACTGCAGGTGACTAATGATTATAAGCTGTCGGTTAAAGACTCGACATCTTTCAAGAATGAGGACATAAATTTTAAATCGATACTACCAACTCACCTATGCTCTGGGCTGTCCTTGGTAGCGCAGCACGCGGTGCGACTGCTGCTGCAGTCGTAGTGGCTCCTCCTCTCAGTACAGCCGACGGCTGCACTCTCAGAGGCTGAGCAGGTGGCAGCGCCGCTCTGCGTCTCTCTCTGCCTCTTCGGGCGCTCGGGGAATCCTGTATCGGGCCACAGTCACTCATTCAGTTCAAGCGTTATACGAGACCTCTCAAATACAGGTTTCTACGCCCCGAGTGAATTGTTGATAGGGATTTCGAGAGGCAGAAAGAGTGAAAATAAAAGGAGAGGAGAAGTAAACTAAAACGGAAGTAGAATATGATGTATATCATTTCGGACGCGAATATGTATGCGCCATTTCAGCCGGTCAGATAACTATTTAACCCCTGATTCAGTTTGACTATACCTCCCAAACTTGTAGTTGTGGTCTCAATGGAGACTCTGTCTTACACAATATGTAGAGACATAGGCTCACACTCATAATAATATTTAGCTTGACAAAACTCTCGCTGTTTCTCCAAATAGAATCACCAAAAGGCGAACGAGATGTTAAATGAAAAATAAGTGCGGAAGATAGTGTAAATAAAGAATGTGAGATGGAGAAAAGGGAACCAGCGAGCACAGAATAGCAAGTTCGCGTCAGAGGCTGTATGCATGGAAAACAGATTAGAACAATCTGGATTAGTCAAATCCAAGGATTACAAAATCCAAAAAAGTTTAAAAATTTAGGATTAGGAAAATCGGTATGCATGGATGTCAGATTTCTTAAACTTGGATTATTGTCAAAAAGGACGCGGAAAGACAAGCGGAAGCACTAAAATGCATCAAAATGCACTCTAAAAACTGTAATTGTCGATAACTAAATGCACTCTAAACACTAAAAAAAGAGCAACATGAACGGAATGGATCACACTTCAAAAAGAGCAACATGAACGGAATGGGTCAAATTGAGCCTCAAATCCTTTCGGATTGCTCGCTAACCCACCTCCGGAGTAGGGTTACAAATTTTGTCGGATTATCTCAAATCCAAAAGTATTATAGCTTCCATGCATACCGGATTAGTGAAATGTATTTGGATAACTTCTAATCCAAGCTCTTAATCCTTTTGGATTGCTCCATGCATACGGCCTCAGGGGTTAAATGGAGCCACCCAATTTGGGTTTACATGTATCCACCACTCAAAGTTTGGAAGAAAAAAGATGAGGGGATGAAGGAAAAGGGTAAGAAAAGAGAGGGAGATTTTGTCAATAGTGTGTGTACATGTATCCGCCGACGGGAACGATCCGGTCACTATTTAACCCCTCGTTCGCGTTAAGGGCCGGCAAAGATTGGTAACCTTCATGTGCTAGCGACACTCGCATAGTTTTACCAACTTTATTTTTCTCACTTTAGTTATCAAAGTGACACGCTCGGGTCAACACCTTCAACCTGGATCCAATATCCCCTTACACCCAAACTTAACCCATTGCGATAAAGTATATATAACAGCAGCTTTAGTAAACGAGTTCATCATCAACAGTTCACGCAGTTGAACAAATCCATTTTTTTCTCAGTCATCTCTCTCATTTTACAGAGATTTCTTTCTCTCACACGAAAAACTAGCCTAACAAAAAAGCAAATGTGATGTTTTTGTGTCGAAACCAGGCGTTAAATGAGACCAGGGGTTAAATGGAGCCGCCCATTTAGGGTTTACATGTATCCACCGCTCAAAGTTTGGAGGAAAAAAGAAGAGGGGTTGAAGGAAAATGGTAAGAAAAGAGAGGGATTTTTTTGTCAATAGTGTGTGTACATGTATCCGCCGACGGGAGTGATCCGGTCACTATTTAACCCCTGAATGAGACCGTTCTAAAGGATATTTGCGCGCGCCGAGTGCGTTGAAAAAGAGATGGGGAAAGGTAAAAAGAAGGAAAATGGAAGTATAGAAAACGTGAAATGGAATGCAAAGAAAAGAATGTAGATCAGTCTCGGCGCGAACATGTACGCGCCAAGATAGCCAACCCGGTAACCAGCATGTTTCTCTGACCCGCACTGCGGGTAAAAAATCTATGCGCTCTTCAAAAACCCCGTAAAACATTGAAATCTATGCGATTGGAAAAAAATTTAACGATTTTTTCGTAGGTAAGTCCAAATCATTGAAAAATTTGAATTTCAAACTTTGAAATTTTAAAATTCTAGGCGCTCGAAAAAAGTTGTGCGGGTGCTAAGAAACACCCTGCCGGTAACTATTTAACCCGTCGAGACCACCTGGGCTTGACGCAGCTGATCGCTAAACTCCCTGCTGCGAGCTCTCGTTATCGGTCCAGTTTTCACCCCCATCGGCCCACTTATCGGCAGCCGAGGGGTACTTCTGCAATGACGAGCTATTATTACTTGAATTCCAAGTCAGAGCAAGCATGGAAGCTTTTTTCCTTCGGAATTGCCCAAAGGATAGAAACAGTGAGCAAAGATCTCATAGATTCTGAAGTAAGCTATCGTACATCTTTGTGCAGTCATTGACTACAATCTAACTCGACCTATTACGAAACAACTCAATCCAAAACTTCATATTAGAAAATTATGTCTTTTTGGTACAGAATAGAAAGAATTTTTCGAAACCTAAATTGTCGCGAATCAAACTTTCAACTCTACAATTTCTGTGCAGTCTCGAAGTAATTCCAAACCAGAATTCAAACCTGGCGGGCAACTGATTCCTTGTTATCGCCGCAGTACCAGAGACATGGGATCTTAACACAGAACAACTTGAGATTCACTGTTTGACAACTCGGTACCATAGCTCCCCAAGCTTACTAAATTTCTCCCGGTCGTCGGCCCAGTCCCTCAGAGAAATTTTTTTATACATGTTAAAGAAATATAATAGTTGTCTATCTATAAAAATTACAACATGTTTGTAGGTGAACAAAATTTTGAATGTTCAACTTGAGCCGCGGTTATGAAAAAAGAACAAATGAAGTCGGAAAACATATCAACAATTTGTTTCAATTTTTCTACCACCCTTTCACCAGGGACGCCCGGTCATCCGCCCCATAGGAAAAGTTTCAGCACATCCTGGTGAGATATGCTCGGTACACTATCAAAAAATAAACATGTAAGGTTAACACTGACGGATTGATACCACTGGACGTCTTAGAAGCAGGAATACCACTTCTCCGGTCACTAAAAGGAAGATAGCATGAAATTTGTCAAAGCAAACGGACCGTTATTCAATTCCGATAAAACTAACTTTTTTAAATCGCCAGCAGGCTGTTTATTCCTATCGCAGATATATGTATATGTACAGTGTGTTTCATAAGGATAGAGCCACCCCTAAATTCATAAGGATAGAGCCACCCCTAAATTTTGTGCTTTCAGGAAAATGGTGCTTGTAAATTATAATAGACTTAATGAATTTTTCTTGCCGCATTCAAAAACTGAAGGAGTACGAGTTTGAAAAAAATGAATTTTATATTCACAGAGAAATAAAAAAAAATTATTTATAAAAAATTAAGTCTATTATAATTTACAAGCACCAATTTCCTGAAACCACAAAATTTAGGGGTGGCTCTATCCTTATGAAACACACTGTATGTCAAGTCTCTAATGAGGGAACGACAGGCCTCGAGAGAGCGCGAGAGCGTATGATGTAAAGAGAGGATGCAGACAAACAGAGCATTTGTATCACTAGCTTTTTTTGGATAGCGCATAGATTTGTGCATGCATTTCATACGCAGTGTGAGTTATAGAAATACACTGATCGCCAGGGACGTCTTAAAACTATTTTCTGCTGTTCTAACTCATTTTCTAGATCTTTTATAGGTAACTAACTATCCTGCCTTCCAATTCTTCCCATGAATCTGGTTAAACAATAAATATGGTAATGCAAAATATATAAGGAAGATAAGTTTCCCGCGTTCGAAAAGCAAACCCGGCGATTAGGGAGAAAAATGCTAACTTGTTCGCGGATGCAGATCTCTGATGAATATTTCCTCCAGTTGCCGACCTGAACTATTTAATATTCGCTTCATCTTCTATCGAGTTTTCTTGAACGAGTCTTTACTTTTCTAAAGACCTCACAACTTTTTTCTTCATCAAAGATTGAGAATTTCCTAACTATGTAGAGCGTAATGTGATATTTCCCCCTATTTCAAAATTTTGAAAACATCCAAAGTTTGATTTTGAAGATAAAGGACCTTCGAACTAGTCTGAAATGCGGTAGTTCTAGACCTTATGCTAGAATTTTGGTAGTTTTTTTTTCTCTAGAATTTTCGAAAAGTGCAGAAGAAACCTGGTTTGCAATGACTGGCGCTACGCCACTAGAACTTTGCCGAAGGAGAAGCAAACATTTGAAAAGCGTCAGTCATGGCAAAACAGGTGTCTTCTGGATTTTTCGAAAATTCTAGAGAAAAAAACTACCAAAATTCTAGCATAAGGTCTAGAACTACCGCATTTCAGACTAGTTCGAAAATCCTTTATCTTCAAAATCAAACTTTTGATGTTTTAAAAATTTTGAAATAGGGGGAAATATCACATTACGCTCTACATAGTTAAGAAATTCTCAATCTTAGAAGAAGAAAAAAGTTGTTAGGTCTTTAGAAAAGTAAAGACGTTCCTATGAGGGTTCTTAAGTCAAAACATCAATATATGCTCTAGTAGCCTTATAATATGTTCTTTGGTAGCTCGACCATACTATCACAACTGCTGCTCATAGGAAAACTAAAAATCAGGAAAAAAACTTTCTAGGGCGACGGACCTACCGACCCTCTCTCTCCCTCACTCCAAATGACCTACCTACCCTCTCCCTCACTGAAAATGACCTACCTACCCTCTCCCTCACTAAAAATGAATGTAGCACAGTTTCCACAGCCCAAATTGGAAGAAAAACTTTATTCCTCTACAAAAATAAAACGCTTTGTTAGCCATAACTCAGTCTACACCGATTTCGTGAAGTTAAATACAAAAGTTCTAACCTACTTGAGCGAACCTACCCTACCCAGGGGTGAAAAAGTCATGAAAGACCCTATGTCGGCAGGGCTTTGTTTTTAAATCCTTAAGGGGGGACCCTTTGATCAAATCGAGAAAAGGTTTTGTCAACTTTAATGATAAGGGGGGAGGGACCTTGAGAATTTTTTCAAAACAAAACTGTTTTCTAATAATTTACACTGCTTAAGAAAGCCGAACTCACAGTACTGACTGCTAAAACATATCAAAAATTTTTGTCGCCTTCGGCGGGCCTCTGTACCTTTTTCTTGCAAACCAAAAAACCCCTGACCCTACCTATGCTGCTGCTATCAGAGCTCAACTGCATTTAGTTGGATTTTTTTAAACGATTGCTTTTCAAGCGAGAAGTCTACAGTAAAATCAACACTAATCTAAATCTACAGTCTACAGTAAAGTAAAGCGAGTCTAAAATAAAGAGACGCGATCTAGAGTGAATGCGTAGGAGGAATAGACTCTGCCTATTCTAAACTCGGTCGGTTTCCGGATCATTCAATAGTCCTGAGGACCTATGGCTAAAAAATAAGTCTGGGTTTGCCCCCCCCCCCGAACTCAGATCAGGGTAATGCTTGACCCAGGGGTCAGATAGTTACTTAAGCATCTATTTTGGCGCATACATGTTCGTGCTAAAAATGATCTACATTCTCTTCTTCTTTCTTCTCTTCTCTCTTTTTGCCTTTCTCATGCCTTAGAACAGCCTCATCCAATGCCTGGCCGGACCTTTCTCATGCCTTAAACCAGTCTCATCCAATGCCTGGCCGGACCTTTCTCATGCCTTAGACCAGTCTCATCCAATGCCTGGCCGGACCTTTCTCATGCCTTAGACCAGTCTCATCCAATGCCTGGCCGGACCTTTCTCATGCCTTAGACCAGTCTCATCCAATGCCTGGTCGGACCTTTCTCATGCCTTAGACCAGTCTCATCCAATGCCTGGCCGGACCTTTCTCATGCCTTAGACCAGTCTCATCCAATGCCTGGCCGGCCCTGTCTCTGGGCGTCAAGTAAGCCAATTTTCACGTTAGCCAAACTATAACTATCAGCTGACTTGCAATTGTTTTCACTGACCTCTCGAGAGACGGCGCCCTTCTAAGGACATTGTTGTTCCTGACGGAGTCCGTCAGGTTCGATGGCTCTCTGCGGATGGAGCGTTCCGTCCGGACTCCGTTAGCGGACTGAGTGGACTGCTGCCTCCGCGCTGAAGATTCCGTTCTCGGATCGGCGGAAGCTTGACTTGTACGCGAGTCACCTTCGAATCATAGATTTTAAAGTGCAACCGAAGAGGAAACAGAGGCCCAGCGAGAGGTAAAATTTGTCTGACCAGAGACCCATGGGTGGTAAAAAAAGATAATTTTATCGAGAGATTATGGGGTTCTCTCTCGTGATACTTCTTTCGTAATTATAGCGGGAGCCCGCGAAATCGGAAAAAACGGCCCGCAACGACGTTAGGAATCGACTTTTTAACCCCTTCTTCAACTTACAATTCGCTCAATTACTAGGTATTCATGCTGAAGAAAATACAATAGTTTTGAGCTCGAAGGATTGTTTAAAAAGAAGCGATTTTTCTGAATATTAAAATCAAGAGTTATTTTACAATCACGCAGCGTTAATACTTCCGTGTTGAGCAACAAAAAAAATTACGGCTGAGTGATTAGGCGGGAGATGTCTATTCATATCGAACGTCTCAACGATAAGTCGAGATGAATGTCGAACAGGGTGTTTCTTTCACCCGCACTGCGGTTTAAAAACATCTATGCGCTCTTCAAAAAGTCCGAAAAACATTCAAATCTATGCACTCGAAAGAAGAAAGTTTCGATTTTTACCTAGGAAAATTCCCATTCTTTGAAGAAAAAAAATCCAAAATCTTTTAATTTCTGGAAACCTATGCGCTCGAGAAAAATTATGCGAGTGGTAAGAAACACCCTGATGTCGAAGCCAGAAACGGTTGCGACATACCGTTTCGGGAATTGTTTTTGAGAACGTGCGAGCGCCGCTGAGGAGGCGGCGCCGCACTGAACATTCGGAGAGAAGTAAGTTCCACGCATTCTGAATAGGACAACTTACAGAGAGACAGAGAGAACAAACAAATAAGCATAAGTGAAGTACGTCTGAGGCCGTATGCTTGGAAAACAGATTATAACAATCTGGATTATTCAAATCCAAGGATTACAAAATCCAAAAGTTTTTTTAAAAAATTTGTCGGATTATCTCTAATCCAAAAGTATTATAGCTTCCATGCATACCGGATTAGTGCAATGTATTTGGATAACTGCTAATCCAAGCTCATAATCCTTTTGGATTGCTCCATGCATACGGCCTCTGGATTTTTCAATAAGTTGATCTCTAACGTAGGTTAAAAGTTTCACTTCTAACGTTACGAAACCGGTTGAGATTGGTTATCGCTAATGAAACGTTCCATTTATTCAGAGAAATGAAGATTTTTTTCTTTCGATTTTATATGTGAAAACTCTGATACAATCATTTCGAGTGGGGGAGATGGTCGGTAGTTCGCTCACCGTAGAAATTTTTTTGGCAGTTGGTAGTTTACCTATGAATAAGATAGGGAGAGAGAGATGGCAATAAGAAGAGAGATAGAGTGTAAATTCTAAAGGTAAGAGGTTATAAGGATCACGAGAAGAACCAGGTTGTGGAGCTGCTGTTGCAACGGCGGCAGGAACACCTTGATTCTCCTCAAATTGACCATTTCATGTATGATGCAAATTTTTTTGCAACTAGCTGCTGCTTGTATGTGATAGTATATTTTGTATAGACTAATGATATCTACGTAATATATCCATTAGTCGATATATATTTATATGACACTTATATCTAAGCGTTTGTTTGCAAACTTGTACAGTATAACTACTCACGAGTGAGAAAAAAAATTATAGCCCGAAAAGGTTTAATTTTCTTTCTTTTGTTGTTTTCCTTTGACATATCCAAAACTGTTTGAAAACTGAAGTATACAACAGAATGAAGTGCGACTTTTTTCTTTCACCAAATAAAAAAAGGTGAAAACCTGATTCTCCCGACTTTCATCCACTTGGAGATCTGCCATAGCAGATACGATGTTTAACTGCACAGCAATCAGAGTTCAGTAAAACACACGAAAGGAACGAATATAGATCTTACGCTTAATTACATTTTTCTTGAACCTAACTGGAGTTTTTTTTTTTTGAAAGGGTTTACGCTCATTTTTTGATCGAGGCTCTGTTTGCAATTTAAAAAAAAGAATTAAGCCTAGATGCTTAATAATTCATTATTGTTTTTGAAGGCGTTCGGAGCTTGAAGTATTGCAATATAACAATGCCTTCTTTGCTCATTAAAAGTCATCGTTAATTTATACTTGGTTTTTATTTATTTATTTTTGTTTCTTTGGATAAAAAACTCTCAGACCTCGCTTGTACAGGTTATAGCTGGAGGATGGGCTTGATTTGATTCGGCTTTGCACGAGAGATCCACCCAATTCGGTACAGGTATCTCCGACCATCTCTCCATCTCCACTTCATCCATTGCAGCATGAAATATACAAGTTTAGTTTCTTTTAAACGCTTCATTGTTCAAGTGTCGGAGCATAAACGCTCATACCTTGTACATGATAAGGCACTTTTGCACTTTAGGGCCCCTCTCCCAGAGGTTCCATGGGTATACTTCTGAATCATTTACATTTTCGAAAAAGTTATTTTTACATTGAAAACGCTTAGGCTCAGGAAAAAGTTTACGCTAACGAGGCCGTACGGCGAACGAGACCGTATCAAGAAAATGACCCAATTGAACCTCTGGGAGAGGGGGGCCTGAAGTGCAAAAGTTCCCATGATAAATCACGACGTAGATGAAGTTATAAATCAAATCTCAAACATATTCTACAAGTTATTTTTTCAAATAGATTAACCGTTTCATAAATTAGCGCTACTTTCTTTGTGAATCAATTCGTTGTAAGAGTTTCGAAAGCCCAAATTAGCGATACGGTACTTCAACTATAATACATCAAGCATGAAGATTTCTGGCCATTACAAAAGCACACCGTGCACACTGTGCGCACTGTACAAATGTACGCTGCACACTGTATAATTACAAATGCACGCTGCGCGGGAAAATTCTTAACTCAAACACTCTTTCTATCTTTCCCGCGCCTCAGCGTGCATTTGTAATTATACAGTGTGCAGCGTGCATTTGTACAGTGCGCACAGTGTGCACGGTGTGCTTTTGTAATGGCCAGATTTCGAAGTTACAAATAATATTATACAATTTTTCGATGTCTCAGATAACAAAAGTTTAATTTTCTCATTCTTTCCATTAGATAATAAAGAAATTAGCTGATAACCGAATACTTTGTCACTCGTCGAAAGTACAGTCAAAAGTGAACCATACCTTTAGGATCCGAAACTCAATCTCTCTTATTTTTAATTCCAGCAAGTTCGATGCTCAACGCTCAATAATGATGATGATCATGAAAAATTAAATTTTTCGAAAATTATCAAGTCAGCATTGCCTATTTTCATTCATTAGAGCCTGCAGATATCATAGAAGCTTGCACCCGGAAACAGTTAATTCTTTTTTTCGGTTTCAACATCTTTTGTATATAGTTTTTTTCAGTTATAGTTCATGTTGCAATCATATAGTCAGAAAGTATTGCTCATTCTTTTCTTATTTTTTTTTGAAGAAAAAACATAAGTGGCGAAAGACGAGAAAAAAACTTGCGAAGGAGAGCATTGAGTAGATAAGAGAATCAGAAGTAAATGGTCATCAGATGATGTTATCCCTTATCATTCTTGTCTGATTTGCATGTTTTTGAATATTGCTTATTTCTTCTACTCACTTTCTACTCTTTCCTCTGGCTCTTTCGTAGCATTCAGGCAACAGAGAGGGAGAGACATCAAAGAGAAAACATAACGAGTTAGAGAGGATGGAAACATACGAGAAGGCAAAGAGAGAGAAAGAAAGGAAGAGACTATGTGATTAGAAAGAGAGGAAAAACAAAGTAAACGCGAGATTCAAACATAAACAGGGATGAAGAGTGTGTGATATTAAAAGAGAAAGGAGAGATTGAAAGATAGGTAGAGGGTGGAATATTGAGAGAGTGATAGGGAGAAAAGGCGTACAGTCAACAAAAAAAAGAAGAGATGAACGAGAGAGGAATAGAGAGAATCAGAAAGAGAAAAACAGAGTGTATAATGAAGAGAGTTCCGATGGAGAAATTTTCTCGGCTGTGCCCAAGGGAACTTGAGAAAAAAACATGTACAGCTTGGTAAAATGATGGAAATTTTTCAGAAAATTTGTAAAACAGACGAAAATTAGAAAAGAGAGAGAGAATGAAAGAGAGATATAGGGATAGAGATAGGTAAGAACAGAAAGCAAAAGAGAGAGATACTGAATGAGAGAAGAAAAACACAGGAAAAGCTTTTCTTGAGTGAAACCCAAGATGCAGACATTTCTCTCCCAGAACACAATCAACATTAATTGGAAAGCTTAGTTTCAATTTGTTCTTTTTTCGAGCTTTGCTACACTAATCGTCCTTTAGTTTTACTTGGCTAATTGTTAGTCAAAGAAGGCACAACTAAATAGTTACCAGTGATTGCTTGTGATGTTCAACGTAATGACATTTCTCCACCATGAATGTCTTTTAGACAAATATCCTCATAGTCAATATAGAAACGATTTTTTTTAATTTGGAAAGTAATGGGTTTTCACAAAAAATGTAGCCAGAAATCTAGTGAAGGTTTTCTCGTAAAATGGTTTTCTTCTTAACTTTTTTTCACGGCAACGTTCTTCAATTCTATCTAGGCTGTCGTTGAGTAGCTCCTAGCATGAGGCTTACCATAGTCTTTTTTCACGTCCTTCACCTTGTTCGTGAGACTTTCAGTTTCTCTGAACATCAAAAAATGTCTCCAACTCGTATGAAATCAAATTCAATACATAACAGATGCAATTTCTTTTTGCTGTTCCTTGTCAAGCAAGCAGAGTTTTGTCTCCCTTTTCTATTTTTTTTCTTCTTCACTGGTTTATAGAGCGTGGAAAGTATATGTCTGGGAGCTGTCGCTAGATAGGGTTTCTCACACAAGTGTCATGATGTTTTACAGCTTATGGAAATTATTCGTATAATTAATTACATTTCATTTTGTAAACAAAAACTATTTTATAAGATGGTTCAATTTCAAGATTGGGAGCTGTAAAGTTTTGTTAATGCCACACAAAACAATCAATCGCAATGGGTATCACGACACTTCGTATTTTCGACACTTCGTACCCGACACTTCGTACCCTCGACACTTCGTACCGCGACATTTCGTACCGCGACACTTCTTACCATCGACACTTCGTATGAGAGACTTTTTGTACCCAAAACTTCGTACCGCGACACTTCGTATCCCGACACTTTGTACCCACGTTAATACGACACTTCGTACCGCGACACTTCGTACCCCGACACTTTGTTTGTAGTTTTTTTTTGTATTTTTATTATTTAAGCTTGTTTTCTTTACACTTAATTGTTCCGTTTGTAGTTTTTTTGTATTTTTATTATTTAAGCTTGTTTTCTTTACATTTAATTGTTCCGTCTGTAGTTTTTTTGTATTTTTATTATTTAAGCTTGTTTTCTTTACACTTAATTGTTCCGTTTGTAGTTTTTTTATTATTTTTATTTAAGCTTGTTTTCTTTACATTTAATTGTTCCGTTTGTAGTTTTTTTGTATTTTTCTTATTTAAGCTTGTTTTCTTTACACTTAATTGTTCCGTTTGTAGTTTTTTTGTATTTTTATTATTTAAGCTTGTTTTCTTTACACTTAATTGTTCCGTTTGTAGTTTTTTTGTATTTTTATTATTTAAGCTTGTTTTCTTTACACTTAATTGTTCCGTTTGTAGTTTTTTATTTTTATTATTTAAGCTTGTTTTCTTTACATTTAATTGTTCCGTTTGTAGTTTTTTTGTATTTTTATTATTTAAGCTTGTTTTCTTTACACTTAATTGTTCCGTTTGTAGTTTTTATTTTATTTTTATTATTTAAGCTTGTTTTCTTTACATTTAATTGTTCCGTTTGTAGTTTTTTTGTATTTTTATTATTTAAGCTTGTTTTCTTTACACTTAATTGTTCCGTTTGTAGTTTTTTTGTATTTTTATTATTTAAGCTTGTTTTCTTTACATTTAATTGTTCCGTTTGTAGTTTTTTTTGTATTTTTATTATTTAAGCTTGTTTTCTTTACACTTAATTGTTCCGTTTGTAGTTTTTTTTGTATTTTTATTATTTAAGCTTGTTTTCTTTACACTTAATTGTTCCGTTTGTATTTTTTTTGTATTTTTATTATTTAAGCTTGTTTTCTTTACACTTAATTATTCCGTTTGTAGTTTTTTTGTATTTTTATTATTTAAGCTTGTTTTCTTTACATTTAATTGTTCCGTTTGTAGTTTTTTTTGTATTTTTATTATTTAAGCTTGTTTTCTTTACACTTAATTGTTCCGTTTGTAGTTTTTTTGTATTTTTATTATTTAAGCTTGTTTTCTTTACATTCAATTGTTCCGTTTGTAGTTTTTTTGTATTTTTATTATTTAAGCTTGTTTTCTTTACACTTAATTGTTCCGTTTGTAACAATTAATTGTTCCGTTTGTAACAATCTTATTACCAGCACATTTTTTTCAAGCGCATAGATCCCTAAATTTCAAAGATTTAGAAATTTTTCTCATTTTTCCCAATTTTTCTCATTTTTTTTCTCAATTTCTCAAAAAAAAAATTTTTCTCAAAAAAAATTTTTTTCTCAAAAATTTTCCGAGTGCATTGATTTGTATTTATTTTCCAGATTTTTTTGAGATCGCATAGATTTTTTTACACCCGCAGTGCGGATGAGAGAACTACCCTGATGGAAATTAATACTATTTTCGTTAAGTTCTTTCAGCCATAATTCAATTTGAACAGGTTTTGTCAAGTATATAACAGGGTGTTTCTCAGCACCTGCACAACTTTTTTGGAGTGCATAGATTTTCGAAATTTCAGAGTTCAAAATTCAATTTTTCAAAGATTTGGGTTTTCCCAACGAAAATTCCGAGAAATTTTTTTTCCAAGTGCATAGATTCCAATGTTTTTTCGGAGTTTTTGGGGAGCGCATAGATTTTTTTATTCGCAGGGCGGGTCAGAGAAAAATCTTGGTTTTTCGAACAAAAGTTATTTTCTCCAGCAGTTTCTTCACACTATTTTTTTCACTTCTTAATGTTTTTTTAAAAAATATATTTCATTCAGACTTCATTTCCTTCAGAACAAACCGGCGCCGATTCCTCAGAAGTGGGACACCATCAAGAAGCCGCGACCTCCTCCAGACTTCGTCTGAAACGTCGTCGGATATCTTGTTATATGTTCCCTGTTTACACAATTAATCTGTTCATCTTGTCCAGGGTGGCTTGGTGACAAGGGAACGCTTCAAGAATGGAGGCGGGGTTCTTTCATTAGAAAAAGTTTCTTCCAGAAGTGTTACTGAAGCCGCTAGTAGTCTCTTTATAAGTAATATTTCGCTCATTATTCGCATGTATCACCTGTTATTAAAAACGGATGAGTTAATTACCAAGTATGACCTATCATGAAAGAATAAATGTATTCGATCCAAGATGACTTCTTGAAACATGATGGAAAGAAGCTTAGATACAAAAAAACGTCGAACATTCAACTGTCTTAACCTCCTGACATCTCACAACAACTTCGAACTACAATGACATTCTGGCATCCCACTACACACAGAACATTCATTTTTTTCATTCCTGAAATCAGAAAAAAACACTCGGAACAAAATTTTCAAAGTCGTTCCTGAAATTTATGCGCAAGATGCTAAAAGAATTCATGAGAATGGACTAAGATACTCTGAATGTTTCCTAGGATTTTGCTCGAAAACTAAGCAAGCGCTTCCTGTCACGCCGCAGCCCATATAATGTTATGTTTTGCAAGACAAACACAGTTTGTTGAAGTAAAACATTTATTATTACTCACTGCGAATATTCATCAAGATAGCTATGCACCCTGTGCGCACTAGCATGTTCTACACTTTTTTATCGAAGTAGATCACGTCTGGAAGGAAGACAAAATGTGTAGTTTTTTGTCCACGTGATTTTCCATTCGATGAAAGATCAGGTCTTGGCAAGAGTCTTTCTCTTCCCCGAGACGGAAGAGTATTATCTCGTCTTTTCAAACTGCGCGAGATGTCACTCGTCCAGGGGTATATAAGGGGGGCTCAGACCCTTTGATATCAGTTGCAATCCTGTATACGCTCGTCAACAGTTAACACTTTATTAACAAAACATTGATCAAATTCATTTGTTCGTGTTCTTCTTCTTCCATTCTTTTCTTCCTTTAGAGAAGTTCTTCCCTCTCTGCTCAGCCTTCGTCTGTCTGAAATGAGAGGTCTTTGGGATGGGAATAACGAGAGTTTGGGTGGGTATTTGTGATGAATATTCGCAGTGAGTAATAATAAATGTTTTACTTCAACAAACTGTGTTTGTCTTGCAAAACATAACATTATACCTCACTGCTCATATTCATAAAGATAGCTAATTCAACACACCTCTCATTCAGTATGACTTCCTGATAAGAATCGTGGAATTCTTTGTGGTAAAACCTCTCAAAGGTAGAACCACCAGGTGCCCAGTTCGCCGCAGCCATGATGGCTTTGCTAGTAAGGCCTCCTCGGCTGCCTGCCGAAGTAGAGGCCGCTCTGGTGGAGTGGGCACCATATTCACTATCTATACCCGCAGCGGATAGAACTGTTCTCAACCACCTTGCTATGGTTGAGCTACTTACTTTTCCATGTGGCTCTATTGTAGCTCTGACTAGATTACCCTCATGTTTTCGATAGGTTTTCGTTCTCTCTATGTAGTCCTTAAGGTTTCTGATAGGACAAATGTTGGGATCTGTTTTGAAGCACTCAAATAAGGCTATGTGTGGTTTTGACCCAACTTTTCGATTTTTGTTCATGTGATCTATGGTAAATAACCATTTATCATCATTCTTTCGAACTGAATCTAGAGAAAACTTTGCTATTTCGGAGACTCGGTTGGGGGAGCAAAGGGCTAAAAGCATAACCATTTTTTGAGTAAGTTGTTTTAGCGATAGTTTTTTGTTATCTCCCATTGACTTCAGGTAATCTAATACCTGTCTAACATTCCAAATTTGCGCATATTTGGGAACCGATGGTCTCTTTCTGAAGAACCCTTTTAGAGCTTTGTTTATGAGGTCTTCGTCAATAGCTTCTTTCTTGCTCTTTTGCACAATTTGCGCTAGTGTTAAAATTGCACTTTTGTGCGTTACTAAGCTTGAATAGCTTAGACCTTTTACATGCAAATGAGCGAGAAAGTTGACTATGTTCGGGGTAGTAGGACATCTTTTATCGATCTGATTATCTTTACAGTAATTAGCCCACTTCCTTAGAGCAGAATTGTACTGGTTGCGAGTCCCTGGGGCCCAGTTGTTCATTACTGCTTCTATGGCGGTTTCGTTGAAACTCGCCTTTCTAAGGTAGTCCCTGATATCTTCCATGCTATCAGGCGCAAGTTCCCGACAATAGTCTTGGGATGAGGTTCTCCCTCTTGATCTGTCAGAATGTCTGGTCGATCTGGGAGATGCAACATCCTTCCCTGCGAGTATTTCAGTACTAGTGGATACCACCATTGACCTGGCCAATCTGGGGTCACCAACAAAAGGTTCGCGTTCTCTTGAACTGCCTTCTGTACAACCCTTCCGACTAGTGCGAAGGGTGGAAATGCGTAACTTGAGATCCCCGACCAATTCTGAGCGAAGGCATTTGTCGCTGCTGCTAAGGGATCTGGGCGGTAAGAAATGAAATTTTCGCATTTAAAATTCAATCTAGACGCAAATAAGTCCCAATCTGGTTTTCCGAATGTTTTGAAAATCAGATCTGTTACCCTCGGATGCAGGCTGAATTCTTCTTTTTCTATGAAGTTGCGAGATTCGAAGTCTGCTACAGTATTTTCTTTTCCAGGTTTGTAGGTTGCAATCAGATGCACCCTTCTTTTTCTGGCAAAGTCCCAGATCTTATGCGCTATTTTATTTAGCTTTGCACTCTTTGATCCGCCAAACTTATTTATATAGTATACTGCTGAGGTATTATCCAGTTCTAGTCGGATGGAGATATCTCTAGCATCATTCAGGAAGGAGCTAAGGGCGAAAAGTGACGCCAAGGCCTCCTTCACATTTATGTACAAGGATTTTTCGATTCCCGACCATCTACCGCCTGTGGTAATCCTATTCCAAACTGCCCCCCCAACCTCTTTCGGATGCATCAGAAGTCACTGTTTCGGTTATTACCGGTTTCCATATGGTATCTGTGAAATGTTCCGATGAGGATTGGTTAGACCACCAGTTCAACTCACTTCTGACTAGAAGAGGAATGGTCTCACATTTGTTGAAAGATTCGGGCTGGTTGGGGTTGGTTTTGCTTGTTAACCAACGTTGGATGCTACGCAAATGAAATTTAAGATAACCAGATACGGGTAGAAATGAGGTTGCTTTTCCTAAGAACGTAGCTATTCTGCTTAATTTTACTCGTTCTTTCCCAAGTATCTCTACGGCTAATTGTTTTACCTTCGTTATCTTTCCGGGTGGTACTTCCAGTGTTCCTTTCTTACTATCCACAATGAAACCCAAGAATTCGACTCTTGTAGATGGTGTGATACAAGACTTCTGCTCGTTAACTGTCAGACCTAGTCTATCGAATAGACGCAGTGTTTGATTTACAATGTTATCGAGTTCTGTCTTAGTGTCTCCTAAGATGATCCAGTCATCTAGGTACACCAACAGCCGAACACCCAGTTTTCTCAGCTCTTCTGCTACAACCTTCATGAGGCGAGAATATACATATGGAGCAGATGCTAGACCAAAGGGAAGTACCGTGAACTTGTACATTTTTCCCTTAAATTCGAAAGCTAGATACTTTTGATGGTCTTTGTGGATGGGTATTGCGAAATAGGCGTCTTTTAGATCAATTTTAACCATCAAATTGCTTTCATTTATTAGACAACGGATCATGGAAAATTGTTTCATCTTGAAATGCTTCATGTTCAAGTAACCGTTTAAACCCTTCAAGTTTATAACTGGTCTTAAACCGCCTTCTTTTTTCTTCACACAAAAGATGCTAGAAACCCAAACGTGTTGCTGAGGTGGTATTTCTACTATAGCTTCTTTTGATAACAGATTCCTGACTTCCATCGCAATGATCGGTTCGTTCATTGTCGGTCTACTTTTTCTAATTTTACCTCTTGAAAGTGGAGGGAGAGTATGGAAGTCTAGGCAATACCCATAAACGCATTGTTTAACCCATGGGTCCCTTGATAGTTTTAACCACTCTGTGGCATGATATCTAATCTTACCAGCTTGTATTTCGTACTGGGGAACTAAGGTTGTCGCAATGGTTTTGTTTTGCAGTTCTTTTTTGCAAGGAGAATCGTCTGACTTTTGTCGTTCTGCCCGTTTTGCGTGGACTCTTGGCGTGTTCTTCAGCTTCTTCAAGGACTTGGTGATGTCGTTGGAGCCGGCTCGTTTCTGCGCTTCCTCGAGTAGACTCTTACCAAAGAGTTTTGGCAAGACTTCGCCCCCTCGAATGAGGGGTTCTTCTGAGAGGGGCGCCGTTTTGAAGGAGGGCATGGCTCGCCGAGGGTCGATCTTCATGGACCTTAACATATTTGTTATTCAACGAGCCAGAAACGAGCTAATTAGTTTATTCTATACATTAGTCATGAATGGGACCTCATAATGATTTCTCGTCGGATCGCATTGATCTCTTGATGAAGGTATCCCATGACATTGATCCCTGTTTTGATGTAGTTCATCATTTTGAGCTTGCCTTCCTCGCTTTCTTCGGTGTGGCTTTGTAGAGCCATTGCGAGAGCTGACATGCCTGCCATGATACCGGAGTCGATCGAGAACAACTGCAAATAACTAGAGTTTTATTTCTAGTATGTTTTGAGTTTATTTTCTAGTATGTTCCCAATGGCAGTATCTTTACCTGCGTATCATATATTCGGCCTACGGTTCCTCTTTCTTGAGAGATTTCTTCGTCGACATTCGGCGACAAGGCGTAGACTGACGCAGGGAGAGGCATTGCTTCCAAGAAGGCCTCTCTCTCAGCAGCGGTCCAGAACACTCCTCGTGCACTGGTTTCAAATAGTGCCAATATATCGTCCCTCAGCTGTGTCCTCGTACGAGCGGCTCGTATGACTGGCTTCGGGGGAGGAGGAACTTCTTCGCTGGCAGTCGAAAATTGTGAGCGCTTCTTCACAGATAGCTGTGACTGCCTGGACATGGGAGAGTCTTCTCGAGTCCGTCTGCGCAGGTCCTCGTCCAGATCATCGATCTCCCGATGATCTGTAGAATCTTCCTCCGAACGAGAGGACGCGCTTGAGGAAGATGATGTCATAGTCCTTCTCCTCTTCTTTACGCGCTGTCTCTGATGTCTTCTCTCTCTCTTCAGAGCCTGCCCTCCTCTCTGAGAAGGACTTCGTGGGGAAGACGGTGACTCGCTAATCGGCTCTTCTTCCATTACACTGAAAGAAAAGCACTGACTTCTGGAACTTTCAATTCTTTTACAATAAAGTTCAGCACGAGTCAACAGTTTTCTAAAACAAAAAAACCGTTATTTTTTATATCATTTACTTTTCAAAATGATATAGGGTACTGATCCAAATGAATCAAACCTGGCTTAGTTTAAGCCATAAAACAAAGCACCGATTTCAAGGAATCATCTTTGTTTTATTTTTCCTCAAACATTTTGACCTGATTACTACCGCCTGACCCTCCGAACAAGTCGGAAGGCTCAGCAAGCAACAGGAAAATGTTCGGGAATTGGTATTGATTCAATTGAATCATCCCTGGCTTTCATAATAGTTAAAGCCATGAAACAAAGTGCCGACTTCGGAGAGTCACCTTTGTTCTTTCCCCTCAACTCTTCAACCTGACCACTACCGCCGGTCCCTCCGAGCAAGTCGGAGCCCCAGGCAAGTGTCAGGGAAAAGTTGGGGGAGAAGGTACCGAGATTCTTTTCCGAGGAATCTCACCCTTTTTGTTCTTTCCCTTCAACTCTTCAACCTGACCACTACCGCTGGTCCCTCCGAGCAAGTCGGAGCCCCATGCAAGTGTTAGGGAAAAGTTGGGGGAGAAGGTACCGAGATTCTTTTCCGAGGAATCTCACCCTTCTTCTTCTTCTTCTGCCACGAGCGTCTACAGGATTGCAACTGATATCAAAGGGTTATATACCCCTGGACGAGTGACATCTCGCGCAGTTTGAAAAGACGAGATAATACTCTTCCGTCTCGGGGAAGAGAAAGACTCTTGCCGAGACCTGATCTTTCATCGAATGGAAAATCACGTGGACAAAAAACTACACATTTTGTCTTCCTTCCAGACGTGATCTACTTCGATAAAAAAGTGTAGAACATGCTAGTGCGCACAGGGTGCATAGCTATCTTGATGAATATGAGCAGTGAGGTATAATACATTCAAATTACAGTCTGCACATCGAACAAAACAAAGTTATTCCTCGTCTTCCTGGAGCTGCTCAAACTTACAAGCATTCTTCCACGAAATACGCATCTACAATAAGTTATTTCTCACCAAGTTAGCATTCAAAAGTATTCGCATATAGCTCGAGATTTCGGCTCTGATCACAGTTATAAGGTCTTTCAACAAAATTTCGCGTATAAAGTACAGTAGATGTTTCAATCACCCGTGTTAAATGTGAAATTCATGTGCGCTCTGGAATAGCATCAATTCTCGCTTCAGGACCATACTGTGATGGAAGCCTAAGCGCTCTTTGGGAACAGCTCGCAAAAAGCTCGTAATATCTATCAAATTCTCTCGTTTTCATCGCACGCTCTCGCTCTTTTCTAAGCGTGCAATTTCTTCTTTTCGATCTACCCTTTTTTGCGACGACAGGTTTGCAAGCTCGCAACTCACAGCTGTTCATCACAATGTCAACGTGTTGTATGACTTCGAAATACCTTCAGCCAGTTTATTTATCTTATCTTGCAAAGCGATCACCGAGCATAGACAGTCTTGAACAACGTCAATGTCCTCAATAGCGACACCAAAACTTAAATTCCACTGTGACAGCATAAAATTTGCTGCGGATTTTCAGGATCAAAATTTTATCACCTCATACAACATGAAGTCAAATTGCTATTTCGATTCTCAGATCAATTTTTTTTTAAACAGAATATCATATACATTTTTTATCCATGGGTCATACTTCTGACTTACTTACATTTACAAAAAGTCATTTTTGCATTAAAAAATTATTTTTAGATTATAAAACTATTTTTACATTAAAAATCTTGGCACTCCCCGTCAGAGGACCACTAGACAAGGCCAGCCGATAGACAAGGCCAGCCCGCGATGTTTTGCATAAGATACGCATGCATGCACGCACGACACACGACGCACTACGCAACTTCAAAATATCTCACTACAAACGGAACACTTAAATGTAAAGAAAACAAGCTTAAATAATAAAAATACAAAAAAAACTACAAACGGAACAATTAAGTGTAAAAAAACAAGCTTAAATAATAAAAATACAAAAAAAACTACAAACGGAACAATTAAGTGTAAAGAAAACAAGCTTAAATAATAAAAATACAAAAAAAACTACAAACGGAACAATTAAATCTAAAGAAAACAAGCTTAAATAATAAAAATACAAAAAAAACTACAAACGGAACAATTAAGTGTAAAGAAAACAAGCTTAAATAATAAAAATACAAAAAAAAACTACAAACAAAGTTTCGGGGTACGAAATGTCACGGTACGATGTGTCGTATTAACGTGGGTACAAAGTGTCGAGATACGAAATGTCGCGGTACGAAGTGTCGGGTACGAAGTGTCGTGGGTACGAAATGTCGAGGTACGAAGTGTCGCGGGTACGAAATGTCGCGGTACGAAGTGTCGAGGGTACGAAGTGTCGGGTACGAAGTGTCGGGTACGAAGTGTCGAAAATACGAAGTGTCGGTGATCCATCGCAATGGCACAATGCAACCATAGCTATTTTTGTACCCTTAGCAGGGGCAAAAAGGGGTCGCAAGGTACTCATTGCTATTGAAAGATCGCAATGCTTAAAGCTATGAAAACTGCGTCACATCGCAAAGGAAGTGGTGACATCATTCTATTGGGTATACATATATGTGAGCTTCCGGTGCTTCGGCCTTGACTCATTGCGTTCCGAAATTTGTTCAACTCCGATTCCTTTTTGCTGATTTGAAAAAGAGCCTTGGATGCTTTATCCCGTGTCTTCTCCCATGACTTTGCTTTTTATCCAGAGACTTATTTTTCATTTCGTTTCCATGACATTCGATGCATTCCACATAGTCTAATTCTTTCCCAATCACAATAGCAGTTATCCGTACCACCCCCATTTGTGTATTTCAGCTTTTCCCCCATTTACTTTATTTGCTTTTGTTTTAGCGCGCTTCTCCGTCTACGTCTCTGCCTCTCCTCGTTGGTCCGCTCTCTAGATTCTCTTTACTTCTCTGATTCTGCTCCGCTCACGCTGTCTTCTAAGCTCTTGCTCTCTCGCCACAGCTGTCGCGCTCTCTCATCCAACACTTTCATACCCCAAAGGACTCTCGGAGGTCCGTTGTCACGATAAACTTTTGTGGTGTGGGCCTCTCTCAGGCTTTGACTAATCTCTGACTTCGGTCTCGGTTTTCTGTTTCTTCTTTGCATGGTGAGCCTTGTTTCGCCATTTTCAGTCGTTGTTTCGTCAGGCTGATGACAAGACTTATTCTCCGGGAGAAGGAGGCAACCCAGATGTTCACTCCTCATCTCTTGCCCTTTAATTTGACTCTTTCACTCTCTCTCTCTCTCTATAGCTCTGACTCTCCTTCTCAGACGCTGTTTTTCGTGCTTCTCCCAGCTTTTCGGGTTTAACGAGTACCTATCTCTTCACTGACAAGAATCTCTCTCTCTCTCTTTCTCTCTCTCTCTCTCTCGCTCTCTCTCTCTCTCTCTCTCTCTCTCTCTCTCTCTCTCTCTCTCTCTCTCTCTCTCTCTCTCTCTCTCTCTCTCTCTCTCTCTCTCTACGGATCGATGGCTGTTCCAAACACACTTCCCCTTTGGCAGAATATTCAAAACACTAACTGACAGCAGTATTGAGTCTGCCTATATTCCCTATGTTTTGATTGTTCTCTCTTTAACTTTTCTCTCTCTTACTCTTCGTCTTCCTTTCTCTAACTTCCTCTTCCTTCATCTCTCTTTCTCTCTCGGTCTTGTGCTCCCCAATGTTCCATTTTTCTGAACAGAAAAGGCGACAGAGAGAGAGAGAGATCCAAAACAGAAAAGGCGACAGAGAGAGAGAGAGAGAGATAGCGCCGTCTCTGATAAACGATGAATAGTGACGATATCAGCGTTCATACTCATATTTCAGATCAGATCACTTCCGTTTTGTTGATCAGTTTCCGCAGTGTTCCAGAGCATATGAGAGGAGAAGATGAATAAGAAGAAGAACTCGAGTACGACGGAGAAGGAGAAGCTGCTGCTTCCCTCAACACCTGAAGACAGTGCTCCCGGTCTCCCGCGAGTCCCTTCCAACAGATTTCAGGTGACGAGCTTATTGTAGTTGGTTAAGCTGGTGCTTCTTTCCTGGGGGGACCAATTTAGTATTCTAATCAGAACTCTCTGTTCCTTCTCATCACATACGTGTCTTTTTAGGGAGAGAGGTCTCTATATTTTTTGAAGCTTTAAATACATTTTATATGATAATGATGTGTTTTTTAGTTGAATAAGAGATTTTCTACTTGTTTCTGGTTTAGGCTTTTGTAAGGGCCATTACTAAAGCACGCTGTGTTCGCTGTGCACGCACACTGCACGCCAAATCATTACTAATGCATGCTTATTTATTTTTTATTATTGTCGTGGCAGGGAAAGATCAGGATAGGAATTGCGGTATAAGAGTTGGCGTTTGTATAGTCCATTTGCACATGAGATGAGAGGCTGCTATAGAAAACAGCCAATGTCGCGTGAAAGTTCATCTACTAGCGCCGTGGAGTAGATCCGTGTAGACTCTTCCGGAAAAAATACTCGCATATCTGAGTCGGTACATTATATGTTTTGGATCAAATTTTTGAAGTGGTTATATGAGCAATTGAAGAATGACTCGGGTAAAGCATTCCATACTGCTTCCACTCGGAATGGTAGAAAATTCTTTAGTTTATTATTTTTGCAAACTGGTAAATGTAATTTGAATTTATGCCCTCTAGTAAAACGGCTGTTAGGTGCAAACTTCAGAAAGTTTTCCGATGTTTTTAAGCGACCGAAAACAGCTTTGTATACAGTAAGCAAATCAATAGAATTTCTTCGCGATAGTAAAGTACGCCCTTTGAGTATTTTTAGTCTCTGTTCATAGGATGGGATGTAATGCGAACGTTTGAATACTAAACGAGTGAACTGCCTCTGAATTTTTTCTATCTTCTTGATAGAAGTAACGTCGCTTGGGCTCCAAACCTCAGAAGAGAATTCGAGGATAGGCCTGACGTACGTATTGAACAGGCTCCATAGGATATGTTTATTTCGTGTTTGAAAAGAGCGTAAAATGAGAGAACTTACAGACCTAGCTTTGTTACAAATGTTATAGATGTGCTTTGTAAAGCACAATTTAGAATCGTAGGTGACACCTAAGTCACGGAAAACTGTTACTTCAGGCAGCTCAGAACCGTAGAGGGACAACTTGCATGTCGGATGAGACTGTCCGATTCGCATGAAAACCGCTTTAGTAGTTGAAATAGAGAGTCCCCACTTACTAGACCAGGAAGCAAGGGTATCCAATCCTTGCTGAAGAAGTTGGTGATTGCCTATAGAATAAAGTTTAGCGTCATCAGCGTATAAACAGCATTGAATACCAGGAGGAAGGCACTCGGGAAACTCATTGATGAAAAGGAGAAAAAAGAGGGGGCCCAAAACAGACCCCTGGGGCACTCCAGAAGTAACCACAGAAGACAGTGAATAGCTATGGTTGATAACTACGCTCTGAGTTCGGTTATTCAAAAAAGAAGAAATCCACCTATGGAGACACCCAGTAATGCCGTAATAAGATAATTTATTACAAAGGAGATTAATTGGGATGGAGTCGAAGGCTTTTTTGTAATCTATGAAAACTGCCGTTATGTAACTGTTTTGGTCTAGAGTTACGTTAAATTCTGAAAGAGTCGAGAGAAGGGCTCAAGAGCAAGAACGCTGACTGCGAAATCCATGTTGCAGAGGTGTTAGTAGCTCATGCGCTTCAAGATAATTGATCAAGGAATGACGTATTATTTTTTCGAATACCTTACTCGTACTACAAGTCAGAGAAATCGGTCGATAATTATAAGGATCATGTAGGCTTCCTTTACGCTTATATAGTGGTTTCACAATGGCATGTTTCCAAATTGATGGGGAAACGCCATGTAAAAGAAAGCTGTTGTATAAAAGAGAAAGAGGCAAAGAGATGGCACAAGCTGTACCCTTGAGAAAAGCATAAGGAATACCATCAGGTGATGTGGAACATCGTGATGGAAGTTTTTTCAAATAGCTGTATACAAGTGGAGGGCTAATATCAACAAAGTCAATAGAAGAAGTTACCTTTTTTCGGATTTTAAAGTTTGATTCATATTATAATCGTTAAAAGAAGAA
Source organism: Allodiplogaster pararmata (assembly GCA_964056735.1). Classification (NCBI taxonomy): domain Eukaryota; kingdom Metazoa; phylum Nematoda; class Chromadorea; order Rhabditida; family Diplogasteridae; genus Allodiplogaster; species Allodiplogaster pararmata. The sequence continues at coordinate 26,579,130 of OZ057406.1, read as the reverse complement.
GATAAAACTCGGTTGAAGATAGATGCATTTTCAGAGTCATCAGTTACAGTTTCACCTGAACAAGGTTACAGTTTCACCTGAACAAGAGGCCGTATGCATGGAAAACACATTATAACAATCTGGATTATTCAAATCCAAGGATTACAAAATCCAAAAAAGTTTAAAAAAATTTTGTCGGATTATCTCTAATCCAAAAGTTTTATAGCTTCCATGCATACCGGATTAGTGAAATGTATTTGGATAACTGCTAATCCAAGCTCATAATCCTTTTGGATTGCTCCATGCATACGGCCTAAGGATCTGTAAGAGAGCCAATAGAGTGATCCGACTTTAGTTTTTTATTTACAAAAGAATAGTGTTTGCGGTATAAGAATTGGCTGTGTCCATTCGAAAATTGTGTCCATTCCATTGTGTCCACGCTGTGTCCATTCGAAAATTCTTAACTCCGCCCCATGCACGGCGTGCATTAGTAATTATTTAGCGTTCAGCGTGCGTGCAAGCTAGCACAGCGTGCACGGCGTGCTTTAGTAATGGCCTTTGTGAGGGCATCCATCATTGGTGATTGCCAAAAGCGGCCGAAGGGCCCTGAGCCGTTTCGCTCATTTCGTTAAGAAAAACATAGTACAAATATTTCTTCTTCATTATGTTTCATCGTATTTTCAATTTTATTTGAAGACTTTCGTTAGCCCAATAAAACGCCGAGTATGTTTGAATCCACTCCAAGAACGTTTCTTATACTAAGCCGGTACCTGTGATGATGTTACCTAATCCGGTACCTGTGATGATGTTACCTAATCCGGTACCTGTGATGATTTTACCTAATCCGGTACCTGTAATGATGTTACCTAATCCGGTTCCTGTGATGATGTTACCTAATCCGGTACCTGTAATGATGTTACCTAATCCGGTACCTGTGATGATGTTACCTAATCCGGTACCTGTGATGATTTTACCTAATCCGGTACCTGTAATGATGTTACCTAATCCTAAGCGAGATAAGCAGTGACGTTTATTTGTCGCATTTGCTGATTAAAAGTTGTGAGAAATAGCAGGAAAACACGTAATTTTGCTGGCTGTAACAAAGTTGACCCCAGTAATACACCATCAAGAAGTTTTGGCTCTATTATAGTTTCGGCCTGCCGGCGTGCACTCTGTCTTTCTGCGGTCTGATAACTTTACTTTTTATCCTTCCTCGTTAAGTTTGCTTAGGCTCAGGCGAAGTTCAAGCCAACGAGACCATATAAAAAATTAGCCACATCTTAATATAGCCATTTTGGTCTTGTCTGGCCGGAGCTATGGTAGCTCCGGGATTTTATTTTATTTGGAAGTAAAAAAGGCTTATATGCCATCGTACGTTGAATGCCTAACTGTAAGTTTAAAAAAAAGGCTGCGCTTTAAAAATTTTATAGTACAGTTTTTTGCTCTTATTTACTCACGGAGACCGTGCAGAATGGCTTTTTTTTTGTTGTTGAAACGGTCTCATCAGCCTAAATTTTACGGCCTCGTTAGCGTGAACTTTCACTAAGCCTAAGCGTTTTTTAATGTAAAAATAATTTTTTATTGTGAAAATAATTTTTTGATGTAAAAATAAGCTTTTTTTGTAAAAAAATTTTTTCAAGAACCGGAGTGTCTGATTCTCAAAATGATACCCTATTAAGAAAATTTTCGAAAGGTTATGCCTGTGAGTATATAAGAGCCCGATTTTTTCTCTCATTTGCATGAATAATACGATGCACCCAAAGATGTTCTCAGATATGAATGACTAATGAAGCCAGAGAAGCGAAATTGTGTAAGGGGCGTAGTTTTGCTATCTGCTTACGTGATTATACACCCTTATGCATTGCTTATATCCAACGCGTCTTAATTTAATTGAGTGCTGAACAACGAAACAAAACATGAGGGCAGTTCCGTATAGAATATTCGTATCACGACACTTTGTACCGCGTCACTTTATATACGACACTTTGTACCCGACACTTTGTACCGCGACTTGAGTGAGGCCGCGCGTTTTATTTTTACATTAAAACATATTTTTACATTAAAAAACGCTTAGGCTTAGTAAAAGTTTACGATAACGAGGCCGTACGGCTTAGCTAACGAGGCCGTACCGCTTAGCTAACGAGGCCGTACGGCTTAGCTAACGAGGCCGTACGCGGTACAAAGTGTCGCGGTACAAAGTGTCGCGGTACAAAGTGACGGGGTACAAAGTGTCGGGTACAAAGTGACGCGGTACAAAGTGTCGGTAATTCAGAATATTCTATTTCCATCTTTATCTCGGTTGAAAGGTTCCGAGAATTATCGGAGAAACAAAAAAGTTTGCGAGAATTTGGAGTGGTTGAGATATGCAGAATGAGTAATCGGTTTCTCCTCTGCATGAATTATGTAAAATACAGCGTTGTTGTTGTTGTTGTCGGCAAGCAGGGTGTTTCTCAGCACCCGCACAACTTTTTTCGAGCGCATAGATTTTTAGAATTTCAGAGTTCAACATTCAACTTTTCCAATAATTTGGACTTTCTTTACAAAAAATCTGAGAAAATTTTTTCCCAAGTGCATAGATTTTAATGTTTTTCTAGGTTTCTGAAGAGCGCATAGATTTTTTCACCCGCAGTGCGGGTCAGAGAAACACCCTGCCGGCAAGTATCCCGCATCGAAGACTTGGTCATGAACACTCTCTCTAATGAGAGAAGTTCTCGTGTTCTTCGGACAAGATGCGTCCGGAGAAAGGTTTTGATGTCCTTTGCAGTCCTGAGACTGTCATGCTGCACCTTGTGAGTCACGAGTGACCACTGTTGCCAGTGTGTTTCGAGTGTAAAATACAGCCGTTCCTATCTTTCTCCTCACATCGATATATCATCTATACAACGCCGAGATGAAGAATTTACTATTCCAGCTATTGAATTTTTTTTATTTAAAGCATTTAATTTCTAGAAGCGGAAAGCACTAGCTATAATCGGAGAGGATGAGAATGAAACGGGACAGTGGACCAGGCTGTTTCTTCCCAGCCGCTAATAGAGGATGCGATCAGGGCATTTGAATCACTAACTTTCTTGAATAGCGCATAAATTTAACCCGCAGTGCGGGTTCGAGAAAGACACAGTGAGTAATATGAGTGAAGAGCTTAGGCCATGTAGACCTTCTGATCACCTCTTTCCCTTTCATCTCCTTCTCACTCTTCCTTTTACCTATCTCTTTGTTTCCAATTCCTCCTGGTTCGAAGGCTGCAGCCAATCTTTTAGTAACATTTCTGGTTTTCAGGTTTCTCGCACAGGAGACAACGAAGACTCGAATTCCTCAGTCTCTCCGGCAGAGAACGGTGACGTCACGCGTTTTAAGAGTGTCTCGGAGCCTCCTACAAGCATGTTTACGCGCTCGGAAATGGGGAGAAAGATGAGCTCGACAGGAAGATTCACAGTCAGATCATTTGCGACTGTGAAAAAACGACCGTTCTTTGAGCGAGGAAGCCTAGAATAATGAAGAGCGTGCTGGAAACAAAAGGCATGGATGGAGAAATTCTCTAAACAATCCGCCGCTCAAAAGTGGTAATTTTTCGAAATTCCAACAGTTCTGAGGACTATGAGTCTCATTCAATGTTCTCAAGGCTTTGCATACAGTAACTGAATGTGATAAAGTAAATATGATTTGGACAAGTTTAGCATGATTAGAATTATGATACGTACATGGACACAGAACGGTAGAATATGGATCAACAAGTTTGATGTTGACGTCGAATAGACGATGATACTGTAAATAAGATGTGCGATACCGGAGTGAATAATACTTCCAGAACTAAGGTAATAGCAATACTTCCAAAACTACGGTAGGAGATGTAGATTGTTCTCATGAAAGATATAGATATTCGTTAAAACCTGGCTATGAGCAAGCTGAAGATTTAGCCTCTGAAAAGCAGAACGAAGTTTCAGAAGGAAAAAAGGTTTTTTAAGTTTTGAAAAAACAAATTTTAAACATAAATAACTAAAACTGTTGAGACTTCTGAGAGAAAAAAACCGCTATTTGAGCGGTGAGTCTATAAAATTATGAAGCTCTACCTTCTCTGCTCTCTGACACGCTCACTTATCATTATTCCAGACTCCCCCGCTCGAAGAGAGGGGTACTTTTATTTATTTTTTTTGAACAATAGCAAGTTTTCCTTTTTTAACTGGGATTTTGAACTTGATTCAATGAAGAGATTGAGAAGAAAGGTTCAAGTAACAGTTTCATAGTGAGGTACAAATGTACCTCTTCATAGAAAAATGAAGTTTTGTACTTATTTGCAAAATGAGTTATTTTAGGTTAGTGGACAAGAAAACAAGCCCGAGTGCTTAGAAGAGTCCAATGAGAATCCCGGAGCTATCGGTTGGTGTTTCACTTTGCGCAATCAGTTCAAGCGTGATTACAATAGACTGAAAAATGACTTCAAAACAAGCCTTTTTTTGTGAAAATGACTTCAAAACAAGCCTTTTTTGTAAAAATGACTTCAAAACAAGCCTTTTTTTGTAAAAATGACTTCAAAACAAGCACTTTTTTGTAAAAATGACTTCAAAACAAGCCTTTTTTTGTAAAAATGACTTCAAAACAAGCCTTTTTTTGTAAAAATGACTTCAAAACAAGCCTTTTTTGTGAAAATGACTTCAAAACAAGCCTTTTTTTGTAAAAATAACTTCTAAACAAGCCTTTTTTGTAAAAATGACTTCAAAACAAGCCTTTTTTGTAAAAATGACTTCAAAACAAACCTTTTTTGGATCAATGACCATCTTTCTTTGTTTGTTGAAGATATGGCCTCTAACTAAACTCTTTGAGCCTTCTTTTCCCATAAACTAAATGTTTTCCTTCAATTTCTCTTGTTGTTGTTGTCTTGCCTATAGGTCCTGTCGAGGGGAGTCCTTTTGGGATAGGTTGGTGGTGAGGATCCTTTTGAGTCCGGAGAGATTTTCTCCGTCTACACTCGCACCGCAGTCGGCGATCCTCTTGGCGAGACCCATTCGTTAACCGGAGAAGGGCAAGAGGTTATTTTACTGGCGCCTCGACTCGCCATTGAAAAGTATAGAGGAGTATCGGCTGATGTTTTGTCCGGTGGCATGCCCAGGCCGGTCCGGCATCGCCCTCCTTTGACGAGCTATACTACCCAGTTTGGTCCGCGGCGGGATTTCTCCCGCTACCTCCCAGCACGAATTCTTCGTAGGGAGGCGTCCCTCTATCCGCCACCTGAGGTCGCGCTCGATTCTGGACTGGATGATCCGGCTCCATCCGTGACAGGCTCTTAAGGCTTTAGAGTCACGAATGGCCACTGTGGAGCCGGATCAATTTCTCTTAACAAGAGAACAGTCTTGCATAATGAATGAGAGCAGGCTTGGTCAATAACCGAAGAGAAATGATGAATTGGATTTATATTTGCTGTTTAGTTCATCCGGGCGTAGCATCATGGTAGTGTATTCGATTATTGTACACTGTGCCCCAATTTCGAACCCCACCCCGGATAGATTGACCCAAACCGGGGGCTTTAAGAAATGTTTGTATTGCCTTGCCCGAACCAGGATCTCTCCAGTGCTGCTACACACAAAATAAGTGAAGCGGAAACCATCCACTGGTTCTACCCGGAGAACCCTTTCCCTAATTTTAGAGGAGCGCGTACTATGCAGGGTGATTCTCTTACCCGCACTGTTGGTAAAATCTATGCGCAAATCGTAAAATATATGCGCAAGTCGTAAAATCTATGCGCAAGTCTATGATGTATGCAAGTTATATCTTTTCTGGGTCTCTCCTGGGTCTGCCATTCCTTCAGTTTTATTTATTTGTACGTTTTTTTGCGGATGGTGAAAAACAGCCTGGTGCCATGCCGTGAGGTGGAAACAAGCGCGGAAAAGGGAAACATGTTAAAGTACTCGAATGAATAACAATTAGATCATTTTAGGCGGTAAATGTGTGCAATTCTCTGTGGGGGATAAGAATGAAGAGGCGCGGAGGAGTTTGGAAGGCGAAGGTAATGCCACCATCAATCTCAAGAGCTGGAGGTTTCTGAAATTTTTTTGTTTGAACATCTCATTCACTAGTTTTATGGAAAACAGAAGATAAGAACGTGGATCTCCCACTAACCGGTAATGAGTTTGGTGAATCCAAATCAGAGGTTAAATATGTCTTGATTTTTCAATAAGTCGATCGCTAAAGTAGGTTAACAGTTTCATTTTTAACTTTACGAAACAGGTTGAGGCAGAGTTATAGCTAATAAAACTTTCTTGTTAAGTAGAAGAAGATTTTTTTTTGTTCTTTCATTTTAGCTGTGGAGTTCACATGGTAGTCATTTTGAGTGAGGGAGAGGTTCGGTAGGTCATTTTGACTGAGAGAGAAGGTCGGTAGGTCGGTCGCCTTAGACTATTTTTGGCCAGTTGGCAGTTTACCTATGGTTGGACAAACAACTTTTGTGCAATTGTTCAAAATCTGCTACGAGAGATCGAAGTAGTTCCGAGAAATGAATAATTTTGTGGACTTCTCATAAAAACTCTTCGAGAAGTTTCGATTTCATAGTTCGCTATTCGAATCGAGAGAACTTTTAATTGAAAAATTCTGAAATGGAAGCCAATATTAGGTACATGAAGACATTGGAGCATCCTCCTATAATTGACTTCTACAGCCAGTCCTTGGATATGGATAATCCTATGCAGGTATCTTTTTCATAGTTTTGGCTGTTGAAATTTTTACGAACAAGTGTTCCGTCATGTTCAAGTCCTATCGTCTGCTCGCATAACTCTTTTTCCAAGTTTGGTGAGTATCTCATTCATTTTCAGGGGCAAAACCTGCTTCTCTCTTTTTCTCTCTCTCTTTTTTCTCTCCCTCTTTTTTACTATCTTTCTTCGCTCTCTTTGTCTCTTTAGAGAACTAAATTCTCTGAATTTCCTTCACACAGGCTTTTCCCGCTACATGCGGGCCTCCGTTTTTCTATGTATTACCAAAATTCTGTACTCGTTCGAAGCAGGTTAATGTTAATCTTTTTGCAGTTCTAAAGAAGTTCATGTATTTTGGTAATATATATTAATTGCCTGAAGTTGCAGAACGCCCGTCCATCGATGAGTCAGTTGATACATGGACAGAAAAGTATTCCTGAGGAGGAAATCGAAATCGCAGACTTTAAGGTTTGTTCCAGACATCTTCATAGTTCAACAAAGGTTCACTTACTATCACTGAAAAATCGATAATAATAATAAAAAATGACCGCTTTCCGAGCGGAAGAGTCTGGAATAAGGTGAAGCGAGTTAGAGGTTGAAGGAGAGCTTTTTACTATTTGAGACTCACTCGCTCAAAGAGCTATTTTTTCAAAATTTGCAACAGTGCAGGTTACTTTTAAAAGTCTCCAGTTCATAGACATGGTAAGTTTTCCAGTAGATACCCGGAAGCATTTAGACATTTTTCGAGACCTCTTCTCAATCTTCTTTGCTTTGAATCCCAAAAATTATATCATTTTTGAAGGTTCGCACCAGTAAAATTATGTAGATCTTCTCTCAACTTGAAATCAGGGGTTAAATGGTTACCGGACCAGCTATGTTGGCGCAAACATGTTCGTGCCGAGAATGATCTACATTATCTTCTCCTTCCGTTCTGTTTCACTTTTTCTCTACTTCTCTTTCCACTTTTCTTGCCTTTCCCCATTCCTTTTTCCACTCGCTCGGCGCGTACAAACATTTCTTAGACGGGCCTCATTTAACAACTGCTTGAAACAGACTTTTTGGTGAAGAAGTTACAGGACAAAACAGAAAAAAAAGTTTTCTGTCAAGTTTTTTATGTTAATTCAAGAAGTTAACATTTGATTTTCTTACTGTGGGTTCCAATTTTTTCCGAAGCGAAAGAGTCAGGTAGATGTCTGGGAAATAAAGACGTTCTCAAGGAATATGGTGATGAAAGGTGAAAGGATTAATCATCACAAAACACATGTGGGAGAGCCCCCAGAAATCAGAGGTAGATGGAGAATTCGAAGTTTTAGTTTTATTTAGTAGACAATGAAGAGAGAGAGAAAGAGAGAGAGAGAGAGATAGATGGAGAATTCGAAGTTTTAGTTTTATTTAGTAGACAATGAAGAGAGAGAGAGAAAGAGAGAGAGAGAGAGATAGATGGAGAATTCGAAGTTTTAGTTTTATTTAGTAGAAAATGAAGAGAGAGAGAGAGAGAGAGAGAGATAGATGGAGAATTCGAAGTTTTCGTTTTATTTAGTAGACAATGAAGAGAGAGAGAGAAAGAGAGAGATAGATGGAGAATTCGAAGTTTTAGTTTTATTTAGTAGACAATGAAGAGAGAGAGAGAAAGAGAGAGAGAGAGAGATAGATGGAGAATTCGAAGTTTTAGTTTTATTTAGTAGACAATGAAGAGAGAGAGAGAAAGAGAGAGAGAGAGAGATAGATGGAGAATTCGAAGTTTTAGTTTTATTTAGTAGACAATGAAGAGAGAGAGAAAGAGAGAGAGAGATAGATGGAGAATTCGAAGTTTTAGTTTTATTTAGTAGACAATGAAGAGATAGAGAGAGAGTGAGGTAAGAGAAAGGCAAACAATGGGGTTCATTGCATTAAGTGAAGAGTAATGACAGAAAACGTATAAAGTATGAGGAAAGGCTTACTGGGTGTGGGCACGGGTTATATGTATATTATTGAGAAGGCAAAGGAAGTTCTGTACGCACTGAGACTGTACTGAGAAACGAACTGTTTGAGCAACTCATCAGGAAATTGACCTTTCCCCGTTGAATCAACGGAGGGAATTAGTCGGGCAAAGAGTAATATCTGCTCTCTCTCTACATCGAAGTTTCGAGATGATTTATGTGTTCTCTACGTTTGCCTGTAGTTCGAACTTGAGTTATATCGAGATGGGATTGACGAGGGAAAATATCAACTGAGATTCTTCAACAGTTCAGACGAATTCCTGAGAACAAATGCTCAGTTATAGAAGTTTAAGGCAGTGATATTGGGGTGAGAAGAAATAAGATGGAGAAGAGGGATTGGCTCGATACTTCTCCGTGGGCTGAAATTATTTCCATGCGTTCGTTTATATTCCTGATACGTACTTCTTTCTTCTTCTTCTTCCTAGCGTTATTCCCGCTGAAGAGCGGGGTCCGCTGTGTAGATAGCACTTCGCCACATCATACGATTCGAGGCGTCTTCGGCTATCAGCCCGATAGCCGCCATGTCTTGTTCTATGGTGTCTCTCAATCTAAGCTTCGGTCTACCTCTTGATCTTCTACCCTGGATTTCTATGTTCCAAGCAGACTTGGGAACGGAGTCAGGATTGGATCTCAGCATAATAATAATAATAATAATTTAATAATAATAATTTTATTGTCATCGTTACATGATTATACAATTGATTGCACAGTAAAAATCGAAAACAAATATAATTTACAATGGCAAAATAAGAAGTAGCAACTGGGCTACTAATAATTAAACAACTGACGAGAAAAAAATCAAAAATTCAATTCATTTAAGAACTTCCTGGCCTTGGGAAGTGATAAGCTAAAAAAACAAACAGGAAGATCATTCCACTCTCTAATTATCCTATAAGGAAAGAATGATTGAAATCGATTTAAACGGCAAATAGGCATACGAAGTTTCCATGTATGACCACGGGTGAATCTACTTCTAGGAGCAAGAGGAAGGATCTTGCCAATAGGAATGTCTATGTTATGATGTACTATTTTATAAAGTATCATCAAATCGTTTGTCAGTCGACGTTTTCTAAGGCTCAAGCTTCTTAATAATTTCAATCGTTGACTATAAGGGATATTCATACAGGCACGTTTGAAAATTTCTCTAGTAAATTTCTGCTGAATTTTTTCTATTTGCTTAGATTGGGTTATGCTTCTAGTGTTCCAGATCTCGCAAGCATATTCCAGTATTGGTCTCACGTAAGTCTTGAAAAGATTCATGAGAATGTTGACGTTCAGAGTGCGAAAAGATCTTAGTATCAGGAATGTTATAGAAGAGGCTCTACTACACATACTCTTTACATGCGCTTTGAATGAAAGATCACTTGAAATTAAAACCCCTAGATCTCTAAACTGTTTCACTTCCGGAAGAGAGTGACCATTTACAGAGAAATTGAAATCAGGATGTTTAATTCCCAAACGCATGTAACGCGTTTTATTTGGAGAAATAGTAAGACCCCATGAGGAAGACCAAGTAGAGAGAACATCTAATGATCTCTGCAGCAGAGATGCGTCATTCATAGTGAACAATTTGGCATCGTCGGCATAAAGAGTGCAATGAACGCCTGCTGGAAGTGACTGAGGAAGATCATTTATATAAAGTAGAAACAATAAGGGCCCTAGGACAGATCCTTGAGGAACCCCAGAGAGAACAGGATAGGAGGCTGAGAAAGATGAAGCTACCATCACAGCTTGCGTTCTTTGAGTCAGGAAAGCTTTGAAGAAATTAAGCAGGCATCCTGTTATACCAAAAGAAGACAGTTTTAAAAGCAAGGAGTTAATGGGCACAGTGTCGAACGCTCTACTGTAGTCTACGAAGACAGTGGAAATATATGAAGAACTGGACTGATTAAGAGTCTTGTGCCACTTAGAAATTGACATAATCAGTGCTGAAGAGCAAGATCTTTGTGAGCGAAAGCCATGTTGGAATGGGCTTAACAAGTTGTTTCTATCCAGATAAGAGTGGAGAGAAGAACACACTATCTTTTCTAGGACTTTACTGGTACAACAAGTCAGAGAGATCGGCCGGTAATTGTTTGGATCGCTCATGTTCCCCTTTTTCTTATAGATAGGCTTGACCCAAGCTTGACGCCATATGGTTGGGCATGTACCATGAAGTAGAAAACTATTGAATAAGATAGCTAGTGGAGATGCAATGCTTGTAGCTGTCCCTATTAGAAAAGAGTATGGAATGTTGTCAGGAGAAGTAGAGTTAACATTCTTCAACTTAGAAAGACACTTAAACACGATTGGAGCACTTACATCTATAAAGTCAACTTGTTGGTCAGTAAGTGGCAAGACTGTGCGTAATGAAGCATCAGGGCCAGTTGCCGTAAAAGATGCTGAGAACACAGCAGCTAGAATTTCAGCTATTTCGGCGTTTGAAGTTACAGTACTTCCTGTTTCAGGGTCCTTAAGAGGACCAACCAGACAAGGAGATTTTAAACGTTTGCTGACAAAGGAGAAGAAATGTTTTTTAATCTTAGAAGTAGCAACTCGTGCTTCTTGGTCAGCTTGAAACTTTCGAATTGCTCTGCGCAGCTCAATCGATCTTCTGAGGTAGGGTTGAAAGCCTATCCGCCTTGCTTGTTTGTATAGGTGGCTACTAGAACGTAGAAGACTCAGGATATGCTTAGGGTAGCGAGTCTGCTTATGAGAAACTACTCTCAGAGGAACTGTTCTAGAAATCACGTCCTGAACAACTGAAAGAAAAGAATCATATAGATAATCTGAATCAGAGGAAAAACAGAGTGTGGAGGTCCAGTCATACGAAGATAGAATAGAGTTGGCGAGATCAAAGTTACAGCGTTTGAAATCTAAGTAGGTCTTCTTGTGTTTAATTCTTCTAGGGACACGGAGCTCGAATTTAACAAGGTTATGGTCCAGTGTAGGTAGGGGTGGAAGAACGAGACACTCTGGGATGAGTGCACTGTCAGTAGTGAAGACAAGGTCCAGAACACTGTTACCTCTGGTTGGAACATCAACTCTCTGCGTTAGTCCCAGAGAATTGGAGAAGTAGAGAAGAGAGTCGGAATGTTTTGTATGAGGAGTAGAAAGAGAATGAGTATACCAATCAATTTCTTTGCAATTGAAGTCGCCACAGACAAAAAGAGGATGATTTGAAGCAGACATAACTGAAGAGATTTCTGAAAGGCATTCATCGAAGGAATCGATAGAACAAGAAGGACTACGGTAAACCAAACTGAGAAGAAAAATGAAATCTCTACATTTAACTTCACATATGAGGAGTTGACAGAAAACGGAATAGGAGCGAGAAGATATGAGCGAAGCAGTCAAATGAGAACCCAGTAGTAGAAGTACTCCACCCCCAGGAAAGCTATCGATCCGATCACTACGGAAGACAGAGTAATTGCCTCCTTGAGACAAAGAACAATCATGAAGTCTCTCAGGAGAAGCCCAACTCTCGGTAATACAGAGCATGTCAACACGGTTCGTTGAGAGGAAGAAGTCTAGAATATCTAGTTTAAATGGCAGAGAACGGAAATTGACGAGAAAGCAAGAAAGTGGAGAAGAATCAAGGCAGACATCATCAACAGTAGTAAGCTTAACATTCAATGGGCAAGCAGGCTTTATCGGTTTGTCTCAATGTTTCACCGACTCAGAAGATGTTGGAGGCTTCTCTTTCTTGCTAGCATTATCGGTGTCGTCGCCTTCACTCTCATCGGAAGTTTCATGTAGAACCGCCAGACTCTTCGAGCTCCTACCGGTACTCTTCACAGAAGCTCCGCGAGTTGAACTGCGCAGTTGGCGTGTGGTAATCGTCTTGCTTTTGGGCTTAGAGGTGCCACGACTCGGAGTAGGGCTGTGCGTCTTCTGGGAGACCTGACTCGATCGGCTGAGAGAAATTTTATTTGATGATCTGGAAGCAGAGGGTGCATCAGTCAACACAGGGGCACCGCTTGCCGCGGGCCCCGAAAATTTCTGTATATTGTTAACAGACCTTTCAGGCAATGGTCGTGGATTCATGAGTTTTACAACTTTTTCGTCTCTCACAACGTACCTCAGTTCGCCACACTCCGCGTTCATCTTACCGGCCTCTCTCCTCGCCGCAGTCTCTTGAGCGATCTGCTCTGGTGTAAGGTCACGTCTGAAGTATGCGTGAGGAAGGTCGCGGAGTTCGGGATGCTTCTTGAAACGTGCGAAAGAAAGGAAAAGCTCTCTGAGAGAATTAGATGGAAATTGGATTTTTAGAATTCGCATCACTGAATTCCCGTGGCGATGTGCACTCACTTTACCGCTTCTGAGCGCATCTTTCAACTCCTGCTTATCCGACATTTGAATAATTGATGAAATGAAACGCATATCGTTCTTATCTGTCTCTTCTGCCGTACTTTTTTCTGGGTAACCTTTCAAGACTGCTCTCTGTGATTTCTCAAAATAAACGTCTTTTTCAGCATAGACCACAGAAGCAACTGCAGATGCCACCTGAGCATAGCTCATTACATGTTGCTGGTTTTGAGCTGAAACTGTTTGACCTGTAGGCAATAGCTGACGGAACTCGGCTACGAGACTAGTGAAAGTGTCCATCATTTTGTTCATCATATTCATTTGGGCAGCATTTGCTGCTCGCTGTTCTCTAACCATCTCATTGATTGTCCCGAACAGTAGAGATTCCATAGGCGAGAGCGAGGACGTATCGATTTTCTTATCCATTGCGCGAAGAGAGATGTGTCCTGTGTCCAATCACAAAAGAAGAAAGAACTCGAGAAGAATGAAGTGAGTGAACACAGTCACAGACGGGATAAGATAAGAAGAGAGATGTGTCCTGTGTCCAATCACAAAAGAAGAAAGAACTTGAGAAGAATGAAGTGAGTGAAAACAGTCACAGACGGGATAAGAAAAGAAACTGAAGCGAATCTTCTGGTGGAGACTTTTGAAAGCAGTGATAGAGGTAGACAACAAGTTAGAAGAAGCTCTTGATTCTTATGCAGCCGAACTGCACTTCCTTGTGCTTTTTTGATACCCTTCAACGAGTCAAATCCTTCTTAAGTGCTCGAAACCACGTCACAAGTACGATTATGTGAAAGAAAATCCTTCAATCGTAATCAGCAGTTTCAACCAGCCACCAGACTGAAATGAAAGGCCTGACCGGTATAGAAGGAAATAACACGCGAAATGGGAAAATCAATCAAGAACAGAGCAATGAGAGAGCAACCACTCAATGCGTGATCAGGAAGCGTAGCATGTGTCCGTACCACCTAAGCCTGGACTCTCTGAGTTTTTCGGGTAATGGGGCGACTCCTAAACGAGCTCTTACCGTTTCGTTGCGAATCATGTCTTTCCGGGTGACTCCGAGGCTCCATCTCAACATCTTCATTTCCATTACATGGAGCATCTGTTGGGTCTTTGCTGTTGAAGGAGTGCATTCGAGTCCATATACATAGAGCAACTGGTCGTATGACTGATTTATAGATCTTACTTCTCAGTCGATCAGACATGCGTCTGTCGCATAGGATACCAGTCGATTCCCTCCATTTGAGCCATGCTGTGTTGATTCTGGCACTGAAAGCGGTTGTTGGGTCCCCGTCTGTGGATATTTGAGAACCCAAATACTTGAAGTGCTCGACTTTCCGTAGTTCAGTGTTGTGTAATTTTATGGAGCTTGGGTCTTGGATTGTACTCGATGTTCCAGCTTCAAGATACTCGGTCTTCAATGTTCCAGCTTCAAGATACTCGGTCTTCAATTCCAGCTTCAAGATACTCGGTCTTCAATACGTACTGCGCTTTATAAAGTGCAGCGGAGGGTTTGATACAGGGTGTTTCTTAGCACCCGCAGCACTTTTTTAGAGCGCATAGATTTTTAAAATTTCAGAGTTCAACTTTCCATTTTTCCAATGATTTGGACTTTCCCTACGATGAAACAGAGAAAAAAAATTTCCAACCGCATAGAATTCAATGTTTTTCGGGATTTTTTGAGAGCGCATAGATTGTTTTCCCGCGGTGCGGGTCAGAGAAACACCCTGGTTAGATAACTCAATCATAGCTCACCAAACTTGATAAATTTCTCTCGGTCGTCCGCCTGATCCCCAGAAAAAGTTTTCGAAGTTGAAGAAATTAGAACAGAAAATTATCTTTGAATGTTCGTAAGTCAAATAAATGTCGAGTTTTGAAATCCGGCTCGTCAACTAAATGTCGAGTGTTGAAATCCGGCTCGTGCTACGTCGATTAGAAGATCAACTGACCCTGGAAAACAGAACAACGTTGTTTTTTGGATTCCCCATTTCTCTTCCCCTCCTCTCTCTCTCCGGTCACCCGCCTGGTAAATTTTTTTTTCAACACATCTTGGTGAGCTATGAACTCAATGCTTTGTAGAGATAAATTTTAGTTGTGGCAGCTATCAAAGAGTAGAATGAAACATTCTCTGAGGCTCAAAAGGGAGGGCGCGAGAGACTAAGTAGATCAGTGGGTATTCAATAGCACAAAACAACGATTTCAAAGAGATTCTGGAGAATGGTTGAGAAGAGAGATGTGTTGAAGGCACAGACAGACGATCTTCTCGAGGGGCAGGGAGGATCCAATCGAACCGGAGATGGCGACCAATCCGTTCATGACCATTCCAGGTATTGCAACCAATCCGTTCATGACCATTCCAGGTATTCCGTTCATGACCATTCCAAGTATTTCAACCAATCCGTTCATGACCATTCCAAGTATTCCAACCAATCCGTTCATGACCATTCCAAGTATTCCAACCAATCCGTTCATGACCATTCCAAGTATTCCAACCAATCCGTTCATGACCATTCTAGGTATTCCAACCAATCCGTTCATGACCATTCCAAGTATTCCAACCAATCCGTTCATGACCATTCCAAATATATAAAAAAGAGAGTAAAAAAAAAGAGAGAGGAGAGAGAGAGTGTGGGCTTATAACGCTGGAGGGTCGAGAGCTTCAACGACTTCCTCCAGTGTCTCAAAGGAAGATCCACCCGTTGGGCAAGACAACAACAACAACATGACCATTCCAAGTATTCCAACCAATCCGTTCATGACCATTCCAAGTATTCCAACCAATCCGTTCATGACCAATCCAAGTATTCCAACCAATCCGTTCATGACCATTCCAAGTCTTCCAACCAATCCGTTCATGACCATTCCAGGTATTCCAACCAATCCGTTCATGACCATTCCAGGTATTCCAACCAATCCGTTCATGACCATTCCAAGTATTCCAACCAATCCGTTCATGACCATTCCAAGTATTCCAACCAATCCGTTCATGACCATTCCAAGTATTCCAACCAATCCGTTCATGACCATTCCAAGTATTCCAACCAATCCGTTCATGACCATTCCAAGTATTCCAACCAATCCGTTCATGACCATTCCAAGTATTCCAACCAATCCGTTCATGACCATTCCAGGTATTCCAACCAATCCGTTCATGACCATTCCAGGTATTCCAACTAATCCGTTCATGACCATTCCAAGTATTCCAACCAATCCATTCATGACCATTCCAGGTATTCCAAACAATCCGTTCATGACCATTCCAAGTATTCCAACCAATCCGTTCATGACCATTCCAAGTATTCCAACCAATCCGTTCATGACCATTCCAAGTATTCCAACCAATCCGTTCATGACCATTCCAAGTATTCCAACCAATCCGTTCATGACCATTCCAGGTATTCCAACCAATCCGTTCATGACCATTCCAAGTATTCCAACCAATCCGTTCATGACCATTCCAGGTATTCCAACAAATCCGTTCATGACCATTCCAAGTATTCCAACCAATCCGTTCATGACCGTTCCAGGTATTCCAACCAATCCGTTCATGACCGTTCCAGGTATTCAAAGGCATAGAATGCCAAAGCGGAAAAAACTTTCAAACCGATAGTAGTTTATAACGAAAGTTGTGCATAAAAAGATGTGTATATGAAACATGTTTCGTTGATTTTTTTGAAATAGTCAATTTCATTCAATTATTACTATGGTATAATCTATGCGCAAGTCTATGCGTTTAGTAAAAGAGTTATGAATTCGTCTTCATTGTTTGTATGACGTTTTCTATTCTTCCGCACTCACTAGGTCTCTCTTCATAGTCTGTGGTCTACTCGGGATTAGTATTTGTGATCTGGACGGTTATTTTGTGCATTGTAAGAAACAGCTATATCAAGCAGGGGTTAAATATTTACCGGCCCAGCGATGATGGCGCATACATGTTCGCGCCGAAAGTGATCTACATTCTCTTCTGCTTCAGTTCTATTTTACTTTTCCTCTACTTTTTTCACTCTATTTGCCTTTCCCCATTCCTTTTTTCAACTCTCTCGGCGCGTACAAACATGCCTTAGACCGGTCTCATTTAACGCCTGATATCAAGTCTTGCGATCCATTTAGTGTACAGTAAGTACAGTAAACTAAATATTGGTTTGAATCAAGTTTTTTCAAGAGTATAAATGCTATTCCTTTGCTAAAGATTTTTTTAAAGTTGTGCTAAGGCTACTTTTCACAGCTCAAACCTGACTATGGCTTTGAAATTTTTTATGAGGGGGGGGGGGGATTGGAAGTTTGAAGTATTAGTTTGACGTCGTTAGTCCACTTATATTTTTCTCCAGAAGGATTGTGAACGTAACTTTATCACGATTTTTATCTGCTAACCAACGTTTTTCCGCAAAGCAACGTTGTTTTTGTTTGTGAAAAGAGCGGAGTTTCTCTGTTTATTTTTTTTCTTGATTTTTTCCCCTTGTTTTTCTTTCTAATTGTATTCTTCTCTGTCTGTTTCAAGTTTTTTTCCTCTACAGTAATCGAGCGTTAGGTGACATATACACTTTGTTTTCATTCTCAGTGTTCTACACTACATTGGCATTTTCCGAAAAGGAAGCAAAACAATGTTTGTGTCTTTTTTTCAGAAATAAGTAACAAAAAAGTTTTTTTTCTTCGAAAAGACAACGAAAATTCTGTTCAGATTAGAGAAATTCGCGCCCCCGTCCTCTTCTTCGCCCAGGGTAAAGTTTGGTTGGGTGCAGGGGGTATTCGTGAGATGCCTCCTCAACATCTTCGGGGTCATGCTCTATCTCAGGATCTCATGGGTGGCGGGCCAAGCCGGAATAGGTTAGTGTGTGTCTACTTTAGATAGCTAATAGAACCATTAAATATTTTGGAATGAACAGACGAGGGGAGAAAAAATTGTTTTGGTCTCTAAATCAAATGACCAGTAGGTTATAGGAGCTCTTTGATAAATTGCATCAAGGTTGTATGCGATCTTTCTGTGAGTTTTTAGAGGGTCTTGTTTTTGGAATTAATTCGGTCCGTGTTTTAAGGAGCTCTCAGAATTAAACTCAGTCCGTCGCTCTTTTGAAATATAATAACTTTCTTTGATTAAGGACTCGGTGCCTTGATTGTGCTGTTAGCCTCAGTTGTGACGACCCTGACCGCTCTCTCAACGTGCGCCATCTGTACGAATGGAGATGTAAAAGGAGGCGGCGCTTATTTTCTTGTTAGTCCCTGAAAGAGGCGGGGTTTTAGCATGAAGAAGGAGTGACTGGTTTTTTATTTGCCATAAATTTTCGCTGGGTGATGAATGGGGACTGCGACATGAAAATTCAAATAAAGAGTACTTACGAAAATTGGAAATATGAACTTAGCTAGCATCCAAATTTCAATAAACATTGGAAAAATATTATGAAAATGAAATAATGCGGGTAACCGCCGACGATGTGAAGACGGTAATGGTTTGTTTCATCTTTGTTCGTCAGATCTCTCGATCTCTCGGACCAGAATTCGGCGGATCCATCGGGTTGATATTCTCAGTTGCCAATGCAGTCGGAGCTGCAATGTACATCGTCGGATTCGCGGAAACAGTAACTTTTTTCTATTTTTCATGATTTTAAGTTGAAATCAGGGGTTAAATAGTCATGTGAGAAGTTCTGTCGGCGGGCCTCTGTTTTTCCAAATCATAAGGGGGGACCCTTATGTGAAAAAAGATAAGGGGGACCCTCATGTGAAAAAAGAAAACACGGCGGGCCTCTGTGCCTTTTTTCTTGCGAACTGAAAAAACCTTTGGTTGAAATCATTCCTGAATGAAGCAGACTTTTTTTGTGAAATGTTCCAAAGATAGCGCTTTACAAAGTTATTGGAGAAATAGAATCCTCAACGCAAAAAAAAAATTGCAGATGTTTTTAGTAGTTGTTTTTATTCATCAAAGAAACCTGCATGTATTCTATTCATGAACTATTCGAAAGATGGTATACAGCCACTTCTTCTTCTTCCTCGCGCTTGTTCCCGCCTCGCGGCAGGGTACGCGCTCCCCTGAGATGCATTTCATTTCTTTATTCCAAGCACATGAGATATCATGAAAACACAAACAAGAACAAATTTAAATGCATGGACTTTCTTCTAAGTGGCGGTGTTTAGGGGTTGTGGTATAGATGAAAAAAGGGGGGGGGGGTGATATACTTAAAGTCGACAATTATATTAGTCATGAACGAAAGGTTTAGGTAATATCTTTTCAGTAGGCAGAGATAATAATTGTTTTTTGAAAATAGCAGTATTAGGTGTACTGACGATCTCAAAAGGTAATGAATTCCATACTGATATGCAGGACAGACCTATCCTGGTAGAACCAGTGGCTGCCTGCTAGATCACTGCTAGTGTGATTAGCAGCAGTGGGGAGAGTCAAATTCGTGCATGAGTACTACCAACATTTCTTAACCCCCTTGGTTTGGGTGGATCTGTCCGGGGTGGGAGTCGAACTCGGGACTCTTCGCACAATGGTCTATCACACTACCACTATGCCACGCCCGGACATGGTATACAGCCACTACAGTGAAAATATTCTCTCTAATCGCTCTGAGCTGTTTCTTTTCTCCTGTTGTTGCCGGCAAGCAGCCCGCATCGAAGACTTTTGGTTATGAACACTCTCTTTGATGAGAGAGGTTCTCGGGGGAGAGGATCTTTTCTCTCTTTGATGAGAGAGGTTCTCGGGGGAGAGGATCTTTTCTCCTCAATTTCTTCTATGCAATAATTTGATTAACCGTCGGGTCGTTTTTCAATCCTTTTGTTGTTGAGGTGCGAGATTTGATGCGGGAAATGGAAATGCAGATCATAGATGGAGGAATGAATGATGTCCGCATTATTGGAATCGGTGACTTTCTTGCTAGAATTACTTCATTTCGATAAGCGCAGAATTCGGTCTTTTTCGTCCTTTCAGTTTCGACGGGAAAAGCCTTGCCAATCGTGTTATGTACTTGAAATACTCTCTCATCTACCTAAAATTGGTTTGTTTAATCGTGTTATGAACTTGAAATACTCTCTCATCTACCTAAAATTGGTTTGTTTAATCGTGTTATGAACTTGAAATACTTCCTCATCTACCTAAAATTGGTTTGTTCAATCGTGTTATGTACTTGAAATACTTCCTCATCTACCTAAAATTGGTTTGTTCAATCGTTTTATTTACTTGAAATACTTCCTCATCTACCTAAAAAATTGGTTTGTTCAATCGTGTTATGTACTTGAAATACTTCCTCATCTACCTAAAAAAAAATTGGTTTGTTCAATCGTTTTATTTACTTAAATTAATTCTCATCTACCTAAAATTTGTTTGAGTAATCAAATGATTCTTTGAAAACTGGATAGTGGTTTGTTCACATATATTATATTTGACAACACTTTCGAAAAAGCCTTAAAGACTTTCTCCTTGTCTGGGTGCTCAAGCAATTCCTAGTTAAAGAATTTCGACCCAAATGAGTGATGTAGAGATTACACCCATCGGGGATTACAATATAGTTTCTCACGTTAACACGCGGCGGGGAAAACAATGCGAAGATAAAAATCGATTTTCCAAAGAAGAGAAAAAAATATTACCGCTTGTAGATCAGTCATATTCACTGTCAACAACTGGGAAAAAATGACCGTATAGCGAGCGGAGTATAATAAGAATGAAAAGGGAGTGAGTCTCTACAGTCTATATCTATCAAATTGTCAAGTCTCTCTTCTTTCTCTGTCTTTTACATCTAGCTAGCTTCTCAGTTTTACAGTTGCAACTAACTATAGTTTTGTTTTTTTAAATCGAAATTCTTTATTACCATAGGACAGCTTGTAAGGCCACCGCTTATATGGAATTATGAAATAGGACGGGAAAATGGGGAATAAGAGAATCAATTTCCGTTGGTGTCCACTGTTGCTGTTGACAACTGAAAGTTCGGTAGCGTTATGAGATTCGAGAGGTCGATCTCTTCTAGAGCCTTGCCGAATGCTTCGATATCTTGAATCTTTTTGAAATTATCTGTAACTTTATTCCATAAAGTTGTTATTGATGTGGCCGGCTGCTACCATCCTCGAAGAACGAGATCCACATGATATTCTCTTCTCAATTTTTCTTTTAATGTTTACATCTTTTCTGCTTTTTCTCATTATTCTAAGCAGTCCACTCGGAGTGCGATCGTTTTTCAAGTTTTAAAGATGTACTTGTGTGAGACCTAATGTGTTAGAAGAACGCGATGCTGCTTCAGTCACCTGCGTCGCTCTTCTCGCGATAGTCTTCATCGGTACGGAGTTCGAGTCACGAATGCAAATGGTCCTGCTTGTGATCCTCGTCCTCTCCCTTGTCAACTATGCAATTGGGTCATTTCTCCCGCCAGGAGAGGAGGTCTCGCTCAAGGGAGGCACTGGATATAGTTGTACGTTCAATCTTTATCTCTCTCTCTCTCTCTCTCTCTCTCTCTCTGTGTGTGTGTGTGTTTTTCTATTTATAGTTCTCTTTCTGTCTTTCTTTTTCGTGCTATGTCTCAGCACTCTTTTTTCTCATTAGTCTAATTTTCATTAGAAGTCACTGGAAGAAACGTATATGCAATTTTTCGTTTAAAGTATGTCACAATGAACCGGAAATTAATCTCAGTGAAAATTATGAAGACATCGTGGTCTTTTAAGCATGTCAAGTTTTACGGAGGTTGTTGCTTCATTACAGGCAGTGTGTTTCTTAGCACCCGCACAATTTTTTTCAAGCGCATAGAATTTTGAAATTTAAAAGTTCAAAATTTCCAATGATTTGGACTTTCCCTACGAAAAATCTGAGAAAATTTTTCTCTAAGCGCATAGATTTCAATTTTTTTCCCGGCGGTTTTTGGAGAGCGCATAAATTTTTTAAACCCGGAGTGCGGGTCATAGAAACATCCTGATTACAGGGAACACCTTCAGAGAGAATATCTGGCCGGCATTCAGAGAGGAGGACTTCTTCTCCGTCTTCGCTGTCTACTTCCCTGCAGCGACGGGCATCATGGCTGGAGCGAACATATCGGGAGATCTAGCTGATCCTCAGGCACGCTTCTTTTGGTGTCTTTACGAAAAAAATGTCCGAAAACTCCGATTTCCGGTTTATTGATCCGTTTTAGCAAGCAATTCCGCTCGGGACACTCTCGGCGATCGCTCTCACGACAGTGGTGTACCTGATATCGGTCTTGATGACAGGTTAAAGCAACAGCTTCAGTTGATTCAGTAAAACTTGATTTTTTCGGGATCTTTACCTTTTTCCTCAGAAGAAGGATTCTAACCAATGGTGAAAATCGTGTAGATTAAAAAGAGAAAAAAATTGATATTCAAGAAACGGATGACTTTGGAAAAAGGCCGAGGGTGGGTGATGGAAGAGAGCATACAATTCAAGCGAAGGCCGAGGGTGGGTGATGGAAGAGAGCATACAATTCAAGCGAAGGCCGAGGGTGGGTGATGGAAGAGAGCATACAATTCAAGCGAAGGCCGAGGGTGGGTGATGGAAGAGAGCATACAATTCAAGCGAAGGCCGAGGGTGGGTGATGGAAGAGAGCATACAATTCAAGCGAAGAAACATATTGTTCATATCACTAGTTTCGTTTTAAAAAAATTTTAATTTGTAGGAACTTGCATTTGACGTGAAGAGTGGGCTAGAAGAACACCTCTTCACTCAGATTTATTCTTTTTTTCCTCTCTTTTTCTAGATCGCTCTCTTTCTCAGTCTTTCTTACCCTATATCTTTCTCTCCATCTCTTATCTCTCTGTCTCTCTCTTTCCATTTCTCTTTTTATCTCTCTTTCTCTCCGTCTCTCTCTCTCTCTTTATTTCCCTCTCTCTTTCTCTCTCTTTTTTTCTTCCTCTCTCTTCCTATCTCTTTCTCTTTCATTCCCTCTCTTTCTACCTTTTCTCTCCCCTTTTCTCTATCTCTCTTTCTCTCCCTCTCTTTCTCTTTCCTCTCTGTTTCTCTTTCCTCTCTCTTTCTCTCCCTCTCTCTTTCTCTACCTTTCTCTATTTTTCTGTTTCTCTCTTTCCCTTTCTATTTATCTCTTTTTCTCCTTTTCTCTCTCTCACTTTTACTTCCTCTTTCTTTCTCTCTCCTCTCGATGTCAAAAGTATTTCTGAAGAAGATTTCAAGTCAAGGTTCGTCATGTGTGAGAGATGCGAACGGCGTCTCCTTCCCTGAATTCTCCTCCGAGGGAAAATTCATTCCACCTGATTGTGCTTTGAATGGAACGTGTCCTTTTGGTCTTATGAATTACTTCCAGGTGAGCGAATATATATGTAACTTTTATCATTGAGTCCTTCAACGAGAAAGAAAATTTCACGTTTTTGTATGTGTATCTCTCAAAACTTCTATCTCGTTCTTTTCCCTATTTCTTCTTTTTTATAGGTAAAGTTTTGAGTTTTTACAAGATTTGGACGTACTTTTCCAGAATTTAGGAACAGGCGTTAAATGAGGCCGGTCTAAGGCATGTTTGTACGAGCCGAGCGAGTGGAAAAAGGCAAAAAGAGTGAAAAGAGAGGTATAGATTAAGTGAAACAGAACGGAAGGAGAAGAGAATGTAGATCATTCTCGGCGCGAACATGTATGCGCCAACATAGCCGGTAACCATTGAACCCCTGTTTAGGAACGAAGTTTGAGTACTTTTTGCTTCAGCTGTTACACAGACTCGTAGATAGATGTAAATGGCAAGAATCTTAACAAAAACGAAGGTATAACTTCCTTTTCTCTGAAGACGTGACAAAAGAATTCACCAAAATGATATGGTTGGGGTTGTTATCAAGGAAAAATAGCTATCCTAGTTGTTGAAAAGGGGATGAAGGTCAGAGAGTCAGAGACAAGTGTAGGCTATTTCTCACAGAGTACGCAGTAAGAAAGATGTCTTAAGGTGATGGAAATGTCCAGTATCTGGGGTCCACTTATAATAGCGGGAATTTTCGCGGCGACGCTCTCCTCTGCACTCGCAAGTCTTGTCTCCGCCCCCAAAGTCTTCCAGGTAATCGATCGATACAATATGTCAATAAGTTTTTCAAAACTTCCAAACAGTTGAAGAGGTAACGGTAATACATAGAGAAAAAAGGTTGAGTTTAAAGTTGACAACGAGAAAAAAGGTTGAGTTTAAAGTTGACAACGAGAAAAAAGGTTGAGTTTAAAGTTGACAACAAATTCGCTCTAATTTCTCGATAGTCTGTCTTTCCACACGGCCTGTAAAGCAATATATATGTATAATATAAAGCAATATAAATGTCAATGTAAATAAAATGAAAATAAGTGTAAAGCAATATATATAATAGCAATATAAAACGAAATAACACGGCCTGTTATTGCTGTATTAAGTGGTCGGATAACAATTTTCAACTCAGAAAAGGCATGTTTGATAGAACAGTTGGTTTTAATATGTGATCGAGTCAAAAGTTATGAATTTTTAGGGTTTGAAAATTTGTTTATCGGAGGGAGAAATGCAAAGTTTGATGTTGTATGTGGAAAAAGAGTTCTTTCTTATTCCTGTCCTAACTTCATCTACACCAGTAACGAAAACTCTCGGACGGCAACCTATGAAACCCAAAGTTTTCTTGTTTTCTTTTTTGAAAAATGATTGTTGAGAAAAAATTGCTTTACAGGCCGTGTGCAAGGACAGACTCTTTCCAAAGATTGACATATTTGCCAAGGGATACGGTAAGAACGAAGAGCCTCGGAGGGCGTACGCACTCGCGTTTACCATTGCCTTCTTTATGGTCCTCATCGGAGACTTGAATGCGATCGCTCCGATCATCTCCAATTTCTTCCTGGCCTCATATGCTCTCATCAACTACGCCTGCTTCGATCAGTCCTTTGCCGATTCCCCGGGTCAGCGCCAAGCATTTCCTCACCATGCGCAGAAGTTTACAAAGACGATTCATTACGTTTACGTTTTTATCACGCGGAGTCTCTCAAAAAATCGCGTTGAAATCATGAAAAGGTCAGGGTATGACAGAGTAATTGAGGGGCAAGAGCGAGAAGGAACTGTAGAAATCAAAGGTGGTTTCCAATGGGAGTTACTAGGCAGTGTTTAATGGGAAGAGGGATTAGAAGGGGAAGTGAAGAGTAGTGTGGTGTTTT
>OZ057406.1:26413923-26553923 GCA_964056735.1 Allodiplogaster pararmata | reverse complement strand
AATTCTAGCAAATACGTCTATGCTAATTGAATAGTTAA
Organism: Allodiplogaster pararmata; assembly: GCA_964056735.1. Lineage (NCBI taxonomy): Eukaryota > Metazoa > Nematoda > Chromadorea > Rhabditida > Diplogasteridae > Allodiplogaster > Allodiplogaster pararmata. Next base: position 26,553,885 of record OZ057406.1, on the reverse strand, counting down.
ATCATAATTTAACTATTCTTAAATTAACAAAAAACAAAAAACAATCGGAACAAGTAGCTAAAAATGCTAAACTTCTACGCTAAACTATTTCACAATTATTTAAATAGCGCTCAAGCGTCGAGCTGCAAATACTACCGTAATCGCAATTCGCTATGAGAATTGTCTACATTTGAACAAGGTTGTGATCGTAAAGTGCACTAATGCAGTTTACACTAGATGATCACCGAGGTAGCTCGCTACAAGTAGCGAGTCATTGCATGGCAACCGCTCAGGAGGACGAGAAAAGGGAAGAATGCAGGGATCGAATGATTATGTATGACCATACGTAAAACGGAAGATCCATATAAATGAAAGTTTTCTGATCCAAAAACAGATTCATTCCCCCATCCGCAAGTATCTTTTTTCAACCGCTATCGGCGAGCTTCTGTGTCATTTTTTTGGCACTGAAAAACGCAAGTTCATAAGGTAACGCCAGACTTTATAAAAAGAACGGAAGCGTAAGATGACAACTAGAGAGTACTATTCAACATAATTCTTTTTCATGACGTTTTTGTAAAGTATATAGATTTGCGCATAGATTATACTTGCAGTGCGGGTTGTAGAAAAATCTGATGAGGGCTTTTTTGTAATTGAGCGGTAGATCAATCATATTGCTTTTCCAGGCTTCCGACCAGCATTCAAGTATTACAACATGTGGGTATCGCTTTGTGGAGCGATTCTCTGCATTGTGGTTCGTTTGTTTAATTAACTTTACCAAATTGTTCATAGGTCACCCGGCACTGTTGAGAATTTCAAGAAAACAACCGTACTCTGAGCGAAGGAGTCTAAAATAATGAGAAGCTTTCCATTCTCTATTATTTGCCTCTACATTGCTACTCATTTTTTTAGACCTTCCCACTTGAAGAGCTAGTTTTTTCTCCAAGTTTTCAACAACTGCAAAAGGTTTTTGTTGAACTATGCAGTTGTGACGGTAGGCGAAAGGGTTATATGGAGTATATGAACATGGTACATTGTACAAATTACGATTCGAGGTAATGTTTATCATCTCCTGGGCGACTGCACTCATCACTTTCTTCTTTTTTGCGATGCTCTTCCTGTATATCTTGCACCGAAAACCAGGTAAGGGTTGCCCTTTTTCTTTCGAAAAGCGATACGGGAAACCTCAAAACATAGGTATTCTTTGACTTATGGGTATCTGCAGTTTTTGAAGAAAATCGAGGGTTTGAAGATTAGCAGTTTTATGAAACTCTAGGAAAGGACAAATATGTCCGCCAAAATTGAATATACCATAACAGAGATCCGCCGTTAACATGATGAGTTATTGTTATGGAGGAGAAGATAGATAAGAGAATTTCATTCGTAGGTCTGCTTTTGATATGAAAAAATAGAAACCTGTTGAAGCTCAAAACAGAGGCCTGCTAAAAGAGGAAAAGACTCCACTGTGAAACCTTTGATTTAGATGTGAATTGGGGCTCATCAACACAAGCGCATTCGTATAAGAACGCCCTGACAGGGATGATAAAACTGTCCAACACCGAAGAGCATGTGAAGAATTACAGGTGGTTGGAAGTTTAGGTGGATTTTTGATCATCTTTCAAGATTATAGGCTTGTATGAAATGTAGAGAAGCTAAAACAGTCTTCAGCCATTAAACCAAGAAAGTCTATCGTTAAAAAAACTTTAAAAGTTTTTTTACTTTCCTCGATAGATCTCGATATTTTGTACTTTCCTCTCGATGGTCTTTGATATAAAAACTTGTTCTCTTTTACTAAAACTGTACAATTCATTCGACAGTCCACGGGCAAGAGTTCTCTCAAGCAAAGTACCGCTTCTTGTCAGCCCGTGTTTTTTTTCTCGGACGCAGCGTAAAACTACTGCGGCTAGTCAGAAGCTGCAAGGTTATGAATGTTGCTGCAAAGGCGATATAATGGGTGGCAGCATTCTGCAGGCCTCAGCTGCTTGTTCTGTGCGGGAATCCAGCTGCAAGACCGTCTCTTGTGGACTTCGTCTATAACATCACGAAGGGAACTTCTCTCATGATCTGTGGATATGTAGTTCCGGTGAGTGGCTTGAGCATTTGGTCTCTCTCTCTCTCTCTCTCTCTCTCTCTCTCTCTCTCACTCTCTCTCTCGCTCTCTCTCTCTCTCTCGCTCTCTCTCTCTCTCTCTCTCGCTCTCTCTCTCTCTCTCTCTCTCTCTCGTGATCTGTGGATATGAGAGGGAGTTTTTTGTGCTTCGATCTAAAGAGAAAATTTTTAAAGTCATAAATATGACCTGTTACGGAGACCAGGCTGTTTTTTCTCACCCGCCGAAAGAGCGTGTTTATCAAAAATTCCTATTGATGAGTGAACGGCAGGCCTCTGAGAGAGAGTGTGATGTAAAAGAGAGGATGCAGACAATCAGAGCATTTTTATACACTAGCCTTTTTAGATAGCGCATAGATTTGGGCATAGAGGTTACCAGCAGTGCGGGTTAGAGAAACACATTGACGGAGACAAGCCGTGTTTTGTGAGTTGAAAGTTGTGATTGAAGTACGCACCGACGGACCGAGTGTACGCTGTGTGCAGGAAGTTGGACAAGCAGCTTAATGAATGGCTGAAAAAGAGAAAGGTTCCTTCACTGGTGTCGTTTTTTTCATTGAGATTTTTTGGGATCTTCAAACAGTCGTTAAATGAGGCCCGTCTAAGGCATGTTTGTACGCGCCGAGCGAGTGGAAAAGGGAATGGGGAAAGGAAAGAAGAGTGGAAAGAGAAGTAGAGAAAAAGTGAAATAGAACGGAAGGAGAAGAGAATGTAGATCATTCTCGGCGCGAACATGTTTGCGCCAACATAGCTGGTCCGGTAACTATTTAACCCCTGTCTTCAAACTATGGTTCAAAAGCTCTAGTTCGTTTAAAAGGTCTTTTTAGAGGCTCAATAAGTTCAGGCGCCTTGGTTATACTTTCTCTTTAAAGTGTATCGTAACACATGGTCTCTGTGTACTGTATTGTACTTTTATTGAGACTGTTGTTGTAGATACTGTAAGGAATGATCTTTAATTGTAGGTGAAATCCTTCTATACTTCAGTGGCTAATCCAAGTCTACGAGCAGGAGTGCAGGCTCTTTTACAGGTAATTATAAAAATTTAACTATTTATATTAAGTTTATTGAGGTCCGAGTGTGGCATAATGGTAGGGTGTTCGACTATTGTGCGAAGAGTCCCGAGTTCGACCCCCACCCCGGGCAGATCCACCCAAACCAAGGGGGTTAAGAAATGTTGGTAGTGCTCATGCACGAATCTGACTCTCCCCACTGCTGCTAATCACACTAGCAGTGATCTAGAATTCAGCCACTGGTTCTACCAGGATAGGTATGTCCTGCATCTCAGGGGAGCGCGTACCCTGCCGCGAGGCGGGAACAAGCACGAAGAAGATTTTTATTGGTATTATTATTATTAAATCTTCAAATGCTCAGTTACACAGTTTTAAGGCAGTGACGCCTGGTAGAGAAGACAAATTGATATTTTTTCGTATATATTATTATATTATATTATTATTATTATTATTAAGTTTATTGAGCTTGGGGGGAAGGGCGTGAGAATGGTTATTCAACTACGGCCATAGCTCACCAGGATGTGTAGAAAAAAATTTTTCCGGGCGGGTGACCGGGCGACCAGAGAGGAGGGGGGAGGGGTTGATGGTGAAATTCGAAAAAATTTTGGTCGGTTTCCCGAAGCAAATTAATCTAAGCTAATTTTATCAAGCTTACATTAGTACTGGCCGGAGTTCTGCATTCGACATTTCGTTTACTTACAAACATTAATTTTTTTGAAAGATCAACTTCTGTTGATTTTTTTATGCTTAAACTTTTTTTTCTGAGGAACTGGGCGGGCGACCGGGAGAAATTCATAAATTATGGTGAGCTATGACTACGGCTGAAAAGCTAAGCTGGTATAAGATCTGCGAACAGGGGTTAAATAGTCATGTCAGACCTTCTGTCGGCGGGCCTCTGTTTATCCAAATCATAAGGGGGGACCCAATAAGTAACAACAAAAAAATTTTCGCGGGCATTTGTTTTTTTTCTTAAGGGGGGACTCTTATGTGAAAAAAGTTTTTTCCGCCTCCGGCGGGCGTCTGTACCTTTTTCTTGCACACTAAAAAACCTCCCTATCTCTATTACTTTCTCCGACTCAGCTATATCTTCACTGTTTTTCTCTATCCCTCTCTTCCTCTCTCTTTCTTTCTCTTTCTCTCTCTCTCTTTCTCTCCATCTCTCTCTCTATGTATGTTATCTAAAAAGAGGTGTCGATAGAAGTTCATTTACGCTAATATTTGAGTAAATTAATATTGGAGGCATCTGGTCTGGGCCGCTTGCGACCAAACATCCTAATCATCGGCTTCAAGGCGAACTGGTTCGAGGACGGACCAACGAAGCAGAAAATGGCCGAGATAAATGATTATTTTGGAGTTATACAGTCAGTATTGATCACATATACGATGAATGATGTTGTAGTTGTTTGCCTTTAGGTCCTTTCGAGAGGAGTCTTTTGAGATAGTTTCGTAAAACTCATTTCAAGTCCGGAGAAATTATCTCCATCTACACTCGCACCGCAGTCGGCGATAGTCTTCGCGAGACCCATTCGTTAACCGGAAAAGGGCAAGAGGCTATTTCACTGGTGTCTCGACTCGCTGTTACAGATTATAGGGGAGTATCGGCTGATGTTTTATCCGGTGGCTCGCTCAGGCCAGAATGGCTCAGGCCAGCTTATATAGTATAGTTCGTCAAAAGAGGCCAGCCAGCCTCTTTTGACGAACTAAACTATGTAAGATGAATAGGGAGTTTTTATAGTAAATATTAGTAATAATGGTCTCTCTTCGAGTAGGCGTTGATTAAATTGGTCAGGTACGTAGCTGACGAGCCTCAAAGTTCATTAGTGCTCTATCAGTTGACTGGTTAATGACTGTTGTTTTATCGAAAGAATTAGGTGGATGAGTTCAAGTTATTGCTATTGTCCGCAGAAGCTTTGAAGAGAATAACATATGTACATATTGCTTTCATTTGAAAGTTTCTCTTGTTCTTGTTACAAGCGAGAGGTTTTTATAAAGTTTTTAGAACTTTCATGAGAAAAATTGACGTATCTTGGAACAGTCATGTTACAATTTGTGACGTAGAAGATAGCTGTAACGAGCTGTTAACGCAATGAGCTCACTGAATTATCATAAATGGCTAACAGCGGACCTCACGCTGACTTTGGCCGGTGCGGGATAACGGTAAAAAACAAGGTGTGAAAATTGGCATCGGCTGCAGAGATGCATTCGACAACAACATGGGAGTTGGTGTGATGAGGAATTCGATGTGCGGCCTGGACTTCTCGGATGCTATGAAGAGATTCCACCTGAGAGAGTCCTGCAAGCTGCAGTTACCCGCCGTCGCGAGGAGTTTAGCACAGAAGTTCGTGTTGTTGTTGTTGTAGATTACCCGCCGAAGGTCTCCGGCTGGGTAGACGAGGTCTTCTTAGACAGAAGTTCGTAGAGGACTATCTTTATTGAGAAGGTTTTATATGTCAATAAAGAAGATAAGTAATCAAGAAGGTTGTGAAATTCGCAGCTTGTTGTTGAAAATTTGCAACTTACAGCGTGAAATAGGTCAGACGTTTTACAACTCGATAACGTTTCTTGTTTTCGAGAAGGGAAAAATATGAAATAGGGGGATTTTTATAATTATGACGGGCGCTGTATATGAATGAGGAAGACGAATGGTCAATAAGGATATAATTGAGAGAGAAAAATGGATTAGCATGTTTCGAGGCATTCTGTTTCTCTTTCTCTCTTTTTTCGGAAATTGTTTTCAGTTCTCTTACTTAGTTCTCTTATTGATAATGTTTTAACTTTTGCCTAGACCTTTTTTAAACTTATATTACTCTCTCTCGCTCTCTTTTACATTCGTTTTTCTCCGTTCTAATTTCCATATATGTATATGTTCTCTTCTTCGTAACTAACTGAAGGAAAAAAATTGTGATTTCTTGTGATAGGTCTTGTTATTTCCGTTTCATAGGTGAATGTTGTGTATGAGTGTGAAGTAGTTTTTGTTTATTGATGACTATTCAGTGTCCTGAACGAGACTTCTCGACCATCGGAGCCTTTGGCGAGCGAAGAGAAAACAGAGGAGAAGAAGAGCGACCCCGAAGAGAGTGCGGCGGTTCAAGACATCAAGGAAGCCGAAGAGAGCTCTTCTGGTGAATTTTACAAACTGTTGATTAATTCACCTCGAGCTGTCTCGTAGAAATATATTCGAACACTCTAGAAGACTTGGCAGAACTTAGGTAATAATCTTTTTTTAAATTGTCTCAATCTCTACCACAATTCGGCCGAAAAAAACTGAAGATAATTTGATTGTCCGAGAGGTGAAGCAAATATATAAAAAAATAAAAACGTACATTAACAGATTTTGAAGGAGATCTAAAGTTATAAGTTGATGAAAAACTCTCGAATGCAAAAGTAAAATATTAAATTTTTTGATTGTGAGTAGAGATGAAAGTATGTATTATATCTCGTAAGCACTTTATAGTAGAAAAGTTTTAATCACAATTTCTGTATGTAATTATATACTTTGTTGACACTAGAAATTAGATTTCATTGAAAGGTTTGAACGAGATCTTTCACGTTCTTCATTTTGAGTTGATCAGGTATAGAATTTTAGTTTTTAGTTTAATAATTTTAGTACACATTTTGATCACATGAGAAAGCGGAGTTGTATTAGAAAGATACGATGATACACCATAGATAGGCAGCTCGCCTTGACTCAATAGCGATTAGAAGAATTAACAATGCCCATTTTATAGGCATTGAAACCTTTTCAGAACGAGGTGTGATTTAATTAACGCATAGGTAAAGCTAGTCCGTGCGGTGGGATTGAACTAAGCCTTCTCTTTCTCTGTCTTTGAACAGAAGCGAGTTACCGCATGACTGATTCTTAGAAAAGGGACAGTAGAGGTACAATGTAACCCTGGCGTTTGACAGCTCGAATTGAATGGTCGGTCGAAAAATTCGCCATCCGCAACCGAGAGTGCATAAATGGTATTCCGTTCTCTTTTGTATGTCGTGAGGTGGCTGTGAGTGGTTTCCCTGATTGATTGGTTGAGAGCCTCCTAGAGAGATGTCATTGATCACATTAACTTTTGAATGAATACCAAGTAGTGATCAAGTGGCCGTGTGAACAGTATCCACTGCTGATGATCAAGTGGCCGTGTGTACAGTATCCACTGCTGATGATCAAGTGGTCGTGTGTACAGTATCCACAGCTGATGATCAAGTGACCGTGTGTACAGTATCCACTGCTGATGATCAACTAGCCGTGTGTACAGTATCTACGGCTGATGGTCAAGTGCCGTGTGTACAGTATCCACTGCTGATGATCAACTGGCCGTGTGTATAGTATCCACTGATAATGATAAAGTGACCGTGTGTACAGTATCTACGGCTTATGATCAAGTGCCGTGTGTACAGTATCCACTGCTGATGATCAACTGGCCGTGTGTATAGTATCCACTGATAATGATAAAGTGACCGTGTGTACAGTATCTACGGCTTATGATCAAGTGGCCGTGTGTACAGTATCCACTGCTGATGATTAACTGGCCATGTGTACAGTATCCACTGATGATGATCAAGTGAACGTGTGTACAGTATCTACGGCTGATGATCAAGTGGCCGTGTGTATTGTATCCACTGCTGATGATCAACTGGCCATGTGTACAGTATCCACTGATGATGATCAAGTGACCGTGTGTACAGTATCTACGGCTGATGATCAAGTGGCCGTGTGTAAAGTATCCACTGCTGATGATCAACTAGCCGTGTGTACAGTATCTACGGCTGATGGTCAAGTGCCGTGTGTACAGTATCCACTGCTGATGATCAACTGGCCGTGTGTATAGTATCCACTGATAATGATAAAGTGACCGTGTGTACAGTATCTACGGCTGATGATCAAGTGGCCGTGTGTACAGTATCCACTGCTTTTTTTTTTCTTCAAATGAGCCCGTATGCACATACCATTTTTTGAGAAGAATTGTAAAGAAAGCCTGTTTTCTTTCAAAATGTGCTAAAAAGGTATGATCACTGGAGCTTTAGAATTCAGAAAATCACAGTGATTTAGTGTGAATCACAGTACTATTGCGTTTTCGAGAAGAACTGTTTTCGTCCGTCCAGTAAACCCCGAGTTGGTGATAAATTGTATTTTTCTCAAAAACTATTTTTAATAAAGTTAATTTTCTGCGTGTACATATGCATACGGCCCATTTAAACGGGCTAAGAAACTTTTTATAACCATTTCAAAGTGATTGAACTCAATGACGAGATATGCTTGCAGCCTCGAGCTCTTTCGCTTCAAACTTCCCTTTCGAGTTCGACCTCGTCAGTTCTCCTTTGTGTTTGATGTTTTTCACGTATCGAGACTTCTCACTTTTTTCTCCCTCTCTCCATATCCCCAGGGGTTAAATGGAGCCGCCCAATTTGGGTTTACATGTATCCGCCGCTCAAAGTTTGGAGGAAAAAAAGAGGGGATGAAGGAAAACGGTAAGAAAAGAGAGGGAAATTTCGTCAATAGTGTGTGTACATGTATCCGCCAACGGGACCGATCTGGTCACTATTTAACCCCTGCAAATCCCTCTCTCCGTATCCCTCTCTCTTTCTCTCTCTGTCTCTTTATCACTCTCTCTCTCTCTCTCTCTCTCTCTCTCTCTCTCTCTCTCTCTCTCTGGTTTCTAGTCTTGAATTTAGAGTAATAAAACTGAAAACAAAATGGAGTTTATAGACAAGCGAAGAGGGTGAAGAAGATGAGGAAGAACAGGAGGATACAGAGACCCTTCAGGAAGAGAAGCAGAAAGGTCAAGCAATCAAAGAACAATTGAGGGAAGATCTATTTATTGATTCTATTACAGATCAATCGATTTTCCCCCGAAAACTTTGTAACTGAGCATTTGAAGATCTATTGTTTGCTTTTGATCAGTGTTTAAACAAAATCAAAACAGTGATCTACGAGCAAATTTGAGGTAAAAGAAATCTTTTCATGCTTTTCAGGGGAAAAGTTTTTTTTCTAAAAACACAGAGTGAAATGTTACTTTTACTGCAGCTATGAATTTATTTTCATATTAAAATTAAAATTTTTTGAGTTTTTCAGAGTTAGATTTGGAGAAAGGTGTGGACTTGGAGAAAAAAACGTATTCAAGATCACTCATCAGACGGAGGAGGTTCGCGTTATAAAATATTCTATGTCAAGATCATTCCATTGAGATGAAGTATAACTTAATTATTGATTGATTGATGGAAACAGGAAGCAGTTATAATTAGTTGAAGACTTAGAAGAAAGAGTTCATTATATTTAACTTTGTTTAACTTTACATACTCAACAAAAAGAAATAAAGCTTAGAAAACAATAATGAACGGGGAATTGATATGATACTCATCAGGAAACGATTGCCGAAAAGAGAGCGTTGGGAAGAAGATTCCAAGTTTGTACTCAATTCCAAATTTCTATTCATGTCTTTTTAGTGTGATTGTTGTCTTCAATGATACTGTAGCCGTCTCTCGTTCAGTTCCGCAGTCAAAGTTTCTGTTAGGGAGTGGAACGTATTGCATGCTGCGTTTCTTCCAGTGTTGGTTCTTTAATTTCATGTTGTTGCATGATTTGTTGGTTTTTGGTGTTTGGTCTTTCCACGACGTTTTTTTTTACTGTTACGGTATCGGTTGTTTGTGGTTGGTAATATTTTAACCATCTCAGTGGTTACGTTTTTTTATATTATAGATAAATGGTTTTTTCTAACTTTACCCGTCCTAGGCTGCGCACTGTTTTCCTCACCGACCGTTTTTTACCGTAAAAAAGAGATTCACTCAAAGTCCGGAATAGTATATGAACTGAGGTGTACTAAGGCGGAAGCGTTTAAAAAGAAAAAAAATCCGGGAAAAAACTATTTATTCGGTAACAAAAACTTGTTCCTCACTACATTTTAGATGAAAACCTCGTGACATAATTTGCTATAAACTATTTATAAGTTTATTTTCCCGCCATATTCTTTCTTTTGGTTCCATGGCAGGGAGAAAATACTTATTTCACCGTTTTGGAAAGACTATTGTCAACTCTGCTCGAAGTGCATCTCCTTAGTTGATCTGTAATAAATTGGTGCATGATTGACTTCTGTCTCACGGTGAGAAAGGGGAGGAGAGGGGTTCCATGATATTTTACACTGCGACAGTTCGCACTCAAATTTCGCAGAACTTCTTTCCAAAGCTGGGAATATGGGGCTGATTGTTCCATACGGTCTTGCACTAAGCTATTCAGTTTCGTAAGCGTCAATTTAACGACACCTAAGCAGAACATACAATGAAAAAATACATGGAAATAATTCAATAGAGAAAATTCGGATGCGAAGTGTCGCGAACCTGAGGAGAGGGGCGAAGTGTGAAAATCTTTGAAATCGTTGAAGCTTTACAGAATGTTTGATTCTGGACCAAGAAAGTTTGACATATGGACTCAAGAATCAAACTGGAAAGAAAAGTCCAAAGCGAACATCTTATTTCGAAACATATAATGTTTGAACATCTTATTCCGAAACATATAATGTTTGTCTGGCATGACAGAGGATTTGGAGAATTTTCTGGAATGACTGCATCTTTTCGATAAAAAACTTTCGCTTAATTTATTTCATAGAATAGAGTATGGGTATTTATTGAATAAGAAAACGGTCATGGTCACTGCTCTGGTCAAAAGGATGTGATAACGCCGAATCGAGGTTATTCTATTCGAGACGCAAGATGTGTGTTTGTATTCAGAGTCACTGCAAGCGAGATAATGAAAGTTTTTCGTGTGAGATGTTCTCAAAAAGTTGATGTTGATGGAGGATATTCGATGTATGATTTATCGATTGGAGCCTTGATTTATCGATTGGAGCCTTGCAGTACTCGTCGAGCAACACAAGAGCAGAAGGCTCTACTGGTGTCCATATCCAGGTTCCAGAGAAAGATCAAAAAGGTTCGCGGTCGGTAATCTTGTCGAGCCTCATTTCGTATTTTTCAAGTCTAACAAGTTTTTTTCAATTCTTAGTTTTTTATGAGTTCAATGGATGCTCACAATGAATTACATTTTGTGCTACAACGATGTCCGCCTACTCGCGGTGCAGCACGTCAGTCTCAGGACTGCAAAGGACATCACCAACCTTCTCCGGAAGCAGACCAGCTCCGAAGACACGAAGACACGCTCCCTCCGGAGCACACAATTCTTCCGTTTTTTGCAATGTGAGGCAGACCGACCCGGCCAGTCTGTCTCAAACTCTACTTCTACAAGCCGGAGACATCGAACGCAACCCAGGACCTCCCACCACCTGGCTCTGCTCTACTTGCCGAAAGACAGCGAACACGAACTGCATCCAGTGCTCTCTCTGCTCCGAATGGACACACATCAAAGCGAAGTGCAGCGGTATTCCATCGCTCAAGGACTACGTCCCTGCAACCTACCGATGCCCTCCATGTCAGACCCGCCAAGACACACCCTGCAGACGCAGCTCTCGCTCCAATCGCTCGAAACAGACGCAAAGGCAACAAGAACCTGAGACTGCTACAATACAATTGTAATGGGATAAATGGCAAGACAACAGAGATCCTCGACCTCCTAACTCGCCTGAAGATCGACATATTCCTAATACAAGAAACGAAGCTGACGGATCGCGCTAAAACTCCTTCATTCCCCGGATACTCCATTGCTAGAAAAGACCGCGGAACCGACACAGGTGGCGGCCTACTCACAGGCATCACCCATTCTTTAATCTACTCCGTCGTCCCGTCTACCACAGATCCTCACCTGGAATCACTGACTGTTCGCATCTCGGACAACAACGGCCTCTCTCTGGACATCACTAATGTCTACATTCCTCCGATGACCTCCTGCAACACAGGCTACCAACCGGATCTATCCCCCCTTCTACGCAACCGCGAGAATTCCATCATACTAGGCGACCTTAACGCCCACGACTCCAGCTGGTACTCTCACTCGACAGACAACAGAGGAAACGTCATCTCCAGTGCTATTGACGACTCGGAACACGCCACTCTCAACCGCGACATGCCCACACGAGTACCCTCAAACGGTCGCCCTTCCTCGCCAGACATTTCCATCTGCTCTCAGGATCTCCTTCAAAAAGCGTCATGGAAAACTATCACTGAAGGCAGCTCCGATCATCTTCCGATAATCATCGAACTAGAAGGCAGCAATTTCAACCACACTCATAGAGACGCAACCTTCACAAATTACCGGAAAGCGGACTGGGAAGCGTTCCAGCAACACGTCGAAGAAAGCCTGTCCAAAAATCCTCTTCCCAATCTACCAGCCGTTCAAGCAGAACCTCTCTTCCGAAGAATACTTGTATCAGCTGCAGCAAAAACAATCCCACGCGGCCGGATCAAGAAGAGAGAAGTCGCCCTAACGACAGAGATACGAGAATGGATGCATCATCGCGACACACTCAGAGAATCGAATCCGACAAGCGACCTTTTGAACGATCTCAACACGAACATAAGGAGAGCTACCGACAAAAACAAACGGGATATCTGGCGCGCACTGATGGAGTCCTTCGATCCAAAGAAAGATGTCAACAAGCTCTGGAAGACCATCAAAATCCTCAACAACAAAGGAAGACCACCGCCGAACTGCGCCATATCCTTCAGAAATGAGACGATCACGACCGCCTCCGATATCGCGAACCGCTTCAACAAAGCCTACACTTGTCCAGTCCAGTATATAACTTCAAAGGAAAACAGGAAGACTATGAGGAAAATACACCGCCTGTCCGCAGATGACTTCGAGGACTTCACTACCACAGACGTAGCAGCCGCCATCAGATCCACGAAGAAGTCCACCGCGCTTGGTCCAGATGGCATCGCTCCTATAATTCTCCATCATTTAGGTCCGAAAGGAATCAGCGCCCTGACTTCCCTGGTCAACAGCTCCCTACGCACAGGCAGGATCCCCATGATATGGAAATCGTCGATCATACTACCCCTCCTGAAAGCAGGCAAACCAGCATCCGAAGGCTCCAGCTACCGTCCGATATCTCTACTCTCGCCCGTCGCCAAAGTGATTGAACGGCTATTACTCGGCTCCCTACAGAGGCACATTCCCCCGGCGGACCACCAACATGGCTTCACGGCAAGACGCTCTACAACCTCGGCCCTCGTAACTCTCTCGAAGAGCATCGCAGACGGTTTTAACCAGAAACGTCCCGCTAGTCGAACGGTCCTCATGGCAATTGATATGTCCAAGGCATTCGAAAGTATCGACATCGTCAAGCTCATCGACCTCATTGAGACAACAACCGCGCCGAACTACATTAAAAAATGGCTCGCCTCTTACCTTAGAGGAAGAACAGGACGCACAAGCTTCCGCGACTCGGTATCAAGTTCCAGACTCTTCAGAAACGGAGTCCCACAAGGCAGCGCCCTCTCGCCCACGCTTTTCAACCTTTACCTCCGCGATCTTCCCACAGACGATGCCCACACGAACGTCATCTCGTATGCTGATGACATCACGATCTGGGCGTCAGATCCCGACATCAACGTCGCCTCCGAAAATCTACGCAGGGCCATCACGAAAATTGAAACCTTCCTCAAAGAACGGTCACTCATCATTTCCCCGACCAAGAGCCAGCTCATGCTTTTCACCCCGTTCAGTCGTGAATTCAAGTCTACTCTGGACATATCAATCTGCGGATCACCCGTCCCCACCGTCAACCAGGCCAAGCTACTCGGCGTCACGTACGACTCGATGTTCACATTCAGCCATCATGCCAAAGACATCGCGAGACGGATGTCGCAGCGCAATAACGTACTGAAAGCCTTAGCCGGAAGCACCTGGGGCAACCAAAAAGAAACCCTCCGCCTCACGTTCAAAGCCATCTCGCAAGCGATCTGCAACTACGCCGCTCCCGCCTGGTCCACCTTCCTCTCGGACTCCGCTCACGCCAAAATCCAACGCTCTCAGAACTCCGGACTCCGCGTCGTGACAGGGAATCATCAAATGGCCGACACTGACCATATTCATCGCGAATCAAAGGTCATGCGCACCAAATCCCATCTGAACATGCTCGCCGCGCAGTACCTCGCGAGATCGTTGGACCCAGAACACATCCACCACGGCCTCCTCGACTGCCCAGCGCCCCCTCGCGCAATGAAGAACAACCTCGTGTTGAGCTGCAAGAAGACTGTCGAAGCCGCGAAACAGATGTCAAAGGATCCGAACAATGGGAAATCAGTCGCAAACACCGTACACTCGATGATGGTCTCGAACGAACTCCAATCGTTGAAGGGTGCCGTCATCCTGGGAGGCAGACCTCCGCCCCTTATCCAGGAAGAAGAGAAGGAGTTACCCCGCAAGACTAGATGCACGCTCAGCCAGCTCCGCTCGGGATTCAGCAGATTCATCAACAACTACCTCCACCGCATTGACGAATCCATCCCCGACGTGTGTCCCGATTGCTCTTCCGGACCTCACGACGTTGCGCATCTCTTCAACTGCCCATGCCACCCGACCGCGCTGTCTCCAATCGACCTCTGGACAAAGCCGCTGGATGTCGCAGCGTTCTTGAAGATATAAGAGGAAAAAAAAAAAAAGAAGAACAAGAAACGAAGTACACAGACGTTCTTCGAAGCCGGCTACATCCGGCAACAACAACAACAACATGAATTACATTTTCGAATAGTAACTCATAAAGTTACATAATTGAACTGTAAAATAATTTGTTACCAGTGGAATGCCAACTAAATTCTGCAAGAGCTCGATTTAAAATTGTTTTGATAGAAATTTCGAAAGAGTTAGCGATTTTCGTTAGAAATTCGAAAATAGGGTGGAATGGCCGGGAGTGAAATGTTAATAAACAGGGCGTCATCGATGTCTGGTGGTTGTACGATGACGGTGGACTCTCTCTGCTCATACCACATCTTCTCACCATACCTAAGAGCTACCTCGAAGTATACCCCTTTTTTAACTTCAGCTTTTCTTTTCTCTAAAAAAGCCCTTTTTCAAGAAATTTTCTCGAAAAATAGCATTGCTTGGTTGCTGTTTATAAAGCTCGAGTTCCTAGAATTGAAGAGGATTTGAGGAGAAGTTCATATGAAGTGAGGGTCTCTGAAGATGATAGGTAGGGGATGAGGGTGTCTATGAGCGAGGAACCAATTTATAAGCGGATGACAGAAGACGACCACTTATGGGCGAGTTGAAACGAGAGATTGACATGTATATATTGCGATTGAGGGAGCGAAGCTTCGTGTATTCACAATCTCAACCTCGTCGAGTACGATGGAGCAGGAGCAAGTTAGTCGGTTGCAATATGTTGCTTACCACCCGCAGAAAAACGAGAGAACTAATGTTTTTCGATGATAAACTTAGGGAACGGCAGGCCTTTGAGAGAGTGCGAGAGCGTGTGTTGTTAAAGATAGGATGCAGACGATCAGAGCATCTGTATCACCAGCTTTCTTGGATAGCGCATATATTTGCGCATAGATTTTACACGCACTGCGGTTTAGAGAAACACACTGGTCGGTTGCTTTTATTGTCTGCCGACTCAAGTCGTGGGCCGTTGGCCAACGAAATCCTTTCTTTTCATTTGCTCGGAGAACTGCCTTTGTTAGAGCTTATTTTGGTATAACTTCAAACCAGTTATCACTGCCGGAACGGTATTTCTGTGACCCGAACTGTAGGTACAATCTATGCGCTGCCCAGACAAGCGATGCTATGATACATGTTCTCGGTTTTTAGGATTTTCTTTATTTTTTATTATACCCTCTATGTCATTTTTTTTAAAAACTCTCTGTTTTCTCATGATGAGTATTTTTAATTTACATACTTCTCTTGTTAATTAAGCAGCCTGCTGAAGAAGCTACCTATCAGCGCTCTCCAACATAGGCTAATAAGTTAGAACCTTTGTCAGTTTGGAAGAATTATACGCTACATCTAGGAGATTCTCTTTGTTTGCAGAGAAGCATGGCAACTCTTCTTTCTAAGTTCCGCATAGACTTTACGGATGTTTTCGTGCTCGCTGATGTGGGAAAGAAGCCTAACCAGAGAACGTCAGTTTGTTCTTGCAGAACAAAGAATGTTTATTGAGAAAGTTTTAGGTTTCTTGCAGGGTGTGACACAAGGATTTTTCTTGATTGAGCAGCTTTGTATATCGTAGGAATTGTGTGCGTGACTAGGCGGAAAGCGTTGGAGAAGGGTCTATCGCGTGACTTAATTTTTGTCAATCTTGTTGTTTTTGGTATGCATAAGTAGTACCTTTGCACGTAAAAGGGTCCACGATCTTCATGTTGAAGGAGTTACATTCTGTAGCGAATGAAAACACCTTTTCGTCTTTTCCTCATCCTTATTTCCTGTTCTCGAGCGCAGATCTAATAGTCAATCTATGCAGGATGGAGGCCTTCAACGACCTCATCGGGCCCTTCATCAAATCTGACGATGACTGCTCCACTGGATTCATCACTCAGTCCGAACTCTCTTCTCAAAGGTTCTATCTGAAGCATTTATTCTGTTCCCAGTAACTCGCGGCTATCGTTCTGAGCCTTCCCTTGTGTGAAAGCCTTCTCTCTCTCTCTCTCTCTCTCTCTCTCTCTCTCTCTCTCTCTCTCTCTCTCTCTCTCGTTATAACTTTCCCCCCTCTTCTTGAAGTCTTTTTTTCAGAGAGAAGACAAACCGGCAGCTTCGCATAGGTGAGCTCCTGCAGGAGCACAGTATGGAGGCCGATCTCATCGTCGTGTAAGTTCAGCTTATCTGTGAGAGAGAGAAAGAGAGGATGAGGGTGAAAGAGGAAGAGAGAAAAGTTCCATATATCGGGCAAGTTGGTACATCAGTTTGTAATGCAGAACCCTTCCGGTGCCTCGAAAAGGCCTTGTCTCATCTTGCTTGTACCTCGCCTGGCTGGATATGATGACTCGTGGCCTCCCACCAACTCTACTCATCCGGGGCAATCAGACATCTGTACTCACATTCTATTCATAGTTCGAATGAATTGTATTAGATGTGAGCTCATTGAATCCAAATTTGCTCATCCAAGTCAGTTAGAAATCGGCTTTACGTTGTTATGCATAACTTTATTTGTGAAATGTATAATAACTTTTGATATTCATGATAATTCTTGATATTTTTGATCCGAGGCAATCAGAATCTGCAATTTGACCGTACTCCTAGCTTGTAGGTTAGTACAAAATGACACATACGGTCTGACCAGCGCTACAGTATCTTCCACCACGTTCTTTCAGCCCGAAAAAACTAGTTCTCAATAAAGCATTTTCTAACGAATCCAGGCATATCGCTTTCGCTCTTCTAACTTCAGGCCATATTGTTTCTTGATATAAGTCTCTCACTAATCCAGATTCTTATATGCAACGAGGTTATGTTTAAAAAAGTAATTATATTTCCAGCTAATGTTCTTCTCAGCCTTTTCTTATGAATTTCTTTCAAAACAGTTATTAAAACATGAAAGAGACAATTTAGCTTTAAGCACACTAGAGCCTTTTTTCTTACTACGAGGTGAATCGCAATATTATTTGTTTTCGTAGGCGTTTTTCCGGTTTTTTTCGTTAGATTATTTTGTCAAGATTTCAAGTTTTTAAGTAAGTTTTACTTTATTGAAACGTTGTTCAATTTGAAACTCAAAGCTTGTGAGATGTAATGTACTGTGTTCAACTATATGTTCTTGGTTGATCTACATATCACGGAATGAGAGCCATTTCATTTGTTTGCTTGTTGAGATTGATTTGAAAGAATAGAAGTTGAGAACTATTGATTTAACCTTTGCAAGGAACTGATTGATTATATGGTGAAACACTCAAAAACCAGACCAGTATCAAAGTTTTGGCTTAAAACCAGCTGAATTTGGTGTATAAAATGAGTTTATGACAAAAACCCTAATCTAGGCTTAGTTACCGTTAGTTTTAAATTGACTTCGAACAAAGAAAAAATGTGCGGTAAAACACTCACAATCTTGATTCGATTCCAACTTGAAGCTCAAACATTCTTAAAATGACTACTTCTGTCGCAAACTCCATCAGTCGTCTTTTATAACCTCTGTTTGAATATAAACATTTCACACAATAGAGACCGGCGAGAAGCAACAAAAGGTTTGAAGCTATGCCCTGGAATGGAAACAGACCCCGCGAAGTTGAAGCGGGATCCGCCAGTACGCGTCAGGCCATGACTTGTTGTTTGCCCATAGGTCCTCTTGTTGTTGCTGCCGGATGTAGCCGGCTTCGAAGGACGTCTGTGTTCTTTGTTTCTTGTTGTTCTTATATCTTCAAGAACGCTGCGACCTCCAGCGGCTTGGTCCAGAGGTCGATTGGAGACAGCGCGGTCGGGTGGCATGGGCAGTTGAAGAGATGCGCAGCGTCGTGAGGTCCGGAAGAGCAATCGGGACACTTGTCGGGGATGGATTCGTCAATGCGGTGGTGGTAGTTGTTGATGAATCTGCTGAATCCCGAGCGGAGCTGGCTGAGCGTGCATCTAGTCTTGCGGGGTAACTCCTTCTCTTCTTCCTGGATAAGGGGCGGAGGTCTGCCTCCCAGGATGACGGCACCCTTCAACGATTGGAGTTCGTTCGAGACCATCATCGAGTGTACGGTGTTTGCGACTGATTTCCCATTGTTCGGATCCTTTGACATCTGTTTCGCGGCTTCGACAGTCTTCTTGCAGCTCAACACGAGGTTGTTCTTCATTGCGCGAGGGGGCGCCGGGCAGTCGAGGAGGCCGTGGTGGATGTGTTCTCGGTCCAACGATCTCGCGAGGTACTGCGCGGCGAGCATGTTCAGATGGGATTTGGTGCGCATGACCTTTGATTCGCGATGAATATGGTCAGTGTCGGCCAATTGATGATTCCCTGTCACGACGCGGAGTCCGGAGTTCTGAGAAAAAAATCCATAGGTCCTGTCAAGGGGAGTCCTTTGGGATAGTTTGTTGAGGATCCTTTAGAGCCCGGAAAAATTTTCTCCGTCTATACTCGCACACAGTCGGCGATCCTCTTCGCGAGACCCATTCGTTAACCGGAGAAGACCAAGAGGCTATTTTACTGGCGCCTTGACTCGCCATTGCAAATTATGAAGAGTATCGGCTGATGTTTTGTCAGGTGGCATGCCCAAGCCAGTCCGAAATCTCTCTGACCAACTATACTATCCAATTTTGGTCCGCGACGTTCAAGCCCGCTTTCTTTAATGAACTTGTACAGAGAGACATCCCTCTATCCGCCACCTGAGGACGCGTGAGGATGAACCGGTCCCTTGCGATGATGTGAACTCGTGGGCTGTAGCACCATCCAAGGCGAGAGGCCTTGACTTAATCGGAATTCACTATAAATGAAAATACAACCGTTCTTATTTTCAATAATCCTTTGATAACATAAATGAGTCACGAGAATTTTTTTCTCATGTTACACTTTTTTTCTCCACAATAAACCGATCACTCACTTAATACAGTATTATGCTTTGAATTGAAAAATAATTTGACAAGTTGGAAGGTATAAAAGTCGCATCCAGTCTGTCCAGTGCTTTCTTTTTTCACTAAATGTGGAAGTTTCACTTTCTGTACCGAATTTTCTCATATAATTTTGAAAAAAATATTGAATTGAAAAGAATTTAACAAGTTGGCGCTCAGATTTCAAAGCTCTGTTAATGTGTTGAAATAGAGAACTTCTTAATTGAAAAAAAGAAGATTAAAATGGGAAAAACAGTGGAAAATTGGAAGAGGATGGTCCAAGGAAACCATTAATTTCGTGCCTTTGATTTTGCGAAGGTCTTGAGTTTCTCCGGAATTCAAATATTGTACTCGAATCACTTCTCGGTTACGGGAATACACCCTCTATAACCTTCACTTATTACTTCAGATATGATGAGGCTTGATAGCCTTGAACGATGCCTGCCACGCGGATTCACAGAATGTTTATCTGAGCAACTTTATTAACAAACATCAAAGCAACCAAATAACCAACGAACAAACTACTAGAAAGAATGAGGAGGGTAAGAAGAGAATTGAACAACTAGTTAATTAGAAGTTCTAATTAAGAAGAAGAGAATTTGATAACTAATTAAGTAGAAGTGTTAATTTACTTAACTGTGCGGCTGGAATTTAATCAGTGAATCGAACCTAGAAACCTTTAATATTGCCGACGACTTCTCTGTCTCGATCGACGAGTACGAGTTCTTCTGTCTTAATGACGAGGAGGAGCGGGAGAGTTGGGGACAGCGTACCTCAAACTTGGGTAATTAAACCCGTGTTATATTGCATAGATTAATTTCCGAGCCGCACGACAATTGATAAACGCGAATTGTCCTAGACATACTCGAAATCTATGGATTAGGAAATAATAGCATTCTTAAACTAGAACACTGAGTATTTAACGCAACTCTAAAAACTCTATTTCGCTCTAGAATACTAGAGCGAGTCTGTCAAGACGAGGCTAGAATTTCTATTTCTATTCTTACTTAAAATACTAAGATTCTCTTAGAACAAGGCTAGAAACTCGAATAGCAGTCTATAAGAAGATGAAGAATTTCTAGAATAATTAAGTATTCTATCGAGAAAACTATAAATAAATAGAAGTAGAACAAGGAACATAAAGGATAAAAATGCCATTTTAGGCCAGAGAAACATCTAGAATAATGAACATGTTTGAACAGGTCTAGAGAATAGGGTGAGTGCACTCGGGCCGCACTATAATTAATAATTAGGTCAGTGCACTCGGGACGCACTATAATTAAGAACTAAGTCAGTGGTAATCATGATGAATGATTACATTGGGGCCACCTGAAGAAGAAAGTCTAACTAAGTCCTTTTTATGAATGGGTTCTCCTTGCACGTGACGCCATTGTGCGCGTCCCGACCAGACGCTCCGCAGTGTGGGCAAGTAATGGGGGGGGGGCAAACGTGGTCCTTGGATCTGAAATTCAAACACCTAGTGCATCTCTCTCTGATCTTCAGCAGAGAGAGACGGTCTTCCCATTTGGGTATCGCTCTGCACACCACAGCCTTATGACCAGGTAGGTTGCAGAAGATGCAGCTGACCTCTCTAGGTCTGGACGGGGTTTCTAGCGAGTCTGTATCACTACGGAATCTCTTCCTGTAATCGCGGTTCGACGTATATCTTGACGAGTCGTCGTTGTTGTTGCAGGTATGCGATGTTTCCGTAATTGACCGCCTACTAGAACTCCCCAACACTTCAGTTTCAAGAAAACGCAGCCGACCGAGAACGATCTCCATATTGATGTCTAACTTATCGAGCTTGGACAAGGCGAGGGGTATATCTTTAAGTTGGAGAAGTCTATGATGAATTGCATCCATTAGGGACTTCATACGAAGTCCCAACGCATCTATCTTTCTCTCTAAATCGTGTTTGGCGGTTATCGTAAGTCTTTCCATAGACGCCACGAGAAGACTGTCTGCTGTCAGAACTTCATTCGGCACGTTTTGCTCGTCGTCTTCGTGTAGAGGAGATTCCGGCTGAGTTCCATCCATCTAAACTTTAATGATTGACTACGTAGAATGAGGAATTAATGGCTACAATGAATAGAGTAATCCTATTAACTTAATAATAAGAGTTTATAAGGTAAAAGATTAGAGACTGTAAGTTTTAATTGTATAGTTATAGACTCTATAATACAACAATAGACAGTGAGAGACAACGCCGCCATTTACGTGAGCAATTCGACAAATGCTTGGTTTGCGTCTAAGCGAATCGATGTCATGGATTGGCCGGCATGCAGTCCTGACTGCAATCCTATCGAGAATCTCTGGGGCATCGTTGTGGGTCAGATCTATGCAAATGGAAAACAGTTTTGTAGTGTACAAGAGCTCAAAGACGCGATAGCTAACTCCTGGCAGTCTCTCAGTCTATAGACGCTTCATGACCTAGTTGATTCAATGCCAAATCGTGTGTTCAGTGTCATAAAGTCATCTGGTGGGCCAATCGCTTACTAAAATAGAGCTAAAAAACGTTTCTGTGCTGTTATTGATGTGAAAATCCGGTGTTATCATAATTATGACGCGGTCGGAAATCAATAAAAGATTGTGAAAAAACTTATTTGTCGATCAATTAGCACCAAATTCGGAGACATTGACTCTGAAACAGTATTGAACTATTAATATATCTTACAGCTTGCAGTCTTTTTCATTTTTCCGAAAAACCTTGAAAAATAGGGTGTTAGCATAATCATGATGCGCACTGTATTTAGTGAGGGAAGTGTGCGTTTCGGCCCCAATGCGAATGTACCCCAGGCACAAACAAAGTATTCAATGATTGGTTTATTGCATGGTTTAATATCGGAGTCACAAAAAGGGGATTGGAGGGGGAGATGGATAGGGCGAGAGATCGGGAACCGAGATCGCTCTAGTTCCTCTCTTCCGATAGCTTTTATAGGCGGCATAATGGGGCGTGGCATCTCATATAGTGTAGGCGTCATATAGGAAGAGGCCTCAGGCGTAACACCTCCTTCCCTGGGGAAAAGTCCGCCCCGGACTTTTATATGACGCGTCCTGATCCGGTGGTTATTTCTGCAAAAAAAACAAAATTGTTGCTAATTTGTGTGAAGGAATTAAGTAGACAAAATATTAAACCTACCTTGCTAACCTGAAGCTTTCTTAAGCTTTATGGTTTACCTTATATACCGTCAATTCCTTTTTGTTTCCCTTTCTCAAAAGCATTCAGTAGTCATTGATGATATGTGCGCTTGCCTTTTCTCCTCATTTACCGCTTAGATCCCATTTGGACTTGTCCTTAGGTCTCGAGCTTCTCGTCTCTGAATTTTGAGCTTCTCGTACATGCCGCATCCTTCATCCTGCAATCGAAAAATGTTAATATGGGAAGACGAAATTAACTTGTGCAACTTTTTCTCAAAAGTTAAGTGAGGGAAGTGTGCGTTTCGGCCCCAATGCGAATGTACCCCAGACACAAACAAAGTATTCAATGATTGGTTTATTGCATGGTTTAATATCGGAGTCACAAAAAGGGGATTGGAGGGGGAGATGGATAGGGCGAGAGATCGGGAACCGAGATCGCTCTAGTTCCTCTCTTCCGATAGCTTTTATAGGCGGCATAATGGGGCGTGGCATCTCATATAGTGTAGGCGTCATATAGGAAGAGGCCTCAGGCGTAACACCTCCTTCCCTGGGGAAAATTCCGCCCCGGACTTTTATATGACGCGTCCTGATCCGGTGGTTATTTCTGCAAAAAAAAAACAAAATTGTTGCTAATTTGTGTGAAGGAATTAAGTAGACAAAATATTAAACCTGCCTTGCTAACCTGAAGCTTTCTTAAGCTTTATGGTTTACCTTATATACCGTCAATTCCTTTTTGTTTCCCTTTCTTAAAAGCATTCAGTAGTCATTGATGATTGCGCTTGCCTTTTCCGCATCCTTCATCCTGCAATCGAAAAATGTTAATATGGGAAGACGAAATTAACTTGTGTAACTTTTTCTCAAAAGTTAAGTGAGGTAAGTGTGCGTTTCGGCCCCAATGCGAATGTACCCCAGACACAAACAAAGTATTCAATGATTGGTTTATTGCATATATCGGAGTCACAAAAAGGGGATTGGAGGGGGAGATGGATAGGGCGAGAGATCGGGAACCGAGATCGCTCTAGTTCCTCTCTTCCGATAGCTTTTATAGGCGGCATAATGGGGCGTGGCATCTCATATAGTGTAGGCGTCATATAGGAAGAGGCCTCAGGCGTAACAATTTTGAAAAAAACACGTCTTCCTATTTAGACAAACTTGTTCACCTATTTTGACATTTTGATTTCGTGCGACGTCAACCTTTTTTCGTGCAACGTCAACCTATGACTTTTTCTTGTCTCTGTTGACTTTCCGCTGCATCTAATGGCTTTTTGCTGTTTTTTTTTTCATGATGAGAAAGAGATTTTATTCATGAAAATTCCCTTCCCCCTTTCTCCTTAGGCCCCCCTTCCCCCCTTTAGGGCCCCCCTTCCCCCTCCCCCCCTAGGGCCCCTACCCCCTTTGCTTAGGTAGGGCCCTCTTCCTCCCCCCTTCCCCCTTTAGGGCCCCCCTCCCTTCCCTGCTTAGGTAAACCCCCCTCCCCTTTCTTTTCCCCAAAATTTATAAAGATAATTTAAAAAGAAAGAGAAAGAAACAGAACAAGTAAGTAAAAAGAAAGAGAAAAAATAAGAAAGAGAAAAGTTTGTCAAAATAGGTAGACATGTTTGTAAAAATAGGTGAACGTTTCACTAAAATAGGTGAACGTTTCACTAAAATAGGGAGACATGTTTATCAAAATATTTAGACATGTTTGTAAAAATAGGTGAACGTTTCACTAAAATAGGTGAACGTTTCACTAAAATAGGTGAACGTTTCACTAAAATAGGTGAACGTTGCACGAATTTAGGCTGACGTTTTTCAAAATAGGTAGACGTTTTTCAAATCAGGTAGACGTTTTTCAAAATAGGTAGACAAGAAATTGTCGTCCTTTGTTAAATGCTAATTGCTTTTGCGAACAATGTTCGCCGAACATCATTAAGTAATTTGTTTAGTTCAAATAAACTTTAACGCTTTTTTGATGCATAAAACTCAATTAAAGATGGGCACTTTTTCACTTTAGTCACCCCCCCTACCAGAGGTCAATTGGGTCAGTTCAGTTGGGTCATTTTCTTGAAACGGCCTCTTTAGCTAAGCCTACGGCATCGTTAGCGTAAACTTTTTCCTAAGCCTAATGTTTTTTAATGTAAAAGTAGTTTTTTAATGTAAAAATAATTTTTTAAAAAATGTAAATGAGTCAGAAGTATGACCCATGGAACCTCTGGGAGGGGTCATACTAAAGTGAAAAAGACTAAAGTGAAAAAGTGCCTAAAGTTGGGTTCTTTTCAACTTGGGGGCGCGCGCGCTTTACTTGGGGGTGTTTTAAAAATTACTTTTTTTAAAGATTATTTTTACATAAAAAAAGCTTAGACTTCGGAAAAATGTTTACGCTAACGAGACTGTGCTGCTAAGGCGAACGAGACCGCATAAGAATTTTTTTTTTATTAATTTTTTTCAACGCACCGCAAAGAGCCCCCCAAGTAAAGCGGAGCCCCCCAAGTTAAATACTTGCCTTAAAGTTGAACTCTACTACATTAAAATCTTGGTAACCATTCGCTTAACTTTATACAAACATAATTGACTTGATGGGCACAAGTTCACTTGTGCCCATCAAGTGGCTCTTTTCGGTGCGTTCAAAAAATGTTTTTGAAAAAAATGTTAATTTTCTTATGCGGCCTCGTTCGCCTAAGCCGTACGGCCTCGCTAAATTTTTTAAAAAAAAAAGCCCCCCTTCAATTGAAGCGGAGCCCCCCCATCATAGCAGTACTTTTTTACTTGGTCTGGTACTCGCGTCGCGGCCCTCGGCCTCGTTAGCTAAGCCGTTCGGCCTCGTAAGCTAAACCGTTCGGCCTCGTTAGCGTAAACTTTTCCTAAGCCTAAGCGTTTTTTTAATGTAAAAATAACTTTAATTCCACGGTTCAATCCGGTTTAAACAACGCGAAGGGGGCCGCGACGCGAGTACCTTACCAAGTAAAAAAGTGCCATCATAGCTCACCCGCACTCAAGAACTTCAAAAAATTACCAGTCATCCGGGGGGGGGGGCTCAGAATAATGAATCGCCTATTTTACGGCTATTACAAAAGCACGCCGTGCACGCTGTGTTCGCTGTGCACGCACGCTACACGCTGTATAATTACCAATGCACGCCGAGGCGCGGGAAAATTCTTAACTCCACTCATGCGCTTTATTTAAAACGTCGCCCTAATATATTTCTTTTGTAATGGCCCAAAAGTATTCTTTTAGTAAAAAATATCACTTTTCATAACTAATTTATAGTGTGAAACAATATAGTGCGTCAAACACTCTTTCCCGCGCCTCGGCGTGCATTGGTAATTATACAGCGTACAGCGTGCGTACACAGTGTGCACAGCGTGTACGGCATGCTTTTGTAATGGCCTATTTTACTGCCCTTAGGCTCTCGCTTGTTTCTCATTATTCCAAGGCCCCCACTAGGCCGTGCGGTCGTTTAAAAAAAATTGAGAAGTGCTGAAACAGATTATAACAATCTGGATTAGTCAATCCAAGGATTGAAAAATCCAAAAAAGTTAAAAAATTTAGGATTGTGCGTAAGCACTAAAATGCATAAAAATGCACTCTAAAAACTATTATAATTGTCGAATATTAGTTTTTTTGGCCTTTAACATACTACACCCCCTCACCCTCACCCTTTCACCCGCGTCGCGGCTCACCTCACCCTCGCGTCAGCGGAACCTAAAACACGGCCTCAACTTAAAAACGGCTTAGCTCAATTAATTACTGCTATTCGTCAGGTTTTTTGGCCTTTAACGGCCTCAACTAAGCCGTACGGCCTCGTTAGCTAAGCCGTACGGCCTCGTTAGTTAGCTAAGCCGTACGGCCTCGTTAGCTAAGCCGTAGCGGCCTCGTTAGCTAAGCCGTACGGCCTCGTTAGCTAAGCCGTACGGCCTCGTTATCGTAAACTTTTACTAAGCCTAAGCGTTTTTTAATGTAAAAATATTTTTCTGATGTAAAAATAAAAATTTATAAACATAATTTAAAAAATAAAAAAAGAGAAAGAAAAAAGAATACTAATTAATTGAGATAGGCCGTTTTTAAGTTGAGGCCGTGTTTTAGGTTCCGCTGACGCGAGGGTGAGGTGAGCCGCGACGCGGGTGAAAGGGTGAGGGTGAGGGGTGTAGTATGTTAAACGCCAGTTTTGTTATATAATTACAACATTTTTTCAATTAATTTCGTTGTTTTTGTTGTTGTTATGTTTTCATTGTTTGTTTGTTTAAAGCCGAATTGAATGTTGAATGTAAAATTTGATGGAATTGGTATATAAAATTTTAATATGAACATTTTCAACCTGTTTTAAATCAATCTGTTAGATGAAAGGTGATTTTTAGTAATCGTTGTAGAGTACAAAACAGAGTGTTTGGGACTTCTGCACTTTAGCCCCCTCTCCCCCCTCCCAGAGGTTCCATGGGTCAGTTCAATTGGATCATGTTCTTGATACGGCCTCGTTAGCGTAAACTTTTACTAAGCCTAAGCGCTTTCTGATGTAAAAATAACTTTTTTTTAATGTAAAAATGACTTTCGAAATGTAAATGAGTCAGTAGTATTTATTTATTTATTTATTTGAAGTACGTTTTGCAATGTGACAACACGAGGAAGACTCCTACTGACAAATTTAAATTAAATTAAGTAAAAACATAAATTAAAAAAAAAACAAACAAACACAGTGAGCGAACGACCTTCACAGTCTGATATTGATGTTTAAGACCTCAACAATATCACACAACGCCAAATTAACACGAAAGCCCTGAATTGTTTGAATCCTGAGAAGTTTGACCGGTAGCTTCATAAAAAATCGTGCTGTTCGATAAGCGAATGAGTGAAAAAGTGGGTTACAGTTTGTGTGATTTATATGAAAAGCATAAAACGTACTGCGCCCATTACACTGTTTGAAAGTGTAAAATCTACAAACGGGAACATCAGTGTAACCCTTGAGAATTTTGAAGGCCAAACAAATATCAGCTTCCAATCGTCTTGCATATAAGGATCTCAGGTTAAATCTAATCATTCTATTCTCATAATCAATCGCTTGCATATGTGGAACACAACGAAACTGTAGTAATCTTGTAAACACATGTTGAACCTTTTCTAACTTTCTAATCAGAGTAACTTTATGAGGAGACCAGATCACTGATGCAAACTCTATCACTGGTAGAACATAGGTTTTGAAGCATGTAATATACGGCGCTGTTACTTTTATCGAGAGAGATCTAAATATTGCATACACAATTTTCAATGCTCTTCTTATCACCTGTTCAATATGGAATACAAAAGAAAGCTCAGTATCAACATAGACTCCTAAGTCACGAATTGGCGATTCTGAGACTTTGAATGCGGTTGGAGGGGAGTTCGAAACAAAATAAGAAAGTTTGAGGTTTCTCTTACCGAGGTGGAGGACATTACATTTGTGCGTAGCTATTGCAAGTTGCCAATTCTCACAGAATTCATTGATGACTCTTGTTGCCTTAGATAATTGGGCATAAGCCTGATCATAGCTGTTAGGGCTGTATGACGCATACATTTTCAAATCATCAGCGAATAGTTGAACTTTTACCATCGGAAAAATAGAAAGTTTCAGCGATAGTTCGGATATGTAAAGCGAGAACAGAATGGGAGCTAGTACGGACCCCTGCGGTACTCCGGATGGTGTTGGATAGCTATGGGAGAGAGTATTATTTACTCTTACTCTACATGATCGCCCAGTAAGAAATGACGCAAACCATTTCCACAATTCACCTCTGATCCCCATATTGTCAAGAACATAGAGCAGTTTAGTATGCGAAATGGTGTCGAACGCCTTTGCGAAATCGTAATACAATACATCAACTGCTTTGCCCATATCTAGGTCTCTATGCCATGAATTTGTCGACTCCAGAAGATTCGTTATCACTGAGCGGTGTCTCCGAAAACCATGCTGGTTTTCAGGGATTAGCATGAAACGGTTGCACCAGCGGGTTAAATGAGCACAGACAATTCTTTCAAATATTTTGGAGGGTGCCGGACAAATCGTTATCGGTCGATAATGCTCGGACATTTTGGGCGCGGGTATTTTGTTTATGGGTATCACTATTCCTTGCTTCCACAACTCTGGAAACGTGCCTAACGACAACGAAATATTGAACAAATAAGACAAGGGTTCACTTAGTACTTGAGCACATTTTCGATAAATTATGGCGGGAACATGATCACTCGGTAAGAAACAAGATGGCTTCAATTTTTTGAGATAGTAGAACACTTGTTGAGGCATAATTAAGCAGTTTGTTGTTGCAAGATCAATTCTACGAGAGGATAGATTAGGTTGTTCACCATTGTCACAATTAAAAACCGATGAGAAAAAGTCCGCTAGAGCCTTTGCCTTTGACATGTCTGAGACCAGAAACGTTCCAGATTCAGCTATGCAACCAATCTTCGTGAACTTCTTAAACTTAGAATTTATGAACTTATACAGTTTTTTGTTCGAGCTCAGAAGTGATTTCTCTTTCGAAATATTGAACTTTGCTATTTCTTCGCTCAATCTTTTACAAATCCTCACATACTCATCGAAAACAGGTTTACAATGAAGTTTTTCGAAGAGTTCGTTTTTGTGTTTGAGCATATGGCGGATATGAGATGGATATTTTTCAAACGGCATCCTACTTCTAACAATAGGAGTGTGAGCAATGATAAGGGGATGTATAGTAGCAAGGAAACGAGCACATAAATCGTTGATGTCAATGAAATCATCAAAAAGAGATATCCAAGATATTTTAGAAAAATCTTCTATTAGCGACGAGAAGTCGCATTTCGAATAATTAAAGCGCGGCTCTTGTAAAACATTTGCACAAAACAGGTCGATCGAAAATAGGACACTAGCGTGATCACAAGTGGCAGCGAGGGGGGCTGAAGTTCTACAATTAAGTATCGTTTCAGGTCTTCCAATTACTACGTCAAGTACATTATCATCATGCGTCGGAGTATCAACGAATTGATAGAAGGAAAAATCGTGAACGAGATCAACTAGGGCTTTTTCTTGACCTGTAGCAGAAGCTGGGCATTCCCAATCAACTGATAAATTAAGATCACCGCACATAACAACGGTTTCTTTGACAGAAAACAGGTTCGATAGGACTTGAAATAGGAGTTCATTATGCTGTGTATTTGTGTTTGGTGGCCTATACACTAGAACCAAACGAATACAAGAATTAGTTTCAGGCACATTGAATTCAATAGCGAGAATATCGGAAGTAAGTTTTTCATTAATTTCTACAACAGAGACTGGTAAGAAATCCCTGCACAAAATAGCAACACCTCCACCCCGTTTGCTGGTTCTATCAGCGCGGAAAATCTGGTAGGGTAAGCCCGCAATCAACTCAGAATCGCCAATCGAATTATTCAACCAAGATTCACAAATGAGAAATACATCGGGTTTGAATACAGATAAATAAGTGTGCAATGCAGGTAATTTGTTTTTGATGGACCGAGCATTAATCAGTACACAATTTAGGCTAGATATAGAAGAAGAAAAATTAGAAGTACTTGAAAAGCGACCTGGGCTTACTAGTTTGATGGGCTTGAATTCTTCTTGTTCGCAGCGATGTCCTTTTTTTTCCATAGTTGATCTCTGTATATCACCCAGCCTTCTTCCGGATGACTTTTCTTCAGGGAAGCTAGCTCGGCGCGCATCTTCCGCCAGTCGTCTCGCTCAGAAGTTGTCATGCTCTTCCTGATGAAGATGCCGTTCCACGCGGGAGATGATCTCAGAGTTGAAGCCGCTTGCAGAGCCTTCAGCAAGTGTCCACGAGTAGGGAGAAGAACTTTGAGAAGACGAGGACGATCACTCGGTTTTCCCATTCGGAAGACAGTTTGGGCGCGAACTTCAAGATTTAGTGCGGCCAGAAGAGAAGCGACGTTTACTTCGTCTTGCTCCATACGGAAAGACGGGTTGGGATCACTGGATTCAGATAATCCACAGATTACTAGGGACCTGAGGCGATTGTGTCTTTCGATATCAGATTCAGACGGCTGAAGAACTTGAGCTGGGTCCGGAACAGGCGTGAGAGTGACCGATGAGCATTTACACATTGACGTCGATGAAGAGAGTTGTTCAATGGTAGTAGACAAGGTGTTTAGAAGCCGGGAAATGGAGTCCCAGAAACCTTTAGGCACACCTGGCGGAGCCTCACTGTTGGCGAACGAGAGAGTATCGTTGACTATACTGGTGATACTTCTCGGACTGGAAGGAGAAGATATTGCTTGTGGACTTGGGGCATTCTGACGTTTGTTCGCTCTTGTGATAGGCATATTGCAGACGAAATCGATATCAGACCGCACTGGTCGTGAAAAGAAAGCGAGAGTGGGTATGACCCATGGAACCTCTGGGAGGGGGCCTAAAGTGCAGAAGTGCCCTTTATTTGTATGCGCTATACGTTCCTCTGTAATTAATACATGTTACCATGAAATAAACATGAACGAAGCACTAAACAAGAGAACATGCAAAAAAATATGTAAAATTCCGTTCCGTTTTACTTTCAATACACACTTCAAAAAGAGCAACATGAACGGAATGGGTCAAATTGAGCCGAGAATCCTTTCGGATTGCTCGCTAACCCACCTCCGGAGTAGGGTTACGAATTTTGTCGGATTATCTCAAATCCAAAAGTATTATAGCTTCCATGCATACCGGATTAGTGAAATGTATTTGGATAACTTCTAATCCAAGCTCTTAATCCTTTTGGATTGCTCCATGCATACGGCCTCTGAGGCCGTATGCATGGAAAACAGATTATAACAATCTGGATTAGTCAAATCCAAGGATTGAAAAATCCAAAAAAGTTTTTAAAAAATTAGGATTGTGAAAATCGGTATGCATGGATGTCAGATTTCTTAAACTTGGATTATTGTCAAAAAGGACGCGGAAAGACAAGCGTAAGCACTAAAATGCATAAAAATGCACTCTAAAAACTGTAATTGTCGATAACTAAATGCACTCTAAACACTATTATAATTGTCGAATATTAGTTTTGTTTTATAATTACAACATTTTTTCAATTAATTTCGTTGTTTTTGTTGTTGTTATGTTTTCATTGTTTGTTTGTTTAAAGCCGAGTTGAATGTTGAATGTAAAGTTTGATGGAATTGGTATATAAAATATTAATATGAACATTTTCAACCTGTTTTAAATCAATCTGTTAGATGAAAGGTGATTTTTAGTAATCGTTGTACTCTATTTGGGACTTCTGCACATTAGCCCCCTTTCCCCCCTTCCCAGAGGTTCCATGGGTCAGTTCAATTGGATCATGTTCTTGATACGGCCTCGTTAGCGTAAACTTTTACTAAGCCTAAGCGCTTTCTGATGTAAAAATAACTTTTTTTAATGTAAAAATAACTTTTGAAAATGTAAATGAGTCAGTAGTATGACCCATGGAACCTCTGGGAGGGGGGCCTAAAGTGCAGAAGTGCCCTTTATTTGTATGCGCTATACGTTCCCCTGTAATTAATACATGTTACCATGAAATAAACATAAAAGAAGCACTAAACAAAAATTCCGTTCCGTTTTACTTTCAATACACACTTCAAAAAGAGCAACATGAACGGAATGGGTCAAATTGAGCCTCAAATCCTTTCGGATTGCTCGCTAACCCACCTCCGGAGTAGGGTTACGAATTTTGTCGGATTCTCTCAAATCCTAATCCATTATAGCTTCCATGCATACCGGATTAGTGAAATGTATTTGGATAACTTCTAATCCAAGCTCTTAATCCATTTGGATTGCTCCATGCATACGGCCTCTTATGTAAATATAATTGAATTGATGTGTTAGTATCTCGCGGTTCTGATCATTTTGCACTTGAGTATTCAGCCTTCTACGCCACTTGTTTCATTCCAGAATGCAAAGCGTCAGTGTGTTGAATGGCCGATCTCGAATCTTCTGCTGCGAAAAAGATGCCTTGGCTGCACTGAAAGAAATTCCGCAGCACTCCTTTACTGCAAGAGATGGGCTGAAAGTCATTGAAGATGTCCACGACTTTGCCCTTTTGAACCCGGACTCTTCCTTTTTCATATCTTTCCGCCTGAGAGGCGGAAAAGGAGGTTAGTAGTTTTTTTTTTCATTATAAAGAAATTGAAACTTCAACAACAAAAAATTATAAACCAGTTCATTTTACATTTCCCTACAACAAAACTTTCCAATCAATCGTCACGAAGTTCTCGTCTCAAGACACCATCTCTGACTCATGAGGGTATGCGCATAGCTCACCATCTCTGACTCATGAGGGTATGCGCATAGCTCACCATCTCTGACTCATGAGGGTATGCGCATAGCTCATCATCTCTGACTCATGAGGGTATGCGCATAGCTCACCATCTCTGACTCATGAGGGTATGCGCATAGCTCACCATGTCTGACTCATGAGGGTATGCGCATAGCTCACCATCTCTGACTCATGAGGGTATGCGCATAGCTCACCATCTCTGACTCATGAGGGTATGCGCATAGCTCACCATCTCTGACTCGAGGGTATGCGCATAGCTCACCATCTCTGACTCATGAGGGTATGCGCATAGCTCACCAGCACTTGTCGAAGAAATAAAACTGCCGTTAATCCGAGCGAAGGGCCTAAAATAGTGAATGTCTCCGCTCTCTACCTCCAACCGCTCGTTGGCTTGGCACTACTGCAGTTTAATTGGCAGCGCTAATTGGCTTTAAACGCTACGGTTTCGAAAATTTTCTTCATAGGTGGTCATGAGCTTTAGGGACTCCGGTTCTTGAACAAAAAATTTTTTTACATAAAAAACGCTAAGGCTTAGTAAAAGTTTACGCTAACGAGGCCGTACGCCTTAGGCTAACGAGACCAGGCTAATTCTTCCCACCCGCAGAAAGAGCGTGTATATCAAGATAACTAATGATGAGGAAGAGGCAGGCCTTTGAGAGAGCGCGAGAGCGTGTGATGTAAAAGAGAGGATGCAGACGATTAGAGTTTTTTTTTACTAGCTTTCTTGGATAGCGTTACAACCCGCAGTGCGGGTTTGAGAAACAAACTTGAACAATGGTACCATAAGCACTCAGGCGTAGCGACGACAAAATTTCGTAGTGGCAACCGCAGGTAATTTTTCATTTTTTGGAAAACTTTTAGCTGTTAGAGATGAACATTTCATTTTATATACAGATATAGGCCACACTAAAAAAGAAAACAATTTTTTTCAAGAACCGGAGTCCCTGATGCTTATAATGGATCACCTATGAAGAAAAATTTCGAAACCGTAGCGTTTGAAGCCAATTAGCTCTGCCAATTAAACTGCAGTAGTGCCGTTTGGCTTCTCATAATCACAAATCCCCTCGATCGAATAAACAGGCATTTGTCAATTTTGGCACAAGTGCTGGCATAGGTAATCTGCCAACTGGCGAAAAAACTTTCTAGGGCGACCGACCAACCGACCCCTCCCTCAATCGAAATGAATGTATCAGATTTTGCACAGTAAAAATTCAAGGATAAAATCTTCATTTCCCTACATAAAAAGAACATTTTAATAGCCAAAAGTAGAAAGTGAAACTTTTAACCTACTTTTGCGATCAAGACATATTTTCTCTATGAGTGCTGGATAGATAAAAATGTTGGTGTGATTGAATTTAGAAAGTAAAGGCCATTACTAAAGCACGGCGTGCGCGGCGTGCTTTGGTAACGGCCAAAATAAAAGTCAGTTAGACTAATAAGATTATTCCAGGTTTCGGAACTCTGCTGCGTTCGTTCCGAATCAACAAGAGTACGAATCAGAATATGTGCCGGGATTTGAACGGGAGAAGACTTGTAGATGTAAAAGTGAGTTCGATTTGCATTAAATGATGACTTTACTTCTCTACAATGGGTTAAATAGTCATGTCAGTTCTCTGTCGGCGGGCCTCCTTTCCCAAATCTTGAGGGGGGACCCTTATGTAATACAAAAAAGTTTTTCTCGCGGGCTTCTTTTTTTATCATCGGACCCTTATGTGTAAGAAAATTTTCCCGCCCACGGCGGGCGTCTGTACCTTTTTCTCGCACACTAAAAAAACCCCTGTTCTCTACTACATAATTCAAAACAGCTTTTCAAGGAGCACGTAGATATTTAATTTGATAGTCACCGGTAATATTTTCTTTCTTTTATTTCATCTAGTTTTTATTATCATCAAGTTGATAAATACTGTTAGAGAGTCGTAGATAAAACTTGAATCTACTTTAGTATTAGGGTGTGTTTCTCTAACTATACCAGTGTGTTTCTCTAACCCGCACTGCGTATGAAATCTATGCGCAAATCTATGCGCTTTCAAAAAATACTAATGAGACATATGCTGGGTTCGTCTGCATACTCTCTTCACATCACACGCTCTCGCGCTCTCTTCACCTCTCTTGAGGCCTGTCGTTCCATCATGATTAGAAATCTTGACTATATATATATATATATATATATATATATATACCTGGGGGTAGGATGTTGTTGTTGTTGCCGGCAAGCATCCCGTATCGAAGACTTGGTTATGAACACTCTGCTGGTAGGAAGAAACAGCTTGCAACCAGGCGTTAAATAAGACCGGTCTAAGGCTTGTTTGAATAAAAGTTTAGATTTTAGTAAGTTTATCGTCGTAGATTTCATCGTTTTGCAGGAAGAGGAGAAGCTGAAGAAGTGGATTGAAAAAGCGGCTGAGAGAGAACGCGAGAAAGAAGCCAAACTGTGAGTTGAACAGAAACATTTTCTCTCTCCTAATTCTTGATTTGCACCGTTGTATAGGTGAACACATTTCTTAAATGAATACATAAACTGTCAACTAACAAAAAATTAATCGGGTAACCGACCTACCGACCCTCTCTCTCACTCAAAATGAATGTATCAGAGTTTTCAGAGCTGAAATTGTAAGAAAAAGGTATTATTTCCTGTGCATAATAGAACGTTTCATTAGCCAAAACAGCCTCATCTGGTTTCGTAAGGTTGAAAGTGTAACTTTTAACCTACTCCACCAATCGACCTATAGAAAAATCAAGAAATGTTTTACCTATGAAAGAAACATTCAATAGAGTGCATGATTGAGGAAGGCGAGACATGAGAAACTGAAAGCCGGTGCTCTGGGGGAGTTCAAGCACGATTTCGACGATCCGGATTACATCAAAAGGAGAGAGGAGATTCTCGAAAAGACTGAAGATGCCTTCGAAGCTGGTCCGTAGAAACCAGGGGGGTGACCGGATCGGTCGCGTCGGCGGGTAAATGTACACACACTATTGACAAAAAACTCACTCTTCTTTCTTACCATTTTCCTTCATCCCCTCTTCTTTTTTCTTTCAAACTTTGAGCGGCGGATACATGTAAACCCAAATCGGGCGGCTCCATTTAACCCCTGGGTGCAGCGCAGTGCTAGTGGCTTTTATGCTTTGAAAAACTCCATTCCATGAATTTAAAGGGTTATTACAGTCTTGCAGAAGGCGTCACCATAAAGTAAAATCATTAAGGAATTTTTGATTAGCTGGTTCCAAATATTTCCATGAATCAGATATTCGGGTTTTTTGTGAGCGTCACGTCATCAGGATGTTTCTCGGACCCGCACTGCGGGTTAAAAAAATCTATGCGCTCTCCAATAACACTGAAATCTATGTGCTTGAAAAATTTTTTTCTCGGATTTTTGTAGGGAAAGTCCAAATTATTGGAAAAATTGAATGTTGAACACTGAAATTTTGAAAATCTATGCGCTTGAAGAAAGTTGTTCGGGTGCTAAGAAAAACCCTGCACGTCATGATTTGTGTACAAAAGCTACCATAAACACGGTCGAGAATCTTGGAAAAATTTTTCTTTGAGTAGGAAAGTTTTTAATAATAAGAAGCTTTTTTTTGTTGTTCATTTCCAGCTCGATTTCTATTTATTCCAGGCTTTAACGCTTGAGAAATGATTGATTTGATTATATATTTCCAAAAAAACTTTCAGTGAAATTCGAGGAACCATGTTTGTCCATTGAAGGATTCGAGCATCTGAAAAGGAAGAAGAAGCGTAAGATGGTCGTTGAAGAGGAAAAGTCCTCTTCGGATAGTGAGGATCCCGACCGGCCGGGCACATCAGCCATTTCTGCGAAGAGAAGAAAAAAGACCAAAGGTATTTTACACTATTAAAAATATCTAGTCACCTTTCAATACGTGCTTGGTCTGGAATAATTAGATATCATAGAGGGGGGGGGGGCAAAAACTTGAGAATGAGAAGGCCAGGCGGTTGGGAGCGGTATGTTTTTCAAACCCGCAATGTGGTTTGAATCTATGCGCTTTTTAAAAAAATGTGAGAAGAATTCTCTGATCATCTGCATCCTCTCTCTTGAATCACACGCTTTGAAGCTCTCTCATAAGCCTTCCGTGCCCTCATTATTATTCATCTTGATATACATGCTAGTTCTGCGGGATGGTTAGGAGAAAGCAAATTAAAATTTGTAGGCTGAGCAAAACTGGAAAAAAATTGGACAGTCGTGACTTTTTGACTAATAAAGAAAGAACAGGAACAGTGAGAGACAGGAAAGAAAGTAAGAGAGAGAGTGAAAGAGAGAGAGAGAGAGAGTGAAAGAGAGAGAGTGAAAGAGAGAGAGAGAGTGAAAGAGAGAGAGAGAGTGAAAGAGAGAGAGAGAGAGAGTGAAAGAGAGAGAGAGAGAGAGAGTGAAAGAGAGAGAGAGTGAAAGAGAGAGAGAGAGAGAGAGTGAAAGAGAGAGAGAGTGAAAGAGAGAGAGAGAGAGTGAAAGAGAGAGAGAGAGTGAAAGAGAGAGAGAGAGTGAGAGAGAGAGAGAGAGTGAAAGAGAGAGAGAGAGTGCGAGCGAAAAATAGAAGGGAAGTTAGCGCGGTCAGCAAGGGAAAAAAGTCGTGTTGAATTATTTTAATTTCAATGATTTCAGGTAAGTATCTTTCATTTTTGAATGAAAACTTAATGAGTTAAGGCCAAAAAGAAGACAGCTCAAAAAGCAAAGAAGAGATTGGAGGAAAGAGAGCGGACGAATCACCAGAGGAAATGAGCAGCGAAGACTCTATCAGCGGAAGCGAAACGGGAACAAATACAGGGTATAGAAAGCGAGTCCTCCATTTCGGGAATTAGTTTTTCATTGTGTAAAAAACTTTTAAATACTTTGTAGAATTGAGTAAATATCCGGGGATGTTTAATATCGGAACAAGGGCCAAGAAAGACCAATTAAGCCAACAAAAATTTTAAAAATGACTAACCTTTTTCAGAAAAAGCTATAGAAAACGTTCTAAATTCTGCGGCCCACTTTCAGCGAAAAAGAAGCGCAAACCCGCTGCGTATAGGTTGCCGAGAAGAATGACTCGATGTAGTTTTATCGGAATAAGAAGTTTGAAAAGAAACTAGAGCAGCTGGAAAGACTATATGACGCAGAACGCGATAGAACGGACCTGAACACTTCGTGCAATAGAAATTTTTTGTTTCAGAATTGTCCAAAACTTAGATTAACGGGGTAATCGATCACGGGGATTACAATGGTGTAATTCGTTTTACATGAAAATTTTTTTTAATTGTGAAAATCGTCCTGCACAATGTTGAATTTTTTAAAGTCGTGAAAAAAGTGTCGTGCACTCTTTCGAAGATAACTAAGCCGAATGAGAAGCTTTTGGCTTCATCTTTGAACCAGATATAGAAAACTTTGTTTCTAACATCTACGCCAACATCTTGCAATGAGAGAAAAAGTTCTACCGGTTTTCTGTGCCTTGGTTTACAATTCTCAAATATGCAATATTCACTAAATATTCAATATCTGACATTAAAGAAAAACGTATTTTTTCATAATGAAGTATGTTGTAGCCCATGTTTTTCTGAACAAATTTGTAGTACAACGTTTTTAATCTTAGATACATCTTATTAGTGAAAACACGCTTCGGAAGCGCGTCGTTTCATGCATCTTTGGGTATCAATCAGGGGTTAAATGGAGCCGCCCATTTTGGGTTTACATGTATCCGCCGCTCAAAGTTTTGAGGAAAAATGAAGAGGGGATGAAGGAAAAGGGTAAGAAAAGAGAGGGAGTTTGTCAATAGTGTGTGTACATGTATCCGCCAATGGGACCGATCCGTTCACTATTTAACCCCTGGTATCAATGCGTTCTTTTCTTGTCTGCCTTCATGCATCACTGTTTTTCAAGCGTCTTGTTCTCACTCACTCTCTCTCTAATTCTCTCTGTATCTTTTTTTCCTGTTCACCAATTCGTCATCGACAGATTTAGAAAAAGAAAAATGATATCAAAGTTCAGCGAAGGCTCAGACCGAATTATGACGTGTAGTTCACTTCATACTGGAAATCAGTAAACCAAAACAAGTTTTTTGAACTCTCCATACACGATTACCTAGTAAGAGACCTTGAAAGTCTTGGAAAATTCTCAAAAAACTGGTTAAAAAAATTATTAAAAAACTCGCTCTCGATATTGACACCAGAATGACGTCTCTAGGACCCAATTTGAACCATTCCAAAAACCAGTTTATACTGAAACTATAAAAATCCTTAAGGTATCGTTCGATTCATTTTTAACTTTTCTACAAGACACACATATTTTCAGCATTGTAAATCCAGTGAAAAGATAGTAGCTAAGGAGGTAAAGACAAAACTTTTTGAAATTTTTTTCTGAAATCTCGGGAATCTGCATACAGCTCGAAAAAAAATGTCATTAAGAACACAAGTTTAAGTTTTCTGAATTCACCATGTTTGATTACTTAGGAAAAACTTTAACATTTCTGAGAACAGCTCATAAAAACTTGAAAAACGCAAAAAAATACTTTTCAGAGAAAAAAAGCTTACCACTAATATCGTTCGAAATAATGCTTTCAAACTGAACGCTACGGGCCAAAAAGTTTCTAATTTTCTTCACCGTCTTTGAAAATACGGAGAGCAAGTTAGAAATCACCAGAAAGTTTTAAACATGATGGTCAAATAATTAGGTAAAACTGAAGTGTTTTAAAAACTTTTTCAAAAACTCAGCTTAAATGACTATATCTTGGTTCATTTTCAAGATTCTGTAATGAAACTTACATTTTCAAATATTCAGCTTTTTCTGCTCCTATGTGTCAAAAATCAGAAAATTCCGTTCGCTAAATGCTCTTATTCAAGGGGTTAAAGATGGTACACAACAAAACTTACCAAAAAATTGTGGACAGGTTTTTTGCCTTACTCGTCTAAATACTATAGTAAGGCGTCTAAATACTATAGTAAAAAGTAAGTAAAGTACTTTAGTCTCTACGTGTTTCTTATCATTTCAGACTTTCCCGCTCGAAGAGCGGTTGTTTTCTTCGAGTTTTCACCAATTGAAAATGAAATTTGTTGAGCTAAGTCTATGTACATATCCACTTCCTCATTCAAAAAATTGGAAGAATAAGTTTCCGTTCATGTCTTTCTTTATAGTTTAAGTAATTTACACCCATAGTCTTTTTTTTCTGATTCAGTTTTTTCAACCACAAATCTTAC
Source organism: Allodiplogaster pararmata (assembly GCA_964056735.1). Lineage (NCBI taxonomy): Eukaryota > Metazoa > Nematoda > Chromadorea > Rhabditida > Diplogasteridae > Allodiplogaster > Allodiplogaster pararmata. Next base: position 26,513,841 of record OZ057406.1, on the reverse strand, counting down.
AGGGCTAAAATCACGAAAGATTTTGTGAGCAAAGGTGAGGAGAAAGAGACTCCAGCTCCTCATACAGTAACAACGGGAAGTACTGTAACGAAGAAAGCACAAGACCACTCTTTTGTAACAAGCGAAGTTCCCAAGGAGTTTTCAGAAGTAAGTTGATTTAGTTATTTCGATTGAGAAAAAAAAACAACAACGAGAACCATTGTGAAATAATTATAAGCGAGTCAAGAGCAAGTTTTATTATTATAGTAATGTTCATAGCTCACCAAACTCGTGAACTTTCTCCCGGTCGCCCGCCTTCATAGCCCTTTCTCCCGCCCGCCCGCCTCGTCGCCCAAAGCTTTTAACAGATGAAAAATCATAACTGATTCACGTAGCAGAGAATATATGGAGTGGATATGAAAATTACGGGCTTAAACAATCATTATTGGAAAATTAGTTTGGGGGACGGGTATGATTGAATAGCAAGGAGAAAAAGGAAAAATTTTCCTTTATTCCCCCTCGTCTTAACAAGGATCGCCCGGTCGCCCGCCCAAAAAGGTTTTTTTTTTTTTTAGCCTGTCTTGGTTAGCTATGGTCATGTTATTGTAGACTGCATCAGGGGTTAAATGGTTACCGGACCAGCTATGTTGGCGCATACGTGTTCGCGCCGAAAATGATCTACATTCTCTTCTCCTTTAGTTCTGTTTCACTTTTTCTCTACTTCTCTTTCCACTCTTCTTTCCTTTCCCCATTCCCTTTTTGACTCGCTCGGCGCGTACAAACATGCCTTAGACGGGCCTCATTTAATGACTGGACTGCATGTGGTTTGATTCGAATTCGAGGCCTTTAACGGGTTGGTCACCCTATCTCTCAGTTTTCTTTTCACTATACAAGCACCGAAAGTAACCACCTTCTGTGATTAACTAATTTTTCTGCGATTTACTAATAAAGGTGTTAGGTTTCCGATTTAGGATGGCAGAAAAATAAGTAAATCACAGCAAGTGGTTACTTTCGGTGTTTTTATAGAGGAAGGAAAATCAAGTGCAAGATGAGCAACAAGTCAAAGACCGAATTCGAAGGTAATTTTTTCACACTTAGACGACGATAATTGGATTCAATATATATATTATTTTTTTGTAATTTTCGGGATCCGGAGGTAGACACTCTAGAATTTTCTAGGTTGATTGCAACTCAGTTATTTCTCGCTTTGTTCTCAATCTGTGTCATAGGTCACAAGCACCGTTAAGCAGTTTGAGAACGGTTAGTTTTTTGAGCGATGGAGTCTAGAATAATGACTAGCAATCCCCTCCCCGCTCTTTACCTTTAACTTTCAGTTAGAATTGTTAACAAATGGAACAGTTTACCACTATCGGTAATCTCAGCGAATTAAGTAAAGTCTTTTAGAGTCATGATTTCAGAACTATAGCTATTCTAAATATAAAATACGCGATCCATGAACTTTTTTCTCTTCTTCCGCTGTTTCAGTAACTTTTTCTTCCTTCGAAAAATGATTTTCTCACTTTAGTTGTTGAAGTGTCACGCTTGTGTACCCATTCCACATATGCCTTCATGTTGATGAATGAACTCAATGCGATAAACTATTATTAACTCGTTCCTCATCATTCCAGACTCCCCCGCTCGGAGAGCGCTCGTTCAATTCAAATTTTCAACAGTTTTGCTAAGCCTTTGGTAAACTATGATCTGAGTACATGGCAGGTCGACTTGTCTGAAGTGAATGACGTGAGTGAACTGGAGCAGCTGGGAATACATCATCTGAAGGATGCTCTCGAAAAGAGGTCCCTCAAATGTGGAGGAACCCTACAGGTATTTCACTTGTAGTTTTTATCATTAGGAAAATTGATGATACCATCGCAGAGAAAAAAAAGCTTTTTTACCGGGCGGAATCGAACCCAGCCATCTCTTCTCTAACCGGGAGTAAGCGCGTTACCGGGCGGAATCGAACCCAGCCATCTCTTCTCTAACCGGGAGTAAGCGCGTTACCGGGCGGAATCGAACCCAGCCATCTCTTCTCTAACCGGGAGTAAGCGCGTTACCGGGCGGAATCGAACCCAGCCATCTCTTCTCCAACCGGGAGTAAGCGCGTTACCGGGCGGAATCGAACCCAGCCATCTCTTCTCCAACCGGGAGTAAGCGCGTTACCGGGCGGAATCGAACCCAGCCATCTCTTCTCTAACCGGGAGTAAGCGCGTTACCGGGCGGAATCGAACCCAGCCATCTCTTCTCTAACCGGGAGTAAGCGCGTTACCGGGCGGAATCGAACCCAGCCATCTCTTCTCTAACCGGGAGTAAGCGCGTTACCATTACACCACGGTGACGACACATTGCTATTCTCTGCGATAGTGCTATATAAAAAAATTAACAAGGCGTCACTGCTTTTAAACTGTGGTTCATCTGCATTTAAACTAAATTGAAGGGGGGCATTTGAAGATTCATCATTATCGTAGGTAAACTGCCAACTGGGACAAAAAATTTCTAGGGCGACCGACCTATACCAACCCTCTCCCTCACTCAAAATGAATGGGCGACCGACCTATACCAACCCTCTCCCTCACTCAAAATGAATGGGCGACCGACCTATACCAACCCTCTCCCTCACTCAAAATGAATGGGCGACCGACCTATACCAACCTCTCCCTCACTCAAAATGAATGGGCGACCGACCTATACCAACCCTCTCCCTCACTCAAAATGAATGTACAAAATCACGGTTTTCACAGATTAAATTCGAAGAAAACATCTTCATTTCTTTACATAAATAGAACGTTTCATTTGCCATAACTCAGCCTCAACCTGTTTCGTAGAGTTAAAAGTGAAACTTGAGGCGTATTTTAGCGATCGACATTGAAAAATCAAGAAACATTTTGTCTATGGTTTTGATATTATAAAACGCAACTGAATTGAAAAAAGATGCATGCATAGTGCGATTCCAAGACTACGATTGAAAAGTGGGTCTCTTCCGGTCGTAATAGTGAAAAGTATAATCATCACCTGCCATGAAAAAAGTAGGTCACCTGCCATGAAAAAATGAATACAAATCTGGGGTCTGAGCGTGGGTTATAATAATGAGAAGCGAGCGGACGATAAAAGACAGAGAAGTGAGAGATTCGATTTTAAGAGAGGGAGACTGGAAAACCTCGCTCGCTTCTAAAAGCGAGCGCTCGCTCGGTTTTATAAGTGAGCGCTCGCTCGGTTTTATAAGCGAGCGCCCGCTTGTTCGCTTCTAAAACCAACTGTACTGTTGAAAAATGGAAAAGCGACTCTTCTTTGAAGTCGAGAAGTATCAGAAGCTCTTCGTTCTATGCACTTGACTTTTAGCTCGCATCTCATTATTCCAGACTCCTTCACTCAAAGAGTGGTCGTTTTCAAGAGTTTGCAACATCGGCGAGTGACCTTTGTTATGCTCGCTTCTCATTATTTTAAATCTTTCCTTCCTCTTTTGCGGAGGAGGCGCCCCTTTCGAAAGTCCAAAGGATCTTATGGTCTTGGTAAAAGATCCATAAAAGTCGATTTGATTACAATAGGCAGTGCATTGTTGTCTGTGAATGTGCATAAAGTTGAGTGTTTAGTGCTTGGTGGGAGTGCTTAAATTAAGAAGTTTTGATCTACTTTTAAAGAGCTGATGAATTGGTGTTGAGGAACGCGCAGCTCGTCTGTTCTCGGTGAAAGGACTGACTCCGGAGAAGTTCCCCAAGAATATTTTGGCCCCCAAAAAGAAGAAATAATTTTTCAATTCATTTTGAATCTTGTATTTGTTTCTTGTGATGTTTTCAGTGTAATTTTTTCATCAGAATCATTTGTTTTGCTTTTCCTCTTAAAAAACGAATACCCGAATAAATAATTGACAATTTTTGTTTGTCTTTTTCAAAATTCACCATTGAAGGGGTTAAATGCCCTCGAATACATTAAAAGAGATTCTTTTTGTTGTTTTCCGAGATGCCTTCCGTACCTGGCATAGTAAAAAGCGACGGTGTCAGAATGAAAACAGTGAGTTGTCAGAAGTATAGGTAAATTTAGGGAAAGTTCCCTTTTGATTGCCTGCCACGCCGAAGATAAAGGTTTAACACAAACTCTTTATGATCAAAGGCCACAAATCAACAGCAACACAGAAAGAGAAAATTAACTGAACTACTAATAAATATTAACAACTTGACAATTATATAATAACACAAACCCGTTAAATTTGCAACAGATGGTTAAGAAAGGGAAGGCGACCAAGCAGATTGTCAAGAAGAATAAGGTTGGCGGGTTTTCATTTGAGACTGCTTAGACCTTTTGGATCGTGAGAATTGTTTGTGAGTAAGGTTGCGATAAGAATTCCGCCCTGTCTACTATGTTTTCGTAGTTTACTCATATTACGCGATAGTTGGGGCGTGGCATAATGATAGTGTGCTCGACTATTGTGCGAAGAGTCCCGAGTTCGACTCCCACCCCGGACAGTTTCACCCAAACCAAGGGGGTTATGGAATATTGGTAGTGATCATGCACAATTCAGACTCTCCCCTCTCATTACGGACTACCAGGCGTCACGGCTTTTAAACTGTGTATGTGAGCTTTTAGCAAAGAAACCCACAAACCCTGACCTCTTTTTAATTCAATACTTTTCGCTATTTAAGAAAATATCCCAGGTAATTCTTGATTCGAACAACAGAGGACACAGGAATTCAAAACTTTTTTACGATTTAGTAGTTTCTGCAAGCTTGGTTACAATAAGGTCAGAAGACTGGGTGTTTGCTAAGGTTTCTTGCTCTTTAAATTTAAATTTCTTATTTTATTAATATCAGTTAAAGTATACCTGGCTGATAATTTTGGTTCAATTGGTTGACAAAGGATTCTCTTATGGATGAATCAGGCTGATGATAAGTATTTGAGACAGAAGAAGCGAAGAAGGAAGAGGCCGAAGCGGAATCAGTGATTTCAGAAGCGAGGGATCCTTTAGATGTAGTGAGAGCAATCAAGGAGCAGGTTAGAAAAAACAACTTTTATTGATTTTTTTTCCTTTTTTTTATAGTATATGTTTTCCTAGTTCTATTTATCTCATCAACGCGAAAGTTTTCTTTTCGATCTATTGATTAGTTTTCCCCCTCTTCATCTGTGTATATATCTTCATCTCTCTTTCCTGTTCCTCTATGCCTAGGCTTTTACGTCACCACAGGGATTAAAAGTTTTAGTTGTATAATTTCTAGAGCAGAAATCCTTTTGCCCTAACTTTGGTAATTTTAGGTGTAGTGGAAAACAGTAATGATGAAGAAGTAACAATAATATCATTCCTCCGCTTGTTCCCGCCTCGCGGCATGGTACGCGCTCCCCTGGGATGCGAGATATAGGTACCCTGGGAGAACCAATGGCCGCGCGCTGGGTCATTGCTTGTGTGTAGCAGCGGTGAGGAGAGTCATATTCGTGCCAGAGCACTAACAACACTTCTCAACCCTCTTGATTTGGTTAGATCGCACCGGGCTGGGACTCGAACTTGGGATTCTTTGGACAATATTCGAACACACTACCATTATGCCACGTCTGGACAAAAAAATAGCAATAATAATGATGACAAAACAAGGATGGCATTGCAGTCACGTGTTGCGATTCAAGCTCTGAAGAAGTTCCGCTCTGAAGTAGAGGACAAGTCGCTCTTCCCCGAACAGGATCATGGACTGGAGCTGCTTGTTGTATACAAGAAGCCCGCATTGGTAAACTCAGCGACACAGAAGAAGCGAATGTTGGTTAACTGACTTCCCTCTCCCCTCTCTTTTTCCTTATAATTCATCTATCTTGCTCTCTCGCTCTCTCTTTAGCTCTCTTTTCGGTTCTCTATCTCTCTTTCTTTCACTATTCATCTCTCTCTCTCTCTTGTTTTCTTCCTCAAGACCTTGTGGAAAAGGGTCTGTTCAAGCCTGAAATGCGCAATTCAAGATCTTAATTACAGTATTCTGCCGCATCCTGTGCTCTATGCGTCATCCGCATCATTTTGTCTCATCATGCCTGACATGGACACTTCCCCCGAGTCGAAGGTATTAGTTATTCCATCCAAGACCCGAAGTTCGCGTCGAAAGTGCCAAGTGATGAATTACTGTATTTCCAGGTGCAACCGGACGTCGACAAAGACGCAAGGGAATGGGCGGAGCGAATCGAAGCAGAGCACCGACTGACACACAAGCATATCAGCAAGATCTTCTCTAAGCGACAGTTGGAGAGAGAGTGTAGGACTTATAGAGACAAGAGGAAGTTAGAGCCAGTGTTTTTCTCCAACCCGCAGAGCGTGTAAAATCTATGCGCAAATCTATGCGTTTTCCAAGAAAGCTAGTCATACAAATGCTCTTATCGTCTGCATCTTCTCTTTAACATCACACGCTCTCGCACTCTCTCAAAAACCTGCCGCTCCCTCATAATTAGTCATCTTGATATATACATATACATTGTTACAGCGGATGGAAAGAAACGGCCCGGTTAGAGCCCTCTATGGTTTTGGTCCTCTATGGTTAGAGCCCTCTATGGTTTTGGTCCTAGCTAATTTGATTGGCAGATGTTTCAAGTTAAAGTGATCTGATTTGTTGCTGGGTTAACAGAGTCAAAAGAAAAATATCTATTTGATTCATGAGTTTTTCTCTCAGTCTGATCTGGATATTTCAGTGCTATTCGATTTTCAGATGTTTTGGTGCAGTTATTTTTGAAGAATTATTTTGCAATTACAGACTGGCGACTGCATACGATTTTTTCTTGATGGAGAAAACAATTCACAAAAGCGTGAGATGTCACCTTGGAAAGGAGTTCATCAAAGCGCATAAGTTGGATTTATAAAGAGTTTTCCACATTTAGCTATTTGGCAGAAGAAACGAAGCACTTTATTTTGTTTACAAGTGTTTATGAATAATGAGAAATAGAGAAAATATTGATTTTGAGTGATCTAAATAGTCATCTTCTCGAAGCTCAATTTCTTAACCCCCTTGGCTTTCAAATTTGACAAGAGTTTTTGAAGAAATATCAATCAAAGAGAAAAGAGACAAAGAAGAAAGAGCTCTTTTCAGGATGCCTCTTTCGTTCGACTACACGAAGCCTCTCTCATTGACTATGCATAAAGCAGCTGCGACTACCATTTTTGACATATCGGCCATGCGACCTCGAACGTATCTATTCAGCTAATAATCTTCCTCGCGCTTCTTCCCGCCTCGTGGAAAGGGATTTGCTCCCCTGAGATGCGGGGATGACCTATCCTGGTAGAACCAGTGGCTGCCCGCTAGATCACTGCTATTGTTTGTAGCAGCAGTCGAAATAGTCCGATTTGTGCATGAGCACTACCAACATTTCTTAAACCCCAACAACAAAAACAACAACTTGGGACTCTTCGCACAATAGTCGAACAAACTACAATCTTCTTTTTCATTCTCCCTATACCGAAAGGAGGCAAGAAGGAGGGAAGAAAAGGGGAGGCATGAGTGAGGCCGCGCGTTTTATTTTTATATTAAAATATATTTTTACATTAAAAACGCTTAGGCTTAGTAAAAGTTTACGATAACGAGGCCGTACGGCTTAGCTAACGAGGCGTCCTCCCTCATGCCTCCCGGTTTCTTGCCTCCTTTCGGTAATTGCCTTTTCATTCTCCTGAGCGGCCGTCATGTAAAAACTCTTCCCACTTCTCGTTAATTTCCCTTTTGCGTCTTTCTGAGCGGATGTTATGCAATAATTCTTTTCATTCTTGAGTTCCTAACTCGGATCTCTCTGAAGTGACATTGTAAATTAGAGTATTCCCTACTCCTCGTTGATCTCAAGCAACGGATTTTTATACCGAGCAGAGGAGCGGATTGTTCGCAGAAACTTGTGCAAAAATCGTGTGGTGTCACGGGAACCGAACCCGTGACCTTTCGCGTTCCGGGCGAATGCTCTCCCCACAGAGCTACACACGCACACATGATAATGCACATTTTAAGGCCCATACAACAACTTCCATCGGAAAACAACTCTGAATTCTCAAATTCTCTTCTCCCCTATGCCCCAGAAACCCTGTATCATCCCTCTGACTTTTATGTATTTTACACGTGATGTTTCAAAATACTTTGCTTAATAAAACTTTAATCATGCCACGCCCACGCTCTCGTCTTCCATCTCTATTCTGTATTAGTTTTTAATTCTGGACTTATGGTCCACTCACGATGTATTCACTCACCATGTATTCACATCATGAGCCTGCGGGAAGGAGAAAACAAGGCATTTGAGCCTTTCATATAGCACGAAACAGATACTTGTTCGCGTTGTGTTATGATTACGCCCTCGAACTCCCGGTTAAAGATATGAGAGAGGGGGGAATTCGTTCCCGCCTGGTAGACCAGCTTTTTGCCGTTCGTTATTTTTATCGTTTAAGAAACAAAATAGATTTGTGTGTCAGATGTATCCGCTGCGGTCATCTCGGTCAGTCACTTGTGGATCTGGTGGAAAATGTCGACGAGGTCAGTCTATTTGACAAATGTCAGTGAACAAGATAGTGAACAACTCTTTTTTTTATAAAAGAGTCTGGAAGAAAGTGAGTGCCCTTCGAAATGATTATGTGTTAAGGCGGGCAAGCAGGGGTTTTTTAGTGTGCAAGAAACGGGTACAGACGCCCGCCAAAAGCGGGAAAAAATTTTCACGTAAGGGTCCCCCCTTATGATGAAAAAACAGAGGCCCGCGAAAAAATCTTTTTAGTTTTTCATGAGGGTTCCCCCTTATGATTTGGAAAAACACAGGCCCGAAGACAGAAGGTCTGACATGACTATTTAACCCATGCGGCCAAGTTCAAAAGAACATTTGTGCATGTTGAAAAGATTAATCAAGAGTAGAGAACTTTCTTCGTAAAGAAGATCTTCCCAGGTACTCACATCGGTGACGCAATTCTGCCCAGGTGGACTGAAGAATATCCGCTCTCTCTGGTTGCAGCAAGTTAGCAGTTCTTTATTTGGTTCAAGGTCCTCATGACCTGGCTTGGGTTGCTAATTGGATAGAGCGCTCGGCCGCGGTAAGCAAGATCGTTGGTTCGATTCCTCTCTCTCTCTCTTTCTCTCTCTCGCTCTCTATCTTTCTCCCTCTTTTTCTCACCATCACTCTCACTTTCTCTTCATCTCTCTTTCTCACTGCTTTTCGGTCTTTCTCACTATCTCTATTTATCTTCCTTAAAACTCACACCATAACGGTTTCAAATGAAAATACGGTAACGGAACATCCCCAGTCTCGTTCCAAACCCTCCCTGCCGATCTACGCGGACGATGGAAGTGCGAATGAGGTGGTGATGAGAAGCAGCAAGCCCCGCCCAGAAGAAGTGCCCATCGAGGGAGAGCTCTCCACTCTGCCCGATGGACTCAAGGTTGGTCGCATCTCTGAGGGGTAGAAAGAAGTGCTTCGTGCGACGAATACACCGGAACAATAAGTAAGGCCGGGTATTTTCGTCAATAAGGAACACCAGACTTTGGGGGCTGAAATGAGGATAAACGCTGCTAGAGACTACTAGAGACTAGAAGTAAGAAAGAATAGTGCAATTCGAATAATGGTTTCCGAAAAATCTCGATGTTAATATCAGTTATTCTAATTGCCGGTCATTTGTGGGCTGCGGTGATTTTAAATGAATTTCATCGAATCAATAGATTTTTTTAAAGTCTTCAGAGCAAATACTTTGAAGTCGTCACGAATCATGATGCACTGTTGAAATGATTAAAAAGCTATTTTTTGTCTGCCCTTGACTTCCAGCTCGTTTCTCGTTATTAAAGACTCCCCTACTCAGGAGCTCAGGAACCTAATTCAATGTTCACCGAATGCGAGTGACCTGTATTGAAATCGGATTGAAAACCTAGTTCTCACCGATAAGGTTCCTCTTGCAGGTATCGGTGACTAGATCCGGCCGAGTCAAGGTTCTCTCGGAAGAGGATCGTCGGGCGGTTCACTATCCGACGGTGAAAGATGAGTGGATGAATGGAGACGATATCCGGCCAACCATCGATGTCAATCATCTGAAGAGCAGGAAGAAGAGGAAGGCCGCTACTATGGTAGATTTCATTACATTTCGCACCGCCACCAATAAAGGAGCACAATAAGACTGTGACGATGACCGATTTCTGTTCGAATGAATGTTTTTAGCGAAGACTTATCCGCAATTTTTACTCGATTAAATTCTGAACTTCCTAAACATACTATTTTACCTAGCCCTATTGTTTCTGACTAATCGCTTTAATACACTGCCACTGTATTACCTCACCTTCTTCTTTTTCATTTCTTAATTTTATCATATATAAAAATCCATGTTATATTGTTTTTATATTTCGATTCCACGTTAAACATACACATGTACATGGAAATAAAGAATGAATGAATGAATGAAAATTGTTTTTTTTTTTTAGGAAAGACGTTATATCAAAAAAGAGTGTCGATAATTTTTATCGGAGTTCACTAGCCATTGTGATTAAGTTCGTTTTCATGCAGGCAGTTCGTTGTAAATTATGAAGTTCGGTTTCAGAAGTTCTGTCGATCTTGGCATTAGATTAAGTTGATATTGCCTGTTTTTGTATTTTAAATAATGATAAAATTAATTGCAGAAGAAGCACCGGGAAAAGATCGCGAAAGCGATCGAGAAGAAAGGATCGAAGAAGAATAAGAAGTTAGATGGACTCGCCATCGCGGCCAGTGCAGTCCTGCAGGGGAAGAAGTTGAGGAAGGAGAAGAAGGAGGAAGCTGTCGCATGAGTCCTGAGCAGAACTTTTAGAGGCAGATCTAAAGAAGACCCGTCGAGGCAGGACTCATTCATTCAGGACTCATTTAGCGGCCTCTGACATACTTAGACATTTTCCTCTACAATTCGCTACAGAAACAATTTTTTTCTCGATTAAATTCTTACCGGAATTCGTTATGTTGTTATTGTTGATTTGATTTGATTGGATAAATCTTGTTGTGAGAAAGATGAACAGTTTTTTTTGAAAGAGTTGAGCCTATCAAGGGATTACATGGTCACAAAGCCTTGAATGTGGAAGGGGGAATAGAATTCTGTCTTGAGAGACCCGTTTTACAAAATAAGTCTAGAAGCTTCAAATAACATAGTGCTTTATCTGATATCCATAGCCCGGGTGGTTTTTAAGAGAAAATGAGAAGAGAAAACCATTCAACGTAATTCTTTAATCCTTAAGATTAGGGAAAAATAATGGCCGAAAAAACAGTAGAAACTTGAATAGGTAAGCTATACGGCAGAAGTTTTTGATAAGGGCAATTTTTAAGGCTTAGAGATGCTAGGATAATGTTTCGAAGACTTAATTAATTACAATCGCCGGTGTTAAAGTGATTGAAACCGGAAAGGTGTTGTAAGAGACCATCGCCCGTGGTCATAGTTGAGAATTTCGTTCGAAGATTCTCGCCGAATTTTTCTTACAAGTTCAGCTAGTCAGTATTTGAGGATTGACTAGTTCGCAGGTTTTTTTCTTCTGAAATATCGCCAAGAATTTTGCAGTAATGGAAAAAATGAGATGGGTGTCATATAATATTTACTTTTTTGATACAAACATTTCCGAAGAAAAAAAACCATAAGTTCCAGCCGGCGCAAAACAAGCATACCAACATTCTCTAGTATGTTGGTATGCTTGTTTTGCGCCGGCTGAAACTTATGGGTTTTTTTCTTCGGAAGTGTTTGTATCATTTATTGGGTATATCCAAAACCTTTTTAGTTTGAATTGTATAAAACCTAGTTCTGACAAAATAGGTCTTAACTCTCCGGGTGTTATAGAAAATAAATGACGCTCCCATGGTACTATTTGGAAAGGCCGTCGCGGATGATTTTGCTGCGTGTCTACTATGCGACCTGCGCATTCACGTATCCATTCTTCGTCTTCCTCAACCGGGAGTCATATGTCCCTAACAGGGCACAGGTAGGGCGACTTGGGTTTTTGGAATAGAAAGATGAGATCAAGGGTTTCGGGTGTCAAAATTCTCGTTTAGGATGCAGGAATGACAACTTGGGTTTGGAAAGTCATTTCCCAAACCGGGCAAAGGTATGGTAACTTGGGAATTTGGAATAGAAAGTTGAGATCAAGGGATTCGGGATTCATAAGTCTCAAAAGTATATGTACCAAACAAGGTATAGGTATTGTGACCCGTGTTTTCTCGCACTTTATAATCATTTTATCGCAATGGTTGAATGTTCAAGTCAGTATTACCAGGCCTCTGTTTCAAACTTCCGTCTGTCTCTGTTCCCATTTCAAGAAAACAGGTCCTCGCGCGAAACTTATCATCTGCCCTCGGAAACCTTTTTCATATTTTTAGTAGTGATTCTCTGTCTAAGCATAACTTTTGAAGGGTCTCTATTATTTTTCGAAAAGTTTGGAAAATCTTGTATGTACTTTCAACTGCACCGAAAATCTTGTATGTACTTTCAACTGCACCGAAAATCTTGTATGTACTTTCAACTGCACCGAAAATCTTGTATGTACTTTCAATTGCACCGAAAATCTTGTATGTACTTTCAACTGCACCGAAAATCTTGTATGTACTTTCAACTGCACCGAAAATCTTGTATGTACTTTCAACTGCACCGAAAATCTTGTATATACTTTCAACTGCACCGAAAATCTTGTATATACTTTCAACTGCACCCATAAGTGATCTCTCATAGTTACTGGAAAAAGATAGAAAAAAAAATAATCAAAATCATTGTTTCAAAGGTTTTACATTGATGAGAAAAGACTTGAAATCTTATATACAGGTAGGTGATAGATTTTGTATATATTGGAGATAATTTTTTTCCTCCGCAGGTCCTCGCGGGACGATCCTTGCAGGAGCAAATCCTCAACCCTCTCGATGTCAAGAAGTGAATTTGTTTAGTAGAGAGTTTTTTTCTACTCTAGCTGCGGGTGCTTTGTCTGATTGATATAATGCAATCAAAGTATGGTGTACAAAAAATTATTTATAGAGTTTTAGTGCAAAAATGCATTTTAATTGTTGTAATGAATACATTTGTAGTTGCGTGATTGATAAAAAATTTAGAACAACGCATTTTTTTTGTTTCAGCAAACGAAAAGTTACAAATTAAATGAAGTACAAATTACAAATTAAATAATGTACTTGAAAGTGATCGGAAGGCAAATAAGTAGAGAGAATGATAATGCAGAGGAGTGGTTGCATTCTCGGCCTGAACAGCAACACATTGTGTAATATTGATCTTCCACTAATTGGCGAGAGCAGCCGTTGTTCTGGAAAGAAGAACTCTTAAAACTTGTATGATACAGGGTGGCCCATATATTCGCAAACCAATCTTTCGGCGTTCATAATTCAATTTGTAGTGCACCCTGAGCTCCAATTTTCACACATGTTCTTCTCATATGTTTTTTTATTACATGGTTCAAATTTCATATCATTTGATCAATTCTCAAAAGAATGGTGGTCTCTCATAGAGCACGATCTATCATTGTGGACTTGCACAAACTTGGTCGATCAAATACGCGCATCGCTAAAGATCTCAACGTCTCGCAATCTTGTCTGAAAAGCAATCAAACGGTTTGAACAGATCGGTACACTTGCTGACTTGCCCCGAAGAGGTGAACCTTGATTAGTGCTCACCCCTAACAAGATTGAGGCCATGAGGAAGCGAGTCGGTCGAAATGCTAGACGTAGCTTGAAAAAAATGGCCTCCGAGATGAACTTATCAACAACACGCAACACTCTTCAAAGAATCGTTGAAGAGGACTTGAGTCTCCCCCAATATCGTACTAAAAAGGCTGCCATCCTTACTCTAAAGAACAAGGAGAAAAGACTCAAAAGGTGCAACGCCCTAATCCTTTGGACGCGCGACAGTGCTCACCTCAGGACAGTCTTCTCGGATGAGAAGCTGTTCACTGTGGAAGAGGCCTACAACCTCAAAATGTGCGAGTGCTTGCTCGGGACTCACAGGCAGCTAATCATACCGGTGGATTCCTGCATAGAGCTTCCCATCCTGCAAAAGTCATGGTTTGGGACGGAGTGTCCGCCACCGGCAAAACTCCCCTTGTTTTGTTCGAACCAGGAGCCAAAATTAATCAGGAATACTACCGCCAGCAGATTCTTCGAAAAGTATTGCTTCCTTGGTCTGCTTCCCACTACCGTAATACACCTTGGGTCTTACAGCAAGATTCTGCGCCTGCTCACAAGGCTATCGGAACACAGGCATGTTGCAACGCTCATTTTCCCGACTTCATCTCCAGCGCAGAATGGCCCTCCTCATCGCCCGACCTCAATCCGCTGGACTATTCCGTGTGGTCCTACCTTGAGAGCAAAGTCAATGCTCATCTTCACTTGAATCTGGAGTCTCTTAAAAAATCCCTGCAGGAGGAGGGGTCGAAGATCGACGAAAAGTACCTTCGTCCAGTGATCGAAGCGTTTCCAAACCGACTCCGGGCTGTCGTTCGTGCCAAAGGGGACCGAATTGAATGATTTTTTGACCCAATGTTTATATTAATGTGTGCTGATAAATTTACAAATTTGAACACTCTTGCTCACTTATGCACTGAGATACACGTTTGTAAACGCGTTTGCGAATATATGGGCCACCCTGTACACTTGGCATGGATATCAATGTCACACCAAAAAGTTTTCATCAATTTGTGATGTACTGTATGTAAAACATCATTTTTTTGTATAAAGCACGAAGAACATTTATGAGTGACATTGCGCCTCCTTTTTCGAATTTAGTTAGTTTTTGTGTCATTTGAGAGAATGAGAGCACACAGCTATAAGGAAGGGGTTCTTTCGGAAAACTTAGTCTAGCGATTTTGATACCTGGGTTTTAAAGCATTAGCTTTCGGTTCTTCATGGTTACCTAACCTCAGCGAACGTGACTTGGTCATATCACCTCAGTACCGAAAACCCTAAGTGTCAAATGTCATATCACCTCAGTACCGAAAACCCAAAGTGTCAAATGTCATATCACCTCAGTACCGAAAACCCAAAGTGTCAAATGTATTCTTCCGGTGACCAGAGTAACCACTTGCTGTTACTCTTTAAAAAAATACAAGGACGTTACTAACACTGCATCTGACACCTGGGAAAAGGCGTGGGACCGCCAGACCATCACAACCTCGCAGTACAATCTTCGTTGATTTTCCGAGGGTGCTCACTTTAAAATAACCAAGACGCTTATTCAAATACAACAATAATGGGTATGTGCACTTAGCCAAGACGTTCATTTTAACAATCACGAAGAGAGAAAGTTGAATGAACCGCAGACGATGACTTAACTTAATAATTCAGACAACTGGCCTTTTTAATTTTCTCGCCACTACTTCGGAATTTCGGTTTCTATTTCACTCTCAAAACTACTTCTATTTTATCAAAACGGTAAGATATGTAGTGCGTTTTCCAGAAAAAAAACGCTGAGCAAGCATAAGTTTTTATAACCAAGCAAAGTATAACCAAGCATAGGATAACCATAACCAAAATATCCATTTTTTTTTAACCAAGCAAGCATAACCAATTATGAAAAATAGCTAGTCTTGAAGAAAAAGAGCCTACAAACTGAAATTTTTTTCTCACACAACTAGAGTAATAAAAGCTAAAGGGTGAATTCCGAATCATTGAATGTTTTAAAGATTATGGAGAGGATGGAAACAGTTACCGTAATGAGCAGTGATCTTCTGACAGTACTTCTCATCTGTGCAAGTGACTGTTCTTTGTTCGTCATCGAAATATTGATCGTTGAACTGACCTGATGCATAATGGTAACATTAGGACAGTGTTATTGATTGAATAATAGTTCAATCGCGAATATTCATTGAATACTTAATTGGTTTAAAACCGAAAAACTTTCTTCGATTGAGAAAAATGTTGCTAAATTAGTTGCAATGAGGATCGCTAAAGAGTTGGTTCCCCGACTACAGATCTCCAATACGCAAACGAAACAACTATAAATAGTTTTTCCCCCTTTACCTCGTTTCTAGTTCACTCGTGGTTAAGTATGTAAAAATTAAGTATGTAAAAATTAAGTATGTAAAATTTAAGTATGTAAAAATTCACATGTAATTTTCATGAATTTGTTGGTGTTTCTTCAATATGAATGTCTATTCTCTAGTTCATTCATGAAGACTTGTTAACGCGGAGCTCCTGCAAACAGGAAATGATTCTCGTAAAAAGGATACTTTGATCTTTAATCTCGCTAGACGGAATGCCTTTTCCGTGTAATAGTTTAATCAATTGTCTTCTTAACAAGGCGTCGCTGCTTTTAAACTGCATAATCAAGCATCTAACGAGCTATTTTGGTCGTCAAGCTTTGGAAAACTTTTCAAAGTGTATTCACTCACTTATCTTCGACCGTCATACCGCGGATTTGAACTCTTTGTCTGAGAACTAATCAAATCAGTTCAGGCCTTTTGGAATTTGGAACAAGCTGGTTTTGAACAAAAGCTGTTGATTTTTGATCTCTCAAATGAGTAACTAGTGTTTTTAGTTTATTAAACCAATTATCTGTCACTTGCAAAAAAATAATTTTTGTTAAAACTTTCTAAGAGATAGAGTTCAAATAACCTTTCCTTTCATATATGCACGAAAGAATCTCATCATGTTCTTTGCACCAGCTTGAAACACACAAGAAGAGAAGGGTATACAGGGTCGAGAGAATCATCTGTACTCTGCATTCTTCACTCAATGATCACTTGGTATGTAGCCTTTTCTCCCTTGAATCGCTTTTTCGCAGCTCGAGAAAGTTATTTTCTGATAAGAACTTCCTTCAAAGCGAGGAACTCGCAACAAAAAAAAACTTGCGTGATGGAAAAAAAGTTTATTGACACATTCATACCAGCCAGTTTAGCTCTGAAACACGCAACAATCGAATTTTACTTTCTTCTTTATGAGTCTTGGATGAGAGGATGACTCATTCCTGGTGGATGAGAGGATGACTCATTCCTGGTGGATGAGAGGATAACTCATTCCTGGTGGATGAGAGGATGACTCATTCCTGGTGGATCAGTCTGATACATGAGTTCCGTCTCCCTTTGTGTTATTTGAGGTCTCGTCATCTTCTGTTCCGGGCTGTAAAAAAAGCATCAAATAGTCCGTCTTGTAAAAACAGATAGTTTGAAAAAACTTTTGAAGTTAGATTTTTTCAGTTTTCCCTTATTGTAAAATTTTGAACTTTTTTCTCGTAATTTTGTAGCCCTGACTAACTATTACTACTGGTCAACGCAGAGAGTGAATAACGAGAAAAAAAAAGTTTTTTCCGGGCTGTTGGAGTTAGGTATATTTTCCGGGTGTTATATATAAAATCAAATTTACTTGTTTTGTAAATTACGGTTCAAAAAACTATTCTAAGGTGATAGAGAAGTCCAAGTTATATGATTAGAGCTCCTCAACAACAAGCTGAACCAGTACATCAAAAAGCAGAACTATGTAGAAGCTACATAATCGTAATTTAGGCTGAGTAACGCGATGGCCCGATCGGTAAAGGACTAGTCTATCAGGCTGTCAGCTTTCCACTCTCAAGGTTCGAATCACATGGTTCGTTTCTGTATCCTCAAAATTCTCAACTCTTAAGGTTCGGTTTCCATAATGGCCGGAAAAAGGAGCGTTTTTTCACCTCAATTCTTCCACTCATCAGTATGGTTAAACTCGGTCTTCAGCAGGATTTGGACACATTGAGACCATCCTAATTATATTCTACTCAAAAGCTATATGATTTTTTTTACATGATGAATTTTCAATGAAGTTTCACATTCTCAGTTTTACATCGGGAACATTAATACTGTAGAACAGAGAAGAATTGCATTTTTATCGCACTTCTAGTCTATGACATTGAATACAATAATAAAAATTTAAACAAATGAAAAAAAAGTTGAATAGCGATCGATATTGCCAAATATCGAACGATATTTCCTCACCAAATATTGCGATCGATCGGATGAAACCTTCCCTTCTCTTGCCTAAATTTTCTCAGAAATGAAATTTCTACAATAATGCTCATAAAAAAAACTAATACTGAATTTTCGTATCTCAGTGTTTTAAACCATAACAAAATCGTCCCCCATCACTAAGATAGTCAAAACTTAATCCATAAACGGATGAAAGTGTTCGAGAAAAGCGAGCATTTTTAATTGTGTTTTTTTTTCAAATTAGTCTGCATGCACATATGTTTTTTTACATCCATATCAATGAAGCTGATATTGATGTTCTGGCAAAAATTTTTTCTCCTAGTATAAACAAAAAATTTGATACTAAACCTTTTCTTTCTCCCTTTGATCACCTAAGTCACAAGCTTGAGCTAGCATCACCCAAGTCACAAGCTTGAGCTAGCATCACCTAAGTCACAAGCTTGAGCTAGCATCACCTAAGTCACAAGCTTGAGCTAGCATCACCTAAGTCACAAGCTTGAGCTAGCATCACCTAAGTTACAAGCTTGAGCTAGCATCACCTAAGTTACAAGCTTGAGCTAGCATCACCTGAGTCACAAGCTTGAGCTATTCAGCCTAGATCCAATTTTTCCGATTCAAAGTCAATAGCTTGCAATAAAGTGGATACTTTGTTCATCCAGTCGTGTTTAGATCTAATTTTTTTTATTTTAACGGAAGAAAGCCCTATTCAAATCAAACACACAGTCATGAACACACACGATAATGAAGTGTTCGAATAAAGTTCTGACAAGGCAAGCATAGCAGCGGTCCTCCATCTCATCCACGCAGCCACTGCAGTAAGTCGCCGGGCAGTGGTCACACTTCAGCAGCCGAGCAGGCCTATTGCGTTCCTTTCCAACAAATTCACTCTCTCTTTGCATGCACGGGGCTCTGAGGGGCTTTTTGAGAAGCTTAGAATAACGAGAAGCTCTTTGAATAAGCTCTTTGAGGATCTTGTCATTCAATCTCTCCATCTTTTTTTTTTTAATATATAGTTCTCCCCTTCCAGCTCCCTTCTATCTCTTACAAACTACCCTCCCTCCTCAATAGTTTTTGTTTGTTTTGAACTTGTACATATGACCTATGGCGAGTTTTGAGTATGACCCTTGACATCATCTGGTTGTACCGTCTGTGTAATCGATTCTATCAAAAGCCTGCCTTTTCTCTTTTCGGAGTAGATAAGAATCAATCGATACCAACCTGACACATCAGACAGCACCCAGTCTTGAAGAATCGGTCAAGAAAGTGTCGCTTCAACCAGGAATCGGCAGAGAAGAGACCTCTGAAAAATGTCGCTTAACCATTTTCTTAGATAAAACACGGGTATCGCGACAGTTTGTTACACGACAGTTTGTTACACGCTCTTCACAGATGTTTTCGATTAGGCTCAGTTGAAATGTATGCTGACGAGGCCGTACGGCTTAGTAAAGAGACCGCATGAAAAAATTTCTAACTTTCTTGACTCTTTGTCGATTCAATGACTAGTTAAAACACACTAAAAACAAAAGACCCTGTAACAAAGTGTCTTGTAACAAACTGTCGTGTAACAAAGTGTCATGGATCCTGAAATACAAGGTGTGTTTGAATCTTTCTCTCTCTTTCTCCCCCTCCTGCTTCGTTTTCTTTCTCTTCCTCTATATTTAGTGCTTCTTTTTGTTGAGAGTTTTTGAGCTGCCATTTCAGGTGGCTGAAAGCAGGCTTTGTTCCCTTCGAAATACTTCAGAAAGATTGTGTAAATTAAATTGTTTTCCTGTTAACTAACCCTTGCTGATAACTCTCGTTTAGTTTCCACCTCTCTGCAGTAAATCGAATCCTCGCCCTCGCTGTTGATCGATTCTTGACGCGATTAATCAGAATCTGGATGATTCGAGGCAATTTTCAATTTCAAGCTTAATCAGAATTTTATTAATTGCTAAAAGCTAGGATCGGGCTGAAAATATCCTAGTGAATTATGTAAAATTTTCTTCAAGACCTACAAATTCAGCAAGATTACCTGTTTGCCACCGCATGAGTGAATACTTCTTTTCGAGATTTCGATAAACTACAGCACAATGGCCGACATAGAAAGTACGGTATAGTTGACATGTATAGTAAGAGCATTGTTGAGAATGTACCTTGTTGTAGAGAAACGTGCATCGCACTAAATCTCTCCGTGGAAACATCCAAGGAAGAATGAGGAAGAAGATCATCCGTTTGATCACAAAAGCAAAGAACACCGAAAAAAGATGTCTTCAATGCATCGTTTAACGAACTGGGTTTGTGAGTTATACATCGAATAAATAAAGTTATGATGAAGATTAAAAAGTTATATATACATATAGATATATAGCTCGATCAAGAAATTTTACAGGTATAGAGTCCGGGCGGAGCATAATGGTAATCTACTCGACTATTGTACCCTAGTTTGACCCATAACCGGGACAGACCCACCCAAACCAGGGAGTTGAAGAATGTTGATAGTGCTCTGGAACGAATCTGACTTTTCCCCACTGCTGCTACACACACTGGCAGTGAACCAGTGGGCAGCCACTGGCTCAACCACGATAGGCCTGTTACGCATCTCAAGGGAGCGCGTACCCGTAAGGAAGAAAGGCATGTACATAGGTTTTAAGACTAAACACTCAATGCAGTACATAGATTGAATTTTCAGACTTTTTATTTCTACAATAGGTATCATGAAAAAAAAAATCTGAATGTATCAGTCAATAAACAAATGATAATTGATAATTTTACCTTTTCGAAAATACAGTGATTACCTGCATGATGAGCATGATAAGAAGAGGAACGACAATCCAGAGAATAACGAAAGACGCCGGCGTATCCATCGGCTCGAAGATGCAGTGCTCATTGCTGCCATTTAACTATTTACTCATATATCGTAGGAACAAACCTTTATTCCAATTAATCAGTAATGAATAAGGTTAACATCTAGAATTAATGTTTTACTCCGTGACTCATCCGAAGTTACAAATACACACCTTTGCTAGTAATTTTAGGGAATTGTTTGACTGTCTGATTTCCCATGACTATGACTAAAAATTATCTCGACTTTTTATCGATTAAGAGAGCGAAGAATTCCTTAGCTAGACTGATAATGAATGTTACCTATAACCACTTGAGAAATTTCAGCACTAAATTTTAAAGAATAACTGTTTTTAGCTTCTGGAGACTAGACTAGACATTTAGCTTCTTGTAGAGACTTCCTCATTACCCCCAATTCCCTTGAATCGCCGAGCTAGTGTTCATATGGAGAATGTCGTTGATAATTTGAGAGATCGTTCCGTTTCCTTCGACTTTGATCTTCGCAAAATGCGTCCCCTTCTGACTTATTCTTGTGACTGTTGATGGAATAACCTGCGATGAGAATAAGATCTCCTCAAAATAATTTGACTAAGAAAGCAAGCAAGACAAAGTTTAGAATCAGCCATGACTATGGCGGTTTGAGCCAAAACTGATGACTTGGAATGACTAAATACTGAGTATGACCTTAATTTGATTCTACAGTAGAACTGCGTTGAATTATATGTTTCAATATACAATATGTATATACCTAGTTGGTAGATGTATGTTACTCTACATAAAATAAACCTTATTAAACACTTATTCCGTTGCTTTCTTCAATAGGGCTCAATTTACACGTTTGAAAGGTACATATGCTCATTGATCAGGTCATTTTTGCTCTTCTCTTTCCCCCGGAACGGCTGCGATGTAACGTCCATAATTAAACCCTGCCGTAATGTTTTCCTTCTTCGTCCTACTCGAATGGCCGCTTTGTAACGACGCCCAACAGACCTCAGTTTAAAAAAAAAACCATCTTATATTGTCGCCTGAAGCCTCTGCAACCCTCACCAATCATAAGATTTCATCTTCTCAAAAACTCTATTATGCTCTATCATACATTGTGTGATAAAACAATTCAATATGACGTAGAACACGATAAAGCGGACCTCGCTCTGTATACACAGTGCAATAGAAATTTTATGTCAACGATTTCGCTGAAAACGTCTTTTTAGGGTATTTCGAATATGGCGAACACGATGGCATTCTCGAAAATTGAAAAAAAAAAATTTCATGAGCATTGGAGGCTTGAAGTTGGCATGTCTCGACGAAAGTGCGTGCGTGATGGTGCGAAGGTGCTCTAACAAGCGTAACTTGCTCTGATTTGTAGTTAAATTGGTCTGATACCGGCTCGAAGTATTCAAGTGGTTTACCTACAAGGGCTCACCTTTGATTGTCCAGATATTTCCACTTCACGGTTTGGGTAAACCGAAATAATAAAAGAGTAATTTATCAAAAAAACCGAAAAAATTAAGTTTTCTCGAATAAGAAAAAAAACCTCCTGGATTCAAGTCAGTATGTTGTAGCCGTGTTTTTAGATACATTTTCATATATTTCGTTTTCCCAACAACTTCGGTGAACTCGAGATACATCGCTCGTTGACATAAAATTTCTATTGCACCACCCAGGCCCACTCTACCGGGTTCTGTTTCATATGTATTTTGAGCATTTCGAAGGTTATGCATGGAAAACAAAAGCATTGGTGTGAGTTGTGAAAAGCGGATGTATGAGTATCGAACTGTTTTAAGAATATGTCTGATGTAGGCGTCGATGAGAATCACTGCAGTCACGATGAGAATGGTTATTATGGAGGAGAAGAGAGGCTGTCGAGCTGCTTTCACCTCAGCCTTCGTCGGCATGCTGTGAATCAATATATATATATATATATATATATATATGTATGTATATTATATGTGTGTATATCTAAAGCCATTGGTGTTTGTTGAATTTCGATAGAAGGTTTTTGAGATCCTAGACTTAGTCAGAATATAAGTTATATAACGCATGGGCAAAAGCTTGTCCTTGAGGCGGAGGCGAACTCAGCCATCTCTCTACGGCCCGGGGTGACCAACTATTCTTAGAGCTGACAAATGATTGAACTATCGCACAGAAAAAACTAGTCCACCGGTTGGGATCGAATCCAGACCATCTCGACTCAAACCGGGAGCGCGTGTTACCATTACACCACTGGGAAACATTGCTATTTCGCGCGATAGTGTTATATGAAAGGCTCATATGCCTTTTTCTCTTAGTCACGCATGCCTATCAAGCTCTATTCTCTATTTTTCTCTATTCTTAGAGCCATTTGAAGCGGCATTACTTATTGTTACACTTCATTTCCAAGTAACCTCACAGGTTTGTTGAATGAAAGAGAAAAAGAAGACCCGAAAACACTGAGGAGTCCGAGCTGACGCTTCTCTGCCTTGTTGATGAACTTCAAATAGTGCAGTCCCATGAGCCTCCGCTTATTGTCGACTTCCCAGAAGTGACTTGAAAAACTTCTCATGAATGATGAGTATTGGTACCATTTAGCTTCTCCGGCTGACCAATTCTCATCTCTGGATCTTTCGTAACTTCGATGTTTATCAAACTTGGAAAACTACATATCATGATTCGATACTTCTAATAATGATTTTGCTGATAATTTTTGCAAACCATGTTTATTGGTGAAGAAACTGCAAAAGTCTAAACCTTTTTCTTCAAAAGATAAATAGATCTCGTGAGAATTAGAGAACTGTCCCTACCAAAGTATTGATAAGCAATTCTTTATAACTGTGAAATTTTTTAGCCATTGTGAGCGCGACAGTATTAAATGGTCATTAAGACAGAAGAATAATTATGTACACCTTGGTATTGCAATGTGCGTCTTAGAGTGAAGAATAAAGATGACTTTCAATCGAAGGTGAAATTCGAATTTCATTAAATTAAGTAGTTACACTTTTTCAGAAAATGTACCCAGTCAATCTAAAAATGTAGCCGCATCAATTTCATGAGCACTGACGAAGACAAGAAGTTGTTTTTGAACTCCACGTTCGCTTTGAAGTTGTGGATCATATTGAGAACGTCGCGGAATATACTATAGACGAGATATATGAAGAGAGCTTGGATGAGTTCCTTAGTCGTATGCAGAATCACCTGCAAAACTCGAATTTGTATTACCAAGGCTTTTTCTAGCGACCTGAAAAGTGAGCATGTAGATCAAAAGAGTAATACTCAAAAACTGACTCAGAAGTGCGACCGGATTGTGTGTAAAAAATTTGAGAATGCCATGTTAACAGAAAACTCTTATCATTAGGCTTATTCAGACAAAATTTAGATTTCCGCGAAGACTTTACATTCAGTGCAAGTTAGAAAAACATGTATAAGTTTCCAAATTCTAAGTTACACAGTTTAAAGGCAGTGACGCCTGGTTAACATGAAAAATTAATGAGCTATCGCACAGAAAAAAGCTCCACCGAGCGGGATCGAACCAAGCATCTCGACTCAAACCGGGTGCGCGTGTTACCATTGAGCTCAATCATTTGTCAGCTTATAAGTTTTCCTGTCTATGGCTACTCAAGAAAAAGTCTTCCACTTCTTCTGCTTTTCCTAGCGTCCTTCCCTCTAAAGAGCGAGTCCCAGTGTGTAGAAGGCACTCTGCCCTTTCACACAACTGGAGGCTCTTATCGAAAGTGACCATGCTTTACTCTTTAATGTTTCTCAATATTACAGGGTGGTCCATAAATAGTGTTACAAATTGGAATTGTTATACCTTTTTTCAAAACAGAGAAAATCATCTCAAATTAACATATTTTATCAACAACATAAATGTCAACATTCACGCGAAAGTTAAGCTCAAACTATCGTCTTTTGCTCGAACTACAGCTCGAAGTCTCTTTGGGAACGCCTCTACCACTGTACGGAGGTATTCGACTCCGATGTTGTCCCATTCTGCCTGAAGGGCATTCTTCAGGGAATCAATATTTGAGTGGGAGCGAGAGTTGACCTTGGACTCCAAGTAGGCTCAAACGGAATAATCCAGCGGGTTCAGGTCGGGTGATGAGGCCGGCCATTTTGATGTTGTAATGAAGCCGGGAAAACTTTCCTTGCACCACGTTTGGACCTTTTTAGCTTTGGGGGCTGGTGCTGAGTCTTGTTGAAAGGTCCATGTCCTCTGATTGAAATGCGATTGAGACCATGGATGGAGCACGTCTTGCAGAACATGTTCAGGTAGTATTCCGTGTCGATCTTGACGCCTTTCTCGACAAAAACGAGCGGTGTTTTTCCTGTGGCGCAGACCATGACTTGAGTTGGATGTGCACTGCGTTGGACCGTTCTACCCTTGCTATCGGTTTGCTCTGCGTCCTTCGCAAGCACTCTGACGTTTTTTGAGTTGTGGACTTCTTCCACGGTGAACAGCTTTTCGTCAGAGGACACCATATTGAAATGTTCGCCTAGCTGCGTACGGCGAAGACGGTCGCGACATCTTTTGACTCTTCCCGACTTGTTGCGAGCCGACAGAAAAGCGGCCTTCCGTGTACGATACGACCTGAGTCCCAGCTCCTCCGTGACTATTCGTTTCAATGAAGTTCGGCTCATCGGGAGCTGCTGCGCCATCTGTCTGATGCTTCGTCGTGAATTTCGGTTGATCCGACTCCGAACGTTTTCGATGAGTGGTGTCGTGCGAACAGTGCGAGGACGACCTCGCCTTGGACGGTCCAAAGATGTGCCGAGCTCCTCGAATCTTTTGATCGCTCGATACACTATCATGCGAGGCAGGCGAAGCGTTTCAGCAATGCGAGTAGGAGCGTGGCCAAGAGTGTGTAGGCGAATGATCGCAATGCGCAAGCGATTCGACGCTGTCATTACCCTAAACATCGATGGAATCAATCGCAACTCACTTGACACGTACTAAAAAAAACGGGGGATCAGGAAAACGAGAAAAGTGACCGCTACGTGCGGTCACTTTCCCAGGAAATGTTTTCGAACATTTGTAACTTTATTTATGGACCACCCTGTAAAAGAGACTCGACTACCGTCACATATTTGATGGCTTCTTTGACTTTGGCCTTGACGTCTTGAATGAGAAGAGTGTGCTCGAAGCGAGGCATCTGAACTGCCATCATGTGCACCTGAAAAAATGAGAAGTCACTTATCCCCATTTAGCGCACTAAATAGTTTATTTGGCTAGTTTAGCTTCAAGTATTTACTCAACAGCGAAAATTATGAAATTAGAAACCAACCGAATATGGCTGTAACATGTACAAGTAGTTTTCTATCTCCACAAAAAGAAGCCAGGTAACAGTTTGGTTCTCAAAGAAAAGAAGAACACTTTTCACTTCCTAGCTTAGTCTAGTAGCTCAAAGAGCATAAAGATGGATTGACATTGAGTTTGAGTTCATCCTCGAGTCCAGAAGAAGCAGCATTCATGTCTCGCAACTGAGCCTCGAATGAGTTGCTTGCGTTCATTTCGTTGATGCTATTATCGCATATCTTTCTTGATAGTTTCGAGGCCTCATCGTCCTCAATAAGTTCATAGCCTAAGCAAAGTATTTCTCGACCTAGTGAGAACTCAAGTAACTAAAATTGGTCTTCAGCAATAACTAGTTCATGTCACAGCTCAGACTCTCCGTCTAGCAGATAATTTTTATAAATGTATTTGAAGTGTTGAGAATGTTTTGCTGCTCAATCATTAATACCCTCTCACAAGATCTGTTCTTAGACAATCACTTCATGCGAATCTCAAGTCGATGGTTGTTTTTCTTCATATCTTTTTAAACTACTCAAAACTCGTATGAATTCACAAAACATTCCGATTCATATGTGAACCTAGCGATCATTAAAAAACACTTTGTCTCAAAGTGAAATATCTCTCGGGAGCTTTCAACACCTTGCAAATCTTGGCGACATCCAACTTCTCGCAAACGAGAAAACCCCAGAAACGGAGTACAATGTAACATTTTATCTGAAAAGTGGTTTTTTTTTTAAGTAGAAAAAGCATTTTTTTGTAATCGGACAGTAATACAAGTCAAAGTGTGAGGTATTGTGCCAGACTTTTAAGCAAATGGTCTGAAGTTTAACACAAACTCGGGTAATTCCATCCAAACGAGACGTTTAAAAGTTAAGGCTTGCGCCTATCTACCCTTGACCTGCTACAGAGAATAGCCGTGACCCTTGAAGCAGCCACTGGTTCTACTACCTTGGGTCTGTTTCTCGAGAGCGTGCAATTCATCTCGAGGCTTGAACAAGCACTGATAAGATATGTATACTGGAGTGATAAAGGTATACCTTAAGGTATACTGGAGTGATAAAGGTATACCTTAAGGTATACTGGAGTGATAAAGGTATACCTTAAGGTATACTGGAGTGATAAAGGTATACCTTAAGGTCTGAGAATGTCTCATGGCATTGTTTCATTCCTTTCGTGAATACTTCACTGCATCTTCTTGCTATTCTTTCGGTCACTTTACGTCCCACCTGAACATTGAATTCTCGCGTGTGCTTCTCTGATAGGAAAAGTATAGTTCTCTTTAAAAAAATTTAAGTTCCGCAATTTCAATAAACCTGTGTCTTCATAGCTTTCAGTTCCGCATCAGCTACAGTATAATTGCTCTCCAAATCCTGGTCTACAGTCTTCCCACTCTCCATCAGCTCCAGAACTTTCTCTCGTGATTCCAGCGCCTGTCGATGCCAGATTATTATACCCTCTCATCTATCACGCGGGTAAAAACGAGTCTGTGGAGCGGGCTTGAGCCGAATCCTCGCTCTTTCTTGCTCTCTCTCTCTCTCTCTCTCTCTCTCTCTCTCTCTCTCTCTCTCTCTCTCTCTCTCTCTCTCTCTCTCTCTCTCTCTCATGAGGACACCGCTACAAAATACACATTGCTCAAAGGGCTCTATCAAGCTTTTTCGACTAATCAGCCAGAGCGTCCAAAAACCACATTCTTCAAATATCAAACAGGTAGATTGTATTCTCTTCTCCAATCACTATGAAATTAGAATCTCTCCAAGTATTTCTTATGTCACCAGTTGCGCCTTCTGGTCTTCCTCCATCTTTTGATCTTCGCCTGTCTCATCGCCTTCGAAGTCTTTCTTAAAGGGATTCACGAGAGAAGACAGCATTCGAGAGACCTTCAGACCAGCCTCCACTCCTCGCCCTTCATCGCAAAATACTTTTTTTAATTTTTCGATATTCCAGTTTATTTATTCAGTATTTATTACATGTTGTTAAACATATAAAAAAATTAAGCTGTCCCAAAAGTTTTGTAAAAATTTAGGTGTTTTCTGAATGTTTTATCTCATTCAACAATATAATCACCATTATTAATCACAACATTCATCAATCGAATTTCCTATTCGATAGATCTCGATTCCTCTCCTCCAGAAATCCACTGGGCGCAAATCAAGAAGTCGTGCAATGCTCTTTTGAGTTCTTCGAAGTTCGCGAACTTTTTGTCTTTAAGAGCAGCCTTCAGAGGACGAAAGAGGTGATAGTCGGAGGGTGCGAGGTCAGGAGAGTAGGGTGGGTGGGGAAGGTTTTTCTCATGCCAGCTCTTCTAGCTTCTTCTGGGTGAACTTGGCCACATGTTGTCTGGCGTTGTCGTGCAGGAGGATGACTTTTGCCTTTCTCCTGCGCTGCTCTCGAACTGCTTGGGTCAGGGCACCCAGTTGACCGATGTATACGGAAGCTGAAACAGTGTTGACTTGCTGGATTAGATCGTAGTAGATCATGACTTTCGCATCCCAAAAGCAGCAGAAAATAATCTTCCTCTGATCGTAGTCGGGTTTGGGTTGGATTGGCGGCTTTTCGCCAGGGGGAGCCAGACGGCATGGTGAGTATCGTTGTGGTAGAGGACCCATGATTCGTCCCCAGTCACAATTCTTTGCAAAACGTCCTTCCGATTCGACCGAGAGAGAGAGTAGCGATTGGCAGATGGTCAGACGGGTTACCTTCTGAACGTCGGTCAAAACATGTGGAAACCATCTTGACAGTACCTCACGGTAGCCGAGTCGCTGGAGGTGGCGTTCAATTGTTGCGTGGCCACAGCTCAGATTCTTCTCCAAACTGCGCGTGGTCGCGTTCCTCTTGCGCAGCGAAGAAACCAGAAGCGACCACGTGTAGAGCATCATCTTCCAATGCAGGTGGACCGCCTTCCCTGTCTTCATCTTCGAGATCCACTTGTCCTTGCTCAAAGCGAGTGAACCAGCGACGGTCTGTCCACTCTTTCACGGTATCTTCGCCGAATACATCCCGGGCCGCTTCGGCTGCAGACGCGTGGCGTGTACACTCATACATAGTAAAGCAAGAGTCGAAGTTAAGGTCGAGTTAAATCTTCCATTACTGGATGCCTTTCGCACAGCAGGGGATATTTACATATACCGTCCTCAGAGAAGTTTCTAGAACATTCTCGAACCTTTCAGGTCCCACTCGGTTATTCGATGTTTTTTCAATTCAAAATAACAAAAAAATCTACAAAACCTACAAAACTTTTGGGACAGTACATAAAAATCATGCGGGTTAAAGCGAGTTGTCGCCAATTTTAGTGATGTAATTGATAAGATAACAACTCATTCATAGCCTCCGTATAAATAGCTGCAGAAGATTTTTTCTAATTTGTCTATGAAGTATTCTAGAAGCTTTAGCAAGTAATCTACTGACTCTAGTCTGCAAGAACGTTGTGCACAGTAGATGACTAGCGATTGGCAAAGAAACTAGTAAATTACAGTTAAAATTTAATTTAATTTTAATTCAAAGAAGAATCAACGTAAGTTTCAATGATTTAACTCGTTTGAAACTTTAGAAAATAGTGTGACTAGTCACTAAAGAAATAGTCACCAAAAAAGTCACCAATTTGCCGTTCGATTACTTCCTCCAAGGGTCCAGTTAACAGCGATACTCTGCTCGCCGCAATCTCTGTTTGCACTTGTAGGTTACACAACACGGCCTGCAAAGAGAATTGGCTTCTTGGGGTGTGAAGCCATGCCAGCTTGACTGGTGGGAACGAACTGTTTAGGCATTGTACTTCAGAAGTTAGCCGGAAGTTATGTACGAGGCTTGTGATGGGCCCATCGTTGAGGTTATTGAACACCAGGACTGATAGAGGCACTGAAATAAGCAGTTCAGAGGTTGAGAGAAAGCAAGAAAGAGAAGGCGATACACAGAGAGAGAGAGACAGAAAGGGAGAGGGACAAGAGACGAATAGACAGGACAGAGGCACTAAAATAAGCAGTTCAGAGTCTTGATGCTGGAGAGAGAGAGAGAGAGAGAGAGAGAGAGAGAGAGAGAGAGAGAGAGAGAGA
This sequence comes from Allodiplogaster pararmata, assembly GCA_964056735.1. NCBI lineage: Eukaryota > Metazoa > Nematoda > Chromadorea > Rhabditida > Diplogasteridae > Allodiplogaster > Allodiplogaster pararmata. The sequence goes on along the minus strand of OZ057406.1, from coordinate 26,483,884 downwards.
GAGAGAGAGAGAGAGATTGAAAGAGAGAGAGAAAGAGAGATTGATAGAGAAAGAGAGATTGAGAGAGAGATAGAAAGGGACAGAGAGAAGAAGGAGTGAGAGAGATCAGAAATTAGAGAGAGGGAAAGAGATAGAGAAAGATAGAGAGAGGGAGACTTACGGAGAAAGAGAGAGATAGAGAGACACATAGATAGAGACAGAGAGAAGAAGGAGAGGGAGGACAGAAATCAGTGAGAGAAACAGAGAGAAAGAGTTAGATAAAAAGAAAGAGATAGATAGATAGATAGAGAGATATATATAGAAAGAGACAGAGAGAAGAAAGAGAGGGAGGTCAGAAATTAGAGAGAGAAAGAGAAAGAAAGAGAGAAAGAGCTAGGGAGAAAGAAAGAGATAGAGAGAGACATAGAAAGAGAGGGAGGTCAGAAATTAGAGAGAGAGAGAGAGAGAGAGAGAGAGAGAGAGAGAGAAAGAGAGATAAGAGAGACAAAAGACGCTAACTCTGTCCATTCTTGCCGAGGGCACCTACAGCCACACATAAAGTTGCACATCGGAACATCTAAGCAGTAGGCTTTTATTTATTTCTTCATTCCAGTAATTTATCATTCATACATACATCCGCCATATATAAATCAAAATCCGTTGCTCTGCTTCGGGTAGAAAAAGGAGCTTAAAACTTTCTATAAAATTGATTAATTAGTTTGTTTAGAGTTTAGGCGTTGAGCTTAAACGCAGTTGGAACGATTCTCGATATTTATTTGAAATTTCTGAAGGGAAAAATGAGATATTTCACGCACCGGAGAGTGCGCAAAGACGAAGGCGATGCCAAAGATGATAAAAAGCTGAGTGGCCATTCCGAAGTTTGGATCGAAATCAGCGAAGTTGAGCCGCTTCCACGCAAGGAAATAGAGGGCGGTTGAGAATGCGAAGCCAATCACACCGTTCACTACATATCGCAGACGGGGATAGTTATGCGCCTCGCTAAATCTCGCATCATCTCTTGAATAAGAAACTATCCAAAATTTCTTATTCTTACATTCATTCTCAGTATTATTCATTGCTTTATTTAGTCATTCATTCTTTCAAATATTAATTTATTCATCTATTCATTCAAACAACCATACAATTACTTATTCATTCATTGAATTTATTCATTCATTTATTCAAACATTTAGTCATTAATCTGTTCATTTACTAATTCATGATTTTTTTTCTCACCCAAACATTCAATCAATCAATAATTTCTTCATAAATGAGTTACCGTAGTCCACATTGTTTTCTGAACTAAAACATTATCCCACTTCAGTAATTGAAATTTTGATTTGGGTAACTTGCTTTTTTCATAAAATATGAAAATTATTTGAAGTTGCCACGTGTAATGTTGCGTTTAGTTATTTTCAAAAGATGATTGGGAAGTTAGAAATCAAGTTCTTACAGAACTTTTGAGAACTTTAGTCGCTAAATGTTCGAGATATCTTACTAAATGTCCGAGATATTTGCAACTCGACGCAACGGTTCCATGACTTTTCACATCACCAAATTTCGTATCGCGCAACTCGCACCCAGATTTCGCAATATTTTTCTCCAAAGCTCTAATTATGCTGTTGGTGCTGGTATACGGTCTCGTACTAAGCCGTACGGCCTCGTTAGCGTAATCTTTACCCGAGCCTAAGGACAAATTTCAATAAAAAAATACATTTTAGTATTTAGATTGTAAAGTTTAGGATGAGAGTTGTCAGGGTGCGAAATGTCGTGATACCCGATGCCAGGGATAGCATTCAAATCTTGATAGCTTCATTTATAATTTTCCCGCCTTTTTTCTCATCTCCGATTCTGTAAATATTCTCCAAATAATTTTAAAATTACTTCTTTTACTGTTTCTATATCAATATATCAAAAGATCACTAATTGATGCAATAAATGATTAGACAATTTTTTACAACGTTAAAAAAGTTTTTAACTGTTAAATTTTGAAATATACAAGGTTTCAAGTCTTACCTTCTGAAAAGGTAGTCATCGAACAGACTCGAGCCACTTCCTACCCTTTTCAATTTTCTATTGGAGTCATCGAAGAAAGAAGCCACACTTGCCATATAATCACAGAACAATGTTCACCTCAACTTGTGTCTTCTGTGGTGCAGACCATTGGAATAAAATTTGCATGCGTGGAACCATCTTTAACGAATTTCAAAATTTTCATTATATGTTTTCTTAACGGAGTTCTCGGTGAAGACTGTGTCATTCGCTGTATTTTCGGGTTTTCGTGTAGTCATAGCAGTGAATTGGGATCCGATAAGTTCTCCGGTGAAAATTTTAAGTAACCATTGATGACATTTGTGAGGTGAAAAAGCTCATCGTATCTCAAGTCCGTAAATTAGACAGTTTAGCATTAAGCAGAATCGATCATATGTGTTTGGTGTGATCTAGTGAATTCCATTTCTCTACAATCTCAAAACTTGCGTCGCTCTCTTTCTTAATTCCTTTCGAAACAAAAAAGGCGATAGTGGAGAAGCGTGGTCCCGTCGAATTCGCATTTTTTGCATGAAACTTTCTAGCGTTACTTTACGAGCTAAAAACGTTTCTGAGAAGTGCTAAGCTGGTTCTGAAGTGTTTGAGTATGTAAAAAAATCATTTGAACATGAAAGAAAAGAAAAAAGATCTTTTCAGCTATTATTCACTGTTTTTACCCTTGGGCTTAGGCAAAGGTTACGCTAACGAGGCCGCATGGCTTGGGCTAAGGAGACTGTATAAGAAAATTTCTCAAATTATTAACTTTTTGTCAATTCAATGACTAAATTTGTCAAAAAATAGAGAAATTGTGTAATGAATAAAGTAGTTTTAACACACTAAAAACAAACCCCCCAAGTAATCGAATTAGACGGGCCACACTTCTCCACTATCGCCAAAAATCGTTCATGGTTCAAAACATGCAATCATATTTTTTCAATCAAGTTTCATTCTGTTACGACATCATCCTGTAAGGAACATTTGGTTTCGGGAAATGATTGGTGAATTTCAGTTGAGCCTGTTCGACCAAAATGGCAGAAGTAGCGAAAGACTCGGTCCCTGAATCCAATCACCATGCCGAAGAGGACGTCAGTTTTTCCCTTTTAAATATGCATTGCAAAAACCATCGGAAGTTTTTATTATTTTTTTATTCATACATCAATACTGATGTGGGTTCTTATTCCCTGATGGGCATACACTGCATCTTAGCTTGCAGACATTGGAATACTAGACGAAAAGTTGGCTTTAAACGCTACGGTTTCAAAAATTTTTTTCATAGGTGATCATTTTGAGCATCAGAGACTCCGGTTTTTGAAAAAAATTATTTGTAATGAAACATCCAACATTTATTTTCACTTTAACAACTTAATTTTACATTAAAAAAACGCACATAGAGAGAATACTGCGCAGACAACTAAAGTAGGAGCATTCAAAGCGCATTCTCAGACAGCAAATAGAAACAATTTGCGTGATGTGTTATCGTGTGGTTCTATAGCACCCTATATATCCAAGGGAGTGGGAGCAGGCACAGCGCATTCTCAGACGCGAGATTCTCAGATGCGCTCCCTTGTTCTCTTTTGAAGAGTCAGACATCTGACCCATTGAACCTCTCGTAGAGGGGAGCTGGTTAAACGCAAAAAGTGCCGAAAAGTTCTGCTTTCAGTTGAAAGTATTGTTTTATTTAGCCTCTGATGGTAACCGATATGTGGTTTAGGTTTCTAAATTACCAGCTAGGCCATTTTTATGCGCGCATCTTAAAATCTGTAACATTTGTCACGATGTCAATGAATCCCAAGTTCCATTCTTAAAACTGTTTCGTTCCTGAGCTTTACGGCCTCGCTAGCAAAACCTTTTCCTAAGCTTATGCCGAAAAACAGTAAAACTTACCTGAAACAAAACTTTTATGCCCTAGTTCGTGAGTTAATTTTAGGCTGACTTGTTCAAAGGTTTGGGAATTATAGTGTAAAAGAAAAAAATCATGAGTGTGAATAGAGAGTGAGGTGATAGCAGACAAGCACACAAGGAGAAGAGATTCTCTGCGGTTAGACTGAAGAGCCAACCCAACTGATAAACTGTGGTGAAAAACCGATGAGAACGGCGAAAGGAATTGAAACTGTCCTTTAGAGTTCAGGGTTAAAATTCAACCCGCTGAAGTTGGAAATAGTGTCCACTATTCCCAACTTCTGCGGGTCTCTGGTTCAAATTTGAAAAGAGAACTTAACTGAAAACCTACAAACATCAGCTTTATATGTAAAATGATTGAACTATCGCACAGAAAAAAGCTAGTCCACTGGGCGAGATCAGGGTTAAATGGAATTACCGACACTTTGTACCGCGTCACTTTGTATACGACACTTTGTACCCCGTCACTTTGTACCGCGACACTTTGTACCGCGTACGGCCTCGTTAGCTATGCCGTACGGCCTCGTTAGCTAAGCCGTACGGCCTCGTTATCGTAAACTTTTACTAAGCCTAAGCGTTTTTTAATGTAAAAATATGTTTTAATGTAAAAATAAAACGCGCGGCCTCACTCAAGTCGCGGTACAAAGTGTCGCGGTACAAAGTGTCGCGGTACAAAGTGTCGGGTACAAAGTGTCGTATACAAAGTGACGCGGTACAAAGTGTCGTGATACGGGTTAAATGAGACCGGTCAAAAGCATGTTTGTACGCGCCGAGCGAGTTGGGAAAGGGATGGTCAAGGCTAAATAGAAGGGAAATAGCTGTAGAAGTAAAGTGAAATAGAACGGAAGGAGAAGAGAATGTAGATAATTTCCGGCGCGAACGTGTATGCGCTAACTTAGCTATTCCGGTTCCACTTTAACCCTGGGCCGGATCGAACCCAAACCGGGAGCGCGTGTTACCATTACACCACGGGGACACATTGCTATTCCACCAGCGGGTCTTTTCAAGCATATTACAGTTTCCGATGGCTTATGTATTTTCAAACATGATATCAAAGCCCTGCTTAGAATGAGCTGAAGGCCTTGTCTGGCGAAACATCGACGGAGATGGGCATCCCCGCTGAACTCCTCACCCGTCACCCACTGCAGTCTCGCTGGGCACTGTGGTACCTGAAGGCTGATCGCAACAAGGAGTGGGAGGACTGTCTCAAGGCAATTTCATTGCTCTCTTTCTCAAAAGGGATATGCGCAGGGGTTATTTAGTCATGACAGATCTTCTGTCGGCGGGCCTCTGTGTTCCAAATCTTCAGGGGGGGACCCTTATGTGAAAAAAATTTTTTCCGTTTTTGGCGGGCCTCTGTTTTTCTAAATCGTAAGGGGGGACCCTTATGTGAAAAATTTCTTCGCCTTAGGCGAGCCCCCGGTTTTTTTTCCATAAGGTGGACCCTTTTATATTTGAAGAAAAAAAATTTTATTTGAAAAATCGTAAGAAAAAAAAAGAAAAAAAAACCCTTATGTGAATTTTTTTTTCGGCTGGTTTCTGTTTGCAAAATCATAAAGGGGGACCCTTATGTGAAAAAAAAATTTCCACCTTCGGCGGGCGTCTGTCCCTTTTTCTTTCACACTAAAAAACCCCTGGATATGCGTAGTTTATCAAAGAGCTAGTGTGACTGTTTACAGTTCAGAAAGAACGAGGGTTCATCGAGCGGAGAAGTCTAAAATAAGGAGGAATGAGCTAAAACAGGATGTTTGTCTGACCCGCACAACGGGTAAAAAAATTATATGCGCTTTCCAAAAACCCTGAAAAACATTTAAATCTATGCGCTCGGAAATTTTTTTCTCGGATTTTTTGAAGGGAAAGTCCAAATCATTGGAAAAATTGAAAGTTGAAGTATGAAGTTTTTAAAATCTATACGCTCGAAAAAATTTGTGCGGGTGCTAAGAAACACCCTGGCTAAAAGTATGTAGCGGAGAAGCGAGAATGAGAGGCTATTCTAGAATCTATACTCCGTCGCCTGAAGAACGGTCCTTTTTCAATTCTCAACAGTGCTGGTGACCTACGGGAATATGATTTTCGTGCCATTACTAAAGCTTTGCACGCCAAATCATTACTTATGCACGCCAACGCGCGGGAAAGAGAGAAAGAGTGCTTGACGGACGCACTATTGTGTTTCACACTATAATTAATTTCCTCCAAAAATTTGAATTTTTTCCAATAATATCATGCCATATCAAGCAGCATACGTGCGAAAGTTTAATAAAACATTGACGAAGGGCGACGTTTTAAATAAAGCACATGGGGCGGAGTTAAGAATTTTCCCGCGCGTTGGCGTGCATTAGTAATGCTTTGGCGTGCGTGGCATGATTTAGTAACGGCCGATTTTCAGATGAAAACCCGGCTGTTTCTTATCCTTTCTCAAAAAAGGGTGTAGATCAAGAATACTAATCAGGGCGTTTCTTACTACCCGCACAATTTTTTCGAGTGCATAGATTCTATAAATTTCCGAAAGTTTGAAATTTTTTTAGAAAAATTTTCTCCGGTACGAATCTAGAAAATGTTTCCAAGCGCATAGATTTATATTTTTTGGGGTTTTTGGAGAACGCATAGATTTTTTCTACCCGCAGTGCGGGTCAGAGAAACATCCAGAGGCCGTATGCATGCAGCAATCCAAAAGGATTAAGAGCTTGGATTAGAAGTTATCCAAATACATTTCACTAATCCGGTATGCATGGAAGCTATAATACTTTTGGATTTGAGATAATCCCGCAAAATTCGTAACCCTACTCCGGAGGTGGGTTAGCGAGCAATCCGAAAGGATTCTCGGCTCAATTTGACCCATTCCGTTCATGTTGCTCTTTTTGAAGTGTGTATTGAAAGTAAAACGGAACGGAATTTTACATATTTTTTGCATGTTCTCTTGTTTAGTGCTTCTTTTATGTTTATTTCATGGTAACATGTATTAATTACAGAGGAACGAATAGCGCATACAAATAAAGGGCACTTCTGCACTTTAGGCCCCCCTCCCAGAGGTTCCATGGGTCATACTACTGACTCATTTACATTTTCAAAAGTTATTTTTACATTAAAAAAGTTATTTTTACATCAGAAAGCGCTTAGGCTTAGTAAAAGTTTACGCTAACGAGGCCGTATCAAGAACATGATCCAATTGAACTGACCCATGGAACCTCTGGGAAGGGGGGAAAGGGGGCTAAAGTGCAGAAGTCCCAAATAGAGTACAACGATTACTAAAAATCACCTTTCATCTAACAGATTGATTTAAAACAGGTCGAAAATGTTCATTTTAATATTTTATATACCAATTCCATCAAATTTTACATTCAACATTCAACTCGGCTTTAAACAAACAAACAATGAAAACATAACAACAACGAAATTAGTTGAAAAAATGTTGTAATTATATAACAAAACTAATATTCGACAATTATAGTGTTTAGAGTGCATTTAGTTGTCCGGGCGTGACATAGTGGTAGTGTGATAGACCATTGTGCGAAGAGTCCCGAGTTCGACTCCCACTCCGGACAGATCCTCCCAAACCAAGGGGGTTAAGAAATGTTGGTAGTGCTCATGCACGAATCTGACTCTCCCCGCTGCTGCTAATCACACTAGCAGTGATCTAGCAGGCAGCCACTGGTTCTACCAGGAAAGGTCTGTTCTGCATCTCAGGGGAGCGCGTACCCTGCCGCGAGGCGGGAACAAGCGCGAGGAAGAAGAAGAAGGAGAGTGCATTTAGTTATCGACAATTACAGTTTTTAGAGTGCATTTTGATGCATTTTAGTGCTTACGCTTGTCTTTCCGCGTCCTTTTTGACAACAATCCAAGTTTAAGAAATCTGTCATCCATGCATACCGATTTTCACAATCCTAAATTTTTTAACTTTTTTGGATTTTTCAATCCTTGGATTTGACTAATCCAGATTGTTATAATCTGTTTTCCATGCATACGGCCTCTAATACTAATCATGGAGGAATGGCCGACTTTGGAGAGAAACTGAGCGCATGCGATGGAAAATAGAGAACGCATACAAGCAGAGCATTCGTATCACTACCATTTTTCGGATAGCGCCTAGATTTGACCCGCAGTGCGGGTTTGAGAAATACCCTGCACAATCGACCTGCACAGCATTTTTTTTTTGTAGGACAGTCATATTGGAAGAATATAGACCTATACGAATGTTTCACTTGTTGATGTATCAAAGGCACTAGTTTGTATAGTCGAAACCTGTTCTTGAATTCTGAACGAAGAACCGAAATTCGATGGTAAAAAATGTTTAAATAGTCTTGGTCCTTCAGTCGGCGGGCCTATGTTTTTCCAAATTAAAGGGGACCCCCATGTAAAAGAAAATAATTCCGCATTCGGCGGGCGTCTGTATCTTTTTCTTGCACACTGAAAAACCCCTGAGGCCGTATGCATGGAGCAATCCAAAAGGATTATGAGCTTGGATTAGCAGTTATCCAAATAAATTTCACTAATCCGGTATGCATGGAAGCTATAATACTTTTGGATTAGAAATAATCCGACAAAATTTTTTAAAACTTTTTTGGATTTTGTAATCATTGGATTTGAATAATCCAGATTGTTATAATCTGTTTTCCATGCATACGGCCTCTGATGGTAAAGTTTCATAGCTCACCAGCACTTTGTACTTTTTTTAAATTTACCGTTCTTACGAGCGGGGGATTATAATAATGAAACTCTCCTCTTACTGCCCTTCACCTCTCGCTTGCTTATCATTATTTTAGGCCACATGATCGGCCGAGCCGTCAGTTTTTAAATTATATATATATATTTTTTTTTTTAAACGTCTGTTGGTGGACCTCTTCCAAACATTTTCCTCTCATAAAATAGCCTCTCTCTCATTCAACTGAAAATGTATCAGGGTTTTTTAGTTGGTCCGAAAATCCTACAGACGCCCGCCGGAGCCGAAAATGTTTGTATACGGACACTTGCCTTCTTACATCTGGAAAAGTTTTTCAAGTTTCAACTTTATGAGATAGAGTTTTTGAAAAATTCTCACCCTTGTGAGATGAAAAAAATTCACATAAGAGTCTGTGTCAAAAGACAGACGCCCGCCGACAGACCGACCGGACATGACTAAATAACCCCTGAAATGTATGCGTCGTGTCACTCTACAAGCGTATTTTCTTTTTGTGCGGGTCCTTCGGTTTTTTAGGCTTTTTGGATTTCTTGATTTAGAATGAAGTTTTGTAAAATTAAAATTCCGCGATCTTTGGCGCAAAGTCGCAGAAAGTCGTGATCTATCGAAAAGTTGTGTCCTGCAAGGCTGGAGAGATCTATCTTGTACAGCAGACTTCAAGGCATTCAAGGTAATTTTTTTTCAGAAGGTCTCTGTCTTCGACACCGTCGAGGACTTCTGGGCGCTCTACAATCACATACAAACAGCAAGCGGATTGTACTTTGGCTCGGACTACTACTTATTCAAGGAGGTTAGAGGCAGGATGTTTCTCTGACCCGCACTGCGGGTAAAAAAATCGCTTTCTAAAAACTCCGGAAAACATTTAAATCTATGCGCTTGAAAAAAAATTTCTCCGTTTTTTTGTAGGGATTTTCCAAATCATTGGAAAAATCGAAAGTTGAATTCTGAAAATTTTTAAAATCTATGCACTCGAAAAAAGTTATGCGAGTGCTAAGAAACACCCTGGTTGAAGGCATGCCTATCAAGTTAATCAACATACTTCTTGACCTTCATGTATCCTGGAACTTCGGTCTTATCGGGCAAACTATAACAGCAACAGTAAAGAAACTGATTTATGGCACCATTCAGTACAAAATCAGTGTGCCCTACGATGGTTCCCAATAATTGTTATCGGAAAAGTCGGTGGAAAGCAAGGCACGAACGTTGAATCGATTATATCAATCATGAAGAAGCCTTGATTCAGGGCATCAAGCCAATGTGGGAGGATGAGTCCAATGTCCGGGGAGGTCGCTGGCTGGTCATCGTGGATAAACAGCGCAGGTTGGACCTGAGTACTACAACTCGTTACCAAAAAAATCACTTCAGTTGATGTATTTTGGAAATTTTAATTTTTTTTCACGCTGATTGAAATATTATGATAACCCTATGAGGTTTTCTGAATTAAACCTAACGGTTCCAAGTATGTACTATTGAAAAGAGAAAAAAACTACCTTTTATGATCGGAGGAGTTTCAAATAATTGGAAGCTTTCGATTTTACTTCTAGGTCGCTTTTGATTGAGCTACAGGTAAGGGGCAGAAAAAGAGAGCTAGAGGTAAGGGGCAGAAAAAGAGAGCTTGAGGTAAGGGGCAGAAAAAGAGAGCTAGAGGTAAGGGGCAGAAAAAGAGAGCTTGAGGTAAGGGGCAGAAAAAGAGAGCTAGAGGTAAGGGGCAGAAAAAGAGAGCTAGAGGTAAGGGGCAGAAAAAGAGAGCTAGAGGTAAGGGGCAGAAAAAGAGAGCTAGAGGTAAGGGACATAAAAAGATAGCCTGTCATAATTTCTGGCACCCCCACAAAAAAGATTTCTAATAATTACAAGAAACCTTTCTTTGTTGAGCTCGCACTGTGAAGTGGGGCTTGAACAATAGCATTAATATTAGTAAAAAGTTTGAATACAGCCACACAGGCGATGGGAAGACCCTCGAATATCGGAAAAGTACCAAACACAATCAATCTTTTCAGAGCGCAAATGTTGGACCACTACTGGCTTGAGCTGCTGATGGCGATTGTTGGAGAGCAGTTCGAGGTCAGTGATTCATGAGATCGGAAACGACCGCTCATCCGAGCGGTGGACTTTGATTAATGACGAGCCGAGATGAAAAGATTGATTAGTTTAGGCTCTCGAAAGGTCTTTTCGAATTGGTTTTGTTGTTGAGAATGCATGAAATCTATGTTTCGGTCTTCAAAATGCGTGAATTGGGAGAATACAAAACTTTTAGTGCAAATAATTTCATTCCATCGAGAAACGAAGGATGTAACCAGAAGTTCTCCTCTCTGTTTCAGAACGAACTTCTATAAATTAAAATACAATATTTTTTCTTATTTTTAGTGTGTTGTACTTTCTGCAGGGCTACGGTGAGTTCATCTGCGGAGCAGTGGTGAATGTGAGGCAGAAGGGAGACAAGGTTGGTTCCGCGTCTTGGCAGGGCTCTAAAATTTGGCACCGGCTTCGTGCATGATAAAGAGGATGTAGGAGGCGATCTCACACCGTTTGAGGGAAGGTCTCACGTAAACGGAATTTCCGCGTAAAAACTTTTATCAAGTAAAAAGAGGGTATATCATGTTTCGAGTTCGGAAAAACGACCGGTCTTTGAGCGATGAAGTCGGGAATAATGAGTAGCTATCCATTCTCTGCTCTTTACGTTTGGCTCGCCTCTCATTATTTCAGATTGCCCCGCTCAAAGAGCGGTCGTTCTTCCCCATTCTCAACAGTTATACTGGACCTTTGGTGAACTATATAATTCAGGGTTCCCCCTGATGTTCAATCTCAGAGTTACTCTAAACTTTGTAAAAGTGAAGCGCCGACTTACAGTTGGACATTGGACACTGACCCACATTTGCGAATATGTGTTAAGGTCGACGGCAAAATTAGAAAGTGAGATAGAAGGTGAAAGAATACGGAGAGGTTAGAGATAAAGGAGAGAAAACAGGTTTTGGCGATCAATTAAAGTTGGAGGTGCTGCTTTGAAAACTGACTAAGGGTCAAGAAATGAGGTATTAGAACATTGGGGGTGGGTGCAGTTCCTGTACTCTGTCCCTCACTATCTCTCTCTCTCTCTCTCTCTCTCTCTCTCTCTCTCTCTCTCTCTCTCTCTCTCTCTCTCTCTCTCTCTCGGGCGATATTGTACCAACTAGAAGGAAATTTTTTTTAAAAGATGATGGGTTTATAGGTTTCTCTCTGGACGGCCGATGCCACAAAGGACGACGTCAATCTACGCATCGGACAGATTATGAAGGCCAAGTTGGACATCCCCGATAGTGAGCCGATCCGGTTAGTGTCACTCGAGCACTTCTTAGATCATAAAGTGTTGCTTGAGTTCAGTTTAATATTCAAGGAGTGAGCGCCTATTCAAGGAGTGAGCGCCTCTTCATTGTTTTATTTCTGAAGTACTTTAGTCGTACAAATCGTACTACGATTCTTTGGAAGCTGCAAATGGTAAGGAAATAATATTAACAATAATAATAAAGTTAGTGAGCATAAACATGAGAGAACTTCGACTTTGCGGATGTGGTATACCGCATCCGCATAGTCGAAGGTCTACCGTATACTATAACAAGCGGGTTAGCTGGTGAAGGGTTGTAAAACTAAGCTTTTCCAGTGGCTTGTCGACTCGCACTTCATCCATGTTAAATCCTTGCATTAATAATTTATATAACAATAATAATATCATGTCGCGTGTCGCCTACTCAACGGATGTGATCTTGCAGTTACGAAGTGCACAAAGACTCGTCAGCTCGCACTTCATCGACGGTGAAGCCTCGCATTGTGATTCCGACGAAGGAAGCGCCGTTGGCTCGTACCTGAGCCTCGTGTGTGGACTCGTCTCATAATTTATTTATCTCATTTCGGTGCTAAAATTGCAATGAAATTATAATGAATGATGTTCTATGTAAAAGTTAAAGACCCACAGTAGAATTTGATATCTCAGATCTCCCCTTCATCCCTCATTTTTAGCAAACTAGTAGTAAAAGATATCTTGTCTGTAACTAAGATTCCTTATTTCTTTTCATAAAGTTGTCCCCTTAAAAAACGGCGGTTTTAAAACAGTGGTCAATTCGATTGATCTTGTGATGTGACATTGTATTCTCTTGCTGTTTGACAGTTCTTCGCGCAGTCAATTGAGTCCCTAGCCTCTGGTTTGTGGAGTCAAGGTTATGGAAGCAAGTGACTGACCGACTCTCAATTACAGCAAGTAGAGTAACAGATGTCATTCTATTGACAGGGTCAAACTTGTGCTTTTATCTCTTTTTCGCTCTATGGCTCTCTGCCTCTCTGTTTTTCAAGGAACGAGTAGCGTAGGGAAACGAGAAATCTTCCTATTCTGTTTGGTGGTGCATGGTCACCACCGGGACTGTTTTCTCGAATGCCTTCATCAGATGCAGTAACTAAAAGTTCTTTCATGTTTTGTTTTGTCGTAAACACGTTGTTCGTCAGTTTTGTCCTATAGCTAAATAAACTGTTTCGATTTTGTCGATGAAGAAAGTAGAGGAACACGCGATGGTCAATAGTAGTGAAAAAAACGTCCATTTTTCTGAACTATATCATAGAACTACACATAATTCGCTCACTTGTGCCCGATTACATTTTATAGCGATGAGTTTTTGGGAATCGGTTTCATATTTCTGCAAGAAGTGAGATGATTCTGTTTTGCACGTGAGCCACGCTCATCTCTATGCAGAAAATTCCTGTTGACGTTCTTGTATGTGGTACTTTTTTGGTTCATCGTACCTTTGCGTCGCGGCCCTCTTCGCGTCGCGGTCCCCTCGTTAGCTAAGCCGTACGGTCTCGTTAGCTAAGCCGTACGGCCTCGTTAGCTAAGCCGTACGGCCTCGTTAGCTAAGCCGTACGGCCTCGTTATCGTAAACTTTTACTAAGCCTAAGCGTTTTTTAATGTAAAAATAACTTTTTTGATGTAAAAACCGCGACGCGAAGGGGGCCGCGACGCAAAGGTACGATGAACCAAAAAAGTGCCTTGTATGTTTTAAATTTAAAGTTTTTTTCATGCCAAGACTTTTTCAAACAGCTTTCGATTGATTCGCTTCAATTCAATTTAATTTAGAACACTTGTAATTTTTTACAGTCCGGTTGGGTCTGCACAATCGGCTGGCTGTTACGTTCATGACTACTATTTTGTTCACCACTACTATCAGGCACTGTAGTGTATGGGTGAAAATACTTGACTGTGAGTAATTCGGTGAAAGTTCGGATTCGCTTTGACATTTTAAATTTTACATTAACTTATTTTTTACATAAAAAAATGCTTAGGCTTAGGAAAAAGTTTACGCTAACGAGGCCGTACGGCTTAGGCGAACGAGACCGTATCAAGAAAATGGTATCGTTACCTAAGCAGGGAAGGGAGGGGGGTCTAAAGGGGGAAGGGGGGAGGAAGAGGGCCCTTAAACGGCTGATGAGTAATTTTGCCAAATTTTATTTTTACATCCGAAAATTATTTTTACATTAAAAACGCTAAGGCTTAGGAAGAAGTTAGCTCTAATCTACTTTAGCCGTACAAAGATTTTTTCTCAGAAAGTGATTTTATTCATGAAAACTCCCTTCCCCCCTTTCTCCTTAGGGCCCCCTCCCCCTCCTTCCCTAGGGCCCCTACCCCCTCCGCTAAGGTCTTCGCTTAGGTAGGGCCCTCTTCCTCCCCCTTCCCCCTTTAGGCCCCCTTCCCTTCCCTGCTCAGGTAAACCCTCCCTCTCCTTCCACCCCCCCCTCCCTTGTTAGTGTGTTTGTTTGCTGTGAAAACTGCTTTTTTGACTTTGGGGGTGACTGAAACTGCAGTTGAGCGCTAAAATTTTTTTGTAAAAAAATGAGAAAAATTTTTTCACAAAGAAAAAGTTAGTGCAAGAAACAGAGTCCTTGATGCTAAAAATGAACATCTATGGAAAAAAAATTGAAACCGAAGCGTTTAAAGCCCACGAGCGCTGCTACTTAAACTGCAGTAGTGCCAAATTTTTACAAAAAATTCTATGAGTACAACGGTACTTTATATACTAGATGTATGTTATCAGCCAAAATCAAGGCTAGCACTGAATACATGAACAAAACAAGGAATTTGCAGAGGGCAAAGAAGCTCTTTGGCTCTGGTGAGTTTCTGCCTTCGGACTTCTTCATGAAATCTCTCTCAGTGACACGACGACGCAATATAATCAACTGCCACACTATCCATATAATCAACTGCCACACTATTCCTCCACTACCTTCTTTAGACCACTGCCTGATTTATTACGAAATATTATCCTCAAAGCCCAAACCAACCACAAAACATTTTTTGAACTTTCAGAATGCCAATTTCATTCTCGCTGAAAAGTTGATAAGTGGGTTTAATTGGGTCTGTGTATTGAGTTTTAGCAATAACCCTGACGCTCTATATGAAGCTTTTTATAGAATCGTGAAACAAATCATAGAGAAAACTGTGCCTTCGAAAGCCTATAAAAGTTGTCCGAAACTAAAATACACTTCGAAAATTCACGGGCTTCTTAGGAAGAGTAGAAGACTATACAAGAAAGCCCATTTAACAGGTTTGAATCCTTATAAACGGGTCTCTAGACTACTTCGAAAAGAAATTCGGCTCTATAACTCTAAAAAAGAAGCTTCTATTGCCAAGGCTGGTCCCCGCCGCTTCTATTCTTTCGTAAATAAAAAAACAAAACAGATTATTCCATCTGTTCTATTAAAGACCCTCAATCAGGAGAAACTGTAACTGATGACTTCGAGAAAGCATCAGTCTTCAACCAAGTTTTCTCTTCTTCTTTCAATCAATCTCATTCAGATCAACCATTAATCTCAACAATAAGGACTACTACTTCTATTGATTTCGTTGATATTGACCCTTCAATTGTATACAGCTATTTAAAGAAACTTCCATCGCGAAACTCTACATCACCCGATGGTATTCCATATGCATTTCTAAAGGGCACTGCTTGTGCAATTTCTTTGCCTCTCTCTATTTTATTCAACAGCTTTCTTCTACATGGAGTTATACCATCACTCTGGAAACATGCCATTGTGAAACCAGTATACAAACGCAAGGGAAGTTTAAATGACCCTAACAATTATCGACCAATTTCTCTAACTTGTTGCACCAGCAAGGTAATTGAGAGAATAATACGTCATTCACTAATTGATTATCTTGAAAATCACGAGCTACTTACACCTATTCAGCATGGATTTCGAAGTAAACGCTCTTGCTCGTCAGCTCTTCTTTCTACTCTCACGGAATTTCACGTAGCCTTAGATCAAAACCGTTACATAACAGCTGCTTTTGTTGACTACGAAAAAGCTTTTGATTCCATTCCAATAGAACTACTTTGTAAAAAAGTTATCGTATTACGGTGTTTCTGGGTGCCTTCTTAGGTGGATCTCATCATTTTTGAATGAACGGTCACAAAGCGTTGTAATCAACAACAGTCATTCAGAACCTTCGGCAGTTGTTTCTGAAGTGCCCCAAGGGTCTGTCTTAGGTCCACTCTTTTTTCTTCTTTACATAAATGACCTACCGCAGTGCCTCCCTCCCGGTATTCATTGCTCTCCTTATGCTGATGATGCTAAGCTCTATTCAATTGGTGATCATAATCTTCTTCTTCAGCAAGGCTCAGATGCTCTTGACGACTGGTCCAAAAAGTGGGGACTCTCTATCTCGACCACTAAAACGGTATTCATGCGGATAGGACAATCCCATCCTTCTTGCAAGTTGACCCTATATGATTCTGAACTACCTGAGGTTTCTTATTTCCGTGACTTGGGCGTAGTATACGATTCTAAATTATGCTTCAAATATCATATCTCTAACATTTGTAACAAAGCCAGATCTATAAGTTTTCTGATATTACGTTCTTTCAAAACACGAAACAAGCATCTTCTATTTAGTCTGTTCAATATATACGTTAGACCCATCCTAGAATTCGCCTCTGAGGTTTGGATTCCTAGCGACATCTCTTCTATTAAAAAACTAGAAAAAAATCCAAAAGCAATTCACCCGCTTAATATTTAAACGTTCACAATACAATATATCATCTTATAAACAAAGACTTGAATTTCTAAACGGAAGGACTTTATATTCACGTAGAAAAGCAATATATTTGCAGACTATTTACAAATCTGTTTTTGGTAATCTAAAGACATCAGAGAGCTTTCTTAAATTCGCACCCAGGAATCGTTTCACCAGAGGTCATAGATTCAAATTGCTTTTGCTGGTCTTTAAAAAAAACAAGCTCAAGAATTTTTTACCATATCGAATCGAAACAATGTGGAATGAGCTACCCGAGTCATTTTTTAATTGCTCATATAATAAGTTTAAGTATTTGCTAGAAACCTCGATAATCAATTGACTCAGATTATTGGGCCACCTTCCATCAGATTATTGGGCCACCTTCGGAGGGGCCACCTTTCTCCATACCTCCGACATTGGCGGTCCATGTGACCACCTCTCAATCCGTGTGCAATGGACAATACAACGCCACATGAAGCAGTCCAATACCTCCCTTTGCCCTCACCTCACCCCTGCCACGATAAAGAAATTAAATCAGTTGCGCGTGTTTTCTGCGCGGATTTTCTCGTCAAGTATGTCTGCAAGAATGTGATGTACTGGATCGGAGGACCACAGAATCTCAAGAAATTTTTTACGGTATACAGTGTATAAGTTATACCAGGCGTCACTGCCTTTAAACTGTGTAACTTAGAATTTGAAGTGTATAAGTTATACATTTTAACCTCTCTCGCTCTTTTGTCTACCTTTTCTCTCTATTATTTTTTTATAGCAAATTAGATTTTAATACATTTGAACATATGTTGGTGATTTCCTATCAATTTGTTGACAAGAGAATGCTCGACATTGTATCTGTTGTACGAAGTGGGTGTGTCGCTCGCTGTAAGAGGTCCTTTTCTAAAAATGAAAAGCGTGAACAATAGCCATTACTACACAAAGTTAACAGAGAAAATGTGTGTCCGAAGTAAATAAAAAACCAAAGTTTTTTGTTGTTGAAGATTTGCCTCTCGTACAACACTTCATTCGTCAATTATGCGGATGAAATGGCGGCTGACTTCCCTTTTAATGCGAAATTTCCCATTTCTTCGTACGAGTTTTTCGTTTTCACGAAAGCGTAGTTTAAAAAGAATAACTCAAAAAATTACTAATCAAAAGCTTTAATTTGCCGTTTTCAAATTATGCTAATTCACTTACTCTGCTGACTAGCCCTCGCAATCTGTCTGATATTCGATAACATAAATGGTGTTGACTTAAATACTAATACTTATGTATCAATGCAGTGTCTTGTAACCTATTCATAAAGCCTGGCTGGCACTTGATTACTTCGTCTGGTAAGTTCTTCGTCGTCGCGGCCCCCTTCGCGTCGCGGCTTTTTTTTCTCAGAAAGAAATTTTATTCATGAAAACTCCCTTCCCCCTTTCTCCTTAGGCTGCCCTTCCCCCCTCCCCCCCCCCTCCCTAGGTCCCCTACCCCCTTTCTTAGGTAGGGCCCTCTTCTTCCCCCCTTCCCCCTTTAGGGCCCTCCCTCCCTTCCCTGCTTAAGTAAACCCCCTTCCCCTCCCCTCTTTCCTTTCCCCAAAATTTATAAAGATCATTTTTTAAAAAAGGAAAAGAAAGAGAAAAGAAGAAAGAAAGAGAAAAAAGAAAGAAAAAATTGAGGGGCCGCGACGCGAAGGGGGCCGCAACGCGCCTACCAGACGAAGTAAAAAAGTACCGCCTGGCTTAAGTAATCGAGTTTACAAATAGCAAGTGGTAAGATTCTCGAAATCTGGAAGTTATAGGATCAGATTTTATTGTATACCCTGCCGCGGAGCGTGGCTGGAAATGGAAGAAGAATCGATTGCTAATCAAGGTGTTGTGATTAAAAGGCTAAAGCCCACGAAAAATCTAAAACCATTCAATAATGAGTGAGGGAACAAAGTGTGTGGAGAGAGAGAAAACAGAGTGCGTTGAGAGGCATGCGGCATTATCTCAACCTTCAAGTCTCCCGATTAGAACAATAATTCAGGCTGTTCCTCTCATCGCACTCAAACTCATTCTCAACGCTCCACATCGCTGTTTACCTGCATGGCGAGAGTGAAAATCTTAGCGCGAAAGAAACCTGGTGAATAAAATTTTTCCAGCGCTTTTTTTTAAACTTGCAAGCACTTGTTATTAGCCTTTCAAGTTTGCCGTTTCATCTTTGTTAGTCTTTTTGGTCTAAACACTTACATAAGGGGTTCCATATGGGGGAAGAGAAACAGCCTCTTGGTAGTTTTTTTTTCCTTCTGAATCTACCCCAACGCCATTACTCAGAGGAATCTGAGAAACACTAAGAGCTCTGGGAAAAAATCAACGTAGTATTTTCACAACATCCGTCTTTTTCCAGCCCCACTTAATAAAATATTATTCTATGAGCTTACATCATTTTTCCTGTCAAAATGAATGCATTAAAAAATAACTCGTGCATCCTCCTCATTCAAAGCACTCCCTGTTTGTTTCTATTATTTTAATTGAAAGACAAATTTCAACCCGGCTTCTAACAGGAAGGCAATTCCGGAAAAGCATGCTTCCAAAAAGCGTGTGGACGTCAGCGAATTAATTGATTTTAAAAATACACTACTTGCACATTTTATTACGGTTTCGTCCTGAGTCTTAAGGTCTCGGTAGCGTAAACTTGACCTAAGCCTTAGCGAAATAAAGTAATAACAAATTTACTTGAAAGAAAAAACAAGCAAAAAAGTATCTCATCGCAGACGTCCACACGCCTTTTGGGAATTGTCTAACAGGAAAGGAGAATCTTTCATCTTATCAATTTTCATGTTTTGTAAATAGTTAGTTACCAACACTTGGGAATGTTTGAGTTACGGCGATTAGTGTTTGAGTTACGGCGATCAGTTTGAGTTACGGCGATTAGTTTGAGTTACGGCGATTAGTTTGAGTTACGGCGATTAGTTTGAGTTACGGCGATTAGTTTGAGTTACGGCGATTAGTTTGAGTTACGGCGATTAGTTTGAGTAACGGCGATTAGTTTGAGTTACGGCGATTAGTTTGAGTTACGGCGATTAGTTTGAGTTACGGCGATTAGTTTGAGTTACGGCGATTAGTTTGAGTTACGGCGATTAGTTTGAGTTACGGCGATTAGTTTGAGTTACGGCGATTAGTTTGAGTTACGGCGATTAGTTTGAGTTACGGCGATTAGTTTGAGTTACGGCGATTAGTTTGAGTTACGGCGATTAGTTTGAGTTACGGCGATTAGTTTGAGTTACGGCGATTAGTTTGAGTTACGGCGATTAGTTTGAGTTACGGCGATTAGTTTGAGTTACGGCGATTAGTTTGAGTTACGGCGATTAGTTTGAGTTACGGCGATTAGTTTTGTTTAGAGTGAAGCTTTCATCTCGTTTCCCATCATTTTCACCGCTTCATTGCTTTATTAGGTTTCATTGCATGATTTCATCGTTTGAATTTCTAATTTTCCAATGATTTGTTTTTATTGATCATCTGTTTAATGCAATTTATTTTTACATAGTGAGTGCGTGATAAACGCAAATCAATGAGAATCTGCCATTTTTCTTTACAAAACAGTTTGCTCTGACATATCTTGATGAGATAAATGAAGGATTGGAGACACACTTTCACAAGGTATCGAACAAAAAGAATTGAGATGAATATTATAACGAGAAATCAAGTTCATTTTATTTTTCTTCTCTCGAATGTGAAGCTCGAATGTGGTGGATAAAGGTGAAAAAAAAATCAGTATATTTCGCGGAAAATATATTTTCTCTTCAAAGCCTGTAAGAGTACAACAAAGCAAGTATTCTATTGGTTTGTAAATATATACTTATTCTTTATATTTCATGGTGTTCATTCCTTCTTTATATTGTGTTTCTCTGTGCTATCCATATTGTCTTAAGGTGACGAACATTCGCTGATGATGCTTTGATAAAGCGAAACGTCCGATCCGTCTTTTTTCTTCAACATAACAACGCATCTCACAAGGCAAGACACAGATTGAAAGTGTATCGTCTACTGAATTCTTCATCTAATGCGTTTAACTCAGCACAAACTCTTCATTGTTTTTTTAAAGCAAGTATTTTTCAACAATAAGCATGTTGTGTGCGCGCTTCGCACACATCAATGAGGCCAAGATCTCAACAAAGGAAGCTATACTGAATTTACAGCAATGCATGAAATAAAAGGTCGTAAATCCTCACTGCTTGGTTCGCTTGACTTTTGGGGAGATGAGTTGCAGCAGAAACATGAGCGGTCGCGGAAAGGGAATTTGAGACAAGAAAAAACAGCGTATTTCTGATTTTTATTATGATTCTTGACGTGCAATGTTTTAACCTTTAAAGTGTTTGAACTCTCATCAAATTGTTTTTGTCCGTTGTTATTTTTATATTGATCGCCTCGTTGTGATCAATATAATCTTTTCCATGATTGTGACATTTCTAGTAACTGATTCATTGTATTACCTCGAGTAAAATGGAAATAAAGTTTCATGATGTGTTGGTTATCAACGGATTACTATAATTATCAACATAACTCGAAGAGAAGAGCAGGGAGATAATGGGAGAAGCAATTTGTCTTTTATCAACTGTTCTAGTAAAACCAAAAAAGGGTTGCAACACTTTTGCGCTACACTGGAGAGAGGTAGAGTTTTATAATCCCTTGCTTATACACCTCCCCTCTTCATGTATTAACTTATTTCTGATTGTTCTCTGTTTGTCAACTATCACCTCACGCTTTCTTAGGTCAGGGTGTGGCGTCAGACAGTGCAGAGTTTAATTCACTCAGGCAATTAATTCACAAATTTAGGAATAAAACTTACCATGTTTTTCTGCTTAGGTTTAGGTAAAGGTTACGCTATCGAGGTCGTGAGGCTTAGTAACAAGACTTACGGCTTAGGAACGATAATTTAACAAAAAGTCAGAGAAGTCCGGCGTGGGGTAAAACTGATCCACTATTTTTGTTAAAAACCTTTTTTTTTTGTTAACTGAAGTTATGAATTCCTTAGTTCTATCTTTAAGGAAAAAATTTGTGACATAAGTTCTGTTTCATAGAAGATCTTTCTTTTGGAATGGTCACCCGGATAAGGCAACGTAAAATAATCCCATTGTTCCTCTCCTCACCGCTTTCCTTGTATTTCCCAAAGCCTAACTTCTCTCTGTCGCTCTTTTTTTGCGTTCTTTCAACTTGCATTTCTCTTTCCTCTCCCCATCTTCCTTCTAACATCTTCTTGCACTCTCTATATTTATATATTTTTTTTACCTTCTTCTTCCTCTTTCCTTTCCTTTTTTCTTCTTTTCTATCTCTCGTTCTGTCTCTCTCTGTCTCTCTTGATCTCTTGCTTTATCTCCCTCTTTTTCTTCCTCTCTCTCACTCTCTCTCTCTCTCTCTCTTGCTGCTCCGTTCGGATATCCTTTCTTACAATGACGCTTATTCAATGAAAGCGTCTTTCGATTAAGTTTTAAAGCTTGTTTCAACAGTGCCAAGCTGTTTTCGGCAATTCAATTAAGGAAGTTCAGGGTAGGAAAAAAAGATGTGGAAGAGAGTTGAAGGTAGCAGGCATTAAACAAATGCCATATTTCGTTGTCTCCATATCATACAATCTTATCACGATTTACCAAATAAAATTAGTCACACACCGTCATCCATTGTTCTCTGGTCATTAAAGATGTACTTACTACTTCATTTCGATGCAGATTTGAGAAATTGGAATTTTTTGAACGCCGAAAAAATTGAATTCTTTCAATGGGAAAATTTAAATTTGTTGGAAAAGTAAGAGCTTCAAATAAGAAAGGAGAGAAATGGAGCTAAATAGATATATGAAGCTTGAGAGAGAAAAAAGGAGAGAAAATGAACGCTTGTAAAGGTTCAGAGAGGGGAATGGAACGGAAAATAGAGGAAAGCCAGATGAAGAGAGACAGAGAGACAGAGAAACAGAGAGACTGAGAGACAGCTAGACAGAGAGACAGAGAGACAGAGAGACAGAGATACAAAGAGACAGAGAAACAGAGAGACAGAGAGACAGAGATACAAAGAGACAGAGAAACAGAGAGACAGAGAGACAGAGAGACAGAGATACAAAGAGACAGAGAAACAGAGAGACAGAGAGACAGAGATACAAAGAGACAGAGAAACAGAGAGACAGAGAGACAAAGAAACACGAAGACAGAGACACAGAGAAAGTAAAAGAAAGAAAGAGAGTTACTTGGTACAAGCGCTTCATTTATAAACACGTATGCTCTCTACACCTTTCTCTTTTTTCTTGCTCTCTTTTTTATTTCTCTGTTTCTCTTCATATCCTCCTCATATCTCTCTTTAGAGTTTTTCCTTTTCATTCTGCCTTTATTCGCTCTCAAAGACTTCCTTACGTGGAGAGTTCAAGTTAAGCTTCTTGGCAATGTTAATCCCAATTAACAACTGTCGTGGTGTACGTTTAGGTGAGAGTGAAGAAATAAGAGAGGAAAGAATTGAAGTAAAAGCGCAATCACTTGAAAAACATGAGAAGATGTGAAAGAAATTGAAAACGAAAGGGGGAAAATAATGACAAGAGAGATATGAAATAGAGCTAAAGAGAGGGAGATAAGGTAAGAGAAGCGAGAAATAGAGGGAGAAAACAGTAAGAGAAAAAAGAGAGAGTGTAAGATAGACAAGATGAGAATGAAGAAATGATTAGACGAATTATAAAAAAAATCTGAAAAATAAACCGAGGCGTCAAATGCAAAGAGGATCATCTGCAGAAAAGTAAAAGTACATATTGTAGATGAAAATAGCTGGTTTGTGGCATTCTTTTCAAGTGCGCGTCTTGCAAGAAGTGGAGCAAGAGAGAGAGCTCTCTCTTTTGAGAGAGAGAGAGAGAGAGAGAGAGAGAGAGAGAGAGAGAGAGAGAGAGAGAGAGAGAGAGAGGGGAGAGGGGGAGAGCGAAGAAAGAGATAGAGACATATGGAGAGAGGGATAGAGAGAGAGAGAGAGATAGAGAGACAGAGAGTGATAGATAGAGAAAGAGAGAGACAGAAAGAGAGCAAGAGATAGCCAGATAGCAACAACTTATATAGAGGGAGAAATTGAGATAGAAATAAAAGAAATAATGAGAGACAGAGTGAGAAGGAGGAAAAGAGTAAGAGAAAGAGAGAGGGAGAGAGAAAGAAAATGTATAAGACGAAGAAAATCAGACAGAGAGTCGAATAGAGAAATAGAGAGGTGAGTGGAAGAGAAGAAAGAGGAATTCAGTTGAAAGTTCTGCTGTTGCTTGTAGAGTGTGGTGCTCAATGGCCATAATTATTTGCATGAACATTTGTTTGGAAACGTTTTAGTGATCGCAAAACTGTTTCGCTTTTTTTTCTCCTAATTAATCATCAGAAGATGCTCTGATAAGGACTTCAACTTATTCTGAGTTAAATATTATGATACTCGTAAGAAGGTTTTTTTGCTCCCTATATTTATAAAAACGAAATGTGTGACGAAAACGTTTCAGGCAAAAAAAAAGTAGATTTATTATGAAGATTTGGAATATGATGATTCGGAATACTGTATCACTTTAATGATATCAATCAACACTCCTCTTTTGAAAAAGATAAAAAGTTTCCATATCAGGAATGCAGATATACGCCACTCCTGAAATCAGCAGAGACCCTTCTGTGCCTCTCGGAGGGGCCCCTCAGCCTCACAGAGACCTACTTGATTCCATTGGAAATCCCCTTCAGTCCATCAGGGAGCCGTTAAAGTTCATCGAAGACTCCCTTCTGTTCAAGGATTCTATTCATCCCGTCAAAGACCCTCTTCAGCTTTCACCTTGTTACTACTTTCTCTCGCATTTCAATTGAGAAGCATATTTAATATTAGAGCAATTCTTTGTTGATTCACAATACAAAAATTCTTATTGAATGTTATGTTCAATTCAATTTCGGTCCGCTTCAGGACCAATTTCATAGAAATGAAACGCCGAATTTCTTTAACTTTAAACTATTATTCGTGTTCCTGATAAAGTATGACCGTGGAGTCAAAAGACACGAAAGTTAAGAATAGGAAAAAGCTCTCAATGTGTCCAGGTCCTGCTAGAGACCAAGTTTAAAATATCGGTGAGTGGTAAAAGACAAACAACCGCTATTTTGCCAGTCAGCGCGGAAACTGAACCCGCGATTTGACAGCTGCCAAAAGTCCAAAGCTCAACCAATAAAGCCATTAACGGGTAATTTATGTCTTCCTAGTTATAATATACTTTGCAGCCTTTTTCAAATTTTTTGATTTTTTTTAAAGCGAGTTACAAAGTTTATTGTGGCAATGAGTTGATAAACTGGTTTGGACAGGAAAAGTTATTTGAATTGATAATAATTATTAAAAAACACTATTTGCAGACTAAAGCCCAGTCTCATTCAACTCGTGATTCTTTATTTTTATTCTCTTTCTCTCTTTTTTCTCTCTCTCTCTCTCTCTTTCTAATTTTTTAGGCTTTTATAGCTCTGTCTCAAAGTTGCAGTTGAATAGAAGAAGCACAGAATGTTTCATCTTGAAATGAAAACATCGAAAATGTAATTCGAAAAGTTCAAGCATTTCTTCGAGTAATCAAATTTTCCGAGCCATGCTCGAGAATTCCCCCCCCATTTCGAGCCATGCTCGAGAATTCCCCCCCCATTTCGAGCCATGCTCGAGAATTCCCCCCCATTTTCTTTGCTTATTTTTCTAGGTGTTTCTTTCAACCTTTGGTTCTTTGTTTTCTTTATGTATAATTGGTTTTTTAATTGATTCTTCTTTTGCAGGCCCGTTTGGTTTTCTACCCAAGCTATCTTTATTTAATTTTTATCATTCCACGCACATAGCATGATAGAAAAAAAAACACAATATAGTATTGTACGGACTTTCTTTGTATTGGCGGTGTAGGAGTTTATATCTCTTTTTCAAATATATTTGAGTATTTATGTTTCTTTGATTCGCTAGTCCGTTTATATTCATTGAAGCCCTAGTTGCTAAAAGCCTCTCTTGTCTTGTACTTTTTAGGTTCAAGCTTTTTTAGGTTCATGCTTTTTTAGGTTCATGCTTTTTTAGGTTAATGCTTTTTTAGGTTCATGCTTTTTTAGGTTCATGCTTTTTTAGGTTAATGCTTTTTTAGGTTCATGCTTTTTTAGGTTCATGCTTTTTTAGGTTCATGCTTTTTTAGGTTCATGCTTTTTTAGGTTCATGCTTTTTTAGGTTCATGCTTTTTTAGGTTCATGCTTTTTTAGGTTCATGCTTTTTTAGGTTCATGCTTTTTTAGGTTCATGCTTTTGAAATGTGTTTTTTTCAACAAAAAAAATAAATTTTCTTTATCGGTCCTCGGTATCACTCTTGATTTTTGAAAACATGCTCTATTCACACTGCTATTGCAAAAGGAGCATATTCGTGAGAAAAAACAATGGGTTAGCATTCATGACTAAGAGAACCAATCCTTCGAGAATTTCCTATAACACTGTCACACGGATTATTTATGCTTTTTTAATAGTCAAGAGGTAAAGCGCTCGCTCCTCCATTCAGGGTAAGAGAAGAGAGACGGTTGAGTTCGATTCCGCTCCGCGGATTAGTTTTTGTTAGATTATAATCTTCCTCTCACTTGTTCCTGCTTAAATGCAGGGTACGCGATGCCCTGAGGTTTGTCTATATGGAAGTTAGATGATATTCATAAGTTTTTAGTCCTTTTTTTTTATTTTTCACTCTAATCAGTAAACCTACCCAGGGGTTTGATAGTAACCGGACCAGCTATGATGGAGCATACATGTTCGCGCCGAAATTGATCTAAATTCTCCCTTTTTTAGCAATTCGAAATTCTTTATTACCATAGGATAGCTTGTAAGGCCACCGCTTATATGGAGTTAGGAAATAGGAAGGGAAAGAATGAGGAATAAGACAATCAATTTTCGTTGGTGTCCACTCTTGCTTTTGACAACAGAAAGTTCGGTAGGGCTATGAGATTCCAGAGGTTGTTGACAACAAAACAGAAAGACTCTTAAAAATTAGTTCCTTAGTCTTTTCAGAGCCTTTCTTTTGATTCCCTTCGATTCTATCTTTCCTAGTTGTTTTGAGCTATCTCTTTAAGTGCGCTTGAAGTATATCTTCCCTAGTCTTGTTACGGTCTTTCTTCTAGCTCTCTTCGAGCGTGTTTTCCCTGGTACCCTTGCGCTCTCTTCTTATTCCGTTCTCTTTTCTATTCTCTTCAGGGTCATGCTTCTGGTCCTCTTCAATTTTATCTCCCTTAGTCCCTTTGTGTTATCTCTAAGAATCCCCTTCGTTTTTTTCTCAGTTCTTCTGCTTCTCTCTTGCATATTCTTTTCCAGAAATTCTCTTCTTCAGTCTTTATCCGGTCCTTTTTTCTGAGTCTCAACTAGTTTACATTTTCTATTCTAGGTCAAAATTTGTAGAAAAGTTCATAATTTTCCAAGTTCATACTACTGGAAAAGTATGAACTTTTTCAACCTCCTCTACCTGACAAGCTTAGACTTTGTTTCAGAGACAAGTGTTCGACTCCTCAAAGCATTAACCTCTTTCTTTACATGTGCGTTCGACTCCAGAAAGTCGTTGTACAAGGTAAAGGGAGCGGAACAATTGTACGACAAGGGACAGAGAATCGCTCCATCATGCAGGTTAGCCTTTTCTGCATACAGTGATCCTAAAGATGAAAATCACACGCTTTGAAAGTGTAGATCGAAAATTCCAATTGATTTGAGATTGCTGGTGACAGCAGTGATCTGCGTTTTCTCCGGAGGCTTCCATTTCGGGTATCAAATGGCAATAATGAACTCCATGGCGCCAGTCATCCAGAAATTCATGACGTCATCATTCGAGCAGTAGGTCATCTCACATTGAAAGTTTTTTTGGAATCGAAAGAGGTGTTTCAATAAGGCGGACAAAATAGGTTCTCAAACTAATCTTAACGGCATTTCTAATTTACAAAAAAAAAGAAGATTTAGTTTAATATAAATAGTCTCAGGTGATGCTATATTATGAAAAGTTCGAAAAAAACTAATTTTAGAAAAGTTCAGACGCTACGGAAGGGCGATGTCTGACTCTCTACTACGTTGGATTTGGTCCTCCCTTGCAAGTTAGTTCGTTACTCTATGGCAAGAGGATCCCTTTTAGCCGGTCTTATTTACTAGAAACGTTTGGAATGCGAGTCTTGTTTTCTTCAACAGTCACTCTTTTCTAGCAAGTTATGAAGCGTTAGAATTCAACTTTTCACTTTGCAAAGTAATTTTCTGTAAAGTGATCCCGTTGAACGCTCCAATGTCTCACCACGAATTACCGTGAAAAGAAACATGGACTACGGTAAAAAAAAAAGAACACATGCATTTTAAGACAAAGCGAACTTATTATATGAGCAATTAAAATTTCTGTAAAATTCATAAAAAAAATACGTCCAACAGTAAAAGTTATTATAAAAGTAATACCGTAGTCCATTTTCTTCTCAAGGTAATTCGTGGTGAGACATTGGAACGTTCAACGGGATCACTTTGCAGAACATTACTTTGCAAAGTGAAAAGTTGAATTCTAACGCTCCATTAGTCTAGCGAGCACGTTCTTTCTCTCACCGCACTTAGGATGAGTACTATGCGCTTTGAAAGTTCAACGGGATCACTTTGCAGAACATTACTTTGCAAAGTGAAAAGTTGAATTCTAACGCTCCATTAGTCTAGCGAGCACGTTCTTTCTCTCACCGCACTTAGGATGAGTACTATGCGCTTTGAAAGTTCAACGGGATCACTTTGCAGAACATTACTTTGCAAAGTGAAAAGTTGAATTCTAACGCTCCATTAGTCTAGCGAGCACGTTCTTTCTCTCACCGCACTTAGGATGAGTACTATGCGCTTTGAGAGTAACCCAGGACCAAGGATGTGGCTGTGCACTACATGCAAGAGAAAGGCGAATACTAACTGCATCCAGTGCTCCCACTGCTCAGAGTGGGTCCACACTAAATCGACATGCAGTGGCCTCTCCTCACTCAAAGAATACATCCAAGTCGAATACCGCTGCCCGTCATGCATAACATCAACGACTCCGCTGACGACCACGAACACCAGGCAAACTCTCTCCTCTGACCCCACGTCCAACAGCAGGAACCTCAAGATTTTGCAATACAACTGCAATGGCTTCTCTGGCAAAACGACGGAACTCCATGAACTCGTCACTCGTCTGAAAGTCGATCTATTTCTCATCCAAGAAACTAAGCTAACGAACCGTTCCAAATGTCCACAAATTCCTGGATACACTATCGTAAGAAAAGATCGTGAGAAGAAATCCGGAGGCGGTCTTATTACCGGAATCAGCGAATCGCTGTCCTACACTGTAATGCCTCTCCGACCGACACACATTTGGAATCTCTCACCGTCCGCATATTCGATGCCGATGGGAAGTCGCTCGATGTTACCAACATATACATACCACCGACGAGCTCTTGCACCACTGGTTACACGCCCGACCTCACTCCGTTCTTACACAATCGCGAGAAATCCATCATACTCGGTGATCTTAACGCTCATGATGCCGCATGGTTCTCCAAATCTTCAGACAGCAGAGGCTCTCACATCGCAGAAACGATCGATGCTTCAGAACACGCCGCAGTAAACCGTGACACGCCTATCAGAGTACCAGTCAACGGAAGACCATCTTCTCCAGACATCTCCATTTGTTCGCTGGACTTACTTTCTCAAGTCTCATGGAAAACAATACCATCTGGAAGCTCCGACCATCTACCCATCGTAATCGTTCTTGAGGGTTCCAACTACATCCGCACGCACAGGAAAGTCTCCTTCACCAACTTCGGAAAAGCGAACTGGAAAATCTTTGAACAGCTCGTCGAAGAAAAGTTATCCACGACACCTCTTATCGACCTCCCCGCCGCCCAAGCTGAGCCCTTCTTCCGGAAGATCCTGTTATCTGCAGCCGCCAGCTCAATCCGACGCGGTCGCATCAAGAAGAGAAACGTTGCCTTAACACCAGAAATCCGAGATTGGATGACCAAACGAGACGCTTTACGAGAATCAGACCCATCAAGCCAAGACATCAGCACTCTCAACATGAACATCAGACGAGCCACGGACAGAAACAAAAGGGACATCTGGAGAAACTTCATGGAGACCTTTGATCCCAAACTAGACAGCAAGAAACTGTGGAAAACGATCAAGATGTTGAATGATAAAGGACGTCCCCCACCAAACTGCGCCATCGACTTCGGGAAAGGACCCCTTACATCCTCCTTCGAAATCGCGAACCAGTTCAACAAACGCTTCACACGCCCAGTCGACTACAAAACAAAAAAGGAAAATCGGAAAACCATGAAGAAAGTTCACAACATACACGCTAAAGATTTTGTCGAGTACTCAGAGGCCGCAGTGAAATCAGCTATTAAGAAGACAAAGAAATCAACAGCCCTCGGACCGGACGGACTCGCTCCAATACTCTTCCATTATCTCAGGAACAGAGGTATAGCTGCCCTCACAAAGCTCATCAACGACTCCCTCAGCTCTGGCAGAATTCCCATGATTTGGAAATCTTCAGTCACTCTCCCACTCCTGAAAGCAGGAAAAGAGGCAACGGATGGACCAGGATACCGACCGATCTCCTTACTCTCACCGATGGCGAAAATCATAGAACGACTTCTATTGGAAGAACTCAAGCCGTACGTAAGAGTAGCTGAGCACCAGCATGGATTCACCACAGGAAGATCCACCACCTCTGCCCTCCTCACTCTTTCAAGAGACGTAGCTGCAGGCTTTAACGCGAAGAGACCAGCTAAACGTACAGTGATGTTGGCAATCGACATGTCAAAGGCCTTCGACAGCATAGACATAGCGGTACTCATAGATCTCGTCCTACAAACCGACGCCCCAAACTTCGCAAAGAAAAGCTAGCATCGTACCTCAGAGGACGAACGAGCCGTACATCCTTTCGCGACGTCCTCTCAAGCTCATCCCTGATCAGAAGCGGAGTCCCTCAAGGCAGCGCACTCTCACCGCTTCTTTTCAATTTATATCTAAGCGATCTTCCGAACAACGATCCAAACATCAAAATCGTCTCTCATGCTGATGATATAACGCTATGGGCGTCAGATCCGAGCATTTCCACTGCCTCGGTACACATACGATCCGGTCTCCCACACATCGAAAAGTTCATCCACGATCGTGGACTATCTATTTCTCCTGCCAAAAGCCAGCTTCTACTCTTCACACCTTACAGCAAAGAGTACAAGACTATCCTAGATGTCTCGATCGGAGGTCAGAGCGTACCCACCGTGAATACCGCCAAAATCCTTGGAGTTACATATGATTCTATGTTCACATTCAGTCATCATGCGAAAGACATAGCAGGCCGAATGTCGCAACGTAACAATGTACTGAAGGCGCTAGCCGGCAGTACATGGGGCAACCAAAAGGAGACACTCCGTCTCACGTACAAAGCCATTTGCCAATCCATATACAGCTACGCAGCTCCAGCCTGGGCCAGCTTTCTCTCCTCCTCAGCACATACCAAAATTCAAAGAGGACAGAACAATGGCCTGCGTATCGTAACAGGAAACCATCAAATGGCCAGCGTCGACCACATACATGCTGAAGCTAAAGTTATGAGATCGAAATCGCACCTTCACATGCTATCAGCCCAATACTTGGCAAGGACCTTGAGCCAAACTCACTTCCATCACGGATTATTTCTCCAAGGACCCCCACCACGCAACATGAAAGCTGATCTTTACATCGCATGCAGAAGCACTGTTGAAAGAGCCCTGTCGGAAACAGCAGAGAAGAACAACGGGAAAAACGTCGCCAACCGAGTCCACACAAACATGGTCTCAGAAGAAAAGGAAACCATCCAAGGTCCAGTCATACTTGGCGGCCGACCACCACCGGACATAAATGAAGAAGAAGTGGACCTCTCGAGAAACGCCCGCTGCACGCTGAGCCAACTTCGCTCAGGCTACAGCAGGTACACCAACCACTACTTACACCGGATCGATGACTCGATACCTGACTACTGCCCAGACTGTCTCAAAGGACCTCACGACGTGGCCCATCTCTTCAAATGCGCTAGACGTCCAACAAGACTCACGTTGGAAGATCTCTGGATGAAACCAAAAGAAGTAGCCTCATTTCTGAGACTATTGTGAAGGAAAGAAGAAGAGATGTATTTAAAAAATAAAAAAAAAGAGAGGAGAGAGAGAGGGAGAGAGCGGCCCTCCATGGCCAACTCTCTTCGACGCGAGACGTTTGCCGGCAACAACAACAACAACATGCGCTTTGAAAAATCTGATAATAAATGCCTCTGCTTCCATTACATTTCTTTTTTTTCTCCAAAGTCACTTACTATTTGAAGCGTATCGTTTGCCGATTTTTGACCCACAATTTTTTGCAGTTGGTAAGCAGTAGTTTATCTGAATTTGGTCAGCAAGTCTCGTTGAACTTTAATACTCATATGCCCATGGATTTTAAGTCTTCGGTTTTCTAGACACTAATTATACTACTATCAGCGAGGGTCGATCGATACTACTCTTGGCTCGAGTAGATAATTCCTAATTCCTTTCTGGTCAGGTTCTCTTTTCATCGGAGCTACCATCGGCGCAGCCATCGCTTCTGAAGCAGTTCATCGCAAGGGTGCCGTTCGTGTCATCATCGCAGCTGCGATGGTGCCTTAATTCGCATAGAGAATTTTCATTGCAGTGGTTATGCACCGTAACTTTTATACATAATTTCACTGGAAGAAAATTCGATTGCAACCGTTCAGGAAAAAGGAGTCGGGTGAAACTAACAAAGATAACCATTCGTTCCTCTCCTTAATTAGTAATCAATCGTACTGGAATACGGCAATCAGTCAATAATTCTAGAAAGCCGAGAACAGCCAAAGACAAGTCTGTACAACTGCAAATTAATTGCTCCATTTTGACGCCCAAAATAAAATTCGGACTGGCCAGCACAATCGAAAAAAGGAACTTTAAAATTTATCTTTTCATGCAAAAATGTAATGCTCTAGAAAATATGTGATTGAGCTGTTGATGCTGTGCCTACTACTGGCTGGTTTCTCACCGCTTCTGTTCTGCTTCGAACTATTCATTATATCTCGGATCGGGATTGGGATCGGAATTGGACTTGGCATGACTGCCTACGGAGTATTCTTGACTGAAATCAGTCCAGGTATCGATTAACTGGAACGAGGCTCTTTTTTATCTACACACAATATTGGACAACAATTAGTAAAACTGATAATTTTTATGACGACGTTTCCATTCAACCTTGTAGCAATATACGTCAACTTTTTAAAGTTTTTGATACTTGATAATGGATTAGCTATAAAAACTGTACCTTCCTTTTACATCAGCACTAGAGTTCCTGAAAAAAACTTAAACGAAGGCGCGAAAGAAACTCCTTTCAAATTTTAAAGCGACTCTCTTTACTCTAGATCGCGTACTTTTCTTTTTTAAGGATCTTTCTTTTCTTTCTAAAGTTTTAGAGTTATTTCTCTCAAAGCCAAAAAGTCATCACCAATGTGATCTAACCGTTATCACTTTGAATTATGCTTCCATATTCCTCATTGATTAACATTGCGAACTTTGCTTACACACAAAAAAAGCTTATTAGTAGTCTTATTTCATTTCTTTATCGTGGCAGGGGTGAGGTGAGGGCAAGGGGAGGTATATGTAGGACTGCTTCATTTGGCGTTGTATTGTCCATTACACACGGTTTGAGAGGCGGTCACATAGGACCGCCAATGTCGGAGGTAGGGAGAAAGGTGGCCCCTTCCGATGGAAGGTGGCCCAATAATCTGAGTCAATTGATTATCCAGGTTTCTAGCAAATACTTGAACTTATTATATGAGCAATTAAAAATGACTCGGGTAGCTCATTCCACATTGTTTCGACTCGATATGGTAAAAATTTCTTGAGTTTTTTTTTACAGACCGGTAAAAGCAATTTGAATCTCTGACCTCTAGTGAAACGATTCCTGGGTGCGAATTTAAGAATGCTCTCTGATGTCTTCAGATCACCAAAAACAGATTTGTAAATAGTCTACAAATCTATTGCTTTTATACGTGAATATAGAGTCCTTCCGTTTAGAAATTCAAGTATTTGTTTATAAGATGGTATTTATAAGATTTTTTTTATAAGAGAGTATTGTGAACGTTTAAAAATTAGGCGGGTGAATTGCTTTTGGATTTTTTCTAGTTTTGTAATAGAAGAGATGTCGCGAGGACTCCAAACCTCAGAGGAGAATACTAGGATGGGTCTGGCGTATATATTGCGCAGACTAAATAAAAGATGCTTGTTCCGTGTTTGGAAAGAACGTAATATCAGAAAACTTATAGATCTGGCTTTGTTACAAATGTTAGAGATATGATATTTGAAGCATAATTTCGAATCGTATACTACGCCCAAGTCACGGAAATAAGAAACCTCAGGTAGTTCAGAATCATCTAGGGTCAACTTGCAAGAAGGATGGGATTGTCCTATCCGCATGAATACCGTTTTAGTGGTCGAGATAGAGAGGCCCCACTTTTTAGATTAGTCGGCAAGAGCATCTAAGCCTTGCTGAAGAAGATGATGATCACCAATTGAATAGAGCTTAGCATCATCAGCATAAAGAGATGTTGTATGGGCCTTAAAATGTGCATTATCATGTGTGCATGTGTAGCTCAGTGGGGAGAGCATTCGCCCGGAACGCGAAAGGTCATGGGTTCGGTTCCCGTCACATCACACGATTTTTGCACAAGTTTTTACGAACAATCCGCTCCTCTGCTCGGTATAAAAATCCGTTGCTTGAGATCAACGAGGAGTAGGGAATACTCTTGTTTACATGGGGGCCGAACCCGGATGAGAAGAGAGGATAAAAAGAGAAAAAGTAGAAAACCCTAGCATGAGCTAGTTCGCAGAAACAAAGGCGCCTAGACCTCTGACCCTAGACCTCGAGAGACCTCGGTGTTGAGAGGGGGGCATGATGTATGGGCCTTAAAATGTGCATTATCATGTGTGCATGTGTAGCTCAGTGGGGAGAGCATTCGCCCGGAACGCGAAAGGTCACGGGTTCGGTTCCCGTCACATCACACGATTTTTGCACAAGTTTCTACGAACAATCCGCTCCTCTGCTCGGTTTAAAAATCCGTTGCTTGAGATCAACGAGGAGTAGGGAATACTCTTGTTTACAGAGATCAATGAATACCGGGAAGGAGGCACTGCGGTAGGTCATTTATGTAAAGAAGAAAAAAGAGTGGACCTAAGACAGACCCTTGGGGCACTTCAGAAACAACTGCCGAAGGTTCTGAATGACTGTTGATGATTACAACGCTTTGTGACCGTTCATTCAAAAATGATGAGATCCACCTAAGAAGGCACCCAGAAACACCGTAATACGATAACTTTTTTACAAAGTAGTTCTATTGGAATTGAATCAAAAGCTTTTTTGTAGTCAACAAAAGCAACTGTTATGTAACGGTTTTAATCTAAGGCTACGTGAAATTCCGTGAGAGTAGAAAGAAGAGCTGACGAGCAAGAGTGTTTACTTCGAAATCCATGCTGAATAGGTGTAAGTAGCTCGTGATTTTCAAGATAATCAATTAGTGAATGACGTATTATTCTCTCAAATACCTTGCTGGTGCAACAAGTCAGAGAAATTGGTCAATAATTGTTAGATTCATTTAAACTACCCTTGCGTTTGTATACTGGTTTCACAATGACACGCTTCCAGAGTGATGGTATAACGCCATGTAGAAGAAAGCTGTTGAACAAAATAGAGAGAGGCAAAGAAATTGAACAAGCAGTGCCCTTTAGAAATGCATATGGAATACCATCGGGTGATGTAGAGTTTCGCGATGGAAGTTTCTTTAAATAGCTGTATACAATTGAGGGATCGATATCAACGAAATTAATAGAAGTAGTAGTCCTTATTGTTGAGATTAATGGTTGATCTGAATGAG
Organism: Allodiplogaster pararmata; assembly: GCA_964056735.1. Lineage (NCBI taxonomy): Eukaryota > Metazoa > Nematoda > Chromadorea > Rhabditida > Diplogasteridae > Allodiplogaster > Allodiplogaster pararmata. Next base: position 26,448,375 of record OZ057406.1, on the reverse strand, counting down.
ATTGATTGAAAGAAGAAGAGAAAACTTGGTTGAAGACTGATGCTTTCTCAAAGTCATCAGTTACAGTTTCTCCTGATTGAGGGTCTTTAATAGAACAGATGGAATAATCTGTTTTCAGTTTTTTTAACGAAAGAATAGTTTGTAAATTTTACACTTTCAAACAGTGTAACGGTCGCACCTCCTTCTATGCTTTCCATATAGGGCACACAAACAGAAACTCACTTTTTCACTCTTTCGCTTATCGGACATCTCGATTTTTTATGAAATTACCGGCCAGTCTTCTCAGGAATCAAACCATTCTAAGTTTTCGGATAAATTTTTCATTGCTGGATGTTCCAGAGGTCTTAAACATCGATTTAAGTTTATAATAGTCGTTCATTCTCGTTCTCTTTGTTTGTTTTTTTCTGTTTTTTTAAAAATTATCTTTAGTTTTGTCAGCAGAGTCTTCCTCGTGTTGTAACATTGCAAAATGTATTTCAATAAATAAATAAATAGAAGTGGCGGGGACCAGCCTTAGCAATAGTAGCTTCTTGTTTAGAGTTATATGTAGAGTCGCATTTCTTTTCGGAGTAGTCTAGAGACCTGTTTATAAGGATTCAGACCTGTTAAATGGGCTTTTAGTTTTCTACTCTTCCTAAGAAGCCCGCGAATTTTCGAAGTGTATTTTAGTTTCGGACAATTTTTATAGGCTTCCGAAGGCACAGTTTTCTTTATGATTTCTTTCACAATTTTCACAAAAAGCTTCATATAGAGCGTCAGGGTTATTGCTAAAACCCAATACACCAAACCAATCAACCCACTTATCAACTTTTCAGCGAGAGTGAAATTGGCATTCTGAAAGTTCAAAAAATGTTTTCTGGTTGGTTCGGGCTTTGATGCTAATATTTCGTAATAAACCAGGCAGTGGTCTGAGGAAGGTAGTGAAGGAATAGTGTGGCAGTTGATTATAGTGGAGGCATGGCTAGATAGTACAACATCCAAACATTTTTCTGACCTAGTAGGGCTGCGAACGTGTCTAGCAGATAGATATGTCTAGCAGAACAGAAGATATGTCTAGCAGATCAGAAGTCTAGCAGATAAGCAGAAGGACAGGAAAAGAGATGCTGGATGAGAATCAGAAACTTTAGTTGTCGTAAGATCCCAGTCTATTTGATTACAATTAAAATCACCTACGAGAACAAAAGGTAAATTGTTTTCAATGATTTGAGAATCCAGGAAACTCAGACAATTCTGAAATTCCACACATGAACACCTAGGGCTGCGGTAGGCAACGGTTAATAGAAAACTAGGTTTACTAATAATTTTGCAAGTTACTAGTTGACAGAATTCAGAGAAAGATGCTGAAGAAACAAGAGTGGAAGTTCTTAGAGACCATTAGGGCGACGCCGCCGCCTGGACTAACTGAGATTATATCACTACGAAACACATTGAAATGGCCGTTAACAGATAAAATACCTATTTGGGGTTTTGTTACCATTAGCCCATGTTTCAGTGCAGCAAAGAATATCTAAACTATGCTCTGACACTAAAAATTCTACCAAATCCTTTTTTTTGTTGAATCGAGCGAAAATTTACTAGCATGCATGAAATACTCAAGAGGTTTTCAAAGCAACTGATTGGTGAGAGGGAAATTGATGCCTGAACATAGGGAGTATCCTATTTTTTAAATTCGCCAGAGTCATGGCTACGAGTGTTCCTCTGAACAGTGTTAAACGCAGTAACTGACTCTTACTTTCTAAAGTATGAGAATGGAACTATATACTTTAAAAGTATTCCAAATCGTTCCGCACAGAAGTGTTACTATTCATACTTTGAAATTATGAATAGTAATAAAATGAAAGTATGCTGGGGATACTTTGAAATTATTCTGTCTACACAGTGAAATTATCCTAAATATACTTTGAAAGTGTGCTGTCTACAGAAAGAAAGTATGTACATATGCTGTTTCTCGGGCTTTTCCTTTAAAAGTTTTTCTTTGTGACTTTCCCGAAGGGGCCATTTTTACCGAAAGGCGTTTTTGAAGGGCATCTTCAAAGAGAACAAAAACCAAATTTTTTCCCGATACCTTTCTTCCAGAATGGCTGGGTAAATTGATTAACACGATACGATTCGTATGTGTGCTTCTCCCTTATAAAGTAATTGAGATAATAAGTGTATATAGAGCAACCTAAGTCAACCGGGTTTGAGGATTGGATAATTGCCAAGAAAAGGAAGAGAGCCACCAAGGCATACTTTCAAAAGTATCCCATTTATACATTGATTGTATGCCTCCCTAGCATACTTTCATACTTACGCGCAGGAATACTTTCAAAGTGTTACTATTCATAAATCACATGTATGCCTTTTTATGCTAGGATTTTTATTTTATGCATACTTTCCCAAACTCATCCTTTTTGTATGCAGTAATATTAACGTTTCAATCAACATTTCAAGATTAACAATCAATAATAACGGTAATAATCAATACTTGTACTTACAGTAATCCATCGAGGCCTCATCTCATCCTTTGGTGGATTCTCAACCAACATTGGCTTCATTCTGGCGCTCGCAGTTGGCCTTCCGCCTGCTCTCGGTTCAGTCGGCCAATGGCATCTCGCATTCCTGGCACCTGCACTGCCCTGCGTTGTCAGTTGAGAAAATGGTTCTCACATTTGATACGGCAATTTTTTTCTGAAAAATAGTTTTTGAAAGGGAAAATAATTTTTGGCGATGCTTTCAAAATATGTATGTACATAGATCACATGAACCAAATTACATTAACAATAAAAATTTAGGTTTTATTTGCTTAATTATTCAAATTGCCAGGTCGTCCTCTTTTACTTCATTCTCTTCTCTAACGAAAGCCCGGTTTATCTCATCCGCACTGGCAAAGAATACGGTATTTTCCGGAAACATCATCAGTTCTTTTTTTTTTTCTTCTTCTTAGCTTTATCGGACCTGCCCATCATAAAGTGACCGTCGTTTCTATAGTTGTTAATTCATCTCTGGATAGTCTTTTTATGAAGGCTGATGACAGGTTTTTTCCGTGTGTTCGGAATGGAAATTTCATTGAAATAAAGTGTTTCGTTGTCGTTTGGGTGCGGATAAAGATCCTCTTCTACTTATTCTGTTCACAATCGTTATGCGTTGATAGTATGGTAAAATGATAAGAGTAATCTTCTTCGCGCTGGTTCTTGCTTCGCGACAGGGTACGCGCACCCCTGAGATGCAGGACAGACCTATCCTGGTAGAACCAGTGGCTGCCCGCTAGATCACTGCTAGTGTAATTAGCAGAAGTAAGGAGAGTCAGATACGTACATGAGCACTAAATCTTCAAATTCTAAGTCAGTTTGAAGGCAGTGACGCTTGGTTAAGATGACAAGTGAGCTATCGCACAGAAAAAAGCTAGTCCACCGAACATGATCGAACCCTTCCTTCTCTCTTCCGTCTTAATCGTGAATTATAAAGTTACGCTCCATTCATGACGCAATCGCTTGACAAGCGTGCGTGAGTAAGAGAACAAGGCATATTAGCATTTCATATAACACTATTGCACGGAATAACAATGTGTCCCCGTGGAGTAATGGTAACACGCGCTCCCGGTTTGATTCGAGATGGTTGGGTTCGATGCCACTCGGTGGACTAGCTTTTTTCTGTGCTATAGCAATCATTTACATGAGAACTACCAACATTTCTTAAACCCGTTGGTTTGGGTGGATCTGTCCGGGGTGGGAGTCGAACTTGGGATTTTTCGCACAATAGTCGAACACACTACCATTATGTTGATAGTATGGTATAAAAATTCGAAGTAAATAAAGGTGCCAGAGATGATTCCTAGAGACTTTACAAAGGCTTCTTAGTAGAGGTGTAAGAATATTTTAGTGTTTAGTGCAATTTATTTTTATGTTAGCAGTGAGTTTCAGAGGCGCATGTTTCCCTCCGTGCATATTCACCTCGAGAAGAGAATACGCGCTTCAAAGAAATTCAGCATGAAGTCGTCACCAAAACCGAAGAGAGAACTTGGAGGGAGATTTGGACGAACAGGTAAACTCTCAAAGAAATTAATAATTGTATAGGATCAACTCTCTATGGTGAAACCTGAGCAGACGCCGCAGCCGGGGGCTGAGGAGTGTATGAGCAGACGCCGCAGCCGGGGGCTGAGGAGTGTATGAGCAGACGCCGCAGCCGGGGGCTGAGGAGTGTATGAGCAGACGCCGCAGCCGGGGGCTGAGGAGTGTATGGTGAAACAGCCTCTACTCATAATTCTTGTGTGTATGTCCGTCTCCTAGGCTATTCGCGAGGATAGCCTAGGAGACGGATACGTAGCTGATATATTTCTGGTCCGTTACCCAAGTCTCTCCCAATGTGTACTAGTTTACCCTCCTGCTGATTTTTTCTGCCGCATTCTCTACGCAACTCAGCATTAAACTCCAGTTGGTGCTTCATGTAATCCGGCCGGGCGTAGGCGTGAACGTTGTTGCTGCACTTTGTCATGCAACGAGAGCTTCTAGTGTGCTGAAGAAAATAATCGCGTGTATTCCTATCTGCGAATTGTACTTTTATTGGTCTCGGACGGTAATTTATTGTATCTGTACTGTAACTTTTCCCAGTATATCTGTGAAGACTGACTAGTTTCTTGTCTAGTTATCCTACTGTTGTTAAGAGCGCGCGTAAGGAAGGATCATTCGGAGAACAGAGATCAGCAGTGCCTCGTCGTTTTCTTGAGTCTCACGGTCGTTGTCTCTCTCTTCAATGTTCACAAGGGCTGCTCTCGTTGTCTTGTCTTGGGCCTCTGCGTTAGTGGCGAGAGACCGTGTCATGGCAGATGCGACAGCCGCATAAGAAAGAGTCGGTGAGAGAGCAGATTTATGGAGCGTTAGAATTCAACTTTTTACTTTTCAAAGTAATTTTCTGCAAAGTGATCCCGTTGAACGCTCCAATGTCTCACCACGAATTACCGTTAAAAGAAAAATGGACTACGGTAAACAGAAAGAACACATGCATTCTAAGACAAAGCGACGATTTTTCTGTAAAATTCATAAAAATTACGTCCAACGGTAAAAGTTATTATAAAAGTAATACCGTAGTCCATTTTTCTTTTCACGGTAATTCGTGGTGAGGCAATGGAGCGTTCAACGGGATCACTTTGCAGAAAATTACTTTACAAAGTGAAAATTTGAATTATAACGCTCCCTTAGAGTTCGAACCCGAAAGGGTAGACAGAAGAGAATTGACCTAAGAGACAAGGCCAGAGACTGTTGCGATCAGGTTGTTAGAGATTGTTGTTTGTTGAGTGACAACATCTCTAAGTGCATTGATCGCTTCCTTATTACTCTGTTGCTGCTTCGCAAAGAGATCGTTCATATGCTGCATTAGGAGTACTCCTTCTGCAGAAAGACTTGGAGACCTTGCCATTGAGGATCGTGAGAAATTCAATCTGATACAGGCAACACAGAGAGGAAGAAAGACGGGTAGAGCTCCATAGGCTCAGTAGCTGTCGGGCTACGCCGCAAAAATCTCTTTAGCAGTTTTAGATTCTCTGATTTGACTTCTTTTTCACGGTAGAAAACAATGCACCAGGAGCATTTGATGGAAGTATGAATCGGTGCTACCAGTATGCAAAGTACTACCGGAGTGGCTGCGCAGGCTGAAATCTGGCACGCTCACAAGCCGTCGAATAAGAGAAAGTTAACGAAAATTCGATAAAACGGAGCGAAGGGGTGAGTAACCAACCTTTGCGAGAAAATTTTGCGGGAACAAAATTTTGCGGGAACAAGTTCTTAAAAATTTTGTATATTGTCAAAAGATCAGTGACACGCCCATTATTGGAAAGTTTATCGCATCAAACATAAATCAAACTCTCATTATATTTAGCTTAATTCAATGTCAGTTCTGTGGAAAATCTGCTTCGTAGATCTACGCTGAACTTTTTCGAGTTCCTCGCTCATTGAATGAGCTTGAGGGCTCCATACTTCTGAGCCGTACCAGTACGAGCCTCACAAGGACGGGCCCGTAGGTGGTAAATAATCACATCATTAAAATAACCTTATTCGATCTATAAGAACGCAAGATTAAGAAAGAGTTTCTGAACGTTTTTTCTGTATTACAAAAAAGTAGATAGCCTAAAGCTCTATTGATTAGAATTAGATAAACATTGTGAACAGGCGTTATATGAGACCGCTCTGAGGCTTGTTTGTACGCGCCGAGCGAGTTGAAAAAGGGATGAGGGAAGCCAAAAAGAGTCGAAACAGAAGTAGAGGAGAAGTAGATTAGAACGTAAGGAGAAGAGAATGTAGATCATTTTCGGCGCGAACATGTATGCGTCAACATAGCTGGTCCGGTAACCATTTAAACCCTGATTGTGAACAAGAAAGAATCTTAGAGGAATACAATTGTGATATGACTTGGTTCTTAAAATTTTTGGTTGTGAATCTTTCTTTTTTCAGAAGGACCAAGCGAGCTGTGTTACTTTCGATGACTCTTAACGCCACGGTGTCCTTCAGTGGTTTATTTTTCGTTCTATGCTATTCTTCAATAAATTAGTTTGTCTCGCTTATGTCCTATATGTACTACTGCTTTGTGATATGACTTGGTTCTTAAATTACGAATGCAATAACGAAACAAGAACTCTCAGTCTGAAATAATTTACAATTTATTACATCCAGATAATCGAAACCAGTCACAAATAGACTTAATGAATTTCTTCCATGTCTCAATTGTTCAGGTATTACGGCAATCTCTTTCTTTGGTATTTTCATGCTCCGCGAGATCGGCTTTTCCGAGCTTTCGGCGGGAATCGCAAATTGTTTAGCTTCGCTTGCCGGTTACTTTACAACCCTTTGTATTTGAGTCTAACAAGTAAGTAATAGGGTTCCATGACATTTCGCATAATGACAATTTGGATCGCGACATTTCGCATCCAAAGTATTCGAAGAATCATATTCTAACTAATTCACGAAGTGGTGACTGAATACATTAAAATAGTAATCTTTTTGTACATTTGTTGTAAAAAAATAAATCAATACTTTGTTATAATCATGAGTCTATAGTGAGTCCGTGTGTTTTTTGGGTCCAAAAAATACCTAAGACAAAAATAAGCGAATTTATCTGAAAATTCATTTGATCATAAGTTTGCGAGATACTTTTAGCGAGGGAATTGCAATACAAGGCCGGAATTGGCAAAGAAAACATCGTGAGGGCATGAGATGAACGGGAAAACACAACAAGAACAATGGAATCGAATTACATGATATTGAAATGCTCGAAAGGCTTCCTCGGAAAAAAAGTCAAAATTTTTTTCGAGCGCAAAAAGTCGAAAAACGAAGAAGAAAAGGCAACAAAAATATGTATGTAGAAGGAAAAATTCGAAAAAACCACAAAAAAGTCGAAAAAACCGGAAAAAAACTTTTTGCGAATTTTTCGACTAAGTCGAAAAACTTTTTTTTCGAAAAATGCCGAAAAAACCGAAAAACGAAAAATGTGCAACCTTGATCGGAATGGGTTGGAAGGTGAAAAACTTGTGAAAAGGAACATAAGCGACTTGGTGCTTCTGTCCCCGAGTCCCTCGGCTCTCTACGCACTCCCGACTCTAAGACGTGGTGGCTTAAGCCCACGACTTCTGATGACGGCTATTCTTTTATTTTCATAATTTTTCAATCGAAAACTGGATAATCGAGTGGCCCCTCGAAAAGTTAACTTCGATCATTCACTCTCATTGTTTCCAATTCCATTAAATTCAAACGGTTTGTATATCAGTGTCTCGGGGCATGAAGGTCGTGGTTCCCGAATGATACGAGAAGCACTAGTGAGTTGGTGAGAACGGCATAATCATTGAATTCAGAGAACGCAACTCGTTCTCGGTTAAAATCGCTGGAATGCTCCATCAATCACCCATAGATGTGCTACAATATACATAATTTGCAATATTTTAAAAGAAATTTATAATGTATTCCTTATACGTAGATTCTCTCCCTATTTTTGTTTGATGTCTTTGAAAGTTTTTTGATTCAAAATTTTCATTTTATTTGGTGTCGTTTTTTCGAACGAAGAAATCAGTTATATGTATATATCTTTCCAAGTCAACGAGTTTCCCCACAAGTTGTGGATATTTTTTCTTGGAAGTCTCTCCAGCACACACGTCACAAAATTGAATCAATGATAAAAAAACGATAAAAAAGCTGAATATGAAATGCCGAATGCGAAACATTTTCGGTGCGAAAATATCGTGATGCAAAATTTCGCGATGCGAATTGTCGTGTTACCAAGTAATATAGCCAGCATTCAACTGATATTATTAGTGATTTACTAATCAAATTATCATTCGAGAAAAACTTCAGTTTTGAGGGAAATTTTTGGATAGAAACGTTTTTGTAAAATGTATTTAAATGCGCAATGCAGCTGAAATGACCAATATGAGAGCGGCTTCTAAGTGTCCATTTTCTCTCAAAGGTGGGCTCTGCTGTTTTCCCCAGAAACTTCTAAAATGAGAGACAGACAGAGAAACAAAAATATATGGAGTTAGAAAGATAGAGAGAGAAAAGAGAGACAAAAAAAGGAAAAAAGAAAAAAGGGAGCAGTCTTAAAACCTGTCAGAACACTAACCAGGTACATATACTTCCAGGCACCGCGGGCGCTGTCACGGCTATATTCGCAGTTGACCAGGTTGAGTTTTGCGATTTTGAAGAGACTCCAGATGTTTAATGTGCAAAATCGATCGATAAATTTGCTCAAATCTATTGATTCCCTGGCCTTGTTAAGATGGGCCGTCGAGTCCTCGTGATCGGTTCCCTTCTTGCCCTGTGCCTCGTCAACGTCCTCTTCATGTCACTTCTTCTCCTCCATCAAATGGTCGAACTCTCCTGGCCACGCTACGTCTTTTACGCTCTCTTCGTCGCCTTCCTTTTCGTTTTCAGGTTACCGCCAAAAGAATGAACAAGAATTGTCAAAATAGTAAAGTTTGCCCATTTTATAGAAGCTCTTAGTCACACAGTTGGTAAGCAATTGCTTGGTCAAAATGGAATATGATCTAATTTATACACGCACCATTGGGTGAAATCGGGAATCCTGAAGATACAGAGTTGACTGAGCTTGATCTCGCTCCGTAAACTAACTTTTGTCCAGTTTGAGCATATCACAATTCAGTGCGGGAGCTGGCCCAGCTGCTTGGTATCTAGGAGCGGAAATGGCGCCTTCTGCAGCCAGATCCAGAGTCCAGGCGGCTTCCATCTCCACACAATATGTGACGTGCTTCATCGCACCCGTCATTTACTACCCTTTGCAATTGTAAGTGTCATAACTTATTATGATACTACATTTCTGTGAATAGCGTAGAAACAGTGAATTTGCATTCTATGCTTAAATTCTTTTATATCCTACTCTACAATAACAATAATATCTACTACCTTCCCAATTAAAGGGTCCACTTCTTCTTACCATTCAATACTCTTTGATCGTAGCTCTTACCACTTCTGATCGTGCATGTACTGCCCTTTGCCAAAAAAGGTTTTAACCGTATCTTAATCGGAAGTCTTACACCTTCTTACAATTTACTACCCTTTTTAATTGTTGATCTATGCCTCACTCCAAAAAAGGACAATGCCTCGAGGATTCTCATTCATGATTTGAGGATTCTACAGGCCACGTTTTTGCTTGTCTTGTAAGTTGCAGTCCTGTTGCAGGGCCGTCGGGGCCTTCTCACTTCTTCTTTTCATCATTCCAATGGCTATGGCTTCTCTCATCTTCTATCGCTGGTTGCCGGAGACTAAAGGAAGAAAAACTGAGGACATCGAGAAGGACTTGGACACTTGAGAATTAGGACTTGGATTTTGAGTCCCCACCCAAAAAACGGGCCCGTATCTATTGATCGACTTGTACTATGCAAGGAATCAATCGGATCGATTCTTCTGTTAATAACCTTTCTTGTCCAAGGTTCCTCACCTCTTTCAAGATGTTAATTATCGGAATCTAATAAAAATAATCTCAAATTAGCTTCCTCGTCGTTTCATATATATTATGGAGCTATAGAAATCAAAAAAATCACTTCATCAGTAAAAGATAGCTGAAAAGCTTTTGTGTCTGAAAATGAAGCCGAAATTAATGCCTAAAAGGTTTACAAAAAATACCGTAATTCATTGGCATTTTATGCCAATTCGTTGTGAAACTAATATGCGCACAATTCTACTACTCAGCAATCTTGCACCAGAGAGGTACTTTTATTGAATTCTAATGTTCCATTACTAATGCGAAACTATGAAATCAACGTGTACATTCCCAATTTTGATTAAAAAGCATGAATAATTGTTTCCGCCAGACTTATTTATTGCGTCCAACCTAACCAAGCCTGGGAAAGGCTGCAAGATTTCACCGCTCCATTTCACCCTAAGCCATTTAATCTTTCAGCCCCGGCCTCCACCCTCGATACAGTAATCCTTCAGCCCCGCCTCAACCCTCGATAAAGTATAACCGCTACCCGTTCTTAAAACATGACATACCTAAAGCGTTCCTGGCTAGATTGGTATCGATCTAAACTAGATTCAACAATTATTAAATCACTAAATTACGGCATGAGTCTTCGGAACAGATTTCAGAGAAATTTAGAAAGTTCCGCGGAGGAATAAATTAAGATCTACCTGGTATTCATGCCACTTATCAAAATGTTCATTTTTAGGTGGTGAAAATTATCCCACTGATTCGAGTGATGCACACGAAAAGGTTCTTAATCGATAAAATTTATTCTTTCTCAAAGTACCAAAAAATAACTGAGGTCTTAATTTTAATTCTTAACTGCTTTTGGCTTCTACTCAAAATATCTATGCAAATTATCATTTTTCGAGTAAATAAAAACTAGCGATTTATTCCCAACAATGAACATGACCATTTAGAATTTTGACCTGAAATTCTCGTCAAAACAAAAACGCTGATTATAGCAAACAATTACATGCAACATAGAAGCAACAAGCCAAAAATATACGGTGGGCGATTCTTTCAAGTTACTTCAACAGTTTAATTCTGTAACAAGACATGCTAATATGTATGACAATGGAATGGATTAAGGTACCGTGGCAATAGGTGATTTTGAACTGATCGTTACACCTCTAACTCAAAAAAGCGTTTTATTTGTAGCCGTGCTGACATATATTTTGTCAAGGAAGTTAGCAGGACTTGAATTGTGAACTAGTGTATCCTTCAGTGTACCATTCATCATCACATCAAAGGTGAAGGTTCTACCGAGAGAGAACTGACTTATAAAAACACCTTCCTGAGTCTTTCCCTGCAAAACTGAACACATTTGAAATAAGGGTAAATCGAATGAGTCCTCTCATCTTAAAAACATCAATCGATAAATCTGCATCAATCAATAAAAAACATCAATCGATAAATCTGTTCTTTTGAAAAACCTCGTTTGTTTCCGAAAAGCTACAAACGAGTCTTCAAAATCCTTCTCAAAACTCAACCTATCACGGATCCCAATAGTTCCTGCCCATTTCTTCTTCTTCTTCCCATCTTCGTTTGTTCGTCCTTCGAGGCAGGCTTCTCGGGGGATCCCTCCACGCTATGTTCCGTTCCGAAACCCTCCAATCCTCCCTTCTGTTATCCTCTTCCCAGGCGGGAAAATTCCTGCCGGGAGCTCTCGACGGGGACCCATATGGCAATCGCTCATCTGGTCTTCTGTATTCTCGATCTTGGACGCCATCTTCTTCCCATGCATCTGAAAGATAAGCATGAACTCTCCAGTCCTCTTTAGAGTATTACTGTAACCCACACTGCTAGTAGAACCTATGCTCTATTCTAAACGTTGGTGACTTGAATACTCTCTAAAAGATCAATCTCAATTTTCGTCTAACACCCTCGTTGTCTCTGCAGAGTCTTCCATACTCTCATTATCAATGTTTTTGATCTACACGCTCATTTTGCGGGTGTTAAGAAACACCCTTCTACTTTTAATCAAGGCAAAAGTTATGATTTTAACTACATAAATTTTTTCTGTTTCGATCTGTCCATCTTCATTTTCATAATCCATTTTCGATCTGCGAGCGCACCATTATAGTACTAGGTCTCATAGTTGGTCACTGATTGTCCTGCGTGAAATAGTCTAAGTATCGACTTGCTCAAAACAAAATCAATCCACTTGTATAGAAAGCTGATTTGATTGAGTTGTAATCTAGTTAATATATATAGTTGTTAGGAAAACCCAATCATTGTAAAAATCAAATAAAATGTTCAAAAATCAAATAAAATGTTCAAAATTTGTCAGCAAGCAGTGATAGTGACAGTGATAGTACGCTCACTAAAGTCGCAAATGACACGCTCGGGTCAACACCTTCAACCTGAATCCAATATCCCCTTCAACCCAAACTCAACCCATTGCGATAAAGTATATGTGTTAAGGCTAGAATTGATCAGGCGCTTAAAATTGATCAGAAGTTAGTTTTTTCTTTTTTTAAACAGTAATTTTTTTAAATCAAGGCAAAACTTTACGCTAATGAGGCCGTACAGCTTAGGCTAACGAGACCGCATAAGAAAAGTTCTCTAATTCAGCCGAAAGAGCCATCTGAAAGCCGAAAGAAAGAGATCTGATCAATTTAAAGTGCCTGATCAATTCTAGCCATAACATATATTTACACAAAGTTTAACGAACATGTTGGAGTTGTGGGCCTTGTTGCAAAGTAGTCAGCTTCTCGACCCATTTGACCCGGTCTGCGACCTCTTTGATCAATCCTTCGACCCATTGGATCTCCCATGTGACCCATCACATCGCCCCTTTGACGTAGTGCATCAGCCGACGACTCCATCCTGTTTCTCATTAATTCAGGCCGGAGTCCTCCCATTGGCTCACTTCTCAGCCCAATAGGCACGGCTCGCTGACCGTACAGCTCACTTCTTCTGGCCATTGGAAGAGCATCGACCTGGCCCGGAGCCAAGCTCCTCCTACCCACCAATTCATTCCTGCGCGGCATCGATTCATGGGCAGGGCCCGGGTACTGGTTCCTGTGCCCGAATGACTCCGGCCTCCTTGCTCCTTGGCGCATCCATGGTAACTCCTCATCCAAGGGGGAGTTTGCGCCACCAGAATATTCTCTATCTCTCGAGCTCTCACTGCAAAAAATTGAATCACAGACATGTTTCCCTCTTTCAAATTGTTAAGCTGATTGAGAGTTGCCGTTAATAAACGAAAAAAGGCCAATGTTCTGTGAGTATGAGAAGAGAGTGATTAATCTCAGACTCGACTTCTTCTGCTACCCAACATCTCTCTCGCTCTTCTTTTGCTTTCTTTATCCTTCAACTCTAGCTGGGTTCTCTTTATTTTTGACCATTGCCCGCTCGGAAAAAGATCGTTTCTTCCAATATCGAACATGTGTGTGAGACCTATGTTGCGCATATCAATTTGATTTCTTGTAAATGGAAGAAGGGCTCACGGTGGGTATATGCGCTGGGAGATTGCCGGCGGTATTGGATGTGCTGTGCGGGCCTGCTCATGCGGGAATCCTCGGTAGGGCGGAGCTGCCAAGGGCGCGGCGACCTGAACTTGTTATTTAAAAAACCCTTTTAAAAATTCGAATTCAACCGCCTGTAGGCCGGCCTCTGTTTGGAATTGAAGTCTTTTTCTTTCATTTTACACGCGAAATTCCTCAGACATATTTCAAATTATTGCAACCTTTTGTCTTTTTCAGACCAACTTCAAAAACCTTCTCTCTAATAGAAACCCGACCATGAGCGGCGGAACGAACCGGGTGTTGCTTGATTCCCGCCGGTCCATTGTAAACTGCACCAGTGGGTCGCGATTGCATAAGTTCACGAGGTGAAGCGGGCACATGTGGACTTCGCCTTCCGATAGCCAGGAGACGAGAAGACAAGTTGCTCTCCGGCAGCTTTTTCACTTCTCAAGTATACAGACTGCCTTCATGAAGAAAACAGCATAGCTCACCAGCACTTTTCTGCTCTTCAACTCTCGCTTGCTTCTCATCATTCTAGACCTCCCTTGGCCGAGCGATTTTTTTCTCTCTAATTTCTTGACAAGAGCTGGTGAGCTATGACTGGCTTAAACTGACTAAACAATTTTTCAACAATCATCTACTTTGAGTCTCTTGATAGTCGTGATGAGTCGAGCCAAGTTTGTTCATAGAAAACCAATTGCTTATTTTATATATGAAAAGTGTTTTATGGCTATTTTGTTTCAAAAATTAGCTTGAAATATCATGCCATTGGATGGTGATAACTCACACTTTTAGAGTCACTGCATAATCATATTATAATCATCTCAAATCAACAAATATTTTTAATCCAATCTTCATCTTGTTTCTTCTTCTGAATATCCATCATGTTCAAACAAAACCTTGAGGCATCGGATAATCACTAATCACAGGACGAGAGGCCGGGCCATTGTACGGAGGAGCGACCTGAATTCAAACAACTCTCAATAGTTTCGAGGATACCAATACAGGCTCTCTGCAACATAATCCCCTTGTATTGACTTGTTACTCTTGAAAAAACTTTCGGACTTCCTCATCCTCAAATACAAAACCTGTTTCCCGCACCTATTACTCACCTTTTTATCTTCTCTTCTCTCAGGAATCTGATCCGGAGCCAGTTTAGGTCTCCGGTGTGGCTCCGTTTTAGGGTTGGGAATCGGAGCAGGCGGAAACTCAACCAGGTTTCCGCTTCTCTTAGGTATTCTCGCGAATGATTGCACAGGAGATGGAGAAGCACCCGAATAGCTACGAGGCGAATCTGCAAAACCCCTCAGTGAAATCACGTCTTGCCATTGACATTATCTGTGTTCTGGGGGTCTAGTGATGTTATGGACGCATGTCTTTACTACTTCAAAATTGGTTGGTGGAGTTTTCGCTTTTGACCAAAGACGCACATCTATATTTGGTCTTCATTCAAGAAAGGAAAAAAAAACCTCTAGATAGTGATGCTTTTTCGTAGCAGCCAGTGGAATCTTCAACGTCGTCGCGAAACCCGAGAGAAGCCACGATGTTGTCGCGAAGCCCGGAAGAATCCACGGCGTTGTCGCGAAACCCGGGAGAAGCCACGATGTTGTCACGAAGCCCGGGAGAATCCACGGCGTTGTCGCGAAACCCGGGAGAAGCCACGGCGTTGTCGCAAAACCTTGGAGAAACCACGGCCTTGTCGCGAAAGCCGGGAGAAACCCCCACTTTATCGCGAGATTCAGTGTGAACTGCGACGTTTTCGCAAGAGCCAGTTGTAGCTGCAGCCTTGCCGTACATACTCGCGATTGCCCCGATGGCTTTGCCTTCTCTACGCGCCCTCTCCCTCTGTCTCGGGGGATCAGCAGAAAGAGAGGGTACCAATGTCGTCTGATCTGCTTTCGAGGGACCTCCCACGACTGGAGTCGTAGTCTTCGTTGCTTGCCCAGCAGTCCACTTGTACTCTGTCAAGTACACATTTGAAAGTCTACCTCGTTTTTAAAATTAGCTTGGATGAAAAAGTTAACTGATTTTACTGGAGAGCATCAGTCTTTGCATCTAGTAGTCAAATACCTCATTCGCGCGTACTAACATATAATAATAATAATCTTCCTCGCGCTTGTTCCCGTCTCGCGGCAGGTTACGCGCTTCCCTGAGAAACGGGACAGACCTATCCTGATACGCAGGTACTCAGATAACATGCAATACTATACCACAAAGGATACAGTAATCATCACGCAATAACGAAAAAACCTCCACTCATTAAAGCGGGGTTTAGAATAATGAGTAGCGAGCGAGCCTTGATGATTACGGTTCTCGATCTCTCCGTGCTATGACCTTCTCCTATCGCTCGCTTCTCATTATCCTTACTCTATCTCGGCCGTTTCTGGTGCAGATAGCCCTTTAGGCCCGGAAAAACGCGCGATGCTTATTCATGATCACCATTATTCTTATTTCGCACCCATCTCTCCCCGCGGAAAACATCTATTCCACCTCTTCAGGACTCTTGGAGGATACCAAAGCGGACCAGCAGCGCATTGTAGGTTAAACCCCTAGTCAAGTCTTGATCTACCTTATACCGTGCACTGACTGCGTAAGTGCTTCTTCCACTGAGCAATGAACTTTCTTCTTCTTCCCCTCATAGCTCTCATGGCCTGTTTTGCTCGCATCGTCTCCAATGCCTGTTGGCGCACTGCAAACCTCGACCTTTCGAAGCGCAAATTAGTTTTATGCCTTTGTTTTTTTTTTCTAAATTGGAACTACCCTATTTTTTTGATTTGAACTAAAAAAAATTTCAGGGTTATTTGTGAATCTCACGGCGCTCTTCCGTCTCGAGGGAACCGCTTTGCTTTGAAGTTTCACCAGAGGCAGAGGATGTCGATATCAAGTCTTCTGGCATAGGGACACTTTTCGTCGCTTGCCCAGGAGTCCACTTGTATTCTGCAAAGAACAGATTTGAACGAATACTTTTTTCGTTCTTCCAGACCCTATATGATCCAAAGCAAAGAGTATGAGCTTGAGGCGAAACCTCGAGACCAGCTTGAGGTGTAATCTCGAGACCAGCTTGAGGAGAAACCTCGAGACCAGCTTGAGGTGTAATCTCGAGACCAGCTTGAGGAGAAACCTCGAGACCAGCTTGAGGAAAAACCTCGAGACCAGCTTGAGGTGTAATCTCGAGACCAGCTTGAGGCGAAACTTCGAGACCAGCTTGAGGTGTAATCTCAAGACCAGCTTGAGGAGAAACCTCGAGACCAGCTTGAGGTGTAATCTCGAGACCAGCTTGAGGAGAAACCCCAAGACCAGCTTGAGGTGTAATCTCGAGACCAGCTTGAGGAGAAACCTCGAGACCAGCTTGAGGAGAAACCTCGAGACCAGCTTGAGGTGTAATCTCGAGACCAGCTTGAGGAGAAACCTCGAGACCAGCTTGAGGCGTAATATCGATCACCCTTTCCCTTCCATTACATTATCAATCCGTGCATGATAAATACATGTGAGCGCCTGATAAGGGGCGTCGGAGGACACTCAACAAGACTAATACTAGTAGTCCGAAAAGACTGAGTGTTGGTTTTCTCCTCAATGGGAAGTCAGTTCAAAAGCTAGTAAGATAACTCAATAAGATCAGGAAAATTTGCATAGAACAATAGCCCAATTTAGTATTTCCACCCTTTATCCAATGTTTCTTACCATCCACACGAAGAATGTGCACATCAAGAAGACAAATAATTGGAATTTCATTTCATTTCATTCAATTATATTTTTATTTATATACGAAAGCAATGTGAGTGCAATGCCTTTTGCTGGATACTTTGTGATTGTTTGTAACATCTGTAATGATCACGAGATAAAGATGATGATGATGAAATAAAGAGGGAACGACAGGCTCTTAAAAGAGCACAAAAGTTTGTGATGAAAAAATGAGGAAGTAGTCGATCAAAGTATTCGTATAACTGCTAACTTGGATAGAGAATGGACTTGCGCATAGATTCGATCCGCAGTGCGGTTTGTAGAATAACCGTGCCTTCAACCATATCCGTGGTGGGTTCCTAACCGGTTGTTACAAAAACCCTGATACAAAGAGCTGCTGGCAGAGAATGAGTGAATCGAACCCTCAATGAATCCCTGATAAACGACGCTCTGATCACTGACTCTGAGAGTTCTGCTTCTTAAGTTCGATAATCTTTCTTCTCTCTATCCTCTTCGCTTCTTGTGCTTCCAATGTGTGCTGTGTCTGCTTACGCACTGCAAATA
Source organism: Allodiplogaster pararmata (assembly GCA_964056735.1). Classification (NCBI taxonomy): domain Eukaryota; kingdom Metazoa; phylum Nematoda; class Chromadorea; order Rhabditida; family Diplogasteridae; genus Allodiplogaster; species Allodiplogaster pararmata. The sequence continues at coordinate 26,430,718 of OZ057406.1, read as the reverse complement.
TCGAAATTATAATAACTTTTTTTATTATTTTCAACCAAGTTTTTAAATTCAACCAAGTCCCCTTCCGTGATTCAGCACAAAACTGTGTTGATCTTGGTTCTCAAACCGAAAACATTACTTCTCCTACCTTCCCACCCAACCATCTTTCCATTTTCTCTTCCAACGCAATCCTTCTTACCATGCTCCTTCAGCTTCTGCATCTTGGTACTTTTATCGGTGCCTTTTTCCAAGGCCTCCTCCACTTTTCTCATCGCCGCAACATATTCCGGCATTTCTTGCACTTTCCGTTCCTGAAGAAAGGGAAAATAGGCGCTTTACAACTGGGAAGACCACAAAAACAAGACCAATCCCGTTATGACATCACCGATGACTAATAGGCAGTTTCTTCCCATTCGCGAAAAAAGCGTGTATGAATGAAGGTGACTTATCGAGAATACAGAAGACCGGGAACGGGAGGCCCTTGAAAGAGCGCGAGAGCGTGCTATGTGAAAGAGAGGATGCAGACGATCAGATCACTCGAATCGTTAGCTTTCTTAGATCACGCATAATTTTTACCCACAGTGCGGTTCAGAGATCACACTGATGAGTAGGAAATCTGTGGCTCTCCTCACGACTGATACTAAGATCGTCTACACTCACACATAGCAGTTAGAGTAGTCAGTCAATTCCTACGATTACTAGAAAATATCAGCGACTTTTCATCTGACTAGAATTTCTCGTCGCTGATATCTCGAGAAACAAGAAGAATACAACTATTCATTCAATTCAAACGCTTTCTTTTCGATGTCATGGACATGTCGCGTCATTATATCGAACAGCTCCATCTGATTCTCTGGACAGTACAGAAGAATGAGAATGTTGACTGGAGTTTCGATCATGGTTTGGACATTACGGCCTCAAGGTGTCCAATTCCTGCTAGAGACCGGAATCCTCCATTCTTAGCGATAGAAATGAAGAGTGAGAAGTGAGTCGACCGCTCTCAGCCACGACGAATGGAAGGAATTGCAACTATGCATTATGGCTCGAAAATTAGCCCCTTTCGAGAACACCAATGGGAAAATGAGTGTCCGAAGTACCTTCGGTATCCAGGCAGCAAACGGATTTGAATGCGATGCTTCATCCGGAATCTCAGGGGTCTTAGTGGCTGCCCGAAGGGTCTCACTCACTACACTAAGATCTGCCGGAGGCTTCGGAGGAGGAGGCAGAGGACCCATCGATGACCCTGCAACTAAAATCACATTGAATGTTCAAAAAATTAAGAGAAAAACCACGCTTCTCAGAGTGAGGGTAGGCCCCTCCTAGGCCCCCCCCCCCGCCTAAAACATAAAAAAAAACGGTAACCAGCACTGTTGAAAATTTTTAGAAAACAGCTGTTTCCAAGCGATGGAGTCAATAATGATGACCAAGAATCTCTAGTCCGCTCTTCACCTTAAGATGGCTTCTCATTTTCTAGACTCCTCCTCTTAAAAAGTGGTAGTTTTGTTTTAAATTGCAACAGTTAAACAAGACCTTCTGTGAGCTATGGCCTAGAATAATGATAAGTGAGCAAGTTTCAAATACTCACCATCTATGTGTTCACTTATAGTCCGCTTCTCGTTATTATAGACCGCCCCGCTAGAAGAGCAGTCGTTTTTTGTTAAATATGTAGATGTTACCTACGCTGAGCTATGCCATGCAACACCTGCCCCGCCTCCAACTTCACTCTCTTTAAGTCACCGGTGACATTAACTCAGTTCTGTGAGAAAAAAGTTCACATGAACGCTAAAAGGATCCAAGTAATAAAGTTTCCGGCCCGGTAGTCCTTTGTTTCAATATCGAATGTCGCATTATTTTGAAAAAGTTTTTGAAAAAAATCATTTCAAATTTTCTACTCCTCATGAATTTTTAACATTTTTGATTTTTCTTAATTATGATATTTTAGTAAACATTCTCTACAGAGGACATTATCGTTATTTTGTTTTAGATGATCTTACACACTTACAGTGTTACACGCACTAGATACGTGTATCTTACACACTTACAGTGTTACACGCACTAGATACGTGTATCTTACACACTTACAGTGTTACACGCACTAGATACGTGTATCTTACACACTTACAGTGTTACACGCACTAGATACGTGTATCTTACACACTTACAGTGTTACACGCACTAGATACGTGTTGGTTTGATTGCGTATTAAACGCATGTTAGTTAAGATCTCAAAGTTTTTGTAATAGTACGGACTTTGAAGAACTACAAACTGTTAAAAAAATAGAACATAAAAACAATTGGATTATCTATATATAATGCTTTTTTGCCGTTCTCTCGCATTCTTGCACACGCACTGGGTTGAGCTCAATTCACTGCTTCTAACTAGCTCCAGCAGTCACAACTCGTTCTTTTCTCACTGTAAAAACACACAAGATTTTCTCAACTAGCTCGCACTAGGTAGGGTAATTCTCTCATCCACACTGCGGGCGAAAAATCTATGCGTTCTCCAAAAAATCCGAGAAAAAAAACATTCAAAACTACGCATTCGGAAATTTTTTCTTTCAATTTTTACTTAGTTTTTTTAAACTCCAAATTATTGAAAAAATCTAAGTCTTCGAGGTTTTGGCGATCTATGGGCTTGAAAAAATTTGTGCGGGTGGTAAGAAACACCCTGGCACTAGTGTGAACATGCAATCACAACAACAAAAAAACCCTTCATCATCAACTTTCGAATGCGAATTCAAAGGGTGCGGCTGGTCTCATGTGCGTTATAGTTAACCTTAGCGCTCAGCTTACGGAAAATTGGACTAGGGAGACTTATTGGACTAATTCAAGAAAGGAGAAAAAGTCCAGGCGTGGCATAATGGTATTGTGTTCGACTATCGTGCGAAGAGTCCCAAGTTCGACTCCTGCCCCGGACAGATCCACCCAAACCAAGGGGGTTAATAAATGTTGGTAGTACTCATGCAGAAATCAGTTTTTCCTCACTGCTGCTAAAAAAAAACATGAAGACCTTGCTCGTAAATTTTGAAATCGCAACAACATTCAAATAAACGGAATATACGTATTTTTCATGCCCCACAAAAATCTCCTGTGACGTCACACAGATCTTTCCAGTTAGTCACATGAAACATGATCGTACACGGCTTGAAGCAGAACTTGCGACCGTAAACTATGACCACATTAGACAAGTCAGGAGGAGTTCGAGATGATACGGATAAATATTACTTTGAGAACAAAAATAAAATTGATATGACCGGAATCCAAAACGAAATTACACACCTGGACGAGATCGCTCAGACCTTTCCCTCTCCTTGGAGCTCTTGTGAGACCCTTTTTTGAGGAGACTTCTGTCAGACCCCTTCAGGTCACTTGGACTCTTTTCGGGCCTTTTCTTTTCCACAAAAGGCGCGTCATCCTTTGCAGCATTTGCTCCTGCAGAATCATCTTTTTGTTGTAAAATAGGCATTTGTCAAATGTCTAACTGAAAACCGGACCCTGCTACAGTGAGTTTGGAGCTCGTATGCATCCACGCGATTGACTTTTTTGAATTGACAAAAGAAAAAAAATTTTGCTGAAGACATTTCAACTTGCAACGTGCGCGCAAACGTTCCGTTAGACTATCGTACCAGCGGGCTACAATATCATGAAAGAAATTTTTTTTGCGTCTGTTAAAGTGGAAAAACATGTTAGCTCAGGGTTCCTCCCACTTTTTTTAAACACTGGTCATAAACATGACCCGTGGAAGAGTCAAAATTACGCACTCTTCACTTTTCTGTGTAATTAACAGAAGCCTTTCTGTTGTGATTTTTTGTTGCTTTTCTACAGTATCACCGGCAACAGGCTTTTCTACAGTATCACTGGCAACATGCTTTTCTACAGTATCACCGGCAACATGCTTTTCTACAGTATCACCGGCAACATGCTTTTCTACAGTATCACCGGCAACATGCTTTTCTACAGTATCACCGGCAAATAATTTTCTTCATTTTCAAAAGTTGTCCGTCCTGATGGGGCCCTCTTTGGAAGAATTTGGATGGGGGGTCTGGGCTTAGAAATACTTCACCCTCAACCAGCTTATGTGTTCTATTCGGGGGTCTGTGCTTAGAAATAGTTCCCCCTACACCAGCTTATGTGTTCTATTCGGGGGTCTGTGCTTAGAAATAGTTCCCCCTAAACCAGCTTATGTTTTCTATTCGGGGGGTCTGTGCTTAGAAATACTTCCCCCTAAACCAGCTTATGTGTTCTATTCGGGGGTCTGTGCTTAGAAATAGTTCCCCCTAAACCAGCTTATGTTTTCTATTCGGGGGGTCTGTGCTTAGAAATACTTCCCCCTAAACCAGCTTATGTGTTCTATTCGGGCACACTATGCCCCTCGATCGTATATACATTCATGCAAAACAAACCACTTTCTTGCTTCATCGGACGAGCCGCTCCAGTCGAAGGCATCATCTACAACAAATTCATAATTTTATTAACTCACTTTAAACCGGTCTATAGCATAATTCACACCTTTTGAGGCCGCATTTTTGAAACCTTAATGACACCCTGGTCAACATCACACCGTTTCTGACCACTGACGTAAAGATTAGAAAGACTAATCATGAGGGAACGGCAGACAGCTCAAACGGAGATAGTGTGTCAAAAATTGAATACGCATCAACTTTTTCGCAATGCAGATTTAAGAAAAAACCCAAATCAACATTATACGTTCTAACTGAGATAGGAAGCAAGAATAGCATAATATCAATGGCTCTTAACATTTTATTAAACAAGGCGTTTTACTTTTAACTTGCGAAAAAGTCCACTAAATATCAACCGAGAAGTCCTCTGTCTGGGTGATCTTATGCTGTGAGCTTGACGTGGTGCAGCTCCCGGGAGTTGAAAGGGAGCTCGCGGGAGTCAGCAGACAACTCCCATGAGCTTGCTGCGAACTCGCCGCATCATTAGAAGACTGCGAGTTCCTTTCCTAAATTTCAAGTTTATATCAATCAAGCGAAAAGGTAAGATGGAAGGATAACAAAACCTTACAGGTTAAAATAATCATTTTGAACTCTGTGAAAATAGTGGAATGATGTTTAAAGAAAGATACAGACGGAGCATTCTTCTCTCCATTTTTCAGATAGCGCATAGATTTCACCCGCACTGCGGGTTGACGGCAAACTTTGATGATAAACAGGCTGTTTCATCCCACCCGCAGAAAAAAGTGCCTATATGAAGATAACCAATGATGAGGGAACGGCAAGTCTTCGAGAGAGCCCGAAAGCGTGTGATGTAAAAGAGAGGATGCAGACGATCAGAGCACTTCTATCACTAGCATTCTTCGATAGCGCATAGATCAGCACTACGGGTCTGAACATGATAAACCCAACCAGGGGTTAAATAGTCATGTGAGACCTTCTGTCGGCGGGCCTCTGTTTTTCCAAATCATAAGGGGGGACCCTTATGTAAAACAACTAAAAAAATTTTCACGGGCTTCTGTTTTTTTCTATCATAAGGGGAGACCCTTGAGTGAAAAAACTTTTTTCCGCCTTCGGCGGGCTTCTATACCTTTTTCTTGAACCCAACCTTGTCCTTAAGTTCCTTAAGCTCTTTAGATATCTTCATGCAGTTCGACTCCCACGCGAGAACTTCGAACTTGAGTTTCTTGTTCTCTCCCAGCATTTCCTCATTCACTCTCTCCAGGTTCTCGACGCGATTGGACAACTCAACAATTAATTATTACCCTATAAAACATCCAAACAAAAAAATTCTCTTATCAAAACAAATAATTTTTATTCTCGATTAAAATATAATAATATAAATTATTTTTCTGCATTCCAATATAAATAAAACTCCAATGCAAATTAGAGTCTTTGCCACATCAACAAACTAGTATCATGTCGAACCAATATGAAAGTGAAAAAAATAGTATTATAAAAACTAGGACCAACCTCAGTTTTCTCCCTGGTTATTTTGTCGATGGTGAAAATTTTCTCTGATATCTGATCCGTCAACGTTCGCCGTATTTTCTCATTCACAGAGCAATGCGTACAGCGAGCGTTGTTGGCTGCAACATACTGTTCATTATTTCGCTTGGAGGAGTAATCGAGAAAAAAGTCTTTGCCTCAAAAAGTCATTGAAACAAGCGGAAAATGAAAAGTGGCAGTAAAAAGTATTCAATCAATGATTGTGAGTTAGTCATTAATGAATTACTGCAAAAGTGATCAAGGCCCGTATGCACGTACCATTCTCTCTCTCTCTCTCTCTCTCTCTCTCTCTCTCTCTCTCTCTCTCTCTCTCTCTCTCTCAGTAAATTGATAAAGCGAACCCAGTTTTCTTCAAAATTTCCTAAAATCGGTATGCACGTACCATTACGTTTTCGATTCATTCCTGTAAACAGTTATTTCGAAAGAGTTGGTGAGGAATTGCATTTTTCACATTGTTTTCAAGAGAAAAAAATTTTTCGGCGTGTACGTGCATACGGTCCGAGGATTTGACTTCGAAGAGTCATGAAGATATCTAAAGGAATCTTTGACAGATGACAAGAATTCATTGACAGTTGACAAGAATTCATTGACAGATGACAAGAATTCATTGACCGATGACAAGAATTCATTGACCGATGACAAGAAGTCATTGACAGCTGACAAGAATCCATTGACAGATGACAAGAATTCATTGACAGTTGACAAGAATTCATTGACAGATGATAAGAAGTCATTGACCGATGACAAGAAGTCTTTGACAGATGACAAAAAGTCATTGAGAGATATATCATAAAAGTAACCGAGGTAAATCTTGTCATTCAGCTTATCCTCCGCCTCCTTTTTCTCCTCCTTCGCCTCAAAACTTCAAGAGTTATAGAGATTAATCAACCAGAATGATTTTGAAACATAAAAAAAATCATTCTTCAACGTTTTTTTTTAATTTTCGGGTAAGAGAATAACAAATAAAATAACAAGTTTACTTTCCATCATCGGTCTTTTCACTTTTCACACACGTAAAAGGTAAAACAAAAAAGAATTGGGGAAAAGGTGACTCCGAGATAAAACGATAGCGATAAGAGATCATTTACAATTCTATCAACAAAAAATTACCGCACTCGGAGTGGGGGAGTCTTGAATATTGAGAACGAGCTAGAGGTAAAGGGCAGAGAAAGACGAGCCTTTCATTATTCTAGATTCTATCGCTCAAGAAACGGTAGTTTCTAAAACTCTCAACAGCTCTATTTGGAGTCAGCATCAGGGGTTAAATGGAGCCGCCCAATTCGGGTTTACATGTATCCGCCGCTCAAAGTTTAGAAAAAAAGAAGAGGGGATGAAGGAAAAGGGTAAGAAAGGAGAGGGAGTTTTTTGTCAATAGTGTGTGTACATGTATTCGCCGACGGGACCGATCCGGTCACTATTTAACCCCTGTCAATAGTGTGTGTACATGTATCCGCCGACGGGACCGATCCGGTCACTATTTAACCCCTGTCAATAGTGTGTGTACATGTATCCGCCGACGGGACCGATCCGGTCACTATTTAACCCCTGTCAATAGTGTGTGTACATGTATTCGCCGACGGGACCGATCCGGTCACTATTTAACCCCTGGTCAGCATCAGGGGTTTTCTAGTTTGCAAGAAAAAATCGGAATTTTTTGCTCCATAAGGGTCCCCCTTTTTTGTTACATAAGGGTTCTCAAACAGACAACCGCGAAATTTTTTTTTGTTTCAAATAAGGGTTCCTCCTTAGGATTTGAAAAAAACAGAGACCCGCCAACAGAGGGTCTTATGGAGCGTTAGAATTCAACTTTTCACTTTGCAGAGTAATCTCTGCAAAGTGATCCCGTTAAACTCTCTAGGCCGCATCCCGTTAAGCGTTTAACGCTCTAGGCCGCATCCCGTTAAGTGTTTAACGCTCTAGGCCGCATCCCTCACTTTGCAGAGATTACTTTGCAAAGTGAAAAGTTTAATTCTAACGCTCCATTACATGACCATTCAACTCCTTGTCAGCATGGAGCACTTATATTACGATACCGTATATTTCCAGTCATTCTATGCAGGATTGAACTCATACAACTCCTCCATTATTCAAATGATGGAGAAAAAAAAAACTTTCGCTCATATTCAATTCAATTCTTCTCATATGAGTCCCTTTTTACTTAATTGTTCTAATTACACAAAAAAACTAACTTCTAATTGTATTAAAATATAACAATAAATTGTAAATAAGAGTATTCCCTAATCCTCGTTGATCTCAAGCAACGGATTTTTATACCGAGCAGAGGAGCGAATTGTTCGTAGAAACTTGTGCAAAGTGAAGGGAACCGAACCCTTGACCTTCGCATTCCGGGCGAATGCTCTCCCCACTGAGCTACACACTCACACATGATAATGCACATTTTAAGGCCCATACAACACAATGTAAGAAAAGTGGCAACTTAAAACTAACCATTCTGACAAGCTTCTCCATGGTTTTGCACTCTCGATGGTAGTGATCTCTTTCTTCAATCGTCGACTGCGTCACACTCTTCTCGTATTCAACCGAAATCTGAACAAGAAAAAAAACACTGGGAAGTGTTTGATCCATTTTCGTGCCAAAACTTTCAACTTTTCACTAGCGGAAGAACAGCTCAATTATCGATTGAGAAAAAAGACTGCGACTGATTAGAAAGAGAGATAGAGAGAGAGAGAGAGAACGAAGAAAAAAAGAGAAAACGATGAGGATCAGAAAAAACTCCGGAATCCGGATGAAAATGCATTTTACTTTCACCTACAATGCACCCTGCTCAAACTTTTAAAAAATCGATTTAGCTCAAGAGCAAAATTTGATCGAAAACCTGTGCCTTCCTTCTGATTCTGTCTGCTTCATCCAGTTTTGCAACGACTTTATTCTGTAATCGAAGCAAAATGTTTTCTTTAAAACTAGTGCTGCCATATCAGATCAACATTTCATTATTTGAATTTGATACCTTATCGATTTCTTCGCAAGTAATCTTTTCTTCCAAAATCATCATCTTCGTATATTTGAGCTCGAAGCCTAATCATAGTTCCCCAGCACTGCTTAGAATTCTTGAAAACGATCATCACCAGCACTGTTAAGAAATTTGAAAAACAACAATCCTTTGAGCGTTGGAGTCTAAAATGAAAACTAGCTATCTCTTCTTCGCTTTTCACCTTCCTTATCAGTTTTCAGCTTCCTCATCAGTATTCTAGACTCTTCCACTCGGAAAGTGGTTGCTCATCCACTCTCCAACAACTCAACTAATTTTTTTATCAGCTGTGAGCCTAAACCTCACCAGAACTCGGCAAAACTTGAATCAAGAACTTTTTTCAAAACCTTTTCAAAAGTTTAATTTCAACCCTAGAATAATGAGAAAGAAGCCACAGTTGAAAGACAGTAAATTAAGAGATTCATCATTCCAAGCGGGTGAACGGTCGTGTTCACAATTGCTGGTTAGCTATGATCCTAGTTTCTCAATCTCCGAACTCTGTATTTCACAGCAGAGTGAACCTTGAGCACTTTGATCATCTCCATATCCCTGTAAGCCTTCGTCTTCAGCTCATCGGAGAATGTCTTAAGAAGACCCTTGTTGTATTCGACGTCATCGCGCAGCCTCCGCATCTCATTACGCATCGAATCACTTAAATTTCTTACTTCTTTTCTTTCAGCTTATCAACAAAAAAAACTTAGTCAAAAAATTAGCTGAAGTTAATCATTAATTAATAACTTCTACACAGTTGAATGAAATGAAGTTATTTTTAAAAAGATGAAGTGGGAATAAAAAGGGCCACTTGGTAAAAAGGGCCACAAATCTTGGTCAAATCCATCTTGCTCAATTCTAGGGACTTCTTCAAAGAAATGAGGGTTTTAACAAGAAATTCTGCAAAAAGGCGTGTAAAGGAGCGTTAGAATTCAAAAAAGTGCTTAACTGGGATTTTTAAAATTCTAAAGCTCCATTAAACACAAGAACATTTCTGAGAATACGGCATGCTTTGGAGACAGCCCCGAGGGCCTCACATCAAAAAAAGGAGACGATTCAAACAGAGAAAACGTATAACTACAGTTGTTCTGTAGTTATGCGTTTGGTAGCGCATACATCTTATTCTTATAACAGTGCAGAGAAACATCTTGCTTTCCCCCCACCTACATAACTTGACCACCCTACATAACTTGACTAGACCTTTGATGAACTATACATAGTTCATGAAAGATATAGTCAAACTGTTGATATTTCAGAAAGGAACGACCGCTCCTCGATCAAGGGAGTCTCAAAGAATGGGAAGCGAAATGAAAGTGAAGAGCAGAGAAGAGATAGCTAGTCATTAATCCAGACTCCATCGCCCAAAGAACGGTCAGTTTTTCGAAATTCTTAACACCGCTTGTGACCTAAATCAGATAAAAAAGCGATGAGAACGAACTGGGAGCTCTTGGCTTGGTCACCGACTGCTTGCAGAGTCGCGGACAGCCGCGTCCTTTCCGCCTGCAGCTTCACGTTCCGCTCGCATTGCACTGACAAGATCATCCTGGCGAACATGAGACGATGGACTAGGGAAGTCGGCAGATCCACACTCCCTTCTTCTCTGCAAACATCAAAATCAAGTTGCTTTTTTTAATTTTTGAAATGTAAGAAGCCGCCGAATAAAAAAAAATTCCAATAAATAAAAACAAAACGATTATTCGAAGGCTGCCAAACGAATAAAGATCTAAGCCGAGCACGCGAGAGATGTTGCCAGTACTGACGCGAAGCTATCCGATTACCTTTTATGACAGAGAATCAAGAATCAAACTTTGACTCTCCCAAGTAGGGTTTTTTTCAGGGGTTAAATACTAACCGGACCAGATATGTTGGCGCCTTTATGCCTTCGCCAAAAATTATCTACCTTCTTTTGGCTTTCTGTTCTCTTCCCCCGTTTCTCCCTTCCTTTTTAGTCTTCTTCATCCCTTTTCCAACTCACGCGACGCGCGCAAACCAGGGCTTCAATGGTTACCGTACCAGCTATTTTGGCGCATACATGTTCGCGCCGAGAATGAACTACATTCTCTTCTCCTTCCGTCCTGTTAAACTTTTTCTCTACGTCTCTTTTCACTCTTTTTGCCTTTCCCCATTCCTTTTTACATTCGCTCGGCGCGTACAAACATGCCTCAGACAGGGTGTTCCTTTCACCCGCACTGCGGATGAAAAAAACCTATGCGCTCTTCAAAAAGTCCGAAAAACATTCAAATCTTTGCACTCGGAAGTAGAACTTTTCGATTTTTACCTAGGAAAATTCCAAATCTTTGAAGAAAAAAATTCCAAACCCTTTTAAATTCTGGAAATCTATGCGCTCGAGAAAAGTTATGCGGGTGGTAAGAAACACCCTGGCCTGAGACCAGCGCAAGCCTAGCGCAAACATCCTTTTGACCCGTCACATTTAACACCCGACTTCCACCTCATTTCATAAAAGTGCGTACCCTGTCGCAAGGCGGAGATAATCACAAGGAAGTTTCTCAATGCTTCGAACAACTATTTGATTAAAAAAATTGAAAACAAAATATGAACATACGGCAAGTTTGGGATATTGGTGCTCCTGAGGTATTCTGCCAGCCTCCCTTCAAGAATCCCGTTTTGGTCAGTCTGGGTCTCCCGACTCGAGGTAAAGGGGCGCTGGCTCTCCCTCAGTCGATTCCTCATCACATCGCTCAGTAACTGGAATCAGGCTGTATCTTACGACCCGCAAAAGCAGCGTGTAGATCAAACTGTTTTCTCATGAGCAGAGGTTACACGCTCATGTGCATCAGGGTGTTGCTCTAACCAGCACGCGGGTAAAAAATCTATGCACTCTCCAAAAACCCCGAAAAACCTTGAAATCTATGCGCATGGAAAACAATTATTTTCGGATTTTTCGCAGGAAATTCCAAATCAGTGGAAAAATTGAATGTTGAACTCTGAAATTTCAAAAATCTATGCGCTCGAAAAAAGTTGTGCGGGTGCTAAGAAACACCCTGATGTGCACCCCTTCAATGGGTCATTGATCTGGACTGGGTAATGCCAGATAAACAGAGAGGGTGCTAAGAAACACCCTGATGTGCATCCCTTCAATGTGTCATTGATCTGGACTGGGTAATGCCAGATAAACAGAGAGGGTGCTAAGAAACACCCTGATGTGCATCCCTTCAATGTGTCATTGATCTGGACTGGGTAATGCCAGATAAACAGAGAGGGTGCTAAGAAACACCCTGATGTGCATCCCTTCAATGTGTCATTGATCTGGACTGGGTAATGCCAGATAAACAGAGAGGGTGCTAAAAAAAACACCCTGATGTGCATCCCTTCAATGTGTCATTGATCTGGACTGGGTAATGCCAGATAAACAGAGAGGGTGCTAAGAAACACCCTGATGCGCATCCCTTCAATGTGTCATTGATCTGGACTGGGTAATGCCAGATAAACAGAGAGGGTGCTAAGAAACACCCTGATGTGCATCCCTTCAATGTTTCATTGATCTGGACTGGGTAATGCCAGATAAACAGAGAGGGTGCTAAGAAACACCCTGATGTGCACCCCTTCAATGTGTCATTGATCTGGACTGGGTAATGCCAGATAAACAGAGAGGGTGCTAAGAAACACCCTGATGTGCATCCCTTCAATGTGTCATTGATCTGGACTGGGTAATGCCAGATAAACAGAGAGGGTGCTAAGAAACACCCTGATGTGCATCCCTTCAATGTTTCATTGATCTGGACTGGGAAATGCCAGATAAACAGAGAGGGTGCTAAGAAACACCCTGATGTGCACCCCTTCAATGTGTCATTGATCTGGACTGGGTAATGCCAGATAAACAGAGAGGGTGCTAAGAAACACCCTGATGTGCATCCCTTCAATGTGTCATTGATCTGGACTGGGTAATGCCAGATAAACAGAGAGGGTGCTAAGAAACACCCTGATGTGCATCCCTTCAATGTGTCATTGATCTGGACTGGGTAATGCCAGATAAACAGAGAGGGTGCTAAGAAACACCCTGATGTGCATCCCTTCAATGTGTCATTGATCTGGACTGGGTAATGCCAGATAAACAGAGAGGGTGCTAAGAAACACCCTGATGTGCATCCCTTCAATGTGTCATTGATCTGGACTGGGTAATGCCAGATAAACAGAGAGGGTGCTAAGAAACACCCTGATGTGCATCCCTTCAATGTGTCATTGATCTGGACTGGGTAATGCCAGATAAACAGAGGGTGCTAAGAAACACCCTGATGCGCATCCCTTCAATGTGTCATTGATCTGGACTGGGTAATGCCAGATAAACAGAGAGGGTGCTAAGAAACACCCTGATGTGCATCCCTTCAATGTTTCATTGATCTGGACTGGGTAATGCCAGATAAACAGAGAGGGTGCTAAGAAACACCCTGATGTGCACCCCTTCAATGTGTCATTGATCTGGACTGGGTAATGCCAGATAAACAGAGAGGGTGCTAAGAAACACCCTGATGTGCATCCCTTCAATGTGTCATTGATCTGGACTGGGTAATGCCAGATAAACAGAGAGGGTGCTAAGAAACACCCTGATGTGCATCCCTTCAATGTTTCATTGATCTGGACTGGGTAATGCCAGATAAACAGAGAGGGTGCTAAGAAACACCCTGATGTGCACCCCTTCAATGTGTCATTGATCTGGACTGGGTAATGCCAGATAAACAGAGAGGGTGCTAAGAAACACCCTGATGTGCATCCCTTCAATGTATCATTGATCTGGACTGGGTAATGCCAGATAAACAGAGTGGGTGCTAAGAAACACCCTGATGTGCATCCCTTCAATGTGTCATTGATCTGGACTGGGTAATGCCAGATAAACAGAGAGGGTGCTAAGAAACACCCTGATGTGCATCCCTTCAATGTGTCATTGATCTGGACTGGGTAATGCCAGATAAACAGAGAGGGTGCTAAGAAACACCCTGATGTGCATCCCTTCAATGTGTCATTGATCTGGACTGGGTAATGCCAGATAAACAGAGAGGGTGCTAAGAAACACCCTGATGTGCATCCCTTCAATGTGTCATTGATCTGGACTGGGTAATGCCAGATAAACAGAGAGGGTGCTAAGAAACACCCTGATGTGCACCCCTTCAATGTGTCATTGATCTGGACTGGGTAATGCCAGATAAACAGAGAGGGTGCTAAGAAACACCCTGATGTGCATCCCTTCAATGTGTCATTGATCTGGACTGGGTAATGCCAGATAAACAGAGAGGGTGCTAAGAAACACCCTGATGTGCATCCCTTCAATGTGTCATTGATCTGGACTGGGTAATGCCAGATAAACAGAGAGGGTGCTAAGAAACACCCTGATGTGCATCCCTTCAATGTGTCATTGATCTGGACTGGGTAATGCCAGATAAACAGAGAGGGTGCTAAGAAACACCCTGATGTGCATTTCTTCAATGTGTCATTGATCTGGACTGGGTAATGCCAGATAAACAGAGAGGGTGCTAAGAAACACCCTGATGTGCATCCCTTCAATGTGTCATTGATCTGGACTGGGTAATGCCAGATAAACAGAGAGGGTGCTAAGAAACACCCTGATGTGCATCCCTTCAATGTGTCATTGATCTGGACTGGGTAATGCCAGATAAACAGAGAGGGTGCTAAGAAACACCCTGATGTGCATCCCTTCAATGTGTCATTGATCTGGACTGGGTAATGCCAGATAAACAGAGCAACTGTATCCCTAGCTTTTTGTTTAAAAAAGCACACAGCTTTTCGCTTCGATTTTTTTTCTACGGCACGGGTCAGAGAAACATTCCGACTGAAAAAGCGTACATACAACATTGGCTTGCTAAAAAACATATTTGAGAAAATTCTCTACCGTTATTATTAACTTAAGGGTGACTAGTAGGACATTGAGGCCTGCATAAAATATGACTGAAAAGAGCTCCGACATTAAATGAAACCTAAAGCATAAACAGATAGAAGACTTTGGCTAAATCTGATGAATCGACCTTTTCTACAGACCCTCTCAGACCCCTTTTATCGACCTTTTCTACAGACCCTCTTGTTGTTGTCGTTGTTGTCTTGCCCATAGGTCCTGTCGAGGGGAGTCCTTTTGGGATAGGTTGGTGGTGAGGATCCTTTTGAGTCCCGAGAGATTTTCTCCGTCTACACTCGCACCGCAGTCGGCGATCCTCTTGGCGAGACCCATTCGTTAACCGGAGAAGGGCAAGAGGTTATTTTACTGGCGCCTCGACTCGCCATTGAAAAGTATAGCGGAGTATCGGCTGATGTTTTGTCCGGTGGCATGCCCAGGCCGGTCCGGCATCGCCCTCCTTTGACGAGCTATACTACCCAGTTTTGGTCCGCGGCGGGATTTCTCCCGCTACCTCCCAGCACGAATTCTTCGTAGGGAGGCGTCCCTCTATCCGCCACCTGAGGTCGCGCTCGCTCGATTCTGGACTGGATAATCCGGCTCCATCCGTGACAGGCTCTTAAGGCTGTAGAGTCACGAATGGCCACTGTTGCCAGTGTGTTTCGAGACAGAGCCTCTCAGACCCCTTTTATCGACCTTTTCTACAGACCCTCTCATAAGTTCCTACCCAATAGCAAGATAAGTGCGTAGGTCAAAAAAGGCAATGGGAAAACCCAAAACAGAAGTAACGAACGCATGCAAACATGAAGAGAAAAACTATAGAAACAAATAACCCAGGTTATTATTTTTCAGAAAACGCATAGAGTTGGTCATACATTTTATGCGCAGTTGTAAGAAAAACACACTGGTTGCTCTCCGAACAGAACATAGAACACCTACAATAGTTTAAAAAGGATTTTTTTTATGCAGGTGACCGGATGACCATCGGCGGCGGGAAGTGGGCGGAGGTTGGTCGACAAAAATTTAAATATAGATTTTTTTCAATTCCAGCTCAGTCATCCTTCGTGAATATTTAATACCTATTTACAAGAATTAAACAGATGTCGATATCGAAAAAGAGACCTACATTTTCCGTAAACCTGATGACTTTTGTCTGAAGAATTTGTTCCAAGATTCTAGTTTATTTTGGAGACTAAATCAGGGTGTTTCTTCGCACCCTCACAACTTTTTTTGAGCGCATAGATTTTTTAAATTTCAGAGTTCAACTTTCAATTTTTTTAATGATTTAGACTTTTCCTACAAAAAATCCGAGAAAATTTTTTGTCCAAGCGCATAGATTTCAATGTTTTTGGAGAGCGCATAGATTTTTTTACCCGAGGTGCAGGTCAGAGAAACACCCTGGACTAAATCGTAACGATCGCTTTTTGATCCTTTTATGAACAATTAAAAACCATATTTTCATCTCTAAAGTTATTTTCCCTCAGTTTGATCTTCGCCTTTTTTGAAAGTCAACCTCCTTTTTCTCACACTTACTGCATCTTCTTGTCGCAGGCGCGTTCCACCTAAATTCCCTTATTGAGCACTCCCGAATGATTAAGCAAAATCGGCCTATTTTTTAAACAAAAGGCCTGCCAAATTTCGAAAGACCAACCTTTTCCATATCCCTCGATCCATTGTCATCTCTGCTATCGATGATCTCGTAAGCGTATCCTTTGCAAAGCTTCTTGAGTGGCGGAGTGTAGGAAGAGCAGGAGGCTCCCAACTGGTATTCCACAGTATTCTTACAGTATTCCACAGTAATCATACAATCGTGACCAGAAGAAATTCTTCTCAGTACAGGTTTGTTAGAAATACTTTTTTTATGAATAAGTAAAACTTTTCTCCCATGACCTTTGCTAACCAATATCAATCGGGTTGGTTTCTTCATCGAAATCTTTCTTTAGGTAGCCTTTTATAGCCAATACACGTTTGCCTTGGGTACTCAAGAGTCATGGAAGCTCTGTTAAAGGT
>OZ057406.1:26365496-26413723 GCA_964056735.1 Allodiplogaster pararmata | reverse complement strand
TGGTCAGTCTCCCGCAGTTTTTTGTTTGTTAAATAATGAAAAAAGTTTGTATTTTTCTAAGAAAAAAAAATCGATAACAATTCAATTCAAACGCTTTCTTTTCGATGTCATGGACATGTCGCGTCATTATATCGAACAGCTCCACAATTCAATTCAAACGCTTTCTTTTCGATGTCATGGACATGTCGCGTCATTATATCGAACAGCTCCATCTGATTCTCTGGACAGTACAGAAGAATGAGAATGTTGACTGGAGTTTCGATCATGGTTTGGACATTACGGCCTCAAGGTGTCCAATTCCTGCTAGAGACCGGAATCCTCCATTCTTAGCGATAGAAATGAAGAGTGAGAAGTGAGTCGACCGCTCTCAGCCACGACGTGTGGAAGGATAACAATTACTTAGATGAAAATACAAGTCTTATTTCGTTTTTTTAAGGAGATTAATTTTGCTGTCCGAGCGTGGAATAATGGTAGTGTGTTCGACTATTGTGCGAAGAGTCCCGAGTTCGACTCCCACCCCGGACAGATCCACCCAAACCAAGGGGGTTAAGAAATGTTGGTAGTGCTCATGCACGAATCTGACTCTCCCCACTGCTGCTATTCACACCAGCAGTGATCTAGTGGGCAACCACTGGTTCTACCAGGATAGGTCTGACCTGCATCTCAGGGGAGCGCGAAACCTGCCGTGAGGTGGGAACAAGCACGAGGAAGATTAATAAGATTAATTTTGCTACAGGCGGGTATCTTCTACTTCTCTTTTCCGTATGTGACGGCTTTGTACAGCATGGCTGCGCAGGCCATACAATTCGCCTTCTTGCGACCGAAGACTGCCAAAGTTTGTTTTTTGTTTGGTGATGGATAGCTGAATAATTAAGACAAGGTAAGGACATTATGATGGATTAAATTGAGGACTCTTCACGAATTCAAAAATGCTAGAAATATTATTGCAATTGAGATATTCTGAGAAAACATGGAAGAAAAACGCTCTCCGATTAGGCAGGGTCTAGGAGTAATGAGAACCGAGTTAAAGGTTGAAAATAGAAAGGAGAGTTCGGGCAATATAGGATAATCAAGACTTGGAAGACACAAAGGACTCACCTCGACAGAACCTCGGCGCAAAAAAACTGTTTAGACTCTTCCGCTTCCTAGAATATTATACATATTCCCTGGGAAGATGATAGTTTTTTCTTTCTAATAAAATTGGAAAAACCCTTTTAAAAAATTTCAAGGTTGGTGGTAATAAGTGCTTCTTTCTAGGAGCTTTTGAAGTCGCTGACTTCGTCGCCTTCGCAAATGGCGATGCTGTTCATCCACTTTGCACTGCTGGCCTTTTCCATCCTAGCACTCTCAGTGCGCTCCCAGCAGCTCCTGCTGGGAGTCGTCTCCCTGTTAATAGTCCCCATCCCGCCTCTCTTCTACATCCTCACGCTCTCCCTCACTCATCCAGCTGCCTTAACTATCAATTACTAATGTCCATTGAATATAAGATGTTTAGAGGATCTGAGTCTGAATATAATCTGAGGTTCTCGTTGAAAACAGTTATTGAGAAGAATAGAATTTTACTAATCGGGTTTTGAAAGACTGTTAACCACGAAGGCGTCAGTTTTCCTCGAAAACGGAGTTGGTCGGGCGTGCCTGTTTTGAAAAATTGCTAGATAATAGCAGTTTCTTTCGGAATTTTCCTCGGAAATTGATGCGTGCACACGGCCCCAGGGTACTTGTAGGGTACCAGGGCCCAGGTAGGTAGGTAACTAGGTAGGGTACCAGGGCCCCCATAGAAATATCGAAAGAGGTTCTCAGTCATTATTAAGTTTGTTTTTTTCAACTCGAAGGGTCGTATCAAAATAATCTTGCCTTTTATCAGGCGAACGCAATGAGAAATGAAGTTAAAGATGAGCCGTTGTTTCGTGAGTCTTCCGAATTATGTCCTACGGGTTCCATTTGTCCATCAGAAAGTCCTGAATGTGTGTTGCGGCAATCTCTCAAACCTAAACAATCTCTTTCATGACACGCATGAAATCGATTGGATAGAGGTTTAACGGTTCTTACAAAAACTTTATGATAATCTTTCACATGCAACAGCCATGTCTTCCAAGTTTTATTTTCATATTTGTTTTTGTTACGATTGCCCGGTCCGATTAACTTTTCTACTGTTAATATTGAAAATAATGAATAGTGACGTATAAGATCCATTCGCTCACAGCAAAGTGCTCCAAAATGTGACATTCTCATCAAAATTTATCAACTACTTGGCGTTGAATTGTGTACTGTGATTAGTCATTTTGAGGTTCGTGTAAATTTAAAGATAAACAGTATCCGGTAAAGAATGACTCAAGTTTCAAGGCAAGTTGTGTGATGAGAAATCACATCAATGCATATATCATGTGCTTTTACAGTGTACAACAATAATACATATTTTTAAACTGAAATTCCAAATCTAATATGTGAATAACAACACACTTGGGAAGTCGGAAGTGTAGATTATGTAAGCCCTATATTGATTGAGCTGACGGTCTCCTGAGGGCAGAGAATGAATCCATTGTAGGCTCAGAGACTTGGAGGCCCATTCTGAACCCAATCATCCATTCCTGCTGAATGACCCATATAACTTATATATGATATAAGGCCCAAAACTCAATTCCTAGTGATAGACTAATGTGGCCACGTGAAGACAGGTTGCGCATTTGTTAAGAACTCAGCGAGTTTACATCCCTCTGCCGTCTGCCAACGTACTGTTTTGAATTGTGAGAGCCTTTGAGTATTCATCGTGGGTTCATTGTTTTCCTTTTAGTGATCGTTTGTGTCTAGAGTGTGGCGTATTGTCAGTATAGAATATGTTGTCGGTTCACTTATTCTTGAATGACAATATAGTATCGAAATTTCAGAAAACGTGGCTTAATTAAAATTAAAGTAAGGGTTTAACGTGATTGAAGTAAGCGTGAATCGGTTTTTTGAAAATTATACTTTTAATGATAATTATAATAATCTTCCTCGCGCTTGTTCCCGGCTCGCGGCAGGGTACGCGTTCTACTGAGATGCAGGACAGACCTATCCTGGTAGGACCAGTGGCAGCCTGCTAGATCACTGCTAGTATCGTGAATAGCAGCAGTGGGGAGAGTCAGATTCGTGCATGAGCACTACCAACATTTCTTAACCTCTTGGTTTGGGTGGATCTGTCCGGGGTGGGAGTCGAACTCGGGACTCTTCGCGCAATAATCGAACACACTACCATTATGCCACGCTCGGACTATTTTTTTTATAAATATTATTGATTAAGATTTCAGCGAAGATCCAGGCAAGAACCCTTATTTCGATGCTTCACTTATAATAAGGGGGAGACCTGCCAATGAAGAGCAATCAAGCGATCGGCTTCCTATTGATTTGTTTACCTCTCGCGACAGGTTGGACTTACAAGTTACTTAAAATGAGCTTAAACTCGTACTATGTTTTTGTTTATTTGGGGGAAAATCTGGCTATAAGTGATGAAAGGTTGATATTATTGTGAAGTTGGTTGAGGCCAAGATTTGAAAGTGAAAACATGTTATTAAGGCTCTCCCGGAGACAACTCGCCCGTTTATCAGGAATGTACCACAAAGTGCAGGGAAACTCATGACTGTTCTTACGAAGCGCACGCGATTGCATGGGCACATTCTGATTGTTTCTGGTGCAGGTTACAATTTGTGGTACAGTTTGTATTCTAACTTCTTTTTTTATTTAGAAAAAACGCGTTTTTCTTAGTATTACAGTGGGTCATGGATTTTTCCATTTTTTGGAAAATTTGTTGAATTAGATATAATAATCTTCCTCGCGCTTGTTCCCGCCTCGCGGCAGGGTACGCGCTCCCCTGAGATGCAGGACAGACCTATCCTGGTAGAACCAGTGGCTGCCTGCTATGTCACAGCTAGTGTGATTAGCAGCAGTGGGGAGAGTCAGATTAGTGCATGAGCACTACCAACATTTCTTAACCCCCTTGGTTTGGGTGGATCTGTCCGGGGTGGGAGTCGAACTCGGGACTCTTCGCACAATGGTCTTCGCATTTGTTGAATTAGATGACACAAGGGCATTTTTGATTCAGATATGACTGCATGTGGAAGACTATCGACTGGTTCCACTTGAATGGTGCGCCCACCCCAAAGTTTCATGGTAAATGGCCCTTCATAGCCACTACATTCGCACAGGTAAAGAAAATATTAATAATTTTTCCTTATTAATGGAACGGATAACTGAATTATCGTTCAGATAAAGTAATCATTTTCAATAAGAGGGCTCAATTACATGTTTTAGTTTGATATAAAAATCTGCCAAAAAAACTTTCAACGTTTGAAAGCAATATCCGGGTACCGGATTGGATATTCGTACAACTCTGACCAGTTTCATATGATTCTGTTGGTACTTTTACTGAGAGTTGAAATTCCATCTGTCCTTTTTGGTATGGACCTTCGAAGAGAACTTTTCACCTTCCTAGTAAGTTTCTAGTTGTCGGGGCGTGGCATAATGGTAGTGTGTTCGCCAATTGTGCGAAAAATCCCAAGTTAGACGCAGGGACCTAGCGGTCAGCCACTGGTTCTACCGGGATAGATCTGTCCTGTATCTCAGGCATAGGTAAACTGCCAACTGGCAAAAAAAATGTCTAGGGTGAGCGACCTATCCACTCTCTCTCTCTCTCTCGAAATGATTGTATCAGAGTTTTCACAGCTAAAATTAAAAGTAAACAATCTTCATTACTCTAAGTTAATAGAAAGTTTCATTAGCCATAACTCAGCTTCAACCGGTTTCGCAAAGTTAAAAGTGAACTTAGCGACCGACCTATTGAAAAATCAAGACATATTTTACCTATGATCTCATGAGAAATCCCGCCGCGGACCAAAACTGGGTAGTATAGCTCGTCAAAGGAGGGCGATGCCGGACCGGCCTGGGCATGCCACCGGACAAAACATCAACCGATACTCCGCTATATACTTTTCTATGGCGAGTCGAGGCGCCAGTAAAATAACCTCTTGCCCTTCTCCGGTTAACGAATGGGTCTCGCCAAGAGGATCGCCGACTGCGGTGCGAGTGTAGACGGAGAAAATCTCTCCGGACTCAAAAGGATCCTCACCACTAACCTATCCCAAAAGGACTCCCCTTGACAGGACCTATGGGCAAGACAACAACAACAATCTATGATCTCAGGGAAGCGCGTTCCCTGCCGCAAGGCGGGAACAAGCGTGAGGAAGATTATCTTATTTTATTAATGATTATTCTAGTACACTTTTTCTATGTCGTGTCTTGTTAATGTGTTGGTGTGTAGGAGACGGCTGTTGTGTTGTTGTAGATTGCCCGCCGTAAGTCTCCGGCTGGGTAGACGAGGTCTTCTTTGACATGGCTCAGAAAACAATAACCTTACTTACATCATTTATCTAATTACATTATTTCTCTTTCTCTCTCGGGGTTTATTTATTTTTTTTTTTTTGAGAGAGAGAGAAAGGAATCACTGGTATAAGAACTTAACAACAGACGTCGGGCTATTCCACAAATTCTTAAAAGTGTGTGGTCACAGCGACACGAGAATAAATGACTAGTTGTATGTGGCTCTTCTAAACATTTTGGGCAAAGAGGGGATTGGGCAGCTCCTATTCTGTGTAGGTAGCTGTTAAGGGAACTTGCATAGCCACTACGTAGTTGCGATAATGTTATTTGTTGTTCCCTGGGAAGTTGATTTATGGATTCTGGGAGGTTTCTTACCTAGAACTGGGTTAGGGGAGCAAGATCTAATGAAATTTCTAACAGTCTCAGTATGTATTCTTTTAAGTGCGGCTTTCTGATCACTGTCTACTAGCATAATTTCTAAGTCCTTGGCATGTTTACGAATAGTTCTAGGTGGTTTGGGTTCCATGCATCGACGATGGGAGGGGTGGTTTGGGAGGAGTCTTGCTCTTGCAACGAATTGCTTGGTAAGCATCGTGTTGTGCTCCTTTATGGGTAACATTTCGCTTTCTAGAGCTAAGTGCTCTGTGCCGGCCATTGCTAGGTTTCCTGTTGCTATCCGAATTGCTCTATTTTGGTTTGCCTGTAGTTTTTTCCAGTTCGTCTCGGCCAATTGAGGGGAGTAAATTGGTGCGGCGTAGTTGAGAACGGATCTGGTCATTGTTTTGTAGGTTGCAAGAAGGGTGTTTTTCTGTTGGCCCCATGTTCTTCCTCCGAGGGCACGTAGTATATTCAGTCTTTTGGCCGTTCTCTGTTTAAGGTATTCTGCATGTTGTCGGAAGGTGCCGAGTTGGTCTAAGACGACACCGAGTATTTTGGGTGTTTTAGTTGTCGGCAAAAGGGTTCCGTGGATTTCTACCTTGGGTTCTTTTTTTACATTCGCCTGTATGGGTTGTGAAAAGAGTGACCGTAGTCTTTTCCTTGGATATGATCATTTTACGTTGTTCCAATTCTTCTACGAGTTTCGGTAGGAAGTGGTTGATCTGATCTTCACAGGTTTCAATACAGGGGCTTGAGGAGAGAATTGATATGTCGTCGGCGTAGGCTGTCATCTGCGTGTTTCCTGTGGGTTGCGGGAGGTTGTTTATGTAGAGATTGAATAAGAGGGGGCTGAGCACTGCTCCTTGTGGGACACCAGATCTGCATGTGAGACGTCGACTGCTTTTTCCTTGGAAATCTACCTTGATACGGCTCAGACGTTTCGCTTTATAAAAGATTCTTCTAGTTAGAGTTGATGTACTAAGTAAGTATAGTGAAATTGCCTTCGCTGGGTTACAGTAATAAAAAAAAGCCCTTCTCCGGTTAACGAATGGGTCTCAACGAATGGGTCTCGGTACACAGAATAGAAGTACTTGGTTGCTATACGTAAACTAACAAATGGCAAAAAAAATTTTTAGGGCGACCGACCCTCTCCCTCACTCGAAATGAATATACCAGAGCTTTCACAGTTATAATTGGAAAAGAAATTTTTATTCCTCTACATAAATAGAACGTTTCATTAGCCATAACTCAGCCTCAACCGGTTTCGAAAACTTAAAACTTAAAATTGAAACTTTAACATACTTGAGCGATCGACGTATTGAAAAATCAAGAGATAGTTAACCTATGTTCGTTACAGGAGCCCGCCTCGGCGGCGTTTGCACTTGCAAACTTGTGGGCGGTGAATGAGATGAGACGAGGCTTGAACACGATCCCGGATCTTGCAATGAAGCGGGTCTGGGTACTGTACACGGTTGTCGGAATGATCACGTGGTAATAGTTTATCTATTTTCATAACTATCATTCCTGAACACTCTAACGTTGTGATCAGGTTTAATCGTTATTGTAGTTGTCTTGCCCATAGATCCTGTCGAGGGGAGTCCTTTTGGGATAGGTTGGTGGTGAGGATCCTTTTGAGTCCGGAGAGATTTTCTCCGTCTACACTCGCACCGCAGTCGGCGATCCTCTTGGCGAGACCCATTCGTTAACCGGAGAAGGGCTAGAGGTGGCGCTTCGACTCGCCATTTAAAACTATAGCGGAGTATCGGCTGATGTTTTGTCCGGTGGCATGCCCAGGCCGGTCCGGCATCGCCCTCCTTTGACGAGCTATACTACCCAGTTTTGGTCCGCGGCGGGATTTCTCCCGCTACCTATCAGCACGAATTTTTCGTAGGGAGGCGTCCCTCTATCCGCCACCTGAGGTTGTTGTTGTTGTTGTCTTGCCCAATGGGTAGATCTTCCTTCGCGAGACACTGGAGGAAGTCGTCAAAGCTCTCGACCCTCCAGCGTTATAAGCCCACACTCACTTTCCTCTCTCTCTTATTATTATTATTTATTTTTATTTTTTTTTTATTTTTTATTTTTTTTTTTTTTTTTATTTTATTTTATTTTATTTTTTTATTTTTTTTTCTCTCTTTCACTTTTTTTTTTGGAGAGATTTAATTGAACAAGAAATCAACAACCGAGTGCGGCCTATTCCAAAGGTCGATAGGGCTAAGTGAAGTGGGGTTACAGCGACACGAAAAAATATGTCTCGAAGTATGCGGCTCTATCCTACACAGTGGGCAGAGGGGAGATTCATTGGCCCCTATTCGGTGGAGATAACTGTTAAGGAAACTAGAGTGGCCGCTTCGCAATTGAGACAGAGTTATCTGATTTTCTCTGGATAGTTGGGACGTGGACTTGTGTATTCTAGGAGGTTTAGTTCCCAGAACAGGGTTGGGTCGACTATTTCTGAGAAAGTCTCTGACTGTCTCCGTGTGTATTTTTCTGAGGGCCACTTTATAGTCCGTATCACCTAGTACTATGTCTATGTCTTTGGCGTGCTTTCTTATTGCCCTGGGAGGTTTTGCTTCAGTGCAGATGCGGTGAGATGGATGGTTGGGTTGAAGCCTGGCCTTGGCGGTGAATTGTTTGCTGAGCATGAGGTTGTGTTCTTTGACTGGAAGAAGTTTGCTCTCGTATGCCAGGTGCTTAATTAATATTTTTTTTTAATTTAAACGCTTTATCAAGATCAGCAAGCCACATCGGGATTATAACATCATCGATTATGGGATCTGAGCGTTGAGCGGAGGTGGAGCGAGGCATGCAATAGCGATCGAAGTGCTACTCTTCCTCTCCTGTCGCTCATCATGGCGCTACTATCCCGGAGCGCCAAATCTTCTCGGGAAAGGACTCTCACAGACGAGGAATGAGACGGTGCAGGAGCAACCGCTTAGGGAGGGAGACGAATGCCAGGTGCTGAGTGTCCGCAATTGCAAGGTTTCCTGTTGCGATCCGAATGGCTTTGTTTTGTGCTGCTTGCAAGGAAGTCCAATGTGATTCGGCAAGTTGGGGCGAGTAGATGGGTGCTGCGTAAGACAAGACTGCTCTAGTGGTTGCTTTGTAGGTGTTCAGCATTGTCTCGGTCTTCTGTCCCCACCTTCTTCCCGCGATTGCTCGGAGGACATTCAATCTTTTTGTTGCCCTTGTCTTTAGTCCTTCGGCGTGTTGACGGTAGGTTCCCATCTGGTCCAAGGTGACACCAAGGATTTTGGGGGCTCTATTTAGAGGGAGTGGCTCACCGTTGACCACAACTTCTGGTACTTCACGACATTCCTTTGTGTTGGTGGTGAAGAGCGTTACACTGGATTTAGCTGCCGAGATGTCCATCTTTAGTTCCCCAAGATGGCTGGTGAGGGCTGGGAGGTAGGAGTTCAGTCTATCGGCTCCAACTCTCCAGTCAGGGTGAGAGGCCAGTACTGTCAGATCATTCGCATAACCGACCAGTTTAATCGTCTCGGGAGGCTTCGGCAGCCCATTCAAGTATATGTTGAACAAGGAAGGGCTGAGTACTCCCCCCTGAGGAACTCCTGCGTAGCAGGTTTGCTGGCGGCTGAGGCAGTTTCTGAAGTCCACACGGATGGCTCTACCTCGTAGATAGCTGGAGAGCCATCTAACGAGGCCTCTGGGGATGGACGTTTCGGCGAGAGTGTGACAAAGGCGAGAAATGTTGACCAGATCATATGCCGAGGTGAGGTCGAGCGCAACCATCACTGTGCGATGTGGAGGGAGCCGTTGGTTGATACCGTTGGTTATGTGGCCCGTTATCTCCATCAAGGCTGTCGTGGTCGAGCGTCCTTTTCTGAAGCCATGTTGCCAGTTTTCCAACTCAACTTCTTCTGTGATGTGGGGGAGGATGATTCTCTCGAGGAGTTTGACCACAGGGGATAGAATTGAGATCGGTCTGTAGCCTTTTACCGACGTGAGGTCCTTCCCTGGCTTCGGAATCGTGATAACTCTGGCCGTCTTCCAGGCCGAAGGTATGATGTCGGTGCTGAGTGAGCAATTAAAGAGTATTGCAAAGCATCTTGCACACTGTTCGCCAGCCTTTTTAACCATAAGAGGACAGATTTCGTCGAGATCCATGGCCTTGGAGCTTCTCATTTTCTTCATTGCTGTCTTCACTTCGTCAACTGTGACGACTGGGACGTCGGAACGCTCAAGGTTCGAGGTCCAGCGGTGAGTTCTCCTGTTAGATCGATCAGGGGTCTTGACGGCTTGTTTGGCGAGTTGTTTGGCGAAAAGGTTGGTAGCTTCCAGGCTGGATAGAGGTGAACCCTTATGAACAATAGCGGCGTGGGAGGGTTTGTGTGCTCGACCATCAAGTGATTTGATTGTGTTCCACAAACGATTTGTGGGTTCGTTGGGTCTGAGGTTGTTCACGAAATCTTCCCATGCAATGCGCTTATCGTCATTGATCTTATATGAAATCCTTGTCATCAGTTCAGGGAGACATGGGTCTGCCGGGTTTGCTCTACGCATCTGATCTCTTTTTCGGATGAGTGCTTTGGCTTCTTCGCTCAGGCGGGGTATGAAGTCTGGGCATCTTCCTTGTGGTATATGTTTTCTTGCCGCCTCTCTGAGAGTTTCAACCAGGAAGGAATGCATGTTGTGAGGGCTTCCTTCGTACGGAAAATTGCCGAGTCTCTTGTTCACTTCTATTTCGTATTCGTGCCATTTTGCTTTTCTGAAGTTCATGTAGCATCTTCGTTTCCCAATCGTTGGGATTCTCAGTTCTATCTCGAGTAGGACTGGTAGGTGGTCAGAATTTAGCTTTCCGAGAGTTCTCCAGGAACAGTTGGTCGCAATGTCGTTTGTGACTGACGTAATGTCCGGAGAGGCTTCCTTACGTGTGTGTTGCTGAGGAGAGTTCAAGACTATGTAATTGCTCTGCTCGATAGCTTCACAGAGTGCAGTTCCTCTGGCATCTTCGGTTCCAGTGCTCCAGAGCTCATTGTGGGCGTTCACGTCACCAGCTACAACGCATGTCTTTGTATGTTTGAGGAAGTGAGCAAAGTCTGTGGTATAACCCACCTGAGGTCGCGCTCGATTCTGGACTGGATGATCCGGCTCCATCCGTGACAGGCTCTTAAGGCTGTAGAGTCACGAATGGCCACTGTTGTCAGTGTGTTTCGAGAGGTTTAATCGTTGAATCCAAATCAAAGGTTTCCATCACTCACGCTTCGGAAGGAATTTTAGAACTCTGAAAAATCATGTCTTCATCGCTCTCGGTTTTTCCTCATTGCCCGCAGTCTCTCTCTCTCATTCTCTAACTCTCTCTCTCTCATAATCCTTTTAAGCGTGCCATTTTCTCATCAATAGTATTTTGCAGTGGGACCATTTTTGTAGTGCGTGAGAAACAACCTATTGTTTCCGCACATCAAGTTCTCGGCTTGCGGGGTTCATATGTTGATAAGAAAGACACTTTTTGGCACTTTGCACAAAATTGATTCACAGCAAACAAATATGATGTCTAACAGGTTTGTGTGACACTCAGATCATAATTTTTTTAACCAAAAAGCCCACCTAGCGCTTCTTATGGCTTCCTGCCTGACTGGGTCTTCAAAATGGATTTTGAGTCATGTGAATATCAAGAACCTTCGTGATTTGCAACGAACGTGGCCATTGAACGGCTTGGAAGTATCGGGTCCTGTTTGAATTCTTTACCTGCTTAGGGCGTGCTCCGTCTGGTTCCACGCGACGGACCACTGGCTTAGTGAGAGGGCGGACTATGCTACGGCCTTCGCCCTGGTACTCTACGCCCTCTACGCTGCTCTTCTCTTTTCTTTTCCGGCTCTCAGGCAGCGCATGAGAATGACCTTGTTAGTGAAGAGAGAGAGAGAAATAAAAAAGGAGGAAAGAAAGCCGTAGAGAGATAAAAGAGAAAGAGAGAGAGATTGAACGAGAGAGAAATGGAGAGAGGGGATCGAGAAATGAAGAGAGATAAAAAGAAAAGAGAGAGATGGAAAGAGAGGATTGAGAAATAGAGAGAGAGAGAACCAACCTTTTTTTTCACAAAACAAAACCCGTTGTAAAAATATCAAATCCTTTTTAAATACCATGTCGCAGGGAACTTTGCAAGCCTTTACTTGGCAAAAATATGACATAAATGAAAAATAGTTAAGGTTATCGGTCCTTTTCGTGTTATTCTACGTGGATTATGTGATGAGAACGTTCTCGACGAGTATACCCTATGGCTACAACATGAAAGTGTGCATTAGCTGCTCGCTGCTCACACTCGCTGCCTATTCCAGGCAAGTTTATTCATTAGTTATTATTTGAGTTATACTTTTGTGATATCATTATTTTTACTAAAACCGCAAAAAAATTGACTTACTGCTTGCTGTTGTGTGAATAAAGCCGATGAGGCTGTTCTGGCCTTCATTTTTCTCATTCATGTATTTATATGTATCTATAGTTATATTCTCATTGTCCTCCGTCTGCCAGTCACCCGTTAGTATGGATCTATCACTTCAAATTTGAATGGTCGAGATTCTTGAGCTGAGCAGTTGTATACTGGTTAGAAACAGGATCATGCAACCGAAAACGGGTGTCGGGTTACCAAGCTGAAGTTTAAAGTAGGCAGTTTTTATCGCCCGCAAAAAAGAGTGTAGATCTAAAAGTTCATTTTTGAGAGAACGGCACACTTGAAAAAGAAACCTAGTACAATCGATGAATAATGATGATGCAGAAATGAGAAAACTCATTATTACTATTTTTTCAAGATTGCATTGATTTACGCAAAGATTTTGCCCTCGATGCGGGTTAGATGAACACCATGGGTTAAACCTGGCGTCTCTCCATTCACTCAGAACAATTGCGTACGTACTAGTTAATTTGCCTTGTAGTTATGAAAGATATGCCCACGTCGTTCATATTCACAGCATTGTATTACAAATGTTCTGTTTTTGTTACTTCATTCTTTTACTTCAAAGCAATATTCATTTTTTTACAAACTGCTGATTGATAAATCTTCAAATGCTAAGTTACACAGTTTAAAGGCCGTGACGCCAGGTAAAGATGACAAATGATTGAACTATCACACAGAAAAAAGCTAGTACAACGGTCGGGAACGAACCCAAACCAACTCAGAAATGGTTGGGTTCGATCCCGCCCAGTGGACTAGTTTTTTTCTGTGCGATATTCCAATCATTTGCTGATTGATAATAGCTAACTTGCAGCCATCTCTTGCGGGTGTACCGAGACGGTGGGTGGTCGCAGGGGGCATTTGGTCCCTCGCACCGGCGCCTCCTCCTAGTGCTCTCCTGGTCAATGACAGCGGTCTCCTTAGAGATGTTCGACTTCCGCCCTTGGGCGTATGCAATAGACGCGCACTCGCTCTTCCACGCGGCCACTGTTCCGCTGCCTCTACTCACGGTCTCCTTCATTAGATGGCATCAGGAAGAGCAAACTCGCTTCTATGAGAAGCTCGTCTAGACAAGACTGGGACTAAGTTTTTCCGCTCGTCGACTTGGTCTTCCAGGTCTCGACCAGTTTATTGGGCGAAATGGGTACCATCATGTCTCTCTGCTTGTCGACATGGTGTTTTCAATCTTGACCAGGTTCAATCTGGATTAGCTGAAGGTTTTCGGGTCCCGATTTATCAAATAACAAAGCAGAAAGTTTGATTTTTTGAGAGATGAACGGATCTGTTTTTTGTAGAGATTTAATGTTTTTCCTGGAAGTTCTTGATGAATACCGTGTACTAGCGATCTTCGCTATACTAAAACTGCCATTGCATTCTGTTTGTTTGAAAAATAAAGCCAATAGATTCCCTTGACGAAATTTCTAGGAATTTACTTACCGTTGGTGTAAAAACCAATCATGATGAGAAAGTTCGCTTCCATTATTCACTAATGATCACCTTTGTGTCGTAGGACGGAGAAATTTTGTGTCGTAGGACGGAGAAAAACATTAGTTTCAATCAATTTGATTTTGAAGACTCAGTCGCCGTAGAATAACTTTTGTCTTAAAAAACGTCGTAGTTCTTAGAGAGGATTTTCCAACTTGAGAGTTTGGTCAGCTGAATGAGAAACTGTGTTTTTGAGGTTTTTCGGGTATAGCGATTAGCGTATTAACATCGTAATTTCGAAGAGCTCGAGAGATCTCAAATTAGATAAGCGTGAAAGGTTATATGTAGAAGAGAAAAACTTGTGCCATATGAATTCGCAAAGAACGCCTCAAATTCATCTCATATGTTTTATTGTGAACATGACCTAGTGAGTGGAGGAGAGAGATCCCTTACGGCACAAAGATGGCTCATTTCTTCAGTGAGTATAACAATATATGTGGATCGATGAGAAATGTAGGCTTACAACAGAGAGTAGGGAGATGTGCGGGGCATTCACTCCACCTCAAAACTGCTCGTTTGGTTGAAGATCATCAGAAGGTACTCGAGATAATCTAAGTCGCCTAATGGAAAGTTGGAATTATATTTGAAAACATAGCAACACGCTTCAACAAAGAACAGCAGCATGATCTAACACTAATTTTCCACTCTTGCAATGTTGCTTTACATAGTGAATTATAATCTCCGTTTAGAGCATTTTGCTTTCTTTTTTAAAAATCTAACTCTCTATAAGTTCTTTTACCTTTCTGCTCTCGAAAATGATCTACTAGAGATGCTTTTCAAATAAAATATTCATATAGGTCTCGAGCAATTAGTGATAAGATACTTGGTAGGGCAAAAGAATGTGGCTAATATTACTTTTGCTTCGGCTATAACAGAACGTGTAAATATAACTGAAATTGTATTGCTACGGTAGACACTTAGTGCTTTTAAAACGTTATATCATTATCTTTGTTGTGGTATGAATATTGTTCAGACCATGACATGGCTTTTCACTAGTATTTTCAACTGACATTGTCAATATTATTGGTAATGTTTAATGTATCATATCTTACGGACACCTTGAAAAGGGGTCTATTTAGAAGCTTTTTAAATTCGCATCAGTACAGGGCATGGAAGTTCAATGGCTAGAAACTACCATTGAGTTTCTTATAGGTCCCGAATAGCTGCTTCTTACATTATTTGAGGCCAAAATTCTATTATATTGCTTGAATGATTGTTGCTCAGAGATGTTTGATGAGTTCCTTCGAAACAACTGTCTAGGAGACCTCTACTCAAAACACTGCTGATAACGCTAACCAGTGAAGTGATAAACTATCACTAATAACACTATTGTGATTGTATTCGCCAATATGTGATAAAAACAAAGCATTACTTTTGCTTTCTAAAAATTGCACCAATGTCACTCGCATCTTTTAAAAAATGCCTTTGCACGCGTTTTGACTACTTTGCATCATTAACATGGGAGACTCACATTCAGACACAAGAGGAATCAAAAAAATTGCTTTTCATATAGGTAACAGAAAAAATTAATTTGGTTATTAACCCTTTTTTACCATTGGTTATTCCCCATTCACTTTTCTATTTAATTAGTAAGTGTATCGGTTTTAAATGGTTATTACGGAAAAGCGTGATGAAGGTCAGCAATGAGATCTTTTGTTTTACTTATTTCTTTAAGTATTTATTTACTTTTTGTTTCATTTGTTACGGTTTCGTCCCTAAGCCTTACGGTCTCGTTAGTGTAAACTTGACCTAAGCCTAAGCGAATAAAAGCGAAGAAATACTTGAAAGAAAAAAGTAAACGAAAACTTTCATCGGTGACGTCCATCACGCTTTTCGGCAATTGCCGTTCTATTTAAACGGAAAAAAAGTTCAACGTCATGAAATGTGTTCTTGAAATCGATAAAATTGAAAACTTGTCCGCAACGAACTATCCCATCACACAGACCATGGATGAAAACAACATACTCGTTGAAAGCTCAGAGAGCAGTCAGAGTGGCAGAGAAGGCTAAGACATGCTCACATACCCCAACCGATTAAGAAAGAGAGGATTTAAGTAGTGGAATGGGTATCGCATGTATAGTGGGTTTTTTATAAGGTTGAGAATCAGGGGCCGTATTCAGAGACAAAAATTTATACTAAAATTTGTGGTAAACTTTATACTAAGTTGTAGTTTCGCCAAAATGGAATTCAGAGATTAGACTTTAGGGTAAACTTTATACTAAAGATTAGTAGGATAGCTGAGGCGCTCTCACCCGTCTTGTCTCTGAATACAGAACTGAGTTGAACTTAGGTCTACAATATACTAGGGTAAAATTTACCCCTGAGTTCATCTTAGATCTCTGAATACGGCCCCAGAACAGAGGTGTTTATACCTTGATATCAGGGGCCGTATTCAGAGATCTAAGATGAACTCAGGGGTAAATTTTACCCTAGTATATTGTAGACCTAAGTTCAACTCAGTTCTGTATTCAGAGACAAGACGGGTGAGAGCGTCTCAGCTTTCCTACCAAACTTTAGTATAAATTTTACCCTAAAGTCTACTCTCTGAATTCCATTTTGGCGAAACTACAACTTAGAATAAAGTTTACCATAAACTTTAGTATAAATTTTTGTCTCTGAATACGTCCCCAGATGTCAAGTGTCGAGAATGGCGCACTACAACCACATTTGATCAAAAGAGAAGATGCCCAAAACACCATTTCAATACGAAGCATTTCGGGTATAATAGAGAGAATCGGTTAAACTTCTTAAAAAATTACCGTGAAGAATTCGAACCGATCTGTCATGCAGAGTATCTACTAAGAGAAGAGCTTTCTAAAAGATCGATTTCAAAAAGAGAAGAAAAGAGACTGTAGTTGCATTCTAATTCAATGAAGCGAAAAGATGACTCTCTCTCTCTGACATCCATCATGCAGAGTATCTATCAACTGTAAACTGGAAGAAGGAATTACTGTCAGATGGATTTGTGGTGACAACTCGAAGTAGAGTGTGGTGTCATTACTGGTCTTTCCCTCTCTCTTTCCCTCTCTCTCTTCCCCTGTTTCCCTCTGTTACTGCCTCTGAATTTCTCTCTTCTCTTTCTATCTCTTTCTCCCTATCTCCCATTCTCTCTCTCTATTTTTCTCTCTCTCCCTCTCTTTCTTTCTCTCCTTCACTGTTTTTAGCTAGCTTTCCTCGACTCTATAACTTTGCCGGAGTCTCCTTTTCACTTTTCTATAATCCTTTTTAGAAGTTACCTTCATGTTTTTCACAGGTCCTCATCTATCTACCTCGAAAAATTCTTTTTGAAGCCTTGCTATTCTTTTCAACGCCACTCTCTCTCTCTCTTATCGATCCCCTCTCTCATCAAAGCAGCCTTCTCATTCTGCCAGACGCAGACTTCTTCTCTTGCTTTCTCTCTTTCTCTCGCCTTCACACATTCCTTCTTTAATCTGCTTTCACTCTCTTCTTCTCTTATTCGACGCTCTCTTTCTGATCCTCTCTAAATTTCTATCTTTTTGCTCATTTCTTCCTCTCTCTCTCTCCTCTCTCTCCTTTCTCTGTATACTCCTGTCTGCATAGTTTTCCAAATACTTGCCCGTGTATGCTTCTCAAACTTCTTCCCTTTCTCTATTTGCTTCCCCCTTTTTCAAAGAATTCATCTTAAGAAAAAAATTCATCTATTCTATGTAGGAAATTGCATTTTATTCTGGAATTCACAGTCAATACTGAATTCGTCCTGATTTCATGCCTGAGAAGTAGGTCTTTCCTCCAAGAAACCATTATAGAAATTGGTTCACCTCCATAAAACAATGGGTGCTGATGATGATAAGGCGAACGAATCGACATCACATTCAATTTATTGATTAGGCCGTCTTTTAGCTGCCTGCTTTCTCTTCTCTGAATGTTTGTTTGAATTTTTTTCTTCAAACAACTCGCAGAAAACTCTCCGAAGAATAAAATATTAACATTGTGTTGAACATCTCTACCGTAATCTCGATGTACTTGGTTTATTTTTTGGCTTGTTTCCCTGTTCTCCCACTCTCACTCTTTATATCTCTCTCCCTTACTGTGTATATAGCTATTCTACTCTCTCTCTCTTTCTTTCTTTCTTTCTATCTTTCCATGTCCCATAACTTAAAATTTCTTTTTTTTGTTCTATTCTACAATTTTCCTGCCTATTTTAACTTGATGTAAGGATGATATCAATTCCCAGTAATATATCTCTAGCTTTTCGTCCTTTAGACACGAATTGTGTCACTTCTTCACTTTAGTGGCCCCTCTCCCAGAGGTTCGATAGGTCATACTTCTGACTTACTTACATTTACAAAAAGTTATTTTTACATTAAAAAAAGTTATTTTTTATTAAATAAATTATTTTTATATTGAAAACGCTAAGGCTTAGGAAAAGTTTACGCTAACGAGGCCGTATCAAGAAAATGACCCAATTGAACTGACACAATTAAACCTCTTGTAGGGGGGCACTAAAGTGAAGAAGTACCCGAATTGTAAATTTTTGGTCCGTTTCTGTTTCGAAGGCCGAAATTTTTTTCAAAGGCATTATTTGCAAAAAAGAAAGACAGGAAGAGAAAGGTAGAGAAAGAGGGAGATAAAGGAAGAAAAACAGAGGGAGAGAGCCGGGTAGACAGACAGATAGAGAGCGAAAGAGAGAGAGAGAGAGAGAGAGAGAGAGAGAGAGAGAGAGAGAGAGAGAGAGAGAGAGAACCAGAAAGAGAGACAGAACAAGAAGGAGAGAGAGAAAACGAAAAAGTAAGAATAAAAAGATCATTTGTTGCTAAGTGAATGGAAACCATCCTCTCCCTCATTATACTTGTTCTGCAGTTGTTTCTCTCCGTGTTCAGTCTCTGATATGAGTATTCTGAATTTTCTTACTCTTTCTTCTTCATGACTCACTCTTTCCTTGTCTCAGTATTGTCTTCCCCCTGTCTACGTAGCTTCTGCTTTCTAGCTCTCTCTAATTTTTCTCTTATTCATTCTCTCTCTCTCTTACTTTTTCTCTCTCTTCTTCGTACTCTATGTCTTTCTCTCTCTCTATTTTTTTCTCTTACTTGTTCTCTCTCTTTCTCTCTCTCTCTCTCTCTCTCTCTCTCTTCTGTGATTCACTGTTTCGATGTTTATGTTTCTATCTCTTTGATATCAAACTCATCTGACTCTTTTTAGCTGAGCGGCTATCTTTCTCTCTCTCTCTTACTATTTTCTCTCTCACCATCTATTCCTTCCTCTCTATTTCTCTCTCACTCTCTTTTCTCTCTCTTCCTTCCTCTCTCTTTCTCTTTCTCACCCACCCTCTCTTCCTTCCTCTCTCTCTATGTCTTTCTCTCTTTCTATTTTTCTCTTACTTTTTCTCTCTCTTTCTCTCTCTTTCTGTGATTCACTGTTTCGATGTTTATGTTTCTTTCTCTTTGATATCAAACTCAACTGACTCTTTGTAGCTGAGCGGCTGTCTTTATTCTCTCTCTCTCTCTCTCTCTCTCTCTCTCTCTCTCTCTCTCTCTCTCTCTTACTATTTCTCTCTCACCATCTATTCCTTCCTCTCTATTTCTCTCTCACTCTCTCTCCTCTCTCTCTCTCTCTCTCTCTCTCTCTCTCTCTCTCTCTCTTGCTTCCTCTCTTTCTCTTTCTCACCCACCCTCTCTTCCTTCCTCTCTCTCTCTTTCTCTCTCACTATCTCTTCGTTAATCTCTCTTTCTCTCTCTCTCTTTATTGCACTCTTTATATCTCTCACCCTCTCTACATTCCTCTCTCTTTCTAACTCCCTCTCGCAAACAGCATGCATCGTTATGTGCCCCCCCCCTGTGTGTTCTCTTGCTTTGCACAGTTACCCTCCATAATCGCTGATTTGGCCGGTGTCTCCGTTTACCAGGACAGGAGCTTATCTCATGCTAGAATCGCAGCATCAGAGACGCTCATTGCTCCGAAACTTTTACTCACATAGTGAGGGAGAAGCAGAGAGAGAGAAATAGTTATAAAGAGAGAGACAGAGAGGGACGGAGAGAGAGGGAGTGAGAGAGATAAAGACAGAGGGAGACAGAGAAAGGGACCAAAGAGAGAGAGGTGAATACAGAGAGAGAGAGAGCAAGAGATAGAGAGAAAGAGATAGGTGAAAACAGAGAGAGAGAGAGAGAGAGAGAGAGAGAGAGAGAGAGAGAGAGAGAGAGAGAGACAGAATATTGAATGTTGTAGTCAACCGAAGGTGGAGAATAGTAAGTGCCTGAACGGTAGCGAAGCGATAAGGAGACGGTTCCGCTGTGAACTGTTCTAATTCACCCGGAGTCTTTTTTGATCTTTACGCGTGTTTTGCGGAGATATCCCTTTTGATCATACACACACAAAAATAAGTATGGAAATTGACACAAATACGTTTGAAAGTATGACTATTTATACTTAGGAAGGAAGTATAAATAGTCATACTTGCATACTATAGGTATGAATAGTAATAAATTATAAGTATGAATAATCATACTTTCAAATGAATATATGCCATTTTCCATACTTTTTTGTGTGTGGGCCATATGCATAGACAAAATTATATACTGAAATTTAGAGTAAATTTCAGACTAACTTTTAGTTCCGCCGAAATGTTATGCATAGTTCCGCCGAAATATAAGGTAAATTTTACACTAAAATTTATTCACAAAGCTGAGACGCTTTTATCCATCTCAGCCGAGTTTAAAATTTTTCAAATTTCTGCATTTCATTCTTGTTCGCGTGCAGTTTTTGTGTCCATCACTTTGACTCAAACGATTAAGAATCGTTACAACTAATAATAACAATTAAACAGCCCGAAACAGTTCGCAATCCACATGACTAGTAGTTTTCTTTATAATAGTGCAGCTTGCATAGTAAGGCAAATTGTTGCGGGTTGCTGCCCTTTTTTGTGTAGTGCAATTCACCCTACAATGTTCTAGCTTTGATCTAGAACATTGTAGGACTACAACTTGTTTCTGCATACTAAACTGAATTGAACATAGGTCTACTATATACTGGGTAAACTTTACCTCTGATTTCATCTATATGTGTATATGAACCTATATTTAACGAAAAAATTCGGAAGCTACTGCTTTTTTTCGGAAGAAAAATTTGGAAGCTACCATTAGGAGAGGAAATTTAGAATAATGAGAAGAAAGCCAGAGTTGAAGGGCAGTAAAAGAAGATATTCATTTTTTCAGACTATTCGCTCGATTAAGCGTTCATTTTTAACTATTTGAAAAGAGTAGTTGACCTACGCCCTGGATATTATGGAAATGGAGAAGATGATGATTCTGTAACCGATCTACTAATATTTTTTTGATCTGTGTAAATCGTTCAAGCAACGATGGGCTGAGACTATGTATGAAAGAAATTCATTGAACAGGCAAAAATGTCGCTCGGACCGAACCGCCGCTGCCTAACCGGGGCTTGTAGAGCGTTACCAATATAACAACCGAGCACACATTGCCCCATGCGATTTCTTGATACGCTCAATGCTCTATTATTTGCAGGTTAGAACCATGGGTAAGAAAGAGAAAGCGAATGATATCAATGAGCTCAAGCAAGAGGTCAAAATGGACGAGCACGTCATCCCCATCGACCAGCTCGTCGAGCGATACGGATCATCACTTGACAGCGTTAGCTTATCACTTAGTATTTTTCATCACTTACTATCAAGTGTCTTGTCACTTAGTAGTAAGTATCCTAAGTAAATACTAGGGAACTTCATACCAAATTCATACAGAAAACAAAGAGGAAAATGCTCAGTAATACTTGATTTTTTAATGATTTGTTTGCATATTTTTGGACAAAATTGATTTGGATGGGAGAAAAAATAACTTATGCGCTCTTTTCAACTAATTGGTTTTTTTCACTATGCCATGTTTACATGGCATACATTCCTAGCTTTTATCGATTTGGCGGGCCGATGACGTAGTTTCCGCGGCTTCTTCGGGACCGCCTTCTTCACTGCCTACTTTTTTACCATCACTAGCTACCAATTTCCATGTTGCCCCTCCCTACTCGTTTTTTTCTTTTCCGGGTTTTCTCTCACTTTCTCTCTATTTGCTCTTCCCTCTCACCAATGTCTTCTAAACTTATAGCTCTATCTCTTTCTAATCTTTCTCTATTTTCCCATGCTCCCAGAATTGTTTTTTTTTTGTCGCAATGCTACCAAATTAGTTTTTTTTGTTGTTGTGAAATCCTAACAAAAAACCTTTGAAATCCAAGGGTTTTATTATGACGAGCAATTAAATTTCCAGGACTCTGCAAAAACTCCTTGCCCCTACTTTAACTTCAACATATTCATCATCTTTATCTCGTGATCATTACAGATGTTACAAACAATCACAAAGTATCCAGCAAAAGGCATTGCACTCACATTGCTTTCGTATATAAATAAAAATATAATTGAATGAAATGAAATGAAATTCCAATTAAAGTTGTAAACAAAATCTTATCTTAAATACTGACGTGGAATTATCAACAATACACGGTTAGAGAATGATTCAGAAGAAATGCTAAGAATGCTATCATCCATATTGTTGACTATTGCATACGTACGATTAGAAAACGAATGAGCAGTAATGTTGTCACTAGCTTTAACAAGCGGAAAAAGCTTATTTGAGAGACCACGAGTATTTGATTCTTTGATAGAGAAAAAATCAGTGATCAAAACATCGGATGAGCCGATCAAAATAGAATGTAGTAATCGAAAAGTTGCTATTTGTCTTCTATCCAGTAAAGAATGCAAATCAAACATTTCACAAGCTAGTCTATAACAAGTCCATGGTATATTACAGCGGAAGAAAAGGCGTCTTAAAAACAGATATTGGACATTTTCAAGCATACGCTTTTCGTATAACAAGTGTGGATCATATACAGGGGAAGCATACTCTAAAATAGAACGTATGTAAGCTTTGTAAACATGTGTCAAAACTATGGGATTACACGATTTTATTGCTATAAAAATAAAGTTTACACGTTTAGTTGCTTTATTAACTATGTCAGTAATATGATTAGAAAAAGAATGGTTCTCTGAAATTATCACTCCAAGATCTTTAATAAACCCGGGTGTGTGCAATGGCTGCCCTAAAAAAGTATAGGAGGTGCGTGGATTCGATTTTCCGAAATGTAATACAGCGCATTTAGAAACGTTAACAGTCATTTGCCACGCAGTAAGCCAGTTTTCTATGATTCTTAAACAATCGAAAATTTTAATATAGGACGAATTATCATCAACGACTACCAAGAGTTTCAAGTCATCTGCAAAAAGAAAAGGTGTAGCAGGTAATGAGTCAGCAATGTCATTGATGAATATAAGAAAGAGAAGAGGACCAAGAACACTACCCTGGGGCACTCCCGAGATAACCGGAACAGAAGAAGAAAGTGCATCATCTACTTTTACACTTTGCACTCTATCAACAAGCCATGCATTGAGCCAATTGAGCAATTTGCCGCTTATACCATAAGACGATAGTTTTTGCAGAAGTTTTATATGGCTCACTGTATCGAAAGCTTTAGAAAAATCGAAATAAAGTACGTCACAGCAAACGTTTTGTGAGTGAAGTTTTATTTTTTCTCATAACTGCTGAAAGCAATTTTTTTGCTGTCGACTCTGCTCTCTCTCTCTCTCTCTCTCTCTCTCTCTCTCTCTCTCTCTCTCTCTCTCTCTCTCTCAGTCTCTCTCTCTTTCTCGTTTTTTATTCCTCTGTCTCTGTCTCTTTGCCTATCTCTGTCTCTGTTTCTAATTCGCTTTCTCTCTTTTTCTTTCGTTTTCCCTCTCTCATCTCTCGCTCTCTCAGTCTCACCCTCAGAAGCGATGCTACCGAGGATAAAACAAAAGCATGAGTTATGGACATAATGAGAGCAGTTGGGCGGCTGTGTGATAGAAGAATAAGATATCTGCGCTAAAAATTCCAGGAAAAGTTTTAAAAAAAATGTTCAGGGGCCATTTTTGGTGGTAAATGATGAAGAACACAGTGTGATCCTAGATTACTTAACACTATTTTCTTTATCTTTTCCCACCAAAAATGGTACGTGCATACGGTCACTGATGCGCAAAAAACAAGAAAGACAAATGAAAGTGTCGAGGAACATGACCGAGAGAAAAATTTGAGTGCATAAACAGGCGAAGCAAGCCATGTTTCTGTTATTTTGAAAAGAGCGGAAAAAAGCGAGAGTTCAAAAACGTCTTTATCGAATATGAATATTCCCAATTTTATCCACACTTAGACGCAGGCTCATTTATAGTAGAAATGGACAGCATGAGAAAAATAACAACGAATTTCGGAAAAAGGACGGTGTTTTTGAAAAAAAAACATTGTTTTAGGAAGTAAAGTAAAGCTTAGAACTCCCGAAGAATAATCATTGGTTTGAAGTTATGTACATACATTCGTGGTTTTTTATATGTCAACAGTACAAACCGAAACGGTCCAAAGGACCAAACAGATTTCCTCCGAAGCAGGATTTTATTCTGATTATTCTCTCTCCATCTATCTACCTGACATTCTGTTTCATCCCTACATATATCTGTCTTCTTACCTCTTATATCTTCCTCTCTCATGAGTCATGACTCATGAGTCATGAGTCAAGTAACTTGCAGGGCCTGACGCGTCAGAAGGCGGCGGAAGTCCTTGCCCGTGACGGTCCGAACGCGCTTTCCCCTCCCCGTACGACTCCGGAATGGATCAAGTTCTGCAAGAACCTCTTCGGAGGCTTTGCCCTCCTTCTCTGGGTGGGCGCATTCCTGTGCTACGTTGCGTACTCTGTCGACTACTTCACCATGGAGTACCCCAGCAAGGACAATGTCAGGCTAATATCAATCAATGCTTTACTAGTTTATCAATTTACTAGTTTATCGCAATACATATCCGGATTGATCGAAGAAACATTTCAGCTGTACCTCGGAATCGTGCTGATGTCGGTCGTCGTAATCACTGGTTGCTTCCAATAT
This sequence comes from Allodiplogaster pararmata, assembly GCA_964056735.1. Taxonomy (NCBI): domain Eukaryota; kingdom Metazoa; phylum Nematoda; class Chromadorea; order Rhabditida; family Diplogasteridae; genus Allodiplogaster; species Allodiplogaster pararmata. The sequence goes on along the minus strand of OZ057406.1, from coordinate 26,389,181 downwards.
TACCAGGAGAGCAAGAGCTCCAAGATCATGGACTCCTTCAAGAATATGGTTCCCACGGTCGGTTTTTGAATTTTCGGAGTAGTAATCCAGTAGTTTTCTGAGTATTTCACAGTTATTTGTGCTCAAGCTCTCCAGTAAAATAATAACCGGATGAACACTCTAATAATAGTGTTACTTTGTATTTACACAAGTCACTTCGAGACGTCTGGATTTCTAAACGAACGATGTACAGAAATTGTTTATTTGAGTTTGGCTTGGCAATTATTGATCGAACGTTATTGGTTGAAGTTTGCCCTGGTGCACCGCGACGGCCAGAAGCAGCAGATCAGAACGGAAGAGCTGGTGGTAGGTGACATCGTAGAAGTGAAGGGAGGCGACCGAGTGCCCGCCGACATACGCGTCATCTCAGCATTCGGATTCAAGGTGGCTTTTGGTAGAAGCACTCTGAATACGGGGTTCAAATATCAAAGAGGACCTCATTGAGGTCTAAAAAAACCCGTAAAAAGCTATTGAATGCTTGAAAGTACCGCCAATTGGGTATCTGATGCTGAAGATGGCTTTGAATGATATATTGAGTTTTGAATAGAACCCTTAATAAGGCGTTGATGCTGAGAGCTCTCACATGCAAGTTTTGATCTTGGGATTGAGAAGTTTTGAAGGTTGCGGCTACAGACTGCAGAGTTTAAATCGATAAAATTTTTAGCTGTAAAAAGAGAAGACTTCAAGCGGCTTTTTGAATGTAGAAGCGCTGTAAACTCAGATTAATCGTGAGGATACGCTAGTTTTAGAGTTTAATAACAATTTCCACCAACTAAAAGTGGCCGAATACGGTATCCGAGAAGGGATACAGTATGTTGAATACGGTATGGAGGTTCAAAGAGCATAAGGTATTTTGAAGCGAGAACTATGACCTGTTCAAGGTGGACAACTCCTCGCTGACCGGTGAATCGGAGCCACAGTCTCGCTCTCCCGAGTGCACGAATGAGAATCCGCTCGAGACCCGCAACATCGCATTCTTCTCCACGAACGCCGTTGAAGGAACCGCGAAAGGAATCGTCGTCTACACAGGAGATAGAACGGTTGGTTTTTAAATTTCACACAGGAAAGCTATAGTCTTCACGGGAGATTGAAGAGCTTCAAATATTTAACCTCTCCTGATCTTCCAATCGCATGAATTCGGAGGCTTACTGTAATTTTTTTGTTACAGTGTAAAACATGTAGCATTTTTATGCTCGATTTTTTGAAATAATGGCATTTCATATGATGATGAAATAATGGCATTTAATAATGGCAGTGATCTAGCAGGCAGCCACTGGTTCTACCAGGATAGGTCTGTCCTGCATCTCAGGGGAGCGCGTACCCTGCCGCGAGGCGGGAACAAGCGCGAGGAAGAAGAAGAAGAAGAATGGCATTTCATATGAAATTGCAAATAATAAGAGGAAGACAATTGTTTTTGGTGATATTTACTATATAATTAGATGAACAAGGATCTCAGTACATAAAAGAGCTGTCTGCACCTCTCACTTTCGTCACACGTTTTCTCATCCACCTCCAAATTCAATTTTTTTTAAAACTTGGCTAAAAGTCTATGGGTGATTTCATTACACAAAGAATTGTACGTAAAGGGGGTAAAACGACACGCTGATTAGAATTAATCAACTTTGGTTTCTGATTTTCAGTATGCACCAAGTTGTAACCATTTTCCCGTCACTTTTTTGAAAGTCTTTAACTTCCCTTTAATCTCTTTACACTTATTCAGCTAATAAACTCGGTTGACATATGTTGCTCACCATTTACTGGTCGATTCGCTCGCACCGCTTTGCAAAAGAACTTCAGAATACGAGGATAAGCGAAAAGTGACAAGCGGACCACGAAAGGGGACGATCGTCATGTACAATATACCGCATAAGTAAGACGATACAATAAGTGGAGGTGACTACAGCAAAAAGCAATCACGAGTGATGAGTTATGCATGGTTTTGAAATGGTCCTAAAGGCTGGCTGGAACTGTTGAGGTGATGGGTCGAATCGCTCATCTGGCCTCAGGCCTCGACACACGAAATAGTCCTAAATGCTAGAACTGTTGAGGTGATGGGTCGAATCGCTCATCTGGCCTCAGGCCTCGACACGGGAATGACGCCGATCGCCAGGGAAATCGAGCACTTCATCCATCTCATCACAAGTAAGGGGGGGTGGGCTCTCAGTTATCTATGACTGGGTTCTCATTTTCTCTTTTTTATTTCAGGTCTCTCATTTTTTCATTTGTTGGCAGAAGTTCAATAGTCATATCCGACCATCTGTCGGCGTCTCTCTGTTTCGAACTTCGGCGGGTTCATTTTTACGTTTTTAAGCGGTGGTTCTTATTCATGACAGGTTTCTGCTCGATAGAACCGATTTCTCTTGTTATCTTCACAGGTCTGTCCCAAAAATTGCTTTCGGATGTCATTTTTTCTTGGAAGCTTTGGAAATGAAAATATTTGCAGGTGTTGCGGTGTTCCTCGGAGTCTCCTTCTTCATTATCGCTTTCATTCTTGGATACCACTGGCTCACGGCCGTTGTCTTCCTCATCGGTAGATCAATCTTTGTTTTTTCTTGATCTTAAACGAAAATAATATCTTTCAGAGGATTTTTCTAGACCCGCAGGCAAAACAGAAAGTATTTTTGACAGGTTGTTGTGTTTTGGTTATTTCAGCAGTGGTATGTTCTCAGGTATCATTGTGGCGAATGTGCCTGAAGGTCTCATCGCAACTGTTACCGTATGCCTCACGCTGACGGCTAAGAGAATGGCGAGCAAGAATTGTCTTGTGAAGAACCTGGAAGCTGTTGAGACTCTTGGTTAGCGTTTCTTCTCTCGATTCATACTCGACGAGTTATAACAGAGCTTTTCAGGTTCTACATCTACCATTTGCTCGGACAAAACTGGCACATTGACGCAAAACCGGATGACCGTGGCGCACATGTGGTGAGTCTCGACGCACATTATGTTCATGAGAAGGTGATCATCAGAAGTGCTGTTTAAGGTACGACAAGGCGATCGAAGAGTGCGACACTACAGAAAATCAATCGTCAGTAGCCTTCCAGAAGAAGACCGGCACCACCATCTCAGCGCTCACCAGAGTCTCGGCTCTCTGCAATCGAGCAGAGTTTAAGCCAGGTTGCTAAAAAGATCAATATGTTCGTGTCAGGACTCGAGTATTTTCGTGTCAGGATTTGAAGCTAGCAAACTATTGTGGGGGTTGGGCTGAAATGATGTGAAGTGAAATGTTAAAGTAAGGTGCGGGAAGGTTATATAGAATAGGAAAAGAAGATAGAACAAAACGTTGGAGAGAAGAAGAGTTAGCAAAAATGTAAAGTACGCGCGAAAAGGCAAATAACATTTGTTTACTCTTGATGCATGAGAGCGGATATCGAATGAAGATATCTCTAAGCAAATGAGGCTCATAAGCGGAAATCAATCCAAGTCATCTCGCAACAAACGAGACTCGTGAATGGATATAAATTATAAATATGTTTATGCAAATGAGACCCATGAGCGGATATCGATTGAGGTTATCCTAAAGCCAATATGCACTCTTTAAGGCCAAGCCGACATTCCCATCCTTCGTCGCGAGTGCACGGGAGACGCGTCAGAGATCGCGCTGCTGAAGTTTACCGAACTCACCCTTGGAAACGTCACTCAGTTCCGCGAGAAGAATCCAAAGATCGCTGAGATTCCATTCAACTCCACCAACAAGTATCAGGTCATCAGAAATTTTTAGAAGGATTTCGGAATAGGAATCGAGTTCGAGGTAGCCAGAGTTAGCATTGGAGGGAGCGGTAGGAGGGACAGACGGAGGTAGCCAGAGTTAGCATTGGAGGGAGCGGTAGATAGACGGAGGTAGCCAGAGTTAGCATTGGAGGGAGCGGTAGGAGGGACAGACGGAGGTAGCCAGAGTTAGCATTGGAGGGAGCGGTAGAAGGGACAGACGGAGGTAGCCAGAGTTAGCATGGGAGGGAGCGGTAGGAGGGACAGACGGAGGTAGCCAGAGTTAGCATTGGAGGGAGCGGTAGGAGGGACAGACGGAGGTAGACAGAGTTAGCATTGGAGGGAGCGGTAGAAGGGACAGACGGAGGTAGCCAGAGTTAGCATTGGAGGGAGCGGTAGAAGGGACAGACGGAGGTAGCCAGAGTTAGCATTGGAGGGAGCGGTAGGAGGGACAGACGGAGGTAGCCAGAGTTAGCATTGGAAGGAGCGGTAGGAGGGACAGACGGAGGTAGCCAGAGTTAGCATTGGAGGGAGCGGTAGAAGGGACAGACGGAGGTAGCCAGAGTTAGCATTGGAGGGAGCGGTAGGAGGGACAGTTGTGTATCAATGTAAGAGACGGAAACCAGGGCTTAGAATGGCACGAGTCAACACTGTATTGTGACCGGAGTCGGTTCTTGAGTTGGTCGGAGCCCACTCTTGAATTTGCTGGAGTCGACTCTTTTAAAGAGCTGAATTCGACTCTCGCTTGACTTTTAAACCCAATAAATCTGAACGATGTACTTTGAACATAGTTAAACATGATATGTTGAAAAACTATTTATAGACCGGGAGAAAAAAGACCGGGCGACCGGAGAAGGAGATCCTTAATTTTGCTGGAGCCGTCGTTTAACATTCGATATTTTGTACAATTACAAACATTCAGTTTTTTAAAACTTATATTTCATTCACCATTAAACATTTTTGCTGGAAGACGACGGTTTTTGGTGAGCTATGACTTTAGGTATCCATTCACGACGTGCCGGATTGCGAGAGCTATCTGCTGGTGATGAAAGGAGCTCCGGAGAGAATCTTGGACGTCTGCTCCACGATACTCCTGAACGGAAAAGAAGAGCAGCTGGGTACGGTATTATGTTTTCACAAATCCTATTATTTCCTCGCGTTTTCTATAACAAAGGAACTTCTAAACGTTCTTTGTTTGGAGAATGGGATAATTAAGCATTATCAACACAAAGATTTTGTTGTCGCTCCCCTTTTTGGGTTCATATAGACTTACTCCGGTATGTGTCAAGAAAAAAAATCGATTAGTGGTTCTGGATCGTCTGCACCCATCACCTATTCTTCTGTTTGCAGACGAAAAACACCGTGCGGACTTCAACAGTGCCTATCTGGAACTGGGAGGAATGGGCGAGCGAGTGCTTGGGTCAGCCATTATTTCTCCATCAAGGCTCAGAAGATACCGAAAAGGGCTGTAAGCCAGCTTGAATATTCTGCTTAAGGTTCTGCGACTTTATGCTTGACCCAAATGAGTACCCGAAAGGATTCCAGTTCGACACCGAGGAAGTCAACTTCCCTCTTAAGGTAACAATATTAGGAATGGGGGTCAAACTTTGGTCAGCTTCCTTTCTCGAAATGCAAATAAGAGGGAGAAGGAGGAGGGAGAGGTCAACTTCCCTCTTAAGATGCGGATGAAGGGGGAAGGGACAATTTCCCTCTCAAAGTGTACAGAGAAAACTAACGAAGTTTTCTTCAACGGTGTTTTTCAATAAAATGGTAGTAGTAGACGTTGTTGTTATTTATCATTTGGTTTATTTCGCCGCTTCTACTATAAACTCACAGGTTTATAGTAGAAGCAAGCTATTTGTAGGGTCTCCGCTTTGTGGGTCTCATGTCCATGATTGACCCCCCGCGTGCGGCTGTCCCGGATGCAGTGGCCAAGTGCCGTTCTGCTGGAATCAAGGTGGGTCCTGCAACGAATGTTCCACTTGTGTAGTTCCAAACATCTTGAAAATAACCTTTCGAAATACGCGGCTCCAGGCGCAAGAACAAGTGAGTTTAGGTTGTCATGGTGACGGGTGACCATCCGATCACGGCGAAAGCCATCGCAAAGAGCGTCGGAATTATCTCCGATGGCACCGAGACAGTCGAGGACATTGCTATTCGCAGAAACATCCCTGTCGAACAGGTGAAGTGTAAATATTGGAATGCAAGGGAGATATTTTACAAGTATGAAAGGTTTATTTTCTAAAACAGTCCTGTATTTCTCAATTCTTGAGTCTTCATTCTCTAGAAATATAGAAGCAGACCTATATTTATCAATGTTCCGGTCCGACTTTTTCTTCTCTCCTATCTGTACATAGTTAATGATCTATACATAGTTCGTGACTAAGAGAACAAGGCATATGAGCCTTTCATATAACACTATCGCACAGAATAGCAATATGTCCCCGTGGTGTAATGGTAACACGCGCTCCCGGTTTGAGTCGAAATGGTTTGGGTTCGATCCCGTCCGGTGGACTAGCTTTTTTCTGTACGGTAGTTCAATCATTTTTCATCTTTACCAGGCGTCACTGCCTTTAAACTGTGTAACTTAGAATTTGAAGATTCACATGGTTCTTCTCTCGCATTCCGACATTACTCTTAATTTTCTCTATCTTTCTCGCTGTCTTTTTGTTCTTTCTCTCGAGAAGAGAAAATGATGATGTGTTTATTGTAAAGGTTGAAATTATGATGTGTTTATTATAAAGGTTGAAATTATGACGTGTTTATTATAAAGGTTGAAATTATGATGTGTTTATTATAAAGGTTGAAATTATGATGTGTTTATTATAAAGGTGGAAATTATGATGTGTTTATTATAAAGGTGGAAATTATGATGTGTTTATTATAAAAGTGGAAATTATGATGTGTTTATTATAAAGGTGGAAATTATGATGTGTTTGTTATAAAGGTGGAAATTATGATGTGTTTATTATAAAGGTGGAAATTATGATGTGTTTATTATAAAGGTTGACCCCAGAGAAGCCAACGCTGCCGTCATTCACGGATCGGATCTGAGAGAAATGAGCGAAGAGCAACTCGCGGAGATTATCAAGCACCATTCCGAGGTAGTCAAAGTCATGAGAAGGTTTCATGAAGTAGTCAAAGTCATGAAGAGTCATTCCGAAGTACTCCAAGTCTTCAATGGATTTTGCGGTAACTTTGCTGGTCAAGAAGCACAGTTTTCGCTTGACTTCACATTACATAGATAGTAAATGATAAGGTTAGTTTCAAAGTCATCTATTTTGAGATGATGATTATAATGACTAAGTAAATTTAGTTGGAAGCTACTGACTAGGAAGTTGAGAAAATACTGTTCGTGCCAATTTCTGAGTTACAGGATATTTATTGATTTGTTCAGATTGTCTTCGCCCGAACCTCGCCCCAACAGAAGCTCATGATCGTGGAAGGTTTCCAAAAGCAAGGCCAAGTCAGTCGATCTTGATTATTGATTGGAAGTTATGCAGCTGCCGTGACAGAGTAACAAATAATATAAAATGTCATGTCAAAGTGACAATAATGTCATTACAGATCGTGGCAGTAACAGGAGACGGTGTGAATGACTCGCCTGCGCTTAAGAGAGCTGATATCGGAGTGGCCATGGGCATTGCTGGTCAGAAATTTTACTCTGGAATAGTCATATCCGAGTTCGATAGTCATCAAGTCTAGGGATAGTCATAAGCATGCCTATTCGAAATATTCGGAACGAGATTAGTCATTTGGCAGGATCTGATGTCTCGAAACAAGCTGCAGACATGATTCTCCTCGATGACAACTTCGCTTCAATCGTAGTCGGAGTAGAGGTGAGCATTGTCATTGGGTCACATTTCCGATCGGTCGGTTTTATTTTGAAAAATCTTTTTGTCAATCGATCGATAATTTAAGCGGATCTTTCAAACTATCAGTATCCTAGAGCAGTGTTGTTTGTTATTCAATACCTTTCAGCAGTACCATTAATCTTTGAGCGGAATTGAAATTTGATTGATCTTATTGAACATAGTTCACAGTCAGTCAATATCCTCAGCAACTCCTTCAAACTAATCGATATTGCAGGAAGGTCGTCTGATCTTCGACAACTTGAAGAAGTCGATCGCGTACACGCTCACCTCAAACATTCCCGAGATCTCGCCCTTCCTGACCTACATTCTCTTCGGCATCCCCTTGCCCCTCGGCACAGTCACCATCCTCTGCATTGATCTCGGAACTGACATGGTTACCTCTCTCTCTCTTTCTCTCTCTCTTTCTCTCTATTTTTCCCTCCTCTTTCCGGTTTTTCAATCTTTCTCTCTCTCTCTTTCGCTAATCCGCTTATAGCTAGTTAGCTAAAACATGCCGAAACTCTTCCGAAAGTGAAGGTGAGGGAAAACAAGTCAATAAAATCACGAAATTAGGGTTGAACGTTTCGAAATACGGTTATGAAATAAACAACAAAGAAAGAATAGAGGGATAAAGAGTAAGGAAGAGAAAGAGAGAGAGAGAGAAATAGAAGAGAGAGAGTAAGAGACAAGAAAGAGAAAGAGAGAGAGAGAGAATGAAATATTCTGCTGTGAATGGGGCATTTAAAAGTAGTTTTGGATTTTTTAAAGAGTAATTTTGGAGTGATTAATATATATATAATTAAGTATATAGAATAATATTTTTGCCTATACAGGTGCCTGCGATTTCTCTCGCGTACGAAGAGGCGGAGTCGGACATAATGAAGCGTCGCCCGCGTGATCCTCTTCATGACAAACTCGTCAATGAACGCCTCATCTCCTTGGCATACGGACAGATTGGAATGATCCAGGTGAACCAAATAATACGGAACGGAAAAATAGTTTTCTTCACTGCTGTTCTAAATACATAATATGAGTTTATCATTCGATTTCGTTCCAAAAACATCATAAATTCAACGATGGACTCTGTTCTGAGTCCATGACACGTTGATCGATTTTGAGTCTCTCACGAGAATCGGGTAGTTTTAGGCCTCAGCAGGATTCTTCACGTACTTCTGGATCATGGCGGACAATGGCTTTCTGCCGGCGAGTCTCTATCAGCTGCGCCCCCAGTGGGACTCGCGTGCCTACAACAACGTCCTCGACTCGTATGGGCAGGAATGGGTGAGATCGCACGCTTAACATAAAACAGAACGAAGACTTAGTCATATGAGTTGGAAGCTTTAGTATCGAGGTTATAGAACAGTAATGTGATGAGAGAACTTGAATGTGAACACTGAAATAAAGTAAATGGTATGAAAGATACGTTAAACAAATTTTTAATTTAGCGTAGAGGACGGCATTTATCATTCATTCACCGGATAGAATTTGAGAGACAAAATTACGGTAGAGTGAGCGAAAAGAGAGAGAGAGAGAGAGAGAGAGAGAGAGAGAGAGAGAGAGAGAGAGAGAGAGAAAATTTAGGCAATCATGCTCTACATTCACGATGAGAGAAAGCTCCTTTTCACCATGTGTAAATTTTTTTAGAACGCTTTGCTGTATGTTTAAATCCTCGTAACTTTTTCGAATTGACAGACATATGCGAATCGTAAGATTCTGGAGTACACTTGCCAGACGGCCTATTTCGTGACAATTGTCATTGTGCAATGGGCGGATCTCATCATCTCCAAGACTAGAAGAAACTCTCTTGTCCAGCAGGTCAGGGTCAATGTCATTTGAGAAGAATAAGAGTCTGATTGATGTCTTCTAAAGAGGAATCCTGAAATAGTCAAGTTTTGTATAAAAAAGAAGACAATGACATGTTAAAACATTTTGAATGACAATGACATGACATTGAAAATGAATGCGTTCATGAAATTTTGAAAAGGAAACTAGCAGTAAAGTGAATGAGGAAAAATAAAAGTAGTAGCAATGTCATTAATGAAAATGTCAATAGAAGCAGTAGAATTAAATACTCAAAAAGCTCTTTACATGCATTTGACGGTGTACAAATGTCTGTTTTAGGTTGTGACTTGTTTTTTACTAAAAGGCCATCATACTTTTGAAGAATTCTGATTTTTTTACTGAGTCACTTCTCTTAAGGGCATGAGCAACTGGACTCTCAACTTTGGTCTGGTGTTTGAAACGGCTCTGGCGGCGTTCATGTGCTACTGCCCCGGACTGGACAACGGTCCCCTTTTACTCACACACTCTCTGAGATTGTTCTTCTTCTTGTTATACTCCTCATCCCTAACCATATTATTCCTGGTCACATTAATACGAAAATTGGAAGTTATGTTTTTTTTTTAAACTAGTACTTTGCCCTCATCCAAATATCGTTGAAGGCTAGAGCTAGCTAGATAAAAGGTCAGGCTCACAGACTAAATGGTATGATTCTGCTCGCTTTTAATTTTGAGCACAGTGAAATAGACTTTTTGGTTGAATCAATTTATTAATTTTGTTTACGTCGAAATATAATAGTGCTCGCTCTATAAATGTAATTTCGCTCGCATTAAAGTAGGTTTTTCATGGCACTAAAATGACAATAATATAAGGAGTGAACAATTATAGGTCTCCGCATGTACGGTCTGCGCTTCTCGTGGTGGTTCCCGGGACTTCCCTTCTCCATCGTCATCTTCATCTACGACGAGTGCCGCCGTTACTTGATCCGTCGTTATCCCGGTGGATGGGTTGAAAGAGAGACCTACTATTAGGAACAAGAATTGCTAATAATCCGTAGAGAGACCCGTTGTTCAGTAGGGAACGGACTCATTAATAGTAATAGAAATATTGGAGTTGATTGCGAACATAGTGAATTATCGTAACGATTAACAGTAGAAATAAGTCATTTAGCTATTTTCTTTAAAATTGGAAAATTATAAACAAATTTCTCCTCAGTTTTGTAAGTTATCAATCAATAATATTATTGATGTTCGCCGAATACTTAAGCTCGATTCCACTGTTAAACCAGAGTAGAAAGAAGCGATTGATGAATTCCAAGATATTTTATATAGTTTTAAAATAATGAATACGCGATTTATTGGATAGACAGAGGCGTGACAAATGATTTTTCTAGAAACAAGATCAAATGAGATTTTAAAATATTCTCCTTTATGAGAAAATCATTTTGAGGAATATCATATTCCTCTTAAATCGTTTCCTAATCTTCTGTTCTACTCCTGAATGCGTGGCTCTTTCCAATAAACGCTTTTAGAGATCTGTGTAGTTTACGACCATTAACAAACGATGAGATTTAAAAAGACAAAGCAGACAAACAAACGATGAGATTTAAAAAGACAAAGCAGACAAACAAAAAGACAAGTGAGATGATTTAATTTGTGAGAAAGGAACAAGAGATTTGTATTTTGAAAAGTTTTTGAATATTAACTGATCAAGTCGAGAAGGACAGCGGCGAAAATCGAGTTATAAGCTCATCAATTTGTCAATCAATCACCAATGATGATTTTTTAACAGCCACAAAATGCGCAGAAAGTAAACACAAGGATAAATTTTCAGCTAGCTGCGTGTTTTCATGCACCCCTAACTCATATATTTCAGCCTAGCAGAACCTACAGAACAAAAATGGTAAACAAAATAACAAAAAATCTAGGAATGCATGACACGTGATAGTACATCTTCTTTTTCTTCCTCGCGCTTGTTCCCGCCTCGCGGCAGGGTACGCGCTCCCCTGAGATGCAGGACAGACCTATCCTGGTAGAACCAGTGGCTTCCTGCTAGATCACTGCTAGTGTGATTAGCAGCAGGGGGGAGAGTCAGATTCGTGCATGAGCACTACCAACATTTCTTAACCCCCTTGGTTTGGGTGGATCTGTCCGGGGTGGGAGTCGAACTCGGGACTCTTCGCACAATGGTCTATCACACTACCACTATGCCACGCCCGGACTTTTCTGTACACCCTGTATAAAGTCAAAATCAAGAAGTAAATGTTGAAGCAAAACAACAAAAAAAAAACAGCCAGTGAATGTTTTATTCGAAAGTTATTCATTCTCAAGGATCGATCATTCGAAAGTTATTCATTCTCAAGGATCGATCATTCGAAAGTTATTCATTCTCAAGGATCGATCGAGGATCGATTTCCGAAGAACTCGCAATAAGAAGACAATTTGTTCAACATCAAAGATCAATTAATCAAGCGAGTTTTTGAATTCTTGCTCAGATTCAACTTGGTCGAATATTGTGCCTAATAAGATTCTTCTATTTCGATATTTTAAAATTCGAAAACTAGTTTGCATTTTTTTTACAATGCTTCTCTAGAGAAGGCAGTGGTAGCTGCTGAAATCGGGATTCAAATCGCAGATCTAAAACATATTTTGAGAAAAACGCGTCTTGTATGGGCTTTTTGTACCCGTTTCGGAAAATCTATGTACAAAATTCTTGATATGCGCACTCAAAAGTAATTCAATTCAATTCTTTATTCCAGTTGTACATGTAGAAGTTATGACAATGGATGACTGCCACGGATGTGGGATCAGTGTTTAAAAAAGAAAAAGTTTAGTACAATGGTCAGCGAAAAAATAAAAATAAAATAAGAAAACATTCACAGAAAAGAGTAAATCTGTTAACTTGATGCTATATTTGCAGAACTGATCTGGGAACGACAATTTCCGCAGGCAAACTTGAAATAGCTTTTTTGAACGTGTTAGATGAAGTTAACGTTACAATGTTAACAGGCAAATTATTCCAAATTTCAATTACTCGAGAGGCGCACGTGGAGTTAGAATGCTTTGAGTTGAAAGGAAGAATAATTCTCAAAGAGTGTGAAGATCGACTCAGATAGGGAGATGGACGAACAATGAACAGGGAAGAGTAATCAATATCAATGTTACGATGAATGCATTTATGAATAAAACATAGGTCAGCGATTGATCTCCTGTATTCTAATGTGGAAAGGTTGAGTATAGCAAGCCGATTAGTATAGCTCAAGTTACCTAGACCGGATCTCATTAGTAAGCGACGTGTGAAAGCTCTCTGAACCCGTTCAAGGGCATTAACGAGGCCAATGGAGACAGGAGACCATATTTCACATCCATATTCTAACAGGGGTAGAATATACGACTTGTAAGCTCTTAATAAAACTGAGAATGAGCAAGTTTTGAAAGCTCGCAGAATAAGATTCATGCAATTCGTAGATTTCTTGATGGTTAATTCTTTTAAGGGGTACATGAAGTGAGATGAGGTTAGTAAGTTCAGCAGTTAATCTATCTACACATTCATCCACAGTCATAGAAGAAAATATGGTTGTCCAGTCAACATTATAAATGTGAGAGTTGATGGATCCCCAGTCAGCTTTATTCCAAACGGGGCGAGAAAATTGCGGTTTGCCTGTCTTGAGAAGAGTGTTGGTAACAGAGAAAGATATACATGCATGGTCGCTAGTAGAGAAAGGAGAGGAGGTTAAGCAGTCTTTGATTATAACCTGGTTACAAAACACATAATCTAGTATGTTGTTATTTCTAGTCGGCGTTACAACATATTGATTCATATGATTATCACATGCAAGTTGCAAGAAAGATTGAGAAATACTGCAGTTTGTAGGTGCTGTTAGTGAGGGCCAGTTGATATGAGGGAGATTAAGATCGCCACATAATATTGTTAGATATGGGAGTGAGCAATGAGGAGATATGAAGTTAATGAAGCTATCAACAGAGTTAAGAGTAGTATGGGGAGAACGGTAAGATGAGATAAGTCGGACGGCGGGAAAAGGAAGACGCAGGTTGGCATTGGGATAGATATCAATGATTACACATTCAATAAAATCAAGCGAATATTGATCTACTAGTACAGCTGTGATCGAGTTATGCACAATTATAGCAGTGCCGCCCCCGCGGTCACTATCGCGGTCAGATCTATATACATTGAAAGGTAAGTTATCTGTCAGAATAGAGTTAGGATCAGTTAATGATAACCAAGTCTCTGATAAAAACATGATGCAAGCTTCTGAATTGCGTAATACATGATGTAAATCGTACAACTTATTTCTTACGGACCTACAATTAAATACTAAACATTTCAAACACTTTAAACCCACATCCTGCCCGTCCTATGGTGAGTATCGCTTCGGTTGGACGTTCCTTCTGCGGCTCCCTCTGGGGTTGAACTGTTGAGAAGAGGAAGGCTGAGGCATGGTGTTATGATGAGCGGGGTTAGATGTTGAGTTGAGAGTAGTATTGAGTGGGTTGGTAGATCTGTTAGGGACTATGTTATCATGCAGAGACGGAGATGTTGAAGAGGCGAGATCAGTCGAATATCTAGGGTGGGGAAGGTAAGACTGCTTGATGACATTTTTTGAAGAGGGGAGAGAGGTTTTCGGGAGGGAGGGGGAAGAGCGAGAGGTCGAGGACGGCGGTTCTTGTTGAATAGACGAAGTCGGTTTTGAAATTTTAGAGCTATAAGAATGACGGTAGTAGGAGTGCTTCTGGGTATAAGTTGGTAGCGGAATCAGATGAGCGTCAGCTACTTTGAAACGGGGGAAGGATGGATCCATTGCAATTCGGTGACAGTCTTTTTCGGCTTGCAATTCAGTAGGTGAGAGATCCGATCTTGCGTAACAACCAGCGGGCAGAGCTCGACGGCTTCTTCTGTAGAGCTGAAGGAAGAGATTACGTCTTTCTGACGAATTAAACTCGATCTTCAAAGGGCGACCGAAAGCAGATGAGGGACGAGGCTGATATACAGGATGACGGTGAAGTGTAATCCTTCTATCTTTTAATGTTCCAGTTGAAGATGGAGTCCTAATCTTTTAATGTTCCAGTTGAAGATGGAGTTCAATGATAGAAAGAGGTTTTGTAAAATTTATTTTCGTGAGATGTACGCGCAGATGTACTCCCTGTCTAATGAAATGTTATCAATATGTTTTAAAGCAAAATAATTTTTGTAGAAGCAAGCCTTGGTTCACAGTTGAGATGTTCACATCGTTCGCATAAATCAAATTCTCAAAATGATTTGAAAAACATCTAGGATGGTCGTTATTGTACAGAGAAAAGAATAAGAGGCCAATAAAACTAGTTAGAAGCATACTCTGATTGTTAGTCGAAAACACGTATTCGAACGAACTGCTTACGGCACGTTAAAGACACTCGACCTTGTCAAGATGCACACAGACCATGAAAAAATATTTTGTGGTACGACCTGGTCTGAGTTTATCGATTGTACTTCCGACCTCCTCCTGTTTTTTTCATATCTTGCAGAAAAAAGCTCCGTTCGACTTCAAGCCACCGTATAACTAGTTTACAGAACCAGAGTATCCCGAAGCGTGTAAGGACAAGTCAACGACTCTCGTAGGACTTCGGATCACCATTACTTCAAGCAAAAAACATTAACCAAAACATGCGAACGTTAACGAAAAGGGTGCTCTATCACTCCCCAAAGCAGTGAATTTATGTACAATACACTAAGTGTGTCCGCAAGTGATTCTAAGAAGGAGCGGAACGGTGATTCCAACTCTCCGATTTTTTGTGTCACTTTCACAGCATACTGTACCCAATTGAAAAAAAATCCAACTTCGTTTTAAGTGAAACCGCATCGAATACCAGAATAAGGTTGCAGTTTTTGTATCGCGAACTGAAGAGCTATTAAATTTTTTTTAATATCTCCGTGAAACATTGGATTATTAATAATATGGAACATTGGATGTACAAACTTAAAGATTTATCGAGACAGTATGAATAATTCACAATTTTCTTTTTCAATCGATTTAAATATAATCGAAAAATTTCACGACATTCAATTGTTTGATCAAAGTTTCTAAAATGACTTTAGATGTAAAAAAAAAAGTCCCACTAGGCTTATCCGGTATTTCCTATACACTGCTATAAAAGCGATGAAAAAGTTTGGCGAAAAAGCCTTTATTTTTCTCAAAGATTGTTCACGAGGCGCTTATTCGTCAGAGCAGGTCTATCTAAAACTGACTATTTGTCTAGACTTGCTTACTTGGATCTGAAAACATTGGAATATAGACGTGCGATTGCTGATCTCTCTTTCCTTCATAAAGCTATACATTCATCGCAATGTTCTTTTCGATAGCTCATGTTTATTTCAATTCTTGCCTGCGCCTCATTACAGTCACAGTTCTCATGCGCTCAGAATTACTCTTCCCTTCAAGTTCCCTCCGGGTCACAGCACATGTGCATCCCGGTATATTAATCTGTGGAACTCGCTTCCTTCCCAGCTTGTTTTGAAATCTTCTCCATCCGCTTTCAAAAAGGCTATTTTAGAGCTAAAACCTTCTGTGATTGTTCCTGCTTCCAAATTAAGATTGTGATTGATTTCTCTTCCTAAGAATACTAATCGTTCTACAGTGTCATTTTATCTTGTTTTACTGTAAATATCAGATTAACTCGCAACTTGAGGCAGATCTTCATTGCATGTCTTTTTTATGAGCGAAGGAATCAAGAATTGAAAAAAATTCAAATCAGGCATGTTCTTTCTCGTTTTTGCTTTTTGGTTGTCTACAGTATCTTAACTCATCTCGATCTCTGTGTGTCTTACCGTGTCTACAGTATCTCAATCTCTGTGTGTCTTACCGTCTTTTTACTTTCCTTTTCCAGCTATTTTTTAACTATGCGTTTTTTTCACTTCTCTTTTATTTCTCATTTTTTATTGTTCATGCCGAATACGTCTTTTCAATTTTAGTCGTTCTGGTTTCTCTCCAAGACTTTTCTTTATTTCTTTGAATATTTATGTTTGTCTATCTTTTTTTTCCGTTCATTTCTCTTCTTTCTTCAATTTTTCTACGTCTCTTTTTGTCCTCTTACCTCTTTCATGTCCACCCGGTCGTTTCTCTAGTCTCTCTTATGTCGTTTCTCTGGTTACCTCTCCACGTTCTTCATTCGAAATCACTCTTATGCAATGCTCTTTCTTGTCCCTTGGATGTCATAGTTACTAATGTATTCATAATGTTCTCTTGCGACTCGGTCTCTTCGTCTCAGCTGGTACTCTGAAAATGCTTTTCTCCCTTATCCCGTACCCAAAAGATGTCTATATCTTTGGTACATACCCAGAAGATGCTATCATCCTTCGCTCGTACAAAGAAGATGCTCTCATCCTTTGGTGCATACCAAAAAGATGCTGTCAGCCTCCAATTCTGATGAACCATTAGAGTCTTTTTATCCTCCTTCTATTCATTGAAGACCGTTCCCTTCCTTGCTAGCTTTTTATCGTTACTATTCATTGAGAAAGTGTTCAATTACTTGTGAGTCTTGAGGGGGAAAACATTTTTCAGCGCGTTCCATTAAGTATTTATCGTTGAATTTCACGAATGTTCCAAAAATTTATATTTGTAAGGAATGGAAGAGAGAGAGAGAGATAGAGAAAAAAGATGAAAAAAGAGAGAGAGAGAGAAGGAAAGGGAAAAAGATGTATGATAAGTGCTTGTGAAAGACAGAGTGCAATTGACAGCGAGTAAAAGCGTAGTATATGGCTTAGGACAGTCAGAATAAGGAATTTGAGAATTTGAGAATTAGAGAGAGGGAGCGGGAGAGGAAAAGAGAGTGAGGAATAATAGAAAGAAGTCCAAAGTGATTAGAGAAATGTGCTGATAGATGGAAAAGAAGGGAATAGAACAGAAGTATGTATAGAGATTACAAAGTAAAACAAATGGAGGGTAAAAGAAAAGGGTGTACACAGCGGGATTGAGAAGAGAGTCAAGAAATATAGACGAAGGGAGTGAGTGAAAGGGAAGAAAGGCATGTAGTCGAAAAAGCGAATGAGAGAGAGAGAGAGAGAGAGAGAGAGAGAGAGAGAGAGAGAGAGAGAGAGAGAGAGAGAATAGAAAGAAGGCGAAGCTTTTACTTGAAATTCTCATCTGGTTCCATGAGGAAATGTTCATTCTGATTGAAGAGGCGGAGTCTTCCGCCAACTGGAGAGTAATGAGATCAAGTGAGGAAAAAATAGTGAAAGCAGAGGATGAACGAAAGAATACAGATGAGTCCAATCTGTCACCAACCTCTTAGTTCATTTGCACCTTTTCTTTCTGTCTCTCTAAGTATCCTTTTGTACTCTCTCTCTCGTTTCCCCTCTCTCTCTTTATCTCTTTTCTCTCCCTCTCTCTCTCTTTTTATCCCCTCTATCATCCCCCACTCTCTGGTATCTTCTCTCATCTTTTCCCTCTCTCAAATTCCAGCTTCCCCGCCTAACTCTCCCCTGATCACCATCAGACTGACCTCCACTTAAGCAGAGTGCCAATTACGCATTACGGATGGGAAGAACGTGACGAAAGCCATCAAGAGTAGATATGAAAAGTTGAATTTGAACAAAGACAGTATTTATACACATAAAATCATTAAAAAGACGGAATCAGAGAGTTAATAGTAGAATAATAGGAGAGGACAAAAAATAGGAACAGAGATAGAGGAAGGGGAAGATAGAGAGAGAGAGTGAGAGAGAGTGAGAGAGAGAGAGTGAGAGAGAGAGAGAGAGAGAGGACAGAGAGGGAAAAAAGAGAAATAGAGAGAGAAAGCGAGACGAATATGATCAGGAAATTCAAAAAAAATCAGTTTAAATATAAAGAAGATGCTTGTTTCCATAATATAATACGCTGATACTAATGTTTCTGAAATCGGTTTTTCCATTCAGTCCGTTTTTCCATACTGATCAAAGCAGAACCTATAGACGAGCCGATATCTATAGTTTCTATTTTGAAGTCTTTGGAAAAGAGCCTCTCTTTTCATCCACTTTTCTATTTAATTAATTCATTGGGTTTCCTGGAGTCACCCTAAGGAAAAAAACAGATCCTAAGATGACGTGAATAATCTTTGTCTCACTCCCATCGCTTGCTTCATTCGTTCTCTTAGTATTTACTCTTTTTTCTAGCTCTAATTCCCTCCCTCTCTCTCTCTCTCTCTCTCTCTCTATCTCTATCTCTCTCTCTCTCTCTCTCTCCCCCGCTCTCTTTCTGTCTCTCTATTTATTTCTGTGTCTATCTGTTTTTTCTTTACCTATCTCTCTTTCAGTCACTGTCTCTATATTCTTCTTTCTGTCTCTATCTCTCTAATTTCTCGCCACTTTTACTCACTCTTCACTCTCCGACCACCCGGTCATAACAAATGGATATCCTTTCATTTGCCCTATCGTCTCCCTGTTCTCCATATAGGTCTTTTCTCACTCTCCAAGCCTATTACTGTTTCTCCTATGGTTATTAATCAAGAAATGATAATTGAATAGTTATTCATCAAAAATGATAATTGGATAGTTATTAATTAAGAAATAAGAATTGAACAAGATTATGTTCTCATGTCGAGTTCATCCAAGTGCGTCAACACAATGAATATGGAGATTTAGAACAGTTAATTAAATTTTTCCTCTTTTGTAAATATATTCTTGAAATTATGCTCTCATAATTCCTCGTTTGTATTTTTGTTTAAAAATTTTTTTTCGGAATCGAGAAAAACTGGGTATTGGAAGCGTATAGTTCAGGGAAAAAACTGGATATTAGAAAAACTGGGTATTGGAAGCTGATAGTTCAGGGAAAAAACATCACATGAGAAGTTCAGGACGCGGGTTCGTTGATAATTTTATCAAGAGAGAGAATTTTACAAATTTGAATTATGTTTTACAAAAAAATAATGTTTTCTTATTGTTGTTCAGAGTCCGCTTTTTCCGATTCAAAAATTCCTTTTTAGTAAATTAGTATAGCAAAAAAAACCTACAAAAATACCTCAGAAGTTCGTTTGACCTCTTTTCGCCTATTTCCAGAGAATGTTTTTGTTCTATTCGATTTCTCATTTTGAACACATTTTTGAGTCAAAAGGGATTCCTCCTAAGGATTCCGTGTTCTAAAACCATTTTTTCAAATCGATTGTAGTCAGCGTCAGAAAGTAGAAAAATTGAGGTTACACGTTAGTTATGTTCAGTGTAACAGTTACCTTTTCCCCTTCTTAATGTACCGCCCTTGTTGTTGCTGCTTTGCCTCTGGAAAAAGCTTAGCCTGTTTCTTCCTCCCCTCGAATTTTCTATCGGCATATCTATTTTCATCTCTATGTTAAACCTCTAATTTTTTTGAAGGCATGTTTATATACAATACTTAACGAATTTATTTGCTTTTGCTCATATCATGGGATGTGTAGAGGCATAAGTTTTTTTTCAGGACCTAGTTTTCCTATGCGATGACATTATTTTGTTATCAGTTATATCACACACTTTTTCCGAGGAAATAGAGAAAAAAGTTAGTCACTTTTTTATTCTCCCCATGATCTCCCCATGAGTCGAACTTAATATAATTTTGACTCTGTGTATTTGTTTAAGCACTTGGATACTATCAGTAGATCAGTAGATCTTTTTGTTCCGGCACGAAAAATCATGACTTCAGTTGATGAACGGAATGCTCTATGCTTGACACAAGCAAGGTTTATAGTACACTACTAGATTTTCAGAGTATGTGCATAAAAGTCATAATATGGTTCAAAATTATCATTCTGAACTAATAAACTGATTTCAGGTGGTTTTCGAGAACATTTTAAACCGGGTATATCAACACATGCATAACTGCTGTGACTACCCTTTTATATTGAGTCATCTCGTGGGCTTGGTAATGCCAATAATCCAAGAACTGAACTAAGCTTTGTGCTGTTCTACTAGATTGTTGCATGGTTGTGCACGCTATATCGCAATTTGCCCATGAGGGACTCTTCTTCTGGTCTTACTCTCAAGAAGAGTCCTCTTTTCTGGCTCTTATTAGAAGAGAAAGATTCTCCTACAAGATAATGAGAGGCTGAAGAAGGAGACTGAAGTTAAAGAAGTCCTACTGCAAAGTATTTTCTATGCTAAATCTAATTTTTCTGACATTTCTATATGGTATTATCTGCACTTCTACTATTATCTTCAATACACATTTCTAGAGAATCATTATTTTCAATTTTCTGCCTTGTTTAGTTAATGGTTCTCTCTCCTACAAACTTTCTGTTTTTATCGGTCTCTCTCTTCTCTGCGTTTTTATGTATTGCGTATGTATTATATATACTTAATTTGTAAAGGATTTATTTTTTCCTCGTTTCTATGTTGTTATTTTTCTTCAATTTTTATCAAATGAACATCAGCTGATTGTATTTGCATAAAATGAAAAAAGAAAGGATTAATGTTTCGGTATCACAGTTGAAATTGGCTTTGAAGAGATTAAGCGAAATTCATTATATTTTCACTTAGTAGCTTTTCGATCTTTCTTTTCCCTTTTTCATTTTCGTTTATTTCTATGCTAAATAAGCTTCTTTTTCACAACTTTCTCACTCTTTCTCTCTCTTTCTTTATATCCTTCACTCTCACTCTCTGTCTTCTCTTCTCTCTCTCTCTCTCTCTCTCTCTCTCTCTCTCTCTCTCTCTCTCTCTCTCTCTCTCTCTCTCTCTCTCTCTCTCTTCCATCCTTCACTCTCTATAGCTCTGTCTTACTCTCTTTATCCTTCTCTTTCTAGTTCTGTCTCTTTCTTTGTCTTTTTATCTCGCTCTTTTGCTCTTTCTCTACCTATCTGTTTTTCTCTCTCGCTCTCTCTCTCTCGTTTTTTCTCTCTTTCTCTATCTCTTACTCTCCCTATTTCTCTCGCTCTCTTTCTCTTGCTCTCTTTCTCTCGCTCTCTTTCTCTCTCTCTCTTTCTCTTTCTCCTTCACTCTCTATTTCTCTCGCTCTCTTTCTCTCGCTCTCCTTCTCTCGCTCTCTTTCTCTCACTCTCTTTCTCTCGCTCTCGCTCTCGCTCTCTTCCTCTCGCTCTCTTCCTCTCACTCTCTTTCTTTCTCTCCTTGTTCAGTACTTATATGAAGGTGAGGAAAGAGCTGGCTCAAAAGGCGCGTATCTGCCTTCCTCCCTTCAGCTAATTCCTTCTTTCTTCTCGCAAGCACTTTTCCTCTTTCTTCCTCCTTGAATCCACTGATACTATTTCCCTCTCTCTACCCGCACCACAACCAAATTAATTTCGAGTCTGTCCGCTCTTCTTCCAGGATTCCCCTCTCAGTGAAGACGACGTGGTAGAAGAGGTTGGGAAGGGTTAAAGAGTGGAGGAAGAATGGCATTCTCTTTCTTTTCACCTTTCTCTATCTTTCTCTCACTCTCTCTTTCCCTCTTTCTCTCTTTTCCTCTCTCTCTTCAATTCTTTCTCTCCCATTTCTCAGTTTCTCTCTGTTCATACTTTCAAAGCCTTTCTTTCCCTCTTTCTTTACCATCTTTTTCACCTTTATGTTAGGCAAATCTTTATTTCTCTAGACATTTCCGATCTTGCGATTTTATTTATGTAATACTGTATACTATATGTATGTACTATATCTCCAAGGATCCTTTTCAAAATCAATATTTCAAGTTGGTTGCCTTCAATTTTTAAACAAGTCGCTAATCTAATACTTACTTGTAGCATAATTTTTCAAAAGAACAGTTTAGAATTTCTCACAGAGACCATTTAAAATTCATGAGCTCCGGACTAAGCATTCGTTTCCGGTTTGTTGACAACCCTTTTTCTGTGGAAATGTGAGACAATTTTGTGAACATGACTTTGAGCTGAAATTCCGGATGGCTAGAAGCCTTTTCAAAAATTAATTACTCCAATTGAAAATAGTCAATTTCTATTCAAGACGGATGAAAACTTATATATATTTTTTCTTGTTCCCATCGGTCGACTTTTTGTTTTCTCTCAATTGAAAAATTATAACCTAATTTTCCACAAAAACTGGTTACTTTAAAGTCGAATTGTTCAAACAATCAATTTTGAGAGCTTCTAGATTTTCGACCCTTTTTTCCTTTGACATTCGAATAAGGGGTTTAATTTGAACTGAACTGAAACTTGTTGATAAGCAGCGGCATTATACTATTTTGACTTTCGATGTTTGTGTTCAAAACCGGATTTGAACTTTTTGTTTAGTACTCCCTCTAATTTATCACCTTTTGAATAAGATAATGTGACTTCTCGCCTTTTTTGCCTTCCTAGCCCCTAAACACTTGTGTCGTCCCTTTTGCCCTGAGCCTGTGTCAGTAAATTTTTTCCTGAAACTCTAGAACTCTGCGACTGGGGTTGTTCTCAACTCTGCGACTGGGGTTGTTCTCAACGCTGCGACTGGGGTTGTTCTCAACTCTGCGACTGGGGTTGTTCTCAACGCGCAACAGACTAATAAATTTGTCTCTAAAACTTTTTTCCATTTTAATGCTCGTTTTGACTGCAATACATTTCATAACACTTTAATGTTCCACCTTTTATCTATTTCCTCTCTGCCCGCATCAATTCGTCTTATAAATAAGATAGAACCCGACTCCTAGCAGGAATCTCCAAATGATCTCAAAATTTTCGAATCGTTCAATTCCAAAACCAGAAAATGTTAGATTGTTTGCCGTTCTGTCTCTTTCACATTGAGATAAAGCGTTTGAATTGAATCGACATAAATATTTCATAGCTCTTAAACCTCACTTACGTCAAACCTCTTATTCCCTTCTTAATAGACTTTGAGCCCTTTTTTCCCCGACAGTCTGAATTGTTTCGCCGATACTGAATAAGTTCGTTCCACTTTATCAATCGCATGCCTTATTGTCTCTGTTACTCGATGAGAACCTCGAAACTATTCTGTGCCGGTTTTTGTTTGAAATTTCGGAATACTGTCTTAATTCGTAAAGCGAAGAATTTTACTGATGTCTTCTATACTTGATGATTGAAATCTTTTTACATGAGTTGATCCAAAAAAGTGCTGAAAAAAAGCGAATTGAAAAAAGGAACTGAAAAAAGCGAGATCTATTTAGTTCAGATTATGTCAGTTTTCATATCAGAAATGGTGTTTATAAATGGTTCACAAATAAGTTTCACCCGCAGTTTGGGGTTCTAGATTGGGATTCATGTTCTGAGTTCACTTAAGGTTGCGATGGAAGAATTGGAGATATGTATGTATGTATGTGATTTGTACCATAAACTTTGAGCGTTCAAGTTTTTCGTTATCAAAAGAGCTAAACTTGTTAGTTTATGCTGATTATATTAACTCGTGAAGATTCTTGGCAAAGAAACTAACACATTAACGA
>OZ057406.1:26325496-26362996 GCA_964056735.1 Allodiplogaster pararmata | reverse complement strand
GAAGTATACTGAGAAGCGATTACGCAATACCCAGGATGTCGTTGTGGCTAACTTAGCCAGCTGCGCGACGGAAAACCCCTGGTACGTCCTCTTTCTCTCCTAATTCTCCCCTTCTCCCTTTTTTTTCATTTCTCGCTCTCTCTAAATCTTTTTCGTTTTGACTCCCCCTCTGATTGTCATTCTCGCTTTTTTCCCATATTTCGCGGCCCTTATGAAATAAAAAAAAACCTAAATTTCATTAAAATGTATATGTTATTAGTATTAGATTTGAATGATATAAATTGCTGTTTTTAAAACCTGGTTCCCAAAATTACATGTTCAGTGACTATTTGGTTAACTATTATTAAGCGTATACATATTTTTGTGTACCACAGAGGTTCATGTATTTATGTATTATTTAACATCACGTTCCAAATATCTTTTTCGAATACTAAACTTATCGAAATTTCGATCATTCCAGAAATTACTTTTTTTTTCTCAGGTGTTTTTATTTGCGAAAACATTGAAGATAGCTGAAGAAAATGCTGAATTTGCTCGTATACTATGTTTTTAAAAAACCTAACTTACCTAACCTAATACCCAAGTGTACCCCTAACTTACCTAATCTAAATACCCAAGTGTACCCCTAACTTACCTAACCTAAATACCCAAGTGTACCCCTAACTTGCCCTAACTTACCTAACCTAAATACCCAAGTGTACCCCTAACTTACCTAACCTAAATACCCAAGTGTACCCCTAACTTGCCCACTCATTCACGCTCTTTCCTGTTGTTCTACACATTCTGTCCCCCCAATCTTGTGGTCAAACAATATCGCACTGTTGATCTTGCTGGTCACATTACATTAAGTGTGCTATGATGAGGTTAGAGAGAAAGAGGCAAATAAAGATAGAAAAAAAAGAAACAGAGAGAGAGAGCGAGAGGTGATAAAATGACGAAAAAGAGAGTTTGAGCGGGAAATGAAGAAATAGCGTGAAGAAAAGTGAAAAGAAAGTACGAGAGCTTGAGCGAAGGAGAAAAGGAAGGAAGAGAGAGAGAGAGAGAGAGAGAGAGAGAGAGAGAGAGAGAGAGAGAGAGAGAGAAGAGAAAAGAAGAAAGGATGGGAGAGAGAAAGGGAAGAAGAGAACAAAGAAAGAAAGAGAGTGCCTGAGGGAGAAAGAAAAGAAAAAAGAGAGAGAGCATGAGAAAAGGAGAGAAGCCTCAGACATAAAAGCCGAAAAGGCATTCCATGCTGTTGGATGGCAATGAAAGTGGTGACCGATGACTAGGCGAGTGGAAGGCTCGTTGTCCGTAATGTCATCTAATGCTTCTTCGTAAAGAGAGGGAGGGAGAGACTGTGTTGGAGACTGCGGGAGAGGCAGAGAGTAAAAGGATAAATACAGAAGATGAAATAGAGAGAGAAATAGAGAGCGAAGAGCAAAGAAAAAGGACTTGATAGTAGAGAGAGGGAGAGAAGCGAAGAAGAGAGAGAGGTATAGAAGATTGAAAGGAATAAGAAAAATAGAGAGAGAGAGAGAGAGAGAGAGAGAGAGAGAGAGAGAGCAAGAACAAGAGAGAGAGGGAGAGAATGCGAGAACGATGAAAAGAAAAGCTGAAATAATGTAAAATAAATTTATAAATAGATAGTTGCAGGAAACGGAAATAGAGAGATAGTAAAATAAGCCTATTCAGAAAATGAGAAAAAGAAAGAGTCAAACAGCAAAACATCCTATTCCGGCTGTCCATACAAGAAGCAAACGTAGGATATCCCAAAACTGCCATAATACCTCCGAACGAGGGAAAGAGGAACTCGATAGATAAGGGAAGAAATAGAGTGAAGAGAGTAAAAGAGAAAGATAGATAGAAAGAAAGAGAGACAGTTAGAGATAAAAAGAGATAATTAGAGAGAAAATATGGAAAGAGAAAGAGAGAGGGAGATAGAGAAAGGAGAGAGTGGGAAAGTTATATGCATATGGATGTACATAGAGAAAGAAAAAGAAAGAAAGAAAGAAAAAGAAAGAGAGGGAGGGGAGAGAGAGAGAGAGAGAGAGAGAGAGAGAGAGAGAGAGAGAGAGAGAGAGAGAGAGAGAGAGAGAGAGAGGGAGAGAGAGTTAAGATACGTATAGAGAAAGAAAGAAAGAAAAAGAGGATAAAGAGGAAGCCGTAATGTAACAAGGCAAGATTGAGGTAATGAAGAAGCAAACTGGCAAAAAAGGGGAAAATGATAGCTACAAGTGCTTTTTTAGGGTAAAAATTGTAATGAGAAGGATTCTGCAACATACCGTAATAAACATAATCGATTTTTCTCGAATTAGACTCACAGTTGATATTCAATAAACTGACCATAATTAACTTTAAAAAAGAGAATAGAGCGTTATTTGTTACTCTGGCTACCGCTTGCTATAACGTTTCACTCGGCTAGCCTCTTAATAACTTCGACCATTATTGGTGTTTTGGAGAAAAAAAATACTTTTCTTGGTGCAGAATTTACTACAAGCACTAAATCTCCGTTTTCTAGTGCGGTTAGTCGGTTGTAGTTTCTGGTCAGCTCCGATTACTTTTCTATTTGATCAGCACTACCCAATCTCGCCCCAGTTCCTATGGGTTTTGTACCGCACTGCTTGTCCAGCTTGGTCCGCTATCTTCTTTAAACATCATCCATCAATGGACCTCTGTGGATATTTTCATGGTGTTTCTCCGGTTAAATTCTTCTTTTCGTAGTGACACACGCTTTTCTGTTCGAGTCTTCTCTAGAAAGAGCAGGTGTGCGACCGGTCTCGGACATTCTAGTAGTAGACAGTCTAGTCTAGTAGATCTCGCTGTTTAATCAGCTTTTCATTTTTTTTATTTTTGCGGAATAAATCCTTTCATGGTTCAAACAGAAACAAAGTAATTAAGCTTACAGTCAATCTTAAGATCAATCTTGACCTGTTTCATCAGGAACATGTCCAAAATAGAAACTGAACATTAAACGAGACCAGGAAATAGACAATGCCGCTATACAAGCAATAAGAATCGCCCGATTGGTTCATAATCAATAATAATCGCCCGATTGGTTTATAATCCGAAGTTGACAGTAGAGAGTGTTTACAAATAATGACGAGACAGACTTTACTAGAGAGTGTTTACAAATAATGACGAGACAGACTTTACTAGAGAGTGTTTACAAATAATGACGAGACAGACTTTACTAGAGAGTGTTTACAAATAATGACGAGACAGACTTTACTAGAGAGTGTTTACAAATAATGACGAGACAAACTTTACTAGAGAGTGTTTACAAATAATGACGAGACAGACTTTACTAGAGAGTGTTTACAAATAATGACGAGACAGACTTTATTGCGGAACTCTTTGGAGCTGAAAATAATGACAACTTTTTTGAGTAGTTTTGCATTCTAAATTACTTTATCTTCAGGTAAGAAGAGTAATTTTTTTGCTATCGAGAATGACATACATATGTATATACTTTTAGAGTCAGTTACTCATTTTTCATTGTGAATTAGAGGGAGTTGATATTTTTTTCTGAACTTCTTTCGGAGAACGTAATCGATTGACCTAGCCTGCTTCGGCATTATTGAGAAGATTCGGAAACGAGTCGATTATTTTTTCGATTGTCGATTAACTATTTTGAGTCGATTAACTATTTTGAAACGAGTCGATTAACTATTTTGAAACTTTTTGAAAAATCATCCAAGGAGGCTTGTAAGTGTACATGCTTTTTATTCTTACGCTTTATACTCACTCATTGCCGTCTACCAATATTCATGTTATTGTCTGATTGCGTTCTATATTATTTCCATTAAATTTTAGGTTATAGAAGCTCGAAAACCTTTTATTTCGAGAAAATGTGTTTCGTCTTTTCTTTTCTCTGGAGCTTTCAACCGTGATAAGTAGGTTGTATAAAGCTTCGCAAGTGATTCATGTTTCTGTACCCATTATTCATATAACTCAATAATTATGAGACAACTTTATGTTTTCACATAATTAGAAATATTCGTTAGCTAAGCTAGAACGAACTAGAAGACATGCAATGTCTACGAAAATAGTTAATTTTTTTATCTGCTTCTTCCATTTATTTTCTGCGTCTTCTTCTCTTTTTACTATAGTAAATTAAGACTAAAATATTCAATTTCGTCAAACATCATTGGAATTCAATATCTTTTCACGCGTGTCTACACTCTGGGAAGCCTCGATGACTTGTGTTCTTCTATTTTTGAGTGCGTTTGACAAAAACTTTTTGGACTTGAACGAGTTTAAAGTTTGTAATATATTGTCCAAAGTCCGTAATATCTTTCAAAAGTCTTCTTGGTTAGTCTAACTCATTAGAAGTACATACATATTTGCGTATTTCACCACTCACCACTTCAAAAAAGTTTTCGAATTTTTATTTCGAATTTTTAAAAAAATAATATACTCACTTTTTTTAATTCTTCATCTATCAAGTCATATGGACTGTCTTGTTCAAGTATTGTCTTACTTCCTATTCCAAAAATAATTTTAGCGTGATTATTTTTACCTTTACAAATTTTAGCAAAAATTTTGTTAAAATAAAAATTTCTTTCCAGCTATGGGTGAGAAAACGATGTCTTTTGCTTCCACCTCACCAAACGCAACCGGGACTGAGAAGTCTGCTGCAGGAAACAACTTGGACGCTGATAAGCCCGCTGCAATGATCAGTTCAGTCACGGATCAAGCGGCCGCAGGAAACAATTTAATCTCCGACAAAGCAGCCAAAATCAAGATTTGGGTCAAGAACAGGCTTCAAGAAGTTGGTTTAATTTTTTTCAATTGGTTTTTTCATCTCGAAAACGGTGTTCTCAGGAGTACATTGAGATTGAGAGCTCTCAACAAATAATTGAACATAAAAAATTCCCACAACTTAATAAAAATACATTTTTGTCCTCAGTAAAGTTCCGCTCAGAAAGCGCTTCAGGTTGCAACACTTCGACTTTACTCGTTTGAACGGTTGCCATTCCAGTTTCCACTGTTTTTTTCCGCTTGTAAGTACATTTACGAGAAATATGATTGCTTAAAAAAAAACACATTTTCTCTTTTTCTATATTTTCTCTGATGGGCTCAACTTTTTCACTTTTCTGGCTCATTCACTGCATTTTTCGTTGTTTTTTTGGAGAGCGAAGGTTACAGTTTTCTTTGTTTTTCTACTGCCTCTTGCCTTTTCCTCTACTTTCTACTTAATTTCGTTCTTTATTTTTCCAACTATCAAATTTAAACTTTTTCTTCTCTCTCTTTATTCTTCGCCTTTTTTTCTACAAAAAATTTTCGTTACATTTCTTCATTCCTTTTCTTCGCTCTTTACGAGTGAATCACACTTTCATTCCTATTATTTTTCTCTACTTTATTTTCTCTTTTTTATTTTCTCTACTTTTTTTTCTCTTTTTTATTGTCTCTTTTTTATTATTCTCTACTTTATTTTTCTCTATTTTTATTTTTCTCTTTTTTATTTTCTCTACTTTTGTTTTTCTCTACTTTTATTTCTCTCTATGAACTCTTTAATAATCTCCGTTTGAACGACAGAACTCTTTACTCAATTCCATTTGTCTTAACTTTATATGCAAAACCGATAGAATAATCTCTTGAGACCTTGACTTTATCCCTTTTCCCTTCTTTCTTTGAACTGTCATCCCTCGTAATGATACTCTCGGCCTTTTTGTATACAGTATTCAAACCTTTCACATCCCACTAAAACCCCTAAAAAAAATTTCCATTCACTGTGGTACCATCACAGCTGGCAAGACTCCTTCCCTTTTCTTCATAACCTTTTTTAGTTTGTAAATAAGTTTTCTACAAGAACCGAGTACTAATTATAAAAAATCTCTCTTTTCATCGCTCTCTCTTGCTAATCTTCCTCTTTCTCTGTCGCTGGTGCTTCCTCTCATTCTCCTATTTTTTTATTCTCGCTCCCTCTTTCTCTCTCTGTTTTTGTTTCTATATTTCTCTCTCTTTCTATTTCTTTTCTCCTTTCTCTTTCTCTCTCTTTCTTTCGCTCTCTATTTATCTTTCTCCCTCTCTCTCTACCCCTCTCTTTCTTTCTCTCTCTTCACTTTTCCTCGCTTTCACTAACACGGTGTCTCTCAAGCATACTCCCTATCTCTCTTGATCAATCGTTTCACTCTAATCTCTCGCTAAAACTCTTACTCTACAGTCACAAAGAAATTTTTCGCCAGATGTTTCTTTATTTCATGCAACACTTTTCTACAGAAGAAAAAACACTGTTTTTTTCTCGGATAACTTATTCATTTTTGTTTTTTTTAATTTTTCAGAATTAAAAAAGTGCATGCTCGTCCACAAAAAAAACTATTTAATTCAATTTATTCGTAGTTTCGGACATCATATAAAACTCAAGTTACTTTTGAGAGTTTCAGTAGGAAATGACATACTATCCCTCTACTATATACTCAGTCGAGTGTATTCAGCTTTGCACTTCAAAACACAACCATCTTTCACTATCTTCCGATATGACGAGAAAAAGCCGCCCAGAAATGGGTTTTGGGCGCTCACCTTGGGTTTGCATGCATTTTTGGTGTGTTTTGCTTCGAAGTGCGACATTTTTACTTGGCATTGTTATGCAGCTTACGTTCGAGTGACTACAATCCTTCTCGCTACTCGTTTTTCTTAAACCCTTCCATGTATAGAACTCTCTTAAATTTTGTCTTCTCTCTCATTTCTTCATGCTCTCTCACGTCTTCTCTGTCTCTCTACCTTTCTCTGGTAATCTTACTCTATATCTATCGCTATGTCTATGTCTTAGCTTGTCTCACCTTTCACCTCTTCATTTTCTCTCTATCTCTCTCTCTCTCTCTCTCTCTCTCTCTCTCTCCGTCTCTCTTTGCCCTTTTTCAAATATCTATGTAGTACTGATCTCATCTAACCCTTTCGGAATTCTTTAAACAACTTGCTTATGCATCAGCTTATCCTCGTGGTTTGAGCCTGCCTTCCTCCTCTCTTGGAGCTGTTCTATCCCTACTCATTCCCAGTAACCCATTCTTTTTGAATTGGCGCACATCACAATGGAAATCGAGAGATATGATAAGAGAGATAAAGATGACATGAGAACGAGAGAAAGAGAAAAATGGGCCATGAAAGTCACGGTAAAATTCTGGAATGTACATAGTCGTTGTACATGTCATAGTCATTCTACATGTCAACTACATGTCATTCTCGATGTTGGTTCTTTCCGTGTTTTCCAAAAAAGTCGGTAGATATGTATGTAGTATGTAGAGAATTGAGTACGCACATGAGTAATAAATATGCATGTTTTCAATGTCAACACTATTGTTCGATTTGAAAATGGTTTCCAAATGGAAATTGCATGGATCAGAAGCGTCGAAGCGTACGCGTCGCAGCTGACGCGTTTGCTTCGATAAATCTAACCCGATAAACTGTTGTTGCCTATAAGTGTATGCAAGTTCCATGGGAAACTTTGTTCAAATCAAAGTTATACTTGATGACGAAGGGAGTGAAATGACCGGAGTAATGAGTATAATTTCATTTACAAACAAGTTGATAACAGTCTTTTAGTGGAAATAATTCCAAAAACCTTTTATCATATTCTCTGTTTTGATTATTTTCGTCTCATCTACTCCTTTTTTGACGTTGAGAAAACCGATTTAGCACTGAACCTTAACTGGGGTAAGAGTGTAATTTCGTGTTTTTTTTCAACACTTTTGTTCACGTTCTTTTAATAAATAAATGTCTCAGTAAAGCGTTCGGGTTTTTTGTTGCTTTGTTTGTGAACAAAGACTGACTCAGAGAATTCAATCTTCTTCATGTCACTTTTCTCCCTCAGTTTTTCAAGTAACATCGTAACTTATCAAACGAGTTCAGTCAATTCCTCCAGTTTCCCTCCTTCCCTTATTTCTCTCATTTTTTCAACAAAAACCAACAATTTTTTTTATTTTCTACCGATCTGTCTCCAACTTTCTCACCATTTTTTCCAAAGTCAAAAAGTGCCGCACAAAAAGAACTGTAGGGTTGAATGAAAAATCTATTGAAAGAACGAAAACGATGAAGGTCTTAATTGATGGAGAAATAGCTTCTGAAGCTATTGTTTCCAATTGACCCTCCATTTGAGAAAGTAGCTATATTACCGAACACTCCCACGATCAGTGAAGTCTTCTCTATCATTCTCTTCTTGCCCTTTTTTCTCAAGTAGCATCAGGAAGATGTTAGAACGTGTGAAGAATTACAAAAATAGGTAGTTTTCGGCTCACTTCGAACTTTTGACTACGTAAAACATCGAAAAGATTTGCATTCCAAAAAAATTCAAAGACTCTTTGCTTATAAATTTTTCCAATGTGACTTTTGATTAAATTTCAGTTAATCATTTTGGGAACTGATTGGAACATCATAGCAGATTTGCATGGGCTATCTTTCAATATTGGGAACATCATAGCAGATTTGCATGTGCTATCTTTCAATATGTCGGGCGATTATGCATAATCGAACGACTTGAAAACTATTGAACTATGTTTCATTTATAAACATTTTAAATATACATATATATGAGTAAAACAGTGAGAATTTATCGAACTCCGTTCGAAAAAAAGACAAACTTTATGATAACAATTATCATTTATATCAGTCTGCTTTCTTTTATTCTTTAGTTTCAGATTATATACAAGTAACTCGAATCTATCATTCTATTTAACTTCTAATTCAAAATTAAATAACAATTATACATTAAGAGACTAATTTCTTCCCTAAAACAATCTCCTTGATATTATTCGAAAAACCACATTCTTCTGCCTTTCTTTCAGCGCTCTGTATCTGAATCCTTGCATTGTCTTTGTGTGAGTGATCTGACCTTCTTCTATGTATGCCCAAGTTACTTCTTTCAACTTTTTAATGAAATCAACGTAACATCTGCTCATTTTCTGCTCCATATCTTTGGTTGCCAATCCCTCTTTCTATCTCCTCTGTATATTCTTTCCTTTCTCGGTAAGTTCCCTCTACTTTTTACTATCTTTTCCTCGCTCTCTCTCGCTTTCTTCTTCAGCTTTCTTGCTTCATTCCTTTTCTATCTCTCATATCTTTATCTCTCTCTCTTTCTCCCTCTTTTCTCTCTCTTTTTCACACTCTCTCACAGGCATTCTCTCTCTCTTTCTATCTCTCTCTCTCTCCTAGCCCCAGTTACTCATCCCTCTCTTATCTCTCCTGATGGAGAGGCAATGCCCCCCATTGTTCCCCCTGCTTCTCAACCCATCCTCTCCATCTGCCCGCAGGACTCTCGTAAGGTTAACCCCACTCCCCCATTCCAATGCAGCAACCAACCACTCATGGAATCGGCTTTAATCAACTTCTTCCAAATTGTACTATTGCATACCATACGCAATCGCCTTATTGAAGAATGTGTGTTCTGCCTTCCTTTTTTGTCTCTCCCTCACTCTCTCTTCTCTCTCTCTTTATCTCTCTCTCTCTCTCTCTCTTTATGTCTATCTCTCTTTTCTATTTCCTTTTTTCTCTTCTTCTCTTTCCTTCTCTCTTTTCCTCTCTTCTGAGATTTTTCTCTTTCTATATTATTCCCTCTCTAATTCTATCTCCAACTTTTTGTTCTTCTCTTTCTCCCTTTTTTTCGCCTTTTTCACTTGATCTTTCTCTTTCTCCCTCTCTTTTCCTCTGTGTCTATTGAGAGTTTAGTCGACTGTCCTTGATCGGAATGAACGGAGAGCCTTTAGAATCACTGCCTGCCGAGTGCATTTCATGCTTCTCAACCGATTTCTCTGTTGTTTAATCTGATTTCCCCCTCTTCTTCTTTTTGAGACCCCTTCCTTTTACAACTCTTTTCTTTCTGCGAGTAGAAAACATGTCAGAAGTTTGCGTTGTTTTGGAATGTTGCTGCTTTTGTTATTGTTGTCAGATAAAGTGTGTTTTAAAGATGAACCAAGTATTCTTCTCTTTCTTTCTTATCTTACTCTTCGCTTCTTTCTCTTTTTATCTTTACATTATCTTCTAACTCTGTCTTCTTCACTTCTTCTTCTTCGATTCCTATTTTAGATGTTGTTTTTTCTTGCTATATTACTTCTAAGTACATTTCTCTTTCCTTCCCCCTCATCCTCATTTCTAAACCACAATGCAATTCACTTTATTTTTCCCAAGGACTGAAAGCATCTATGCAGCGGAAGTACCAATTTGGGCAAGTGGTGTGAATAAATGGAGACCAAACGTAATTTGAATAATGGAAGAAGAAAAAAACATTCTCATTTCTTTGAAGCTCTATACTAACATGTATGTATAACGGAAATTTTGGATATGTATCTTTTTTGCTGGCCGGAAAAGAGTTGGAATAAAGCACTATGAACGAGAAGAGAGAGAGAGAGAGAGAGAGAGAGAGAGAGAGAGAGAGAGAGAGAGAGAGAGAGAGGAGAGATAAAGAGATAGAGAGAGCAGTCTGTAGAGAGCTAGAGAGCAATAGGAGGAAAGCAAGAGACACAAAAAGAAAGAAAGCGAGTATGATAGACTGAAAGATATTGAGAGAAAGATATATAGCAAGAAAGTTATAGAATGAGACAGACACGAGAAGAGAAAGAGACAGAGAGAGAGAGAGTAAAAGAAAAAAACAAAAATAAGTTAAAGAAACAGGTAGAAATTATAGACCGAAATACAGCTTTTCTCTTATAGGAGATCAGTTATTAAGCACCAGAATGTTAACATTTTTTTCTAATTTCGTTTCCAAAGGGCGGAGCCAGCCCCTAGAAGTTATCCCTTATCTTTGCCCCTAGAAGTTATCCCTTATCTTTGCCCCTAGAAGTTATCCCTTATCTTTGCCGCATAATTAAATACTTGAGTTGGTTGCTCCAGAAAATTGTACTTTATTTTATATCTCTCAACTTCACTGGAAAACTAGTGTTTTGGTTCTCAGTTAATCTATCCATTCCGATGTTTTTCAATCACTCAGTTTTACTGGATACAAAGTTTCCATTTCACCATTTTGTAATAGTTTTGTAAAAAATCTGTAAAAAACAAGCACTTTGAATTTCAACTGTCACAAGATTTTATTTTTATATCATGTATTAATGTGTTCTCTGTCATTCTCGAATGTTTATTTTGACTGAAAAGTGTAGATTATATATATATTTCGATGAACTACTTTTCTGTAGAATCGAAATACATTCTGAATTGGATTTTAGCTGTTTTCCTTTTTTCTCTACTTGTTGCACTTTTGTTCCTGCTGACGCGTTTTATTATTATTCTTTTTTAAAAAGTACATAAACGTAGGTAGCTTACAATTCAAATTAGATGTATAATATTTCGAAAAATACTTCAAGAACCGTCTGAAAATTGCTAATTTTCTCTCACATATTTCATAAATTTAAGAACTAACTCTTTGAAGAAAAAAAACATTAATTAATCTCTCTTTGGTACTTCATATATATATATATATATATATATATTTATTTTATATATACCTACTTTATATGTATTTTATTAGGGATCGCCTGTCATGAGTGTAAATTCCTTTTTAATTCTCAGGTATTGAACATATTCGGTTAAAATTTGAATCTTTGTGGTGTTTTTCAACGAGCTAAATCTTTGTCTGGTCCGAGAAAATCCTTTAATTGGACTATTTTCTGTATTTCATTGTTGACACCTCGTGTATATTCAAGAAGCCATGATAAATGTTTGAAAAGGATCTTCTCTCAACATTTCGTTTCAAGAAAATTAAATCAATGAGAAAGAAAATTCGAGAAAAGCCATTTTCTGGCTTTCGTCTAATTTTTCGGCCTTTTCCTTTTTTGTGCGTGCTATTCTGAACCATCTTTCTTATTTGCAAAAAAAGCCGCTTTCCCTTTTTTATTGGTGTGGTTTGGTCTCTTTGCATAATTATTCGCAAATTTTAGATAATTACCAGCATAATAAGCGATGGCATTTTTTGACCTTTTCTGATTATTTGAATAGGGTAAATTGCTATTTCAGCAAACCTATTTTTCTGTCTTATCTCTAAATTTTACTCAATTTTTCTGTAATTCTTCCCCTTTTTTTATATTATCTTTTCTATCTAAATTACCCTCTATATTCACAGGGGCCCACTTCCTACCGCGCCTTTAATTTCACCATAAAAAAGTTCGTACTAGTGTGCTCATGAGATACTACAGTTCACACTAGTGCGAGCTAGTTGATAAAATCTTCAGTGTTATTATAACTGATAAACGTCGAATTGCAAGTAACGCAATCAGTATAGCGCTGAGTTGATGTTAGCGGTTACTTCAACATAGTGAAATTGAAGGCGCGGCTGGTCTCTCAAATTTATTATCTCTATCTTCTCCAGATCTATCAAGTCGCTAATACTGGTTTTCGCTTACTTCAATTCATATATCGCTTCTGTATTATTCACCCCGCCCCCCTCATTTCAACACAAGAGCAGCGAAATAAGTGTTATGAAAGTTTTCCTCACAGTCAAGTCTGTTTTTCTCATTTCCATATTTTATTTATCAATAAATGTTTTTTTGGTGTTCGAAAACTTGATAACTAGGGGTTAAATGTGTTAGAGGAACAAGCACTGGTTGGAATATGACCTCTTTTTCTTCCGCATCTTGTACTAATTCCTGACTCACATATGCCCGAGCTTCTCATGTTTTCTCCAGTAAGTCCTTATCGGCTTAAGCATGCCCTTTTCTACTTGTTTTGAGTCATTTTCTTAAGTTTCTCGTCTCATCTTTGCTTGTTTTTCTTTTCAAGCAATCTATTCTAACAATCCAACTATTCTTCCCTTCTTCGAACCTTGGAAAATTTTCAGCCTCACGCTCTCTCTTTCTTCTTGTTGGGG
The DNA here is from genome assembly GCA_964056735.1 of Allodiplogaster pararmata. Classification (NCBI taxonomy): domain Eukaryota; kingdom Metazoa; phylum Nematoda; class Chromadorea; order Rhabditida; family Diplogasteridae; genus Allodiplogaster; species Allodiplogaster pararmata. The sequence continues at coordinate 26,350,230 of OZ057406.1, read as the reverse complement.
GACACTTTTTTCTTGATTCCAAGCCGATTTCGACGGAAAAAGGAGGGAAAACACACGAAGATACAGAGAAAAAGAAAAAGATAAAAAAGAAAGAGATAGGGAAAGAGAGAAGAATAATAATAAAGAAAGAAAAAGAGAGTTAGAAAAACACCAAGATGTAGTAAAATTAGGGAAGCGTAATTTTTTCGTTACTGGAAACGTTCTTATTTAATGTGGCGTAGAAAATACAACTCACAAAGAATAAAAATGGGAAATTCCTAACGGGAAGTTCACTATTTTTCGGTTAGTCAGAATTTTTCAAACAGAAAGACAATCACCTTTTATTGGATTTTTTTCAAAAAGGGATCCGTAAAAAGAGATTTTCCTATTCTTCAAAAATGGGAAAACTATTGCCATTAGATATTCCCCGTAAGAGATAGAGGAAAAAGAGATAAAGAAACGAAGAGAAAGAGAAAGTTAGTAAAAAGAAGAGGTATCCATCCTTTTTCTATTCTCGTCAAACATAAAAACAAGAAGCTGTTCCGGGCAATTCGAATCTAAACCAAAAGGTTCTATGAACTCTATGCTCCAATTGATGCTACTGTCTGAAGTTGCAAATGTTTGTTTTAGTAATCTCTTAATCTCATCTTGATCACCTCAACGCGGAGCACATAAATCACCCTCTCACTTAGACGCCCTATCGCTTTCGCTTCACCCTCATTCTAAAGCTCCCTCTCTTGGGTCTGAGCTTCTCCAGCCAAGTGTTTTTACACCTTCTTGATCTTCTTTTTTCTCTTTGAACGCCTATACTGCTAATTTGCCACACACATGTTACAGATTAACTTCTCTGTGTCTCTTCCTGTTTTGCTCCCTGTCTCTTTACCTCTCTCTATCTCTCTTTCTGTCTCTTTCTCACTGCCTCTCTCTATCTCACTCTCTCTACCTCTCTCTATCTCTGTTTCTGTCTGTCTCTCTGTATCTTTCTCACTGTCTCTCTCTCTATATCACTCTCTTGCTCTCTCTATATCTTTCTAAAACTCTCTCTCTCTATTCAACTCTTTCATTTTCGCTCTCTGCATTTTTCTATCAAATCTTTACCATTTTTTTCATGAGAGCTATGCCAATTTTCCACTAGTCTAATTGGTTTGAGGCAATTAATTAATTACGTTTATTGGTTGGTTCCAATTCGAAAAAAAGAACTAAATCGAAATTCAATGGCAACTTGAGATTGTGAGACAGACCATCGAGATAAGCGAGAGTTTTCTGTGAGTTTCATAGTCAATTGCGACAATGGCAAAGACATTCTGAATTTCAAGTTCTAGTAATGACATTGAAATTCTCTTTGAACGACATTTTGAAGGTTTTCATTATACTTTCTAAATGTCTAGTTTCAGTTAAGACATTGGCGTTCTGTTAAATGACAAAATTGAGAGTTTTCATTCAGTTGGAGCAGCAGAATGAGCGGCTCCGCGAGCAGAATCTGCGTTGTAACACTCAACTAGCTCTTTTAAAAAACTTTGCGGAGCGAAGACAACAGTGGAGAGCGGACGAGATGGCCATGAGCAGATCTGTCACGGTCAGTCAACTAAGCTCACCATGTCATTGATCTTTCTGGGCTCACTTGACACTGCCATTGTTCATTTTTTGGGAGATGTGACATCGTCAATTTCAAGATCGTCAATTTTGCTTAAGTGTGAACCTGTCAATGTTGAAGAGGGGCAGATTTGTCACTTCAGATTGTCTTCTAAGCTATGTTCTTTTTGGCTATTATATAAAAGTACGTAAGGAATGAAAACCATCGCACGGGCAAAATTTCCAATTTTTGCCCGTGCGATGGATTTCATTCATTATAGTCTCAGCTCATCGTTACTTAAAACGATTAACAAAGATCAAAAATTAAATGTAGGTATGGACTTCTTGCATTCATTCATACATTCCTCTATTTATTTATTCTTTCTGCTTCTCAAGAAGTCGAGAATTGCCATGGAAGGAAGTGTTCCGTCTTCTGATTGTTGTACTACGACGATTCTTTTCTTCTCTCCTTTCCCTCCATATAACTTAACTCCATCTATCAATTTCGGCTTCCGAATCTAGAATGAAATCCCGAGAGACGTACGACTTAAATACTCTTCCTCTCTTCCACCGCCTGCCTATCTCTTTCTTTTATCTTTCATTCTCTCTATCTCTCTATCACTCCTTTTTTATCTCTGTCTCTCCCTTTTTCTCTAAATCTGCTTCTCTCACTTTTTCCCTATCCCTCTCTCTTTTTACTTTTCTCTCTCTCTCCTTCTCTCTCTCTTTCCCGTTATTTTTATCTCTCTCCCTCTCTCTTCACTTCTTGCTGAGCTCTTCGCCAACCTAGCCTCAAGTCCGATCCTTATCTTCGTTCCATGTAAAACTCGAGTACCTCTCAAATTGCTTCATTCTTTACTCTTTTTCTCCTTCCCAAAACGGAGTGTAATCCTTACTTTCCACGCGAGTATCTCTCTTTCTCTTCTTATCCCCGCTACTCATAGAATTTCCTGCTTTTACCTTCTTTAGTTTGGTTTTCCTTCTTCCTACGTCTCCATCTCACATATTACAAGAACCATGAGAATTTGGACCTGAAAAAGACTTTTCACTTCTTATCTCTTGTTTCTGAATTCTTCGAGCCAAATCTAAATAATACCCAAAACTTTTGTACCTGAAAATAGAAGCGAAAATCAAAATTGAGTCTTCAAGGGGGCTATCCCTATGATTCGTGACATGGAGAATCGAACCTCGGACGATTCTGGTCTCACTTCAGATGACCCGGGCGAGCGATGCAAGGTTTCAAAACCAAATTCTTATTAAAACTAGGGTTTTTATTCGTAGGCCTCATTTATTATGAAGAATCGTTCTGCTCTGCAATATTTTTCCTTTCCGAAAACATTTTGAGATTACAAAAAGCTCGTCGTGTCCGACCAGTTTTCACCTGAAGTGGTTCAGGATGCAGTTTTATCTGAGCAGATGTCTCGATCGGTCATGGAGACTCCCCGACGTTCTTCAATCGCTAACGCCACCCCTCGAAAGCCAGGTCAGAACATACAATACCTTCATAAACAGAAGAGAACGTCATGCTATCGAAGATTAAGCACGATATGTACAATAGTTGCAATTTGACCCTAGATTTTTCGCATAGATTACCAGAGCTTCAACGTGCATATGCACACGCCTTACAAGCCTCAAATCTATACTAAGGCACAAGAAAAGATGAACAAAGACCTCTCCCAGTCCGACTTAGACCCAAAAAAGGGTCCGGTGAGGAGGAGATTGGCTGTGGCTCTTCCACGAGTGACTCTTCTCCACTCGACGCGAAACCATTACCTGCTCCTCGAGTGGTTCCTCGACAGAATAACTTCTATGTTAGTTTAGCTATTTCATGAAATCTTTGTATTGATCTTCCTTGCGCTTAAGTCCGCCTCGCGGCAGGGTACACATTCCGTTGCGATAAGATACAGATCATTGCCAATCGGTATTGCCAATCGCTGCGCTCATTCATTGTTAGTGTGCATAAGAGGAGTGTCAGTTTTGTGTAAGCAGTACTGAAATACTATAATCCGTCCAGTTTGAGTCGATCTCTCTAAACTGGGGATCGAACATGAACTATTTTGCATAATAGTCGCGTACATTACCATTGTGCCTTTTCTATGAAATCTGAATGTCTAACATGAACCCCTTTTTCCATTTAATAGTCTCCTACTTCCCCGAATACCTGTGTTCTCCTTAGAGGGAATTAAATATCGATCTAACACTTGAGCGCGAAAATAGTCTCTTCACTCATTTTTGAACCTGTTTCTGCTCAGAACAAAAATAATATGATAGAAATGTGAAGAGAAAAATGTTTCCAGAGAACTCGAGACTCGTTGAACTCCTTCGCGGATGATTACGAGTTCGACTGTGAAGAAGAGGAGACTTTTGATGAGATTGCACAGTCCCCGCCGTCACAGTTCCTTTTTTGTATTTTGTATTATTTTTTTTTCCCCCGAAAATTGGTTTTTTTCTAATCAATCGATTTATTACTCTAAAAGAAAACAATGATAGTAATGAATTTGTTTCCGGTTCGTGGAAAAAATTATATCCGGATCGACAATATCTGGCAAGTCAAAACAGACATAATCACAAGTATCTCTCACACAAATTTCATACAGGAGTCGTTCCATCGCTGAATATGTAAACCTGGCTGACTTTTGCGCTATTCGAGATGACGAGAACATCTACAGTGACATTGTCAAGAGCCCCGTAGACAGGAAACCTCCGCAGCTCCCGGAACATCGGACGAGAAAATTTGTCAGCAGTTTGCTAAATTTGTCAGTTACATAATTTGTCAGTGTCAGTTACATGTCAGCTTAATTTGTCAGTTTTATACATACATAATCGTCACAATTATTTGAATTTATTTTTTCTATTTGATTCCCATTGAGTGTTCTAACTTAGAAAATAATTTAGTTTTAAAACCGGATTTCACTTTCTATACATATATAAATAAGTGAGTCCTCTGCACTTAAACTAATAACGAGCTCACATTCTCGGACATGGCTGTGTTTGATCCCACTCTGAGCACTAAATTTTGTCAGTGTAATTCTTCATTCATTTTCATCTTGAGATCGTTTTTACCAGAAGAACATATTTATGACCCATTATCACAGTTCATCAGTTAGTTTAGGACAATTTCTGTATTCATTTGCATAATAATTTTCCAAAAAATATCGTCCTTGCTAGTAACTACATACATAACTTTAGATTCATTTTTTAAAATGAGTTTTTCTCCTAACCGTATCGCACTAAGTTTAAGCAGTTCGTCCACAGTAGTGTAGTTGGGACACGCTCGTTCCCGGTCAGTCAGAAAGAGCTGGCTGGGTTACATCATCTCCTTGAATCAGTTTTTGCCCGCACCAAATGTAAACGCATTTCTTAAGTTAAAATCAGTGAGCTAAGAATTCCAAGCAAGCGATCAACCCGATAGATGCAATAGCAGAGTAAATTCGGTATAAATGTCTAGTTTTTTTAACAAATAACTTTTTAACTATTAAAATATATTTTGTGTTATTCAAAGTGTTGTTTTTGAGGAGAGAGAGCTAAACGAGGTAGCGACTCGCTGTCTCTCTATGACGGACGCGGAAGCCGGGGAAGGAGTTTCGTCCTCCTCATCTCACTCTCCTTACTCAATACCGAATTCTTCTCCCCGGGATACCACTGATGGGATGCAGGCTTGTGCAGTCAGCTTCTCTCTCCCTCTCTCCCTCTCCCCCTCTCTCTCTCTCTCTCTCTCTCTCTCTCTCTCTCTCTCTCGCTCTCGCTCTCTCTCTCTATCTATCTCTCTCTCGCTCTCTCTCTATCTATCTCTCTCTCTTTCTTTCTTAATCTCTCTTACTCTCTCCAATTCTCTTAACCTCTCTCAATGTTTTGCTTCATCTCTTAATCTCTTATTCTCTTAATCTCTCTTTTTCTTTACTCTCTCTTGCTATTTCTCTCTCTTACTCTCTCTTTCTCTCTCACTGTCTTTCTCCCCTTTTTCTCCCTTCACTTTTTCTAGTAATATCTCAAGACCAAAACTTCAGATAAGTCCTAACCCAGTGGCCATGCGGGGTAGCTACATGGGCGAGTACTGTACTCCTTCGGTAGATAACAGGATCACCGACCTCCGAACATCGCACATTTTGTCTACCCAATCGGTCAGCCAACGTTCGATAGCTGTTATTGGAAGATATCATTGTTAATAAAATTCCAATGAAGAGTACTTTGTAGTTGGAGAGGAGCGGTTATTGGACAATGAGTAGTGACTCTCGACTGAAGTCCCTTAAGAGGCGCTTCGTTGTCCTCCGTAAAGGACAGCTACTTTTCTACCGAAGCCATGTTGGTTCAAATATAAACTTGTGTATTTAGAGGAAAACATTTGTTAAACTCATTCTTGTTGTTCAAGTTACTCTCATGTTCAAGCAAAACGATCTCACTTCATTTACTGTACAAAAGTTCTTGATAAGATAATCTAACCGATGGTCTTAATGAGGGTCTTGAGAACTTTTTACGTAGTAAGACCCTAAAAGGCTAAGATATCTTAATGAGGGTCTTGAGAACTTTTTACGTAGTAAGACCTTAAAAGGCTAAGATATCTTAATGAGGGTCTTGAGAACTTTTTACGTAGTAAGACCCTAGAAGGCTAAGATATCTTAATGAGGGTCTTGAGAACTTTTTACGTAGTAAGACCCTAGAAGGCTAAGATATAATGAGTGTTGAAGATGCAGAGTGATAAGAACAGAAAGAAAAAGAAATAAATAGGGAGAAGTATGAAGAAAGTAAAAAAAAAAACAGAAAGGGATAGGAAGATAAATAGAAAGAGAGAGAAAAAAGAAGAAAAACATAGAGGGATAGGAAGAGAGATAGAAAGAGATAGAGTGAGATAAAGAGTGGGAAAGAAACACACACATAGAGAGAGAGAAAGAAAGAAAGAGAGAGAGAGAGAGAGAGAGAGAGATTGCAGCAATCATAGCTGAACTGTTTCAGAAGAAGGCTCGAGATGAGAATGCCTTGCACGTGGTCAACCTCTCCGATATTCGATCAGTTTCCGTCGTGAATAGCAAAGATAACTCCTACTCCTTCCAGGTAAGCCTTTTCATCATAACATGTAAAAAAAATTTTCTCTGTTTCATATCCTTGACAACAAACGCGGTTTTCGCTCAGGTATTGTCTTTTTAAAAACTTTCATAATTTTTTTATTTCACTAGAGTATTGGCAACTGAAGCATAAATTTTTTGAAAGCCTTCCCAATAGATGAAATTAACGCAATAGACAAGACTGACTTGATAAATGATAAAGTTAAATGATAATTGATAAATGATAAAGTTAAATGATAATTGATAAATGATAAATATATGATGAATGATAAAGATAAATGATTGATAAACATGAAGTTATCGCAATAGATGAAGATTGAACTATCGCACAGAAAAATAAATGGATATTTTTCACAATATATATCCATTTCATTAGAGTATTGGCAAGTTATTAAACCTGAATTATTTTAAGTCGCAGTTAAAATGTGGTGTTCTATATACTTTTCTCTCCTCATGAATTCAGAACTAAACTTTTTTGTCGTTCAATTCTCGATATAAAGGTCATATCGCTGTATTCGCTTTTGTAAACGAATTTATTCTCTTATTTGACCATTGTTAAGCTTATCTATTCTTTCCTCATTTTCATTTGTAAGTAAATTTGTGCGTTTTTGCAACACAGGTTTTAGATAAAAATTAAATATATAAGTGAAGATTGTAATAATTCATGAGTAATCCGAGAGTGATGATCAAAAATTTGAGTTAGTTGTTCAAAACAAATGAGAAATAATAAATGCAACTCGAAATTCCGGCTTTTTTTATTCCTGAATCGCTTCCAGTTGACTACCGAAACCGGAGGATCAACTATTTACATGACTGAGAGTGAGAAAGTCACCACAGAATGGGTTCATGACATTTTCCACGCGATCAAAGGTAAGTTGCCTTCAAGCTCATGACTCATGCATGACTATCACTATAAGTCACTCTTTTAGAGTTTATAGGTTGCTAAATACAATTTTAAATTAGCTTCGATGACTTGTGTAAAAAGCCATCACTACTGAAAATTCTTTCTGACTATGAATTTTGATTCTGACTTTGAGTAATGACTGATCACTATGAATTTTATCGATCATGAGTGATGACTCTAGGGGTGACTTTGCGAGAGATGGCCACTCGGTCAGCTCCAATCGACGCTGTCATCTCATCCTACGTCATTCGCGTTCGCTGCGGACACTCTCGAAGATTTTATGCTGCTCTAGTGCAGAACAAACTGATGTTCTTCAAAGCTTCTGATGACACTGTCAGTTGCCAATGACATTCGCAAATGACATCGTATCAATTTTTGGACGGTATTCCTAGTTATTAGATGACATTTTCAATGCCATAGGGCATGACGATCCTCTGCGATTACGGATAAGCTTCTGTGACGAAACGATAAGTATAATTACATAAATCTTCAAATGCTAAGTTACACAGTTTAAAGGCAGTGACGCCTGGTTAAGATGACAAATGATTGAACTATCGCACAGAAAAAAGCTAGTCCACCGGGCGGGATCGAACCCAGACCATCTCGACTCAAACCGGGAGCGCGTGTTACCATTACACCACGGGGACACATTGCTATTCCGTGCGATAGTGTTATATGAAAGGCTCAAATGCCTTGTTCTATTAGTCACGCATGCTTATCAAGCGATTGCGTCATGAATGGAGCGTAACTCCAGAGTTCACGATTAAGACAGAAGAGAGATGGAAGATGGATGATAAATCTTCAATTGCTAAGTTACACAGTTTAAAGGCAGTGACGCCTGGTTAAGATGACAAATGATTGAACTATCGCACAGAAAAAAGCTAGTCCACCGGGCGGGATCGAACCCGGACCATCTCGACTCAAACCGGGAGCGCGTGTTACCATTACACCACGGGGACACATTGCTATTCCGTGCGATAGTGTTACATGAAAGGCTCGAATGCCTTGTTCTCTTAGTCACGCATGCTTATCAAGCGATTGCGTCATGAATGGAGCGTAACTCCAGAGTTCACGATTAAGACAGAAGAGAGATGGAAGATGGATGATAAATCTTCAAATGCTAAGTTACACAGTTTAAAGGCAGTGACGCCTGGTTAAGATGACAAATGATCATTTGTCATATAATTACATAGTTCTATTTTTGAAGCAAAAATTCTCATTTTTTATAGGTCAAGAATTTGGATAGCATCGATTTCTGAGTTTCTGTTGGAGATTACGAGCCTTTTTATAAGATCAACATTTTTTATATTCGTATTGTACCAATTAAAAACTAATCAATATATGGCAGACTCGAGTTGCAGATCCCTTCTACGTACGTGATCCTCTCGGGGGCTCGGGTTAGTGAGAAGACGACGGCGTCATCGGATGAGTACAGTGGTAGCTCTGATGATCAGCTAGACGAGCGAGTGCCTCCGAGCATGAGACAGCACACGGAGCAGTACTCTATTTGCATCCAGGTAAGAATATCATTATCCTTTTTGTTAGTATAACTATTAATAACTATGTTTAAATTTTTGCTGTATTAGTATGATTTCATTTATAATGTTAGTTGTTTTTTTCCTTCATTTTTATTATTTTTATTTCATTTTTAATATTGGTTCCAATAACATCAGTAGCGCCACAATTTTCGGATGACCCAATCATTCTTCCAAGTTTTTGAATACCAGAAACGAATGATGTTGACAGATATTGACATAGAATGCTTATCCTTGAAAAGTTTAACGACAAAAAATTACTTATCTAAATATATTAATTATATACATTTATTTATGTATACATATTATCTAATAAAAAAAGTATTTTGTGAAAAAACAAGCTATTTCAGGTTGCTAGAGAACATTTACATAGAAAACAAGGTATTTAGATAGCAAACGAAGATCCGTTGTATCTGGTGGTGGAAACTTTGGAAGATAAGGAGAAGTGGATGTACTTCTTGCGGGCTGCATCAGGAGATGCTACGCTCAAGGGAACTCCTTTCGAAATTCTCATGCAGAGGATGCTAGCTGATGGGCTCCCACCAGGTTGAATCCATGAACTTTATCTACTTTCAAAATTAAATAAAAACTAGGCGAGTAAAAACAAATATGTACAACTATAATCCAACGTTACGAGAACTTTGTTCACCAAAGACTTATAGGCGCTATTCAACTTTCAAAAAACATTTTTTTAAAGGTTAAAAGTATTTTTGATATAAAAAAATTTCAAAAAAATAAGTGTAAGTACATATACATATAACTAGAGTTAAAGTTTACATAATGACGTTTTCCGTTTTTTTTAAGGCTCAGTTTTGTGGAAGGATCTCCTGTTAACTTCGTGTGAAGAGTCTCCTACCGAAACTCTGATGACAGTGGACTCCAACAACAAAAAGAAGGCCCTGGAAATAGCGAAGGTGAGGAGATCAAACAGAAATTTCCTGACTTAAAATTTGTTCACTGTTGAACGAAAATAGTCATCATATGGAGCGTTAAAATTCGAAGTATCACAAAAAATGCTATAAAATTTACTTTTTTAGAGCGCGGGTTCAGTTCCCGCACAGTGCACAGTCATTCCTTTAGGTTCGTCCCTTTATTGATTAGAGTTTCATTCGTCCCTTGAGGTTCGTCCCTTGAGCAGGGTTCGTCCCTTTATTGATTAGAGGTTAGTTCGTCCCTTAAGGTTCGTCCCTTGAACAGGGTTCCTCCCTTTATTGATTAGATGTTCGTTCATCCCTTGAGGTTCGTCCCTTTATTGATTAGAGGTTCGTCCCTTCAGCAGGGTTCGTCCCTTTATTGATTAGAGATTCGTTCGTCTCTTGAGCAGGGTTCCTCCCGTTATTGATTAGAGGTTCGTGCATCCCTTGAGGTTTGTCCCTCGAGCAGGGTTCGTCCCTTTATTGATTAGAAGTTTGTTCATCCCTTGAGGTTCGTCCCTTGAGCAGGGTTCGTCCCTTTATTGATTAGAGGTTCGTTCATCCCTTGAGGTTCGTCCCTTTATTGATTAGAGTTTCATTCATCCCTTGAGGTTCGTCCCTTGAGCAGGGTTCGTCCTTTTATTGATTAGAGATTCGTTCGTCCCTTGAGGTTCGTCCCTTGTGCAGGGTTCGTCCCTTTATTCACACAAGAAAGTTTTTATTACAGGCTCATTTGGTAGAGCTCTGGTCTCAGTTGCAAACGATAGGAGGTTTTTTTTTTTAAAAAAAACTGAAAAAAGGAGTGATAATGAGATAATTTTAATACAGAAACGAGCTTTGCCACAAGAAGAAAACTCATGTGGGAGAGAAACTTCAAACAAACCGTATATGTTCACAATCTGTGGAACGTATTCAGCTTATATCGTCTGTAAAAGTTTGACCCGAAAATCACGCGCCATGAGCGGAAGTACATGAAGTCATCTTTTTTAAGGCATGTCATCTCTTCGTTTCCGTCTTGATGCGACCGATCGCCGTCCAGTATCACATTGATCTTGCACAGAATATCCTCTCGACTACGGTACAAAACGAGTCAATCAGAAACGAGTTGTACGCTCAGCTGATTCGGCTCACGGCTGGCAGCATGCCTTTCGCGCTTCAAGTTAGAGCAGCACTTTTTTGATTCTGCAAATAGTCTTGTTTTCAAAAAAAGTTTTTCACATTTTAACATTTACTTTCCAACTTGAATGTTGAAAACCGATCAAAAAAAATTGGTCTTATTCCATTCACACATCAGCTATTGTAGGTTGGAATCTTTATACCCGTTTTCACCTTTGTTTTAATCAACTCATTAGAAAACGTCGAAGGACCATTTTTACATTATAGTAGTACCTAACTGTAAGATACGGTATATGTATATACAGTATTCTAGAGATGTAGTGTATGTAATTAAGTCTTTTCTGTAATATAATTAAATTAACATTCGAAGTTTTGCTCAAAAAGTCTCGTTCCTTCTTTTTTTTTCGCTGAATTTTATTTCGTTGTCTGATTGTTTGATTTGAGGGATGGAAGCTTTTGGCGTTGACTTTGCCTCTCTTCACTCCACGTCATTATGCGCTCTTCTGGCTTCTCAGAAAACATCTTTACAGGTGATTTTTAAAAACTTTGTTGTTGATGAAGCAACTACGCTGAAACTCAGCGTTTAAAAAACATCTTCTTGGCCCTGGGTGTAATTATGTTTTTACTATGTAATAGTGCAGGGAGTAATTTCGAAGGAGAATGAGAAGTAATGGTAGAGGTTGGATTCAAACTACAGAGAGATATGAACTGGGTATTGAACGTATGAAGTGGGTATTAAACATATAAAGTGGGTATTGAACATATCAAAAAAGACTCGTTCCGTCTAGCTTGACGAATGTTCCAGATGGTCGGTGAACAGCTCGAGTGACGAGTCTGCAATGGCGGGCTACTGCCAGTCCGCCCTGGAGAGAGCTCTTCGAATGGGAGCGAGACACGAGGTTAATACGATACATATGTATTTATAATTAGCCATCGGGCCGACAGAAGCTGTTCCACAGGACGGCGTCGAAACAGGCCGTCTCGGTTTTACGGATCAGTACAGTTTCACGACACATTTCTAATCCGTGCATTAGTGTTATTTTAGAGGATCAATAGACTGGCTCAGTAGCAGTTCTCTTTTTTTCCTTTTGACCAAGCGTCACTGCTTTTGAACTGTTTAAATGACTAATTTTAGATTCTTATTTTTTAAAATTATACAATTATACAGCGATAGCCATAACAAGCTATCCTTTTATGATAAAGATAATTCAATTCAATTAAAACTAGAGAAAAAGTGGAACATTTTAGCCCTGCTATACCTGTAATCATAGCCCTGTAATTTTTCCCCGGTCAATTTGCCATCTTCTCCATCAACCTTTTGGTATTTCAGGGTCCCAGTCGACTTGAAACTCATTCGATACTTACCCGAGATCCGACGACTACCAAGTTCCCTCATTCAATATCCGTGCGCTTGCCGAATGACGAGTATCAGGTATACTTTTTTTGAGATATCGTTATACTATAAAAATTGTCAAGTGAATTTTTATACATGTTTAAGGATTTTATTCAAATAATACTAACAATTTTTCTCAATAAAGGAATATTGGACAAAATTGATTACGGGGATGCGGAATTTGAGAGCTCTGGCAGATTAGAAAGTCTATCATTCGTAAATTTCGTAAATGATATCTCAAAACCAGTCAGCTAGAGCCGAACAGCCTATAAAACTACCATAATTCGTTCGACACCATAAGAAAAATTTAAGAATAATAAGAAAAGTTCAAGAATAATGCGAAAAAGTTAAGGTGGTGGAGTTGGATGGATCGACAGAAGTCGGCCAGTGTCTCTCCTCCCTCTGCCTCAAACTTGGCATGAGACCGGCGCTTCTCTCAGGCTACGCCCTTTACATTGACGATCCATCCAATGAGGAACTTCAGCTGTTGAAAGGCAAACAGAAGGTGCTTTTGAAACAAAAGTTTTCAGGTTGGGTTTGTGGGATAAGATAGAATATGGGTAGGTTGGAAATGAGCCAAAAAATTAGTCACAAAGTTAAAAATTTTTAGAGACTTTTTGGTACAAATGATTCTAAATTTAATGCAAATAAATGGTCATAGGAAGCGGTTCCGAGGGACAGTGAGAGAAGGAAAGAGAACAAGATAAAAAAGGAAGAGGGCTTTAAAAATATGGAGATTGAAAGAGAGAGTGGAAAAGAGAGAAAAAGAAATGGTTGGAGATGGAGAAAACAAGAGGAAGAGACAGAAAGAAAGAAGACAAGAGAGGAAAATAGAGAGAAAGAACTAAAGTCATCACATGATAGCCGTTTGAGTGAGAGTTTCACATTGAAATGTCTACATGAATACTTGACCAGAACTTTCACTTCATAACTTCATGATGATGATGATTGTTGCCCGCCCGGGTTCCTTTGGCGTTGAATGGGAGTCCACGAGTTCGCGGTAAAAGCTCACGCGCACAGTCACACTAATTCAGTTCTCTTTCTCTCTCTTTCTCTCTCTCTCTCTTTTTTTTTCCCCATCACTTTATCCTTCAACAGGTCTGCGATTGTCTGTCTGTCTGGGAACGCCGGCAAAAGGACAGTCAAACGGGGAGGATATCCACAGATTCTGGTAAGAGAACCTTTTTTCACGCTTAAATCAATTCAATGAGTTTTTTGATCCTACATGCAGTCATTCCAGAAACATCATATGTAGTATACTGATTATGGCGAAGTGCAGAAACGTCTTGATATGAAATCGATGCCTAGAAAAGAGCATTAAAATAAAAATAGTCAACAAACCAGTTTATTGGCGGAATTTCATTGAGAAAATAATCAAAATACTCTTTGATTCTAGTATATTTAAAGAGTTTACATTCAGAGTTCAGAAATTTGGAGTTTTACTTAGAAAAATTACTATATTGATTCCTAAACTGAGTTACTATAAATTCATTAAAGTGGCTCGACTGGTCCTCCGTCAACGTCACTACTGGCGTCATCTGGTGCAGAGCGAGACTCCGATAGAGCGAACGCTTCTGGTCTCTCGGATGGCTGGGGAGATCAGATTGGGCAGACTTCCCCTTTCTCCACAGCTGGCCGACCATCTTCTCGCACTCTATACTCAAGTCATTTCTTAGCTCAATCATTCCATCTGCTGAGTACGGGTCAGGGCCGTTCAGTTTTCGTTCTTGGTTTTTTTGGTTTTTCGACAATTTTCGAAAAAAATTTTTTTTGAAAATTCGAAAACCAAAATGTCGAAAAAACTTTTTTTTCGAAATTTCGAAAAAAGTTCCAACAAATGTTTTTTTCGAGGTGTCGAAAAATTTTTCGAAAGCAAACCAAAAAAACCGAAAAAAGGCCAAAAATAGAGTTTTTGCGGTTTTTTTTGGTGTTGCCTGCCTGGCACATGTTTCAGTGCTTTTCACAAACAGAGTTTTAGCGCTTGCGTGCTAATAATTAATTGACCCGATCGAACAGAATTCCGGTATTCTCGGAGTTTATCTTTGTCAGATGTGACTGCTTTTGTTAAAAATTACAAAATTCCTGTCATCGGGTTTCGATTAAATTTATCCAAGCTGTTGTTCTTGAATCAGAACCTCACCCCCATCGGCCCTCATTAATGAGTTTGAGTTTGAGTTTATTACGCATGGAAAATGCGTGGTAAAGTATAAGGAAGGGGGTTTTCCATGTGAGGGGAAACATGAGGTCGAAGGAGTTGATAACATATGAGGTCGAAGGGGTCTACGTTGATTACGGAAAGAACTTGCGAGTGATTGGTCGGTCCTACTCCTTTGGTCCTACTAAAGAAATTGGTCCTACTAAAAAAAACAAGTCTCTTCGATGTTAACCTTTCATTTGAAGGAGGTTATTAGAAGAACGTGGAAGTTCTATAAACTTTTTCTTACGCTATTGTACCTCTTTTTTCTCTCTCTCTGTTCACTTACTGAGCGGTGAGGTATCGATTTTTTTTCTCTCCCATATCGATTTCCATTGCCCATATTCTTCCGTCTATAATCACGTACGATTACGCCTGGACCATCTTCCCAATCAAACTCCGATGTCAAAACTCTGATTGAAGCCGTCAATCGCCAAAAAGAGCAGATATCTCAGTTGTTGACCGCTGTCAGCTCCATGATGAACTCTCTTTCTTCCATCATTCCATTACTCTCTAAGATGACTTCCCAAACACTGGCCCCTTCCTACAGCACAGTCTCCTCTTCCAATCTGCAACCAGAATTGATTGCGTACGATGCCGTCAGAAGAGTAATACAGGAGGACAGAACACTCCTAGAAGAGAAGTCACATAACCTGGTCATCGTTGGCATTCCGGAACAAGAGAGAGAAGAGGATACTGATCAGCAAGACGGTCAGTTATTAAACTCTCTCGTTAATGAGCTCAGTATTCCTTCTCTCACTGATGCACTGAATCAAAACTGTATCACTCATCGTCGTTTCGGGAACAAAGATACCAAGAAGAGGATTTTAAAAATCCACTTTCCCTCTCCCTCGATTCGAACAGAAGTCCTTCGATCGCTACGAGCTGGTCGTCCTGCCGTCTTCCGCAATTTTTCTCATGCATATGGAAGAGAAGATCTCACGAGAGAAGGGCTTTTGCTGGAGAGAGACTGCAAGAAAGTTGCCAAGGATCGGAACGAGCAAGCTGGTGCGATGGAGTGGGGAGTTCGAGGGACAAGGCTGATCCGTTTCTCTCATCCCAGGCCTCTACAACTCGAGCAACAGCGAAGGGCTGCAGAACGTGACGATTCAGCAGCCTAGCAGCCCGGCAATCGTGTCTGCTCCTCCGCCTACGCCTTATCGGAAGAACGCGAAGATGTCGAAGACGATCTCATCGAAGCAGCTCTCCCAGGCAGCTCGCTCATTCAACTGACGGGACAAACAACGGTCAATTTCTATTTCTAGTTTGAATTGTGTAATTTGAGTTGCTGTGATAAGATTTCTCTTTCTTGTTATTTAGACAATTTTCGCTCACTGCCTTTCAAGTTAGACATTCTCACTTTTTTCTTAGAGTCTCATAATGTTGACATTCTATGTATAACTGAGAGCTGGGGCTCCCCAGATAGATTACTTGACTCCATATTAACTAATGGAGGTCTTTATACTGTTCATCGTTGTGATAGGGTTAGTGATTTTCCGGGAGGGGGTGTTTTAGTATTGATTTCTTCCCGTATTACTTCCACGCTCATTTCCTCTCAATCTTTCTCAGCGTATTGTCAAATGATAACATGTGAAATCAAGTGTAAGCCAGTTCCTTTCTTGTTGTCGGTAGTGTATAGAAGCCCTTCGTGTGATTTAGAATCGTTTTCCGAATGTCTTTCAGTTCTTAGTGATTCAATCGCTACCTCGTCTTCCCCATTTATCCTATGCGGTGATTTCAATTGCAAAGAGATAGACTGGTCGAATAACAAATTGTATGTTCCTGTGTCAGAATCCCACCCTTCTTCAGTTCTTCTTTCTTTTGCTCTATCAGCTGATCTATTCCAGAAAGTTAGTGTACAAACAAGAGGTTCGAGTCTGCTTGACCTGGTATTCAGTAGTGACCCTTTCATCATTTCTTCATGTATTGTTGATCCTCCTCTCCCTACATTAGATCACTGCTTAGTTCGTTTTTCGATTTCATCTGCTCCAGCTCCTAAGAAAAAGCTTTACTATTTAGACTATAAGAAAACAAACTTTGAGCTTGCTGTTTGTTTGATTTCATCTTATGATTGGACCCAACTTCTCTCCTTTTCCGCCGACCCTAACATTCTTTATGATACCCTCCTTTCAATAATGCTTGACATTATAGGTCAAACAGTGCCTAGACGTTGTGTTCCATCTAAGAAGACTTGTTATTCTCAAGAGATAGTTGCATTGTTGCGTAAATGCCGTAAGCTTTATAAACGTGCTTCCAAAATAGGATATCGTTCATATTTCAAACACTCAATCAAGTTGCGTTATGCTATTCGCAAGTTTCAAGCCAAACAAGAATCTGAGATTGCCTTATCGAAGAACAAAAGGCGATTCTTTTCTTTTGATAAAAATAAACTTAAACCATCATCTTCTGTTGGACCTATAAAAGACCCATTGAATGGAATGATAGTTGAGATAGACCTCTAAAATGCCGAAGTACTCGCTAGAATGTTCTCATCCTCTTTCACCGAGAAACCGCATAGGGAAGTGAACAGTCCCATCTCCTACACCGACGCCACTATTGATTATATAGAGATAACTCCATCGATCGTTTATCATGTCTTGTCTAAGCTCAAAAATGTCAATTCTATGTCCCCCTGACCATCTTCCGTACTCATTTTTGAAAGGATCGGCTCAAGCTATAGCTACACCTCTTTCAATTCTCTTCAATAATTTTCTTCTTCATGGAAATTGTCCTGATATTTGGCGGCAGGCTCTCGTGAAACCGTTGTATAAACGTAAGGGTTCCGTACAGGATGCAGCTAACTATAGACCTACTTCGTTGACTTGTTGCTGCAGCAAAGTATTTGAGAGAATATTGAGCACGTCACTGCACACTTACCTCGAGGCCAATGCTCTTTTAAGTCCTCACCAACATGGTTTCCGTTCTAGAAAGTCCTGCTCTTCAGCTCTTTTGACTCCCTTGTCTGTTTGGTACAAAGCACTCGATGTATCTTCTTCTGCCTATGTTTCTTGTGTTTTTATCGACTATAGCAAAGCGTTTGATACAGTACCCTTGAACCGTCTAATGCAGAAGTTGTCAGCCTATGGTATATCTGGTTGTCTTTATAAATTCATTTTTTCTTATCTTTCTAACAGGAGTCAATGTGTAGTTGTTAACGATTCATTATCTAGTAGTTATTCAGTTGGATGTGGGGTCCCGCAGGGATCTGTCTAGGGTCCATTGCTTTTCTTGCTTTATATAAATGATTTACCCAGTGCTTTACCGAAAGATGTTTATTGCACGTTGTATGCTGACGACGCTAAGCTTTTCACACTTAACAATTCCGGTCTACTGCAGACAGCTTTGGATTCAGTATCTCAGTGGTCTGATGAATGGGGACTTACTATATCGAGCAGTAAGACAATTGCTATGCAAATAGGAAGGGATCATCCAGATCTTCTTCTTCTTCTTCCTAGCGTTTATCCCGCCGCCGGGCAGGGTCCGCTTTGTAGACTGCACCACGCCATTTCACCCGATCAGCTGCGTCTTCAGTCTTCAGCCCGGTCGTGTTCATGTCTACTTCGATGCAGTCTCGCCACCTAGTTTTGGGTCTGCCTCTGGGTCTTTTGCCCTCTACTTCGAGGTTCCAGGACGATTGAGAAACGGAATGGGGATTTGATCTTATCACGTGCCCGTACCATCTCAGCCTTGACTCTCGAAGCTTTTCAGATATAGGGGCGATGCCCAGACGATCTCGGATGGTTTCATTTCGCACCATGTCTAGACGAGTGAGTCCGAGGCTCCATCTCAGCATTTTCATCTCCATAACATGCAGCATCTGTATAGTCTTTGCTGTGCATGGAGAACATTCGAGGCCGTACAACGCTACTGGTCTGACAACTGATCGGTAAATTTTACTTTTCAGTCTGTCAGGCATTCGCTTGTCGCATAGTACACCGGTTAATCTCTCTCCATTTGAGCCAGGCAGCATTGACTCTCGCAGCAACTGTAGCCTTGGGGTCTAGGTCTGCGGTGATGTAGAATCCGAGGTACTTGAAGCCATCCACTTTCCGGAGTTCGGTGTTCTTGACTTTGATGGTATTCGAGGTATTCGAAGTACTTTTTCCCATTTCCAAGTACTCAGTCTTTTGGAGGTTTAGTCGTAGACCATAGTCACTGAAGCGTTCGTTCCACTCTCCTAGCTGTTTCTCCAAGTCCTCTGTTGTGTTGGAACATAACACAACGTCGTCAGCATACAGTAGAGTTTTCGGAGGGCTTGTTTGTAGATCTCTGGTGATCGTGTCCATTATCAGTATAAAGAGCAGGGGGGAAAGGGCGGAACCTTGATGAACTCCTACAGCAACCTTGAATGACTCCGAAGTACCCGCTGGACTTCTCACGGTACTTCTAGAGTCAGTATACATCATTTGAATCCATCTTATGTACTCTTCTGGGACTAGGTGGTCTCGAAGAGAGAACCATATCAGCTCATGAGGCACACGGTCGAAAGCTTTCTCCAAGTCAAGGAAAGCGCAATGGACTGACTTCGCCTTTTCCCTGTGTTTCTCTAGATGAAGACGAATGGCGAAAATAGCATCTGTTGTTCCACTTCCTTTGACGAAGCCACACTGATTGACGGTTGTGCTTACAATTTTGCGGAGCCGTGCTTCGATGATCTTTTCCAAGATCATTGTGGTATGAGGAATGATTCTTATCGGCCGGTAGTTGGAGCATATTGTGACATCTCCTTTTCCTTTGTAGATGGGTATTGTAGATGATCTACTCCAGTCTTCGGGATACTCCAGGCGAGCAGTGGCTTTTTGAAAGAGGGTCGTAAGATGGAAAAGTCCACAATCACCTGCGAGTCTCCATGCAGAGGCGGCAAGATCATCTGGCCCACATGCCTTTCCGTGCTTCATTTTCTGAAGGGCTTCTCTTACTTCAATCTCTGAGATGGTGGGAACTGGTCCTTCTACTGGTAGGGACAGCGGGACGGGAGGGTGGTCGAACTCGATGTTCGAGATTTCCTCGAAGTGTTCTCTCCATCGCTGACAAATTTCGACATTGGATCGGAGTAGTATGCCGTCCCGGTTCTTGATTGTCCGCACGTGAGAAAGGTCTTTTGCTGCTGTGGCTCGTGCTTTGCAAATCCGGAAAATTTCCTTCTCTCCTTGAGGCGTGTCGAGCTTACTGTAGATTTCTTGGATGGCTGAGGAGCGTGCCTTCGCTACGGCTCTCTTAGCTTCTCTCTTCATACATAGGTACAGAGCTCGGTCAGCTTCGGTTCCGGATCGTTTCCATTGCTTGAGAGCCACTTTCTTCTCCTTGACAGCAGTTTGAACGTCTTCGTTCCACCACCATGTCTCCTTGTCTACAATGCGTTTGCGACCTGGTTTTGTTAAGCCAAGAGTGACTTCTCCTACCGCCTTCATCTTGTCTCGAACGAACCTCCAGTGCTCCTCAATGGAGTCAGGGAACGTTTTTTGGAGAGTGTCCGGGGATAGGGCGAGAAGAAGCTGATGCATGAAGCGAACCTTGTTGTCACGTACCTTCCACCATTTTATCCGAGAAACTTCGTTCAGAGGCTTTACGTTGCATTGCTTCTGGGAAAATCGGAGATCGATTATAACTGGATGGTGCTGCGAGGAGACGTTATCGCTCGGAATCACCTTGCAATCAGTGATGAGTCTCAGATTGGTTCTTTGCGTCATCCAGAAGTCGATTTGGGTTTTCCTTCCACCACTGCAATACGTGGTGAGGTGAG
Organism: Allodiplogaster pararmata; assembly: GCA_964056735.1. NCBI lineage: Eukaryota > Metazoa > Nematoda > Chromadorea > Rhabditida > Diplogasteridae > Allodiplogaster > Allodiplogaster pararmata. The sequence goes on along the minus strand of OZ057406.1, from coordinate 26,329,820 downwards.
ACTCTCGTTTGCAGAAGAAGGTATTGCAGATGGAAAGATCGTGCTCTTCGGCAAAACTCAAGATTCGCTCTCCTTCTGCATTCGGCAAACCATAGCCGTTGCCTCCATGAGCTCTCTTATGGGCTTCGCATCTTCTTCCTACGTGCCCGTTCAAGTCTCCTCCGATCATGAGAGTTTCTTCCGGAGAGCATTTTCTGATGACGTCATCGAAGTCTTCCCAAAACCCGTCTTTCTCGGAGTCGCTGCATCCTGCCTGCGGTGCGTAAGCACTGACTATTTTGAAGAGTTTGCCATTGCATTCCAAGGAGATGGACATCAAACGATCTGAGATTCGACAAACTTCCGTGACGGATGTGGCAAGGTAGGAGGCAGCGATAATTCCGACGCCATTGCGGGCTGCTGATGAAGTATTGCCCGAGTACCACAGCTTATACCTCCCGTCGAGCTGCTTTGCTTTCCCTCCTTTCCACCTAGTTTCCTGGAGGCATGCCAGATGTACTCTTCTTTTTGCCAGCATGTCACAGACTTCCATGGACTTCCCCGAGAGACTTCCGACGTTCAAGGTAGCTAGTCGGAGGCGTGTAGGCACTGCTATTTGATTAAACCGAGGACGCGGCCTATTATTCCTCGAAGACCCTCGCATATTTCTCACGTCGATCGGGATTCGACGCGCGTCGCTTGAAGGGGACGCCCTAGCATTGGGGTTACTCTGATGGTGCATCTTGGGGGGGATGCGACGGTTTCTTCATAGACCGGCTTGTCGCACGAACATCCAAGTCGATAGTTCAGCCTGACGTCCGTTTACGACCCTTTGGGCCACATAACCCGGGATTTTGGGCTATGTGGGCTAGAGGTTATTTTTTGGACACGCCTCTTGACCGTGTCCCTTAGGCCAGTGAGATAACAGTGAGCGAGCATTTTATAGGATGTGGGCTGCCCAGTTCCCACACCCACCCGCGACGCTCACTAGCCTAAGCCCCTCTTTGGTCAGCCATGGCAAAGCCACCAAGTCTCCCATCCGCCTGCGGGAGAGGCCCCACATACGCCATCGGGGTAATCAGCGCGTGGAAGGGATCATCCAGATGTCAACTTTAATCTCAATTCCTCACCGATTTCGTTCACTTCATCATTTCGTGATTTAGGAGTAACTATCTCCAACGATCTCTATTTTAAGGAACATGTGAATCATATCTGTAATAAGGCTTTTTATATTTCTTATCTCATTCTGAGAACTTTTCGTACAAAAAATAATGCAATTCTCATGAAGCTATTTTGTACTTACGTTAGACCTATCCTGGAGTACTCCAGTGAAGTCTGGAATACTATTGACTTAACGCTAAGTAAGAAAGTAGAGTCTGTCCAAAGAAATATTACTAAGCGTATTTTTAATAGAGCAGGAATTAGTTTATCTTACGAACGAAGACTGAATTGGCTTGGCTGTGAAAGTCTTCAAAGACGCAGACTTATTAACGATGTGTTTACTTTGCATAGAATAGTGTTTAAAAGATTAGATATCACTTACCGATGTCTCACTGTACTAGGACTAGAGGACATCATTGGAAGCTTTTGTTGCCTTTGTGCCGCACAAACCGATATAAGAAATTCATCACAAATAGAGTTGTGAATGATTGGAATTTTCTTCCTTCTCATTTTTTCAATATGAATGCATTGTCAGCTAAGAAGTTTCTATTCCAGTACTTAAATTAGAATCCTGATCATTTATTGGCTGTTGTTCATTTTAAAATATTGATTACCATGTTGTAATCTCTCACCATCCGTTGTATGTCTGAACCATTACAACTGGAATAAAGAGATTAATAATTTTTTTGTTGTTGTTTTTGCTAAACGAGTCTTTAGCTTTAAACGGCGATTTGCGTGATGTATGATTGTTGCAAACTGGTAATTAGAGACAATCATCATCTGAGATGAATAAATATATCAAAACTTTGAGAAGCATCATAAAATAACACTTTAAAAATGAGAAAAAAGTTTCATTCAGATAAAACAAAATTTTTTCGTTTTTTTTTGTTGGTTTTTTGGTTTTTGAAATCGAAAAAAAAATTCGAAAAAATTTTTGGTTTTTAAAATCGAAAAAAAAAGTTCGAAAATTTTTTTTGGTTTTTTTTTCGCCCAGCCCTGGTACGGGGTTCACATCATGTTAATTTCAATTATCATCTACAGATGACGATAGATAGAACTGGTAACATATAAATGTCTGTCTGAACTGGGGCGAAACAGGCTTTTGCAACATTATCGTGTTAGCAGTGCTATTAAATAATTACCTATTGTTATCAGACCGTTTATCATTTAATATAACTTGTGAATTATGACTGGTAATGCTCTCAAACTCTCTGACAGAGAAGGTGAGATGGCTGGGTTCGATCACGCGCTTTCAAATAGCTTTTGTTTGGGTATCATGAATTGCCATTTTGATCAGGCATCACTCCGTTTGAACGGTTTCAATAAGAGTTTTGTGGAATTATTGTGCAGAGTCCCGAGTTTGGATTCTCCCTTAAAATCATGAGCAATTCCTCCTGAACCAGAGGTTTGAGAAATGCTAGCAGTACCTTCACGAATCGGACTTTTACCCATGCAGTCAAAAACACTAGCAGTGACCCGGGGAGCAGTTTCTGATTCTAAAGTAGCAAGCCCTATTTATGCTTACCCTTTTGGGATAGTTTTCGGACTTGTTCCTTTTTGTAGACACACATATCATCCTAGGCTTAACTGGCTTGTGACCAAGTGTGAAAAAACAAGTTTGAGCTCTTCAGCTTAAAGTGGAAACATTATGAAGAATAATGTTTGCATAGAAACATTATGAAGAACATCGAGTGATGAGAAAAATTATGGAACTTTTCACAAACTGATAGCCATGAAAAGGATGAATCAGAAGTTTCAGATGTACTTTGGAGACGCAACAGCGCAGGATATGAGAGAAGAACAATTCGAATTCCTCACCAGTCGATTCTATCCTTCCAAGATGCTGCAAGTTGCTTCAATACGTACTCTCAGGTTATAATAAAGTTTCGAGTATAGAACCAATCAAAAGTTAAGCATCTTTTTTGTCTAAAAAACTTTAAAAATTTAAATGTTTTTGTAAATTTTTCAATCTTTTTGTAATCATTATTAAAATTAAATTTCTCGAGCTCCCACGTAGTACATTTACATGTATAATACACATTTATATATTAAGGGTCTCAAATTTCAAAATGATTTTTACAAATCCCAAGAAACAAATCCCAAAAAACTTTAATAATTCGGTTTATTTTTTCGCTTTCGTGTAAAGGCGCTCAAGATAAAAATGGAGACCTATGTCTGAAGCTTAGTTCTGCGTCCCTAATACAACGCACAATTTTGAGCATCAATATATGTTTTCAGTACTCTCGCTATCAAAAATTACATTAAAAACCCGTTATACATTTATGGTATGATGATAGACTATATTTAACTTGAGTGGGACGTATTGTCTGTCCATGAGAGTTTCACCCAAACAAAGGGTTTTGAAGATTTGGTAGAGTTTTAACGCACTCTCCTCTAACTGCACTAGACACTAGTACTAACCGAGTAAGACTGCACTAGACAGTAAGACTGCACTAGTACTAACCGAGTAAGACTGCACTAGAAACTAGTACTAACCGAGTAAGTAGCCATTGTATAAACGATGTTAGGTCTGTATCTAGAGTTGTTGGCGGGATGGCTTTGGAAAAATCTAACCTGGGTTAAAAACGCGACTGCGGGATAAAGTATATTAGATCAAGTATGTATATCAAATGCGGTAATAAGTATGAGTTGTTATTGGTAAAAAGTATGAGTTGTTATTGGTAATAAGTATGAATTGTTATTGGTAATAAGTATGAATTGTTATTGGTAATAAGTATGAATTGTTATTGGTAATAAGTATGAATTGTTATTTGTAATAAGTATGAATTGTTATTGGTAATCATACTAAAAGTTATTTGCCGTTAATTATTTAACTCTTTGAAAGCAATAACTTTGTCTAAGGTCAACGTTAACGACGGCTTGGCAGGATTTGGCAGGAATGAGCGAGTCCGAATGTGTTCGCCTCATTCTTCAGGTAAGAATGAGAAACTGGCCATGTTTAATGTCTGTTATTATATGTGGTAAATACCCGAATGAATCATATTTTCTGAAGTTAAACAGTGACTCTTTTTTCTAACAATTCCTATCTTTTTTCATAGTCTGACTCAGTTGTTCTGATAAAAAAATCATCAAAACCTCTTAAAATTTCACATTTCGAATTGGTATATATTGGACCATATATTTTTTGGTATATATTGGACCATATATTTCCTTCAAATCGACC
>OZ057406.1:26057374-26325296 GCA_964056735.1 Allodiplogaster pararmata | reverse complement strand
CCCTTTAACTATCGACCGATTTATCACAAATGTTGATAGTTTAACGAAGGTCATTTGCAATTGTCACCGCTATTCGAGCACGTGAAAAATTGAGACTTTGAGCAAGAAAAACTTTTTGCCGTAGTTAAACATACACACGTGCGCACCTGAATTCAAATTGAACAATCTGAATTTTTTTAAATTTTGCATTTTGAGGCAAAAAGGCAAAAATTTTGAACTTTTGAATTTTGTTGAAAAATTATACTGTTTTAACTTTAAATATGCGTAAATTGATGGCTCCGCCGTACCAATCAAGTTCACTGAAGTAGCTTGCAATAAATTTCTAAAATGATTTGTTCCAGGTTCTACGTAAATGGCCTCTCTTCGGCGCAGACATCTACGAAGCCGCTATGAGGACAAACAATCAGCGCAAGGTTCTTCTTGCTTTTCCTGAAAACCCCCTCTCCTCTCCCTTCTCATTGAAGGAATTTATGTTGCGAAGTGTTATAATTTATAGACTGAGTTCAAAATTTATTGAATTATCCCAAGGAATATGATTGGAAAAATCATCAAAAAAAGTTTAATCAATTTAATCTTAACCAGGTTTCATTGCCCTTCAACTATGTATGTAATGAAGATATTGTTGATGAACAAAACTCAAGACCCAAAGGTGGAATGACTTTGCCTTAAAAATTAGAATGAGAACTATCAATCGAAGGCAGGATTGTAAATAAGAGTATACCCTACTCCTCGTTGATCTCAAGCAACGGATTTTTATACCGAGCAGAGGATTGTTCGCAAAAACTTGTGCAAAAATCGTGTGGTGTGACGGGAACCGAACCCACGACCTATGCTTTCCGGGCGACGCTCTTACCCACTGAACTACACACGCACACAATATAAAGCTCAACTTTAAGGCCCTTACAACAACATTACCTAGTAGATTGGTGTGAAATGGGAAGAATGAGACAATTTTCTAGACTTTTTGAGCTTTAGATGAAGCTATATAAAATATGTAGCATGTAGACATATAGCGACACTTCCTGTCAAAGGAAACAATGAAGCCTTAGAATGGCCTTTACTCTGAGAAAGAAAAAAGGAGTTTTTAAGGTACTCCTCGCTCTTCATGACTCTGCCATTCATGTCGTTGATGAACGCCACATGGTGAGTACCTTTCGCAAGTCAGCGTCATCTTAGAAATAAAAATAATAAAAATACTAATAATAATAATAATAATAATAATAATAACAACAATAATAATAATAATAATAATAATAATAATAATATTATTAATAATAATAAAAATAATAATAAGAATAAGAATAAGAATAATAATAATAAGTATAATAATAATAATAATAATAATAATAATAATAATAATAATAATAATAATAATAATAATAATAATAATAATAATAATAATGATAATGATAATAATAATAATAATAATAATAATAATAATAATAATAATAATAATAATAATAATAATAATAATAATAATAATAATAATAATAATAATAATAATAATAATAATAATAATAATAATAATAATAATAATAATAATAATAATAATAATAATAGTAGTAATAATGAATAAAAAAAAAAAATAATAATAATAATAATAATAATAATATAATGATAATAATCGCAATAAGAAAAAAAATGATAATAATAACAACGATCATAACAGAATTGAGTGAGCAATAGTGATAAAAAAAGAAAACGACAATAATAAAATAAATAAGAAATAATATTAATTGTAATAAGGAATAATATTAAAATAATAAGAAATAATATTAATGACATTAAGAAATAATGTTAAAAATTATCTTTTTTCAAAGCGCGTTCTGAATTGAGTGTCAAAGTGAACATCAATGAAAAAGTTATTTTAAACTTTTATCTCCCGACAAAACTTTTTCTCAATCAAAACGTTTTTGGTTGAGAAAGATCTCTTTTATACAATTCTGGTATGAAGAATGCTCTTCGAATACGTATTTCCTTCTGTTATTGGAAACGAACCAATGGATAGGAGAACAAAAATTCATTGATGTATATGAGACAGTTTTTCTGTGGAACTGTTCCTTTGTTCAGTTATTCGGAATTCAATTCTTTATTCCAATTGTTCAAGTAACGTATGAACGTGCATGAGAAAGGATGACTGACACAGTGTGTTTCAGTGTTTAAAATAATGATTCAGGTATTCACAGAGAAAATTTAAAATCAGATATTCACAGAGAAAATTTCAATTAACGAGGAAAAAATCAAATCTTAAAGAATCATGTAAGGCAAAGTTTTGTGCTGGGCACAATTGACTCAAATAATGATTCAATGAATAAATACGTGGTTGAATGAGCGATAAAATTTACTGATTTGACAGGAGATCATCCGCTCCTTCTCTTATCACAAACTTGTTACGTTCGGAGAACTTCAGGGAGACTTTATGCTTACAGGTACTTTTTTTAAACAAAAACCCTTCACAAATTTTATCGAAATTTCTTTAATAGCTAAATTTTAGAGAGTTGAAAAAAAGAGATTTTCAAGTAATATAAATAACCATGCAATCTCTATTGATGTATGTATATACGTATGTACAACAAGAAAAGTAGAGTGGAAGATTGAAGAACTTAAAAAAAGATCCTTCTTCATGTACATTTTGCAGTTTTTTTCTGTCGAAAAGTTGTTCGTTCTTATTACTACATAGTAGTCTCACCCATATATATATTTTATCTACATCTTTCGATGCAATAAGGCACAAATTTAATTACAATTGAAAATGAGTAATGAATAGATCAGCTAAACAATTGTCAAATACGATAACAAAAGCGATACATCAATTTGACTTTAATATAGCGAATTAAACGGGGGAAAAAACAAACAAACAAACAAACAAAACTATATAAGTAGAACAATTTGAACGACAAAAAAATAAATAAAATAAATTAGTTCTGAATTCATGACGAGAGAAGAGTAGATAGAACACCACTTTTTAATTGGGATTTAAAATATTTCAGGTTCATACTATTAATCAAGTTTCGAGGTAGTTTGCTGAAAAGTCGGGATATTCGCATTCCATAAGAGTTGTTTCTAGCTGTATTCTTGCTACCCTGAACTAATAAGCCATTTATATTAGTTCGCGTTGGAATAGTCTCTTTGAAAAATCGCTTTTTATCTATTATCGACAGTCCATGGAAGATCTTGAAACCCATAACTAAGTCAGAAAATATCCTCCTCTTGGAGAGAGAAACGAATCCAAGGCGGGCAAGTCGATTGGGGTAAGAAGGAAGAGACCTCGTATTAACTTCATTTGCGAAACATCGATGATAAACTATGCGAGTGAATTTCCTTAAAACTTTCTCTATATCATCACAATCTCTTCCATAGTATGGATTCCATATATTCGAAGCATAGTCCTATTCGAAGCATAGTATTCGAAGCATATATATGTTGCATTTCGTAAATAAAAGGTATAGTTTAAGTAGAGATCAGACAATTATTTTTTCAATTCTGTTCTTTAGAGACATCTGTAGGTATTTTGAAAGAAAATTCTACATTTCAAGAAAGTTATACATTTTTTATACATTTTTTGTATAAAAAATTATTTTTTGTATTATTATTTTTTGTATAAAAAGAAAGTTATACATTTTTTATCAACTTCAGTTATACATTTCCTTCTCTATCTCTTTTTCTCATTAACTTCTTTCTATTTTTTTCTCTCTTCTCTTTGTCTTTTTCTTTCTTTCTCTCTCCTTTTCTGTCCCCATTTCTCTTTCCATTCTCTCTTCTCTTTGTCTTTTTCTTTATTTCTCTCTCCTTTTCTGTCCCCATTTCTTTTTCCATTCTCTCTTCTCTTTGTCTTTTTCTTTCTTTCTCTCTCCTTTTCTGTCCCCATTTCTCTTTCCATTCTCTTTCTCACACTCTCTATTGTATTTTTTCCTTATAAAATATGTGTATATGTTTCTATACGAAAGAAATCCATCGCACGGGCAAAAATGGCACTCGGCCGGGACCGAACCTCCGCTGCTTAACCGTGGCTTGTAGAGCGTTACCATTACAACAACCGAGCACACATCGTCCCATACGATTTCTTGATATGTGTAGGGCACAATGGCTAAATTTTTTTTTTACAGTAGAAAGAGTCCTTTCCGTCAATGCGCATCCCGAGGGGAACTCCAAGGAGAGAATCACGTTCAGCATGGAGAAGAGCGACATTCAACAAGTTCGTTTTCGTAAGACTTATGAAAAGTTTGTTTACTATGTGTATCCGTGTTAGGGAACACTTTTAAATTCATATATATACATATATATATATATATATATATATATATATATATATATATATATATATATATATATATATATATATATATATATATATATATATATATATATATATATATATATATATATATATATATATACGCTACATAGGGGATACATAGTAAATACAGAGGTAAGACTCCTCAAAGCATTCGAACTCTAAAATTCACATTTATAATTTTTGTTTTTACGTGAAAACAAATTATTTGTGGAAAATTAAAAAAAGGACTTATAGATAAAATGTCTCATAACTTTTTTGTTTAGTAATTCGAGCTATTTCAAAAGCAAAAACGTACTTTAACATTATTCTGTATTCATAACATCATTGCGGAAGGGTAAATGGTTCGAATCTATCGCTAACATGGTTCCCAAAGGAGAGTCTGAGAGCAATTGCGAAGTACATAGAATAGGTATCTGTGTGAATAGTTTGAACCTTTTATGCTTACGAAGAAGAGTTTATAAAAACATAAAAGACGTAGAAGATCATAAACTTTGTGAGAATAGACGAGTAAGAAGCAACGTTAGAGAAAAGTCGTGTGTGCGACCGACTCTTTTTGCTGAAAAAGGTAAGCATGTTTCAGTTAACACTGCATCTTGCGGAATACATTCGATGTCAGAAGTTGGTATGGAAGGTCTCAAAATGATTCTAGCGGGTGTCAACTGGTAATTGGCCTCGATCAAAACTGCTAATATGATTTCTACCTAGAATCGGGCGCTCCGAGCCATTTTGTCATCTTTTTTTGTAATTTGTCTTTAAGTTAGGTCTAAGATGCCGGTTTCAATACGCTTTCTCTAACTAGCATTCTTCAATTATTTTATTATTTATCGATTGCTGTTTTTTTTTACAAAGAAACCTTTTCGAGATTGAATGACAAGATTTTTCCATGTCCATAATTTTTCTTCTCTTTTTAATTTGATAAAAAGGAAATACATTCAAGCTAACTCGTTCAGTACTGAAAAAAAATTAAAAATTTGCGGTCAAATGAAGAATTCGTAGGTACTCAAATTCACTTTTTTAATTTGAAGAATGGTTATCATTGGCTACTAAGATACTCGGACATTCCAGTATATTCCATGAATCCAATTTGACCTACTGAAGTAGAAAACACGGTGGGATCTGCTTCTACGTACAATCGATTGCTATTCCTCTTCTTGTTCGCTTTTCGCTCATATCAATGATTCCATCGAATCGTTACGTGACATTTGAATATTGAGCAGTGAATTTTGTATGTATCATTTAATTTCTATGAAAAATAACTTGTTAGAAAATAGAATGTTTAGAACGTGTTAACTTAATTATCTGGTGTTATCAATCGCTTGCTGGACGTAAAAGTTTAGTCGAATCTCCTGCTCAGTTTTAAGTATGTTTCCGTTTTCCCCCCAGGATGCTCTACCCTTTTTCATTGTATACATAATATAGCCGTGTTTCAAAGCTCTGTCGTTGCAGGTACTTCAGCCTGGTATATACTTTGGGTACTGTACCCTCGTCAATAGATTTTTTACTGAGGTCATTTTCAGCTTTTTAAAAAAGATCATCGATTGCTACCACTTGCCTGAACATTGAAAAAGTGCCAAAATCTATGAAAGCTCCTTTTCTTGTTCTGAATAAAAACATGTATTTATATATGTACTTTCATTGTTAAATCGTACACATTTCTTATTTTGGAGTACACTCACTACAGCACACGAATGCATAAAAGGAACAAGGATCAACGAGAATTGTTGTTATTCTTGGTAATCGTTTTTAGCAACAAAAAAAACTGTAGTTCTAATCTCTAATTTTTAAGACAGACAAAACTGAAGGCCTTCTTCAAGGGATCAATGCCTAGAACACCCGATAAAGTTTTTGAATTTTGCTTTTATCGTTTTTAGATTTTTTTTCTAAATTAACAAGCTATTAAAAATTATCAAATCAGAGTTTTGGAGCAGTGTGAGCACACAGAGAATTGCTCAAAAGTATTATAAAATTGATCAAGGAAGTCCCCATCTGTATTACTAACTACTTATTTTATACTTCGGCCTCCAAAGCTACGTGGAAACATCAATTGCTTTCTTTTCAATAATTAATTTTTTTTCTTTCGGGCATGATGTATTCGTTCGCGCTAGGTCTGAATTTTTGGTTTCTAAATTTTTCGTTCCCTTTGTTCGGTGAGACCTATAGGGCTAGCGAATGATTGTTATTTGTTGATATCATGACTCTATTCTATCATTGTCCTAGAGCATTCCAGCTCGGTCCTTGGTTGCTTTCTGGAGCAGATGCGACTTCTCAAACAGAATGCAAGAAACGAGGAGTGATGTCGTCGCTCGACCAAAAAGGCGGGGGAGAGGATTTTCTCGGGTGAGAAAACGGAGGCGGGAATTTTATAAGAATTCCGGGTGTATGGAGGGTTGAATCGAAAATAGACGAGTGTCTCCCGGAACACATGCAATACCATTTTTTCCTCGAGAAATTAGTTGAATTTGATTTCAAAATTTAATATAAAGTTTTCTAGTCGTTGTGCGGATGTTTCTATGATACTTCCTTCTTCATGATGACATAAGCGGGAAAGAAAGAATTCTATCAAACTTTGAGAAATTTTGAAGTCCTATCATGAAAACCATGTTTGACGTGTTTGTCGAAATACCAGCCAGGTGTTTCGCTTCTCCTCCCAAATCATCAATGATAAAGCGCTTCAATTAAATTTATGGTTGATTAGTCCTCAGCCAGAGTACTGTAGTACTTTCTTCTCGTAAGTATGACTCATCTAATATTTCGAATGTGTGCATAGTGTTCTGCAAAGAAGCAACATATTATTTTGCTCAAGAGCTTATTTGATATACTTCGAGGGTGGTCTCAAGGAATTCCGTGATAATTCGAAACATGTGCAGAGAAAAATCATCTAGTCATTCCTACTGATTGAATCAATATAACAACGAGTAGTAAAAAAAGCCTAATTGGAAACAGAACGCTCTCAAAAACATGTGGACTTTTTTAGAGTGTGTATGTAAGAACAGCTGAACTTCATGTAAAGCAATCAAGATTCTCTTCAAACTTCGTTCCTCTTTTTGCCTTTTCTTCTTTATTCATATTCTGACCTACGAAAAAGACGCAATAAATGTCCGCAGTGATGATTTCTGTTCCCGAACTGGAGCCGAAAAAAGGGGGAGAAGTCAAGGAAAGGATACACGTCTCAAAAAAAGTTTTCGTTTGAAAAAGAGAAGCTGGGGGAGGGCAGTGATGCTAAGGAACGCGGGCAGAGAGTTGGTGGAAGAGTAAAGGATTGAGAGGTTGGAGACTAAGGGAAGAGATATGAAGGGCGTAAGGGGTGAGGGGTCTTGAAGAAGATTCTAGGGGTTGGGGTGTGATGGAACTAAAATGGTATTAAGATGAGGGAATGCACTTATTCTCCATTTAAAACTCAATGAAGAGAGAGTTTGGTTTGCAGGGAAGACTCCGAATAGCGGAAAAGGAAACATCCCATCATAAAATGGGCGGTCCAAGCGAGTGAACAGCTCCGAGATTTCTCGATATCTCTATACTGCCAGCAAAAACCCAAATATAAATCTCCTCAAAGTGTTTTCGTTGTTGTGAATTTTTAAACTATTCGAGCAGTTTGTTTAAGTATACCCTAATTTGGAGGCTTTTTATTCGGAGCAAGAAATGTGAAATGAAGTTTGAGAGAGTACAAAAAGAGAGCGAGTTAGACAGATTCGCAGTAACAAATGCCCACAAATGATGGGTTTTAACTGATTTCTGTTCTGCAAGAACCTCTTCCATTCCCATGTTCTTTCCTCAACTGTCTCGCTCTCTCTTTTAGTTCTTCTCTCTCCGACTATTTGCCATTCATCTCCCAGATTCCAAAAGAAAAAGCAAAAGTTTGTCTTTTCACCAAAAAACGGAATCACTCCTTTCTACATTGAATTTCTGGAGAACTCAATGAGAACTAAAACTGCGGTCCTCATTTTCTTTTTGCTTACGCACTCGAAAGTGTCTGTCACAATAAATTTCTATCATCCCAATTTCATAATATGTCCATGTGATTGTCACAGCTTTTACTAGCTTTTTTCCCTTAATATTGAAAGAAATTTCGACGAAAATATTTGTTTTGAGAGAAAAATAAAAAGAAAAGAGTAAGATACAGACAGAGAGTGAGACGAAAATAAAAAGAGAGAGGGATTGCGAGAGCCAGAGAGAGAGAGAGACAGAGAGAGAGAGAGAGAGAGAGAGAGAGAGAGAGAGAGAGAGAGAGAGAGGAAAAGAGTCGTTTAGAGATAGGTTCTTAGATGTATGTGTTATACTGGTAAACAAGAGAGAAATTTGTTCCTTATCTCTCCTTTGGGCAAGCTCTCCTTCATTGGCTTTTTTTTCAATTTCAGTTGTAAGTTTTTGCCATGGTAAGCTGCTGTGCTTTTTATTCCAAAATTGAATATGTGTATTATATTAACAAGAATACTGCTTGCAGGCATCCCAAGTTATGTTTCTCTTACTTCTCTCTTTACATGTCTTTTATTTTCTTTCTTCTTTCTTCCTCTCTTTTTCTGACTCTTAGGGTGTTAGTTCCCTCTCTTTTTCTGACTCTTAGGGTGTTAGTTCCCTCTCTCTTTCTGACTCTTAGGGTGTTAGTTCCCTCTCTCTTTCTGACTCTTAGGGTGTTAGTTCCCTCTCTCTTTCTGACTCTTAGGGTGTTAGTTCCCTCTCTCTTTCTGACTCTTAGGGTGTTAGTTCCCTCTCTTTTTCTGACTCTTAGGGTGTTAGTTCCCTCTCTTTTTCTGACTCTTAGGGTGTTAGTTCCCTCTCTTTTTCTGACTCTTAGGGTGTTAGTTCCCTCTCTCTTTCTGACTCTTAGGGTGTTAGTTCCCTCTCTCTTTCTGACTCTTAGGGTGTTAGTTCCCTCTCTCTCTTTCTGACTCTTAGGGTGTTAGTTCCCTCTCTCTTTCTGACTCTTAGGGTGTTAGTTCCCTCTCTCTTTCTGACTCTTAGGGTGTTAGTTCCCTCTCTCTTTCTGACTCTTAGGGTGTTAGTTCCCTCTCTCTTTCTGAAATTTTATCTGGTTTTTTCAAAACAAATTTTGTTTTCACAGTTTTTCTGTTATACACATGTTTTATAAAACTTTGAATCTCTTTTCAATGTTTATCTCTAGATCTATTTGAATATGCTCATTCTCTCATTTCTTTTTCTTGTCTGTGATTTTTTTTCTCACTCTCATTAAATTTCTGTTGTTATAGGCTTTCAACTTAAAATTCAAATTGAATATATTGGAACAGTCTAAACTCATTTTTTTTCGAAATCTTTATGAGAATGAGTTTATTTGAATGATTGTTATTATACTACTATATGCACGCTCCTTCTTTGTTATTGATTACAGAATCAAAATCTTTATTCTCGATTTTTAACTTTGTGAGACTGGAACAGGAAAAACTGTATTTGTTTTAGTACACAATTAAGATTTGTAGAAACGATTTTTGATTCCGAAGATTGTTTTTTTTTGCTTTGTATTCATCCATTTCTCAATAGGTAAATATTAAATGATTTTCTGAAGACTGGCGATTCATAACAGAGATGGAGTAGGAGAAAAGAACGGAATAGATATTAAAAGTGGGTGAAATAGAGTTTTTGGTGCTGAGAAAAACGAAGAGAAAAAACAAGCGAGAAAACGAAAGGCAGTAGAAGAGAATGAGAGGTAAAAGAAAACTGAGAAAACTTAAAACTAAAGAGAGAGAGAGAGAGAGAGAGAAAGAGAGAGATATGAGAGATATAGAGAGAGATAGAAATAGTTAGAGATATAGAGAGAGGCGAAAAGACAGAAAAAGTGGAGAGTGAGAGAGGATTTGAGAGAAGTATAAAGACTGAGAATACCACTTGTATGAAGAATGAAGGCTGAAACTGAGATTCAAGAAAACTAGTTGTTTAAAAGAGAGAAATGAATTTATTAATGGGTAAGAGTTTGGGAAAGGGGGTCAGATTAGTAAGAATTGCATAAAGCCAGACGGCAGTAGAGAAATAGCCTTGATAAAGATAGACGTGTAGAAAAGGTATAGAGTAAAAAGTAGAGAGACCGGGAAAAGTAAGAGATTGAGACAGATAGATTTGTATTTAGATAGAAGTAGAAAGGTTTTTTCATTCTCTACTGAGAGAATGAAAGGGAGACAGAGAAAGTCAAATATTTGTAAAGAAAAGAGGGAAGAAAAGAATGTCAGATAAGTAGGTATTGTAGACTGATGGAAGGAACTGAAGCCAAGAGAGTAGAAAGCAAGAATCCGAGAATGGAGAAGAAGAAAGATGGATAGAAGATATCTTGTGTTACAATGTCAGAAAGCCGTCATCGTCGAAGACAAAAGGCGAGATTCGACCCTCTTCTTCTCTTAACACAACCTCCAATTTTCATGTCTTTTATTCTTCTCTGATTAATTTTTCTTTCTCTCTTCATCTCAAAATAAGAAATTGAAATAATAGAAAATTAAAGCGGGAGAATGTAGACTGTACATATACTTGAAGGGAAGGAAACCTCCAGACGTATTCATTATTTTCCGGCCAACGCTGACTTGGTTTGGTACATAGAAGACCATGCTGAATTCCGAGCAGTTTCCTTTATATGCTGCGAGACGAATCATGAATAATCAATTAGCCCGCTATCAATGGAAAGAAAGAGGCTGCTCTCTTAGAGGCCTTGTTAGTTCGTGCTGAATCGGTAATTGGTCTCATCATTTCATCCGACTTTTCTCAACGCTTTTCCTCTCATTAATTCTTCAATACTTTCTTTATAACTCTTTTTTCTCACTTTATCTCTCTTTTTTCTTGAATGATCGCGTTCATTCTTCTGTTTTTCTTAATATCTTTCAATTTTACCTCTCAAAGTTTCCAGTGTTTTCCGTTCCAAATGTTCCGTTTAGTTTTCCTATCACAGCGTCTAAAGCAATTTTAGTGTTCTCGGTTGCAATTTTAGTGTTCTCGGTTGCTTTTATTTTTCTCGTTTATAGCCGTTTCAAAGTGCAGGAAAAATTGCTTTGCTTCTCGCCAAATCACCGAAACTTTTTATGAGACCACATGTACATAAGTTTATGGTGGAAGATTTGCCGTCAAGATGTCATGTGGGGCACATTTTGCCTGCCTCAGTGTTGAAATGTGATATTTTGGCTGCTTCAACGTCTTCTAAAAGACGGAGCGAGGGGAACTACACTTGACTCGACATGGTGCAAAAGAGCGCGTTTCCGTTCCCTCCGTCTTCTGCTTTTCATCTTAAGAAGCGGGCTGACCTTTCAGACTTATTTAGTTGCAGTTCAGTTTGAGACGATGGACTTATTACCCTTGTTTATACTTAAGATGTTCCAATAATCTTTTTCCTAAAAAAGGCTTTTGTGTGCAAAATAGTTTACACTCACATATTGTCGACAAGATAAAAAAAACAATAAGTAGTGAGTCTGAATTAACAGACAATGACTGTTTAACAAAGTCTTCCAAAAGTTGACGAGTCATGAAGGAATGAAGCTTTTGAATAGGAGTATTAGTAAATTGAGTCTTGCAACTCAGTAACTCATGTATTTACATATTTGCTTCTCATGTCCCATTGCTTCCGTATTATTGCAACAGCTTGAACATTTTTTTCACGTCAGCCTTTTTTCTCACTTAGATAAAACTAGAAATCCTGATAAAAGCGATACATAAAGGTAAAAAGTAACAGTAAACTATTGTTATCCCATTCCATTATATGTGTTAGAAAGTAATGCTTCCCCCCAAAAGACCCAGAAACATATCAGAGTGTTTCTGGTAAGTGTTTCTGGTAAGTGTTTCTGGTAACTGGAAAAGCTAGAGTGTTTCTGGTAACTGGAAATGAGACAATTCAATGCAAACTAGTGAGTTTCGGTACGCGAAATGAGGAGCTCACATTTTTTTCTCAAGATCCTCTATTTATATGTTTTTATGTAACACTTACATGAAAAAATTGCATATGAACTCGATTTGAACTGCATTCAAAACCTGCCGCGTTCCCTGCTATTACTGTCCATGCTTTTTTGCAGTGAAAATGTTTAATATAAGAAATTTTGCCGATTTCTGAGTTTATTAATCATTCAAAGTGGAGCTTAAAGGACGTAGGAGGAAGATAAAAGAAGATTTTGGAGAAAAAACCATTTTGCAGCTGGGAAATGAGTTCCATAAAAGGTCGGGTCTTTGTAAGTATAGATGACAGAAGATTAAAGAGGAAGAGAGAGATAGAGAAAGAAAGACAGGGAGAGAAGAATATAGAAAGATAGAGAAACAGAGAGAGTGAATGAAATAAAACGAGAAAGAGAGAGAGAGGTAGGGAAATAGAGAGATGAAGAGAGATTGAGATATATAGAGGAAGGAAGAAAGAAAGAGAGAGAGAGGCGGAGGAGAGAGAGAGAGAGAAAGAAAGAGAGCAAGCGTTCCTACATATGATTTTGAGATGGAAAGCAATATAATGAAAAGGAGTTTGTAAACAACGCAACACATGAGGTATTTTTACCACGAGAAACCTTATGCACTGTTTCGAAGGATAAGCTTAGGCCGAACCTCTCTAATTATGAGTTTTCTGTATTAACTTCTTCAATTTGTTGTCCAATTTTTTTCTAAAGACCCTTGTTAAATTAAAATTCAAACTAGGAGTTCAGAATTCAAGACTTCAAATTTCTAAGTAAGCGATGTTGAAAAAAAATTGCAAAGTACTTATGGTCAAACTCCCAAAACTTTTCTATTTCCATACTCGGAGGTATTACTTTGAGAACTTATAAATTAAGATAATACTAAGTCTCTGTTTTTTAAAAATTCAAAATTTTCTGATTTTTGTTCAAATGTAATCAAATGTTATTAGCCTTCTGGTCGTTTCATCCAAGACAATTCTAAGATTCTCAACGTCCCGATCGCTCTATCTTATGCGCAATGCCTACTAAAAATGTTCTCAATTCTTCCTCGAAAGAATCAGAATGAGTTGCTCTGCCGTTTTAGAAGACAGGAACGAACCAAACAGACAAAAACCGGGCGAAAACTGTGTATGTGAACCCGTGATTCATGTTTACTTGCTTCATTGAATACCTATGCACATGAATCTTGGCCCTTTCAAAAGCCATTTCGACATACATTATTATTTTGAACATTATACATAATTATTTTGAGCATATTCATGGAATTGTTTTTGCAGAAAATCAGGGTTATGCATGTTCAACGCAGTGAACATCTAAGTCAATCTAGAATTGAACAAAAACTAATCCAATTGGTTTTCTGAAGACGAATCATTTCCTTTTCTTTGCTCACACTGAGCAGTCGGTGATCTACCACGTCTCATATTGACTCGTTTGCTCCCGAAAATGCCTGGCAAGCGCACCCCCCTTTCCCCTCCCCAGTGCACGCGTTGCCCAGAATATGAGAAGAAATTTGAAGATATGATGAACAAAATCTCAAGACTGGAGACAATCGTCGAAGACCTCGTCTCTCGTCTTTCAACTCTTCATACTTCTCCCCCCTTCTCGACTCCTCAGCCCTAGACCCCCACAATCCCTTCCCTTCTCTCCATCCCACCTCATATGCTCGCCTACCAAGCTGCCGTGCGTGCAATCACTGTCGACAAGAACCTCATCGAAGAGAAAGCACAGAACCTAGTTTGTGTTGGACTTCCTGAGCAGCCCAGTGACGAAGCCACGGACAGTTCGGACCAATCCTTTCCCAAGGCCCTTTCCCTCGACCTCGGCTGCCCAGAACTTGCAAGTGCAAGGTTCAAACGATTCGGCGACCCCGTGAAGAAGCGTCGAGTTCTCAAAATCTTCCTCCAGTCACCAACATTGAGAACTGAACTACTGAGGAAAATTCGAAGTCGTCGCCCGTCTTGCCTTTCTCCGCATCCACATTGTTACATAAGAGAAGACTTGACTCGCGACGGACTTGAATTGGAACGAGAAGTGAAGAAAGTGGCGCGAGAGCAGAACGGCATCCCCGGAGGACAAAAGTGGAAGGTCATCGGAACTTCCTTGATTCCTATTCGGCACTACTCCCAGACGACTTGGCAGCAAGAAACGGCGACTCCGAGGATCACGGATCCGCAGATGGTGACTCCGATGGCGACTCCTCGAGCTCCAGAGAGGAACAACGCTCCAGAGAGGAACAACGTGACGCAGAGAAGATAGGTCAGTGGCGGTGTCCCTATCATTAGTCATGACCTCATTAATATCAAGTGCTTTTCAATAAATGCTCGTTCAATTCGAAATAAGTTGTACAACCTTTCTTACTTGCTCGCTTCAAATATTTATGATATGATAGCTATAAGTGAGACTTGGTTGAGTGACCAAGAAAGTGACTCGTTAATAACCGGTATGTCTAATTATCAGTTGTTCCGTTGCGATAGAAACAGTGCCTCTAAAGGTGGTGGAACAGCATTTTTGATTTCGCCTCGAGTTCCCTGTTCCTTTGTTTCTAGTTTTTCAGAAGATGGTATTGAATGCGTTTCTATTAATGTTCTTCAAAGTTCATCTAGATCAGGAAAGTTAAGATGTATTTGTGTCTATCGATCTCCTTGTTCTCCCACTGCTTCTTTAGAAAAGTTATTGAACTACTTTGAATGTGAGCTGAATAATCCAAATGCTTCTGATAAGATCCCTGTAATGATTACTGGTGACTTCAATTTTCCGTATATCGACTGGTGTAAGCAAATATCCAACAGAAACGGTCAACATGAAATGTTTCTTGAATATATGAATGATAATTTTTTCACCCAATATGTATGTTCTCCAACTAGGAATGATAATATTCTCGATTTAGTATTTTCCAATGTGAATATTGTGTCTGACTGTAATGTAATCGGTCGATTCAATGGTAGTGACCATCACGGAGTTTCATTTAGTTTATCATTATCTGCAACTATTTCAAAATCTTCTCATTCTATTAATTCAATTTCAATTTTATTACGTGAAAACATTACATGCAGCAACGCATAAATTAATCACGTGGTACGAGATTAAACAATTGAATTGTTTGAATTACATAAATAGGTGAAACAATGCAGATTACATCCAGGCAAACATATATCATTCATCAACACTATTAATTTCGGTGAATATACGAGCTGATCGTATAGAGAAGGCATTTCTTCTGCAAATAGTTCTCGGAGCAGGGTGGATTATTTTGAAAAATGCGCCTCTAGTGTTGAACGCTCTTATTTCAAAGTTGTGGTGCGTCCTGTCAGAGAGTACTTTTTTCCCAAATATCAGTTTCAAGAGTAGTTTGAGGTCGTTAGATTCTCTATTAAGCTGTTTTCTAAAGCAAATTGGCCTGCTATTGAGTATGAAATAGCTATGCAATATTGGACTCAAATATTTGGCTTGTTAGATGTCGAATCAGCTAATAATTACATTGTCTCTTTCATTAACTCTCTAATTGATAAGTTTGTCCCAACTGTAGATCCTAGAGACGATTTATCCCGCTATCCTTCAAATCTACGTAGGATGTTCGTTAAATTACAACGAATTTCTCGAAATGCCCCGTATTCGGATTACTGTATTAGAAAAACTTCCGAGTTTGATCAAAAGCTGAAAGAATTCGAAATTAAAAGAGAATCTCAACTGATATTACGAGGTAATCAGAAATCATTCTTCGCGGCTTGTAGGAGCCGTTTGAGTACAGCCAATAATGCTATTCCCGCTTTGATCGATAGTGATTTAAATGAAAAATTTTCCCCATCAGAGAAAGCTGATGAGTTCTCTCGCTATTTCTCGTCCGTATTTTCTGTACCTCTTCAATGTCCATTACCTGAAATTAAATTACCAATCGTTACTGAGCCGTTCAATTTCGATTCTATGTATGACCGAAGACATGGTAATACGAGCATTATCTTCTCTTGAATCTAAGTGTAACACGTCCCCTGATTCTCTTCCTAATATTGTATTGAAGAAATGTCGCTTTGCCCTGATTAAACCATTATGTATCCTATTTAATAATAGCCTTCTTACTGGCTCTGTTCCCCTACTATGGAAGAGATCTATAGTAAAACCAGTACACAAGAGCGATTCCCGGAATCTAGTTACCAATTACAGACCTATTTCTCTATGCTGTTCCTTATCAAAAGTTATGGAGAAAATTATTGTTAAGGAAGTATCTTGCTATTTAGAAAAAGAGAACCTTTTATCGCCCTACCAGGCTGGTTTTAGAGCTAGGAGGTCTACTGTGACCTCTTTAGTTGAATCTCATTCGTTCATTGTTGACTCGTTATCCCAAAGCATCCCTATCGATTCCTTGATATCAGTAAAGCATTTGATTCTGTTGATCATAGATTACTTCTAAATAGGATAGCATCTTTTGGTATCTCTTCTCCAATCGTTAAATGGTTAACTGATTATCTTGTTGGCCGCTCACAAACAGTTATGATCGATAATAGTCTATCTGACCCAATTCCCGTAATATCAGGTATACCTCAAGGATCATCTTTAGGCCCGTTGTTATTCTTGTTGTACATCGACTCTTTTAAAGAAGCTATCCCCGATTCTATCAAATTTTGCTTATTCGCCGATGATATAAAGATAATGGGACGCGCTACCTCTTGTAATTATATCCAACTAGCTTTGAATCGTATAACCGATTGGTGCCTAGAGTGGAATTTGTCCCTATCCATATCTAAGTGTAATGTACTTCATCTCGGATCATCCAATTCTCGCAGCGTCTATTACATGAACAGTCAACCTCTAGTAGTTGGTAGAGTTGCCAAAGATCTTGGTGTAATCATATGTGGTCGTTTCTCTTATCGTAATCATGTTGAAGACAAATGTAAAAAAGGCTCTGCTCTTGTTAACATGATGTTAAAAGCCTTCAAGTCACCATGTCCGCCTCTTTTAACTTCAGCTTTTAAAAATTATGTCAGACCTGTTCTTGAATACGCTAGTGAGTTATGGAATCCCTCATCCCCCGGCTTAGTAAAATCTGTTGAAAAAGTTCAGCGGTCGTTTACGAGAAGAATTCTAGCAAGATCTGGCCATTCCAGACTTCCCTATTCACAAAGAATCTCCATGTTAAAACTAGAAACTCTTGAATATCGTCGTGCTATATCTGACCTTTTATTTATTCAAAAATGTGTCCACAAAAAATGTGAACTTGAAACTATGAACTTGTTTCAGTTGTCTGCAGTACAGAGATTTTCTCGCCATTCTCATGAGCTCAGGCTAAAAACACCTCATAATATTAGCAAATTTTCTATTTCTACATGTGTTTCTCGCCAGCTATCAGTATGGAATTCATTACCTTTTGAGATCGTCAGTACACCTAATACTGCTAGTTTCAAAAAACAATTATTATCTCTGCCTACTGAAAAGATATTACCTAAACCTTTCGTTCATGACTAATATAATTGTCGATTTTAAGTATATCACCCTCCCCCCTTTTTCATCTATACCGCAACCCCTAAACACCGCCACTTAGAAGAAAGTCCATGCATTTAACTTTGTTTTTGTTTGTGTTTTCATGATATCTCATGTGCTTGGAATAAAGAAATGAAATGAAATGAAATGAATAAACGCGATTAGTAAAATACGTTTTGTTCTGGAAAAACAAGTTCACTTGTACGTGAAAAAACTGTATAATAAAAAAAACTTTAAAAAAAACTATAAAGTACGCAGGATCGTTACATTCTCCATTACTATTTGGTGAAAATTGCATTTCTCACTTCCGCCACAAAATGGCTGGTTTGTCACATACTTGGGAAAGTTGACTCTCTATCTAACCGTTATGACGTGCGCATGCATTTTTTCAAACTCATTTGTTATCTTTTTATAGACAGATGCTGCTTTAAAGTTATTCTATATTTGGACGAAAAGTAAACACAATATCCGATGCTTTGTTTTTAATTTTTTTGAGCTACGCTTTCCTTTTCACCGGGTGAAAAAAAAGGGAAGCGTAGCTTGCGACGATTATAGCAAGGAAGTGATGTCGAAGGTGTCGAATGTAACTCGCACAGCCAAAGAAGCCTTTCGTACTTCCTAGTGTGTTCAATCTTCAAATTAACTTGACTCGTCACTTTCGGATAATAGTTTCTTGACTAGTCACTTTCGCCTTTCGTACTTCCTAGTGTGTTCAATCTTCAAATAAACTTGACTCGTCATTTTCGGATAATAGTTTCTTTCTCGGTTTTTGCTTAACGCCCCTAGCCGTTTTAAAACAAGTCCTCTTTCGGTATAAAATAATTTCAGTTCTCAGAAGGCAGAGAGTTGTTTTCTTGAATCATGCTCGGAGAAGCTTCATCGGAGAGAACTCTACTACCAAAGGCTCGCCTCTTGAGAACAATTCATCTTCCTACTAATTTATTATATTCTGGAAAACTTCTCAAAACCAACAAGCTCACTCTCACTGTGTCAATATTTAAACGAAGTCCGCTTCTGTTCAGTAAATTCTGGTGCTTTTCAAAGATGGAGAGCCAGCAATGGATGGCAGTAGCCATTCTGTCAATTGTCATTTCGCTTCTGTTCAGTAAATTCTGGTGCTATTCAAAGATGGAGAGCCAGCAATGGATGGCAGTAGCCATTCTGTCAATTGTCATTTCGCTTCTGTTCAGTAAATTCTGGTGCTATTCAAAGATGGAGAGCCAGCAATGGATGGCAGTAGCCATTCTGTCAATTGTCATATTTGGATGCACCGGGAATATAATCTCATTCCTACTTTTCTCCCGGCCCCACATGCGGTCTTCAAGTGTGAGTTCAAAGACATGAAGAATGGAAACGTAGAAAGAGAAAGAGAGTGTAAGAGATTTGGAGAGAGAAAGATATACATAGATTGCAAAGTTTTAGGTTATGAAATCGGAACTTTGCAAGTTTTACTTTTTTGAGGGACCTGATGAGCTTTTAATAAGGGCCGTTTCAGCTTGGAATCGAATTTAAACTTCGAAAGGATTTAATAGTGAGATATGCAACCAAAAAAATAAATGTATCAACTCCAAATTATTTGGTTTAAAAACAAAAGTTTTTGATCCTTCAGGTTAACGTCCTGTTGTGTGCTCTCTCTTTCGTTGACTTTTCTCTTCTTCTTCTCTCGGTGCCGACTTTCGCCATTCCTGGTCTGGACTTGTGGTAAGAAAGTTCCGAACTTTCAGACTATTTTCCAAACTCAAAAACTATTTTCTGAATAAAAGCTGAACAGTTTTTTTAAGTAGGCAAAGTTTCTGAAACAGTCCCTGACTTGTGGTTAACTAGTTTCCGAATAATAGTTAACTCTTTAATAAAACTTATTCATTTTCTAAAGTTTAGTCAAATATACATTGTCAGGTCCGCTTTGGAGTAAAACTGTTTCATACTTCGGTTGTTTTCTTGTGTGGAGCAAACCTAGTCGACTTTTTTCTGTAAAGACAAATTTAACTGAGTGATTTGTAAAACTATGGAGAAAAAAATTTCGTTTAACGTTGAAAGTTTTACAAATAAGTTGTTAAAGTTTCCCAAGCTACAAATTAAAGCTTTACAAAAACTTTACAAATGAGTTGAGTTGTTAGAAAAAAAGTTACAAAAGTGGTTGTTAAGGCGTTACTTACAATTTTAGCTCACCAGATGTTCTTTTCAAAAGAATTCTTTTCAGAACAAATTAGAAGATAATAACTTGATTTGGAAAAGAATTTTTTAAAGCTTTAAACAATTCGCTTTAACAGCAAAAAAAAATTACTTGTTGAGTAATCTCTTCTTTTTCTCTTTCAAATGAGCATGCTTTGGATTTTCCAAATTTATAAAAATAACTTTTCCAGCTTTTTTTGGAAATTAGAGGGAAAAAATATTAGGTTTCGCAAAACAAAGAAAAACGTCTTTTTCTAAATCAAGAGTGGAGGAAGCACCATTCTTCCACTCTTAAGGTAGCATTTTTTCGTTGTGAAATGATAGATGTTTCAGCTGTTAGGACAATTTTTCTTTGGAAAAGTATGTTCTCATATCTCTGGAAGACGATAAAAATGTTTATTTGTTTAAATGCGTCCGCTTCATGTAGAAACAAGAAGGAAATAAAACAAAAGACGTCTAAAGCTAGTTTCTCGATATTGAATTCAAATTAATTAAACAGCTCTATCTCAGTGAGACTTACAAGGATTTAAAAGATGTTCACATATCCAGATGCTGGTTGTAAAGATGCTGATTTGGTTTTTGGGAAAGTAGCTGGTTTTTAGATAAGATCTGGTTTTTGGATAAGATCTGTTTTTAGGATAGGATCTAATTTTCGGATAAGATCGGGCTTTTGGATAGGATCTGGTTTTCGGGTATGATAGGGTTTTTAAAAAGGATCTGGTTTTCGGGTATGATAGGGTATGATAGGGTTTTTGGAAAGGATCTGGTTTTCGGGTATGGTTTTTGGATAGGTACTTCTTCTTTTGCAGGGAAACTCACGAGGGAGCAATCGCCTTCTTGGCGTACGTCTTAAAATTCGTGTATCCGATCAACCTGACAATGCAGACCTGCTCTATCTACATCATGGTCACCATAACCATTGAGCGATGGTTCGCCGTTTGCAGGCCTCTGCAGGTGAAATGCTCATTCTAATCGTTTTCAAAATTGGTTTTCCAAAACTGGTTCCAAACCTAGAAAACCTGTTTTCCACCAGGTTTACCACCGATTACACAAAAGCTTATTTCTACAGGTTAGGTTTACAAACTAAGAAAGATTTGGGCTAACCTTTTTGGATTCAATAATTTATGAATTTAGGCTTGTGAAGTAAATGAGCCCTAAGCTCATGATCGTGGACTTAGTGAATCCTCGTCGGAGGTGGTGGATTAAGTCAGCCATAGGCTGATGTTCTCGGACTAAGTGAGTCCTGGGCCGTATTCACCGACCACCTTCTAGGATAAATTATAGGCTAAATTATAGGGAAAGTTCTAGGTATGCACATTCCGTATGCAGAGACAATGATTTACCGTAGAATATTCTAGCCGAGCCTTGTACAATGTTCTAGGTCTGGGGCTTCCACTTGCTATTTGAGCGAATTTGTATGTAGAAACAATTTTCTAGGGTAAATTGTACCCTAGAACATTGTAGCTTTGCTGAGACGTTCGCACCCGTTCTAGTCGTACCTAACACATTCTTTTTTAACTCTTTCCAATGCAACACGCGCTATCAATATGTTGTATTGCGGGATTTTAGACTTTTGTTTTTTGACTCGATTTTTTGTAGATAAAAAATGACTAAATAATTAAATTTATAAAAAAGAGGAAAATTTCCGAAATATAGGAGGCCTTCAGTTATGCAGTAGTTGAATACCGTAGGCGAAAGCTTTTTAAAAACTAATCCGTGCAGAACCGACACTAGAACTTGCTAGGCTAGTATGTTGTTGGGTATATTTTACCCTAAAATGTTCTAGCCCTAGAATTTGTCTCTGTATACGGATTTGAGCATCTTGTAGAGCTAGAATATGATAGACTAAATATTAGCCTTTACTTTGGTCCACGACTCTGAATAAGTCCCTTGGGCTCAGATTTTTGGACTTTTTAAGTCCTGATTTCGTGGACCGAATAAGGTTCGTGGACAAAATTATTCATAGGATAAGTAGGTTCACTAAATTAATTTTGAAATAAACTTTTTGGATTAGATAAGTTTGAAGCTAAGCTTCGTTGGCTAAAAAAGTCCTAAGCTAACGTTTGTGATATAATAGAGTCGTGAGCTAAGGTTCGTGTCTGGTGCACATCGAAGAAGTCTCGAAATGCTCTGCTGGTCATTTTTCTTGTTTCTATCGCCTACAACTTCGTTCGCTTCTTCGAATACGACATAGTGTTCGTCGAATTCTTTAATTTCGTTTTTCTCAGTCTTATTGAGTATGCATTCGAGAAGCCTTTGAGTGAAAATTCACGGAATGACTGAAAGATTCCTTCACAGCAAACAAAAGCTCAAACTTCAGTTCCGTCTTTGCCGATGAGAAACAGAGAAAAATCTTTTGATTCTAAATAGAACTGATTCTAAATAGAAAAAAATGCCAAGTGAATATATTTACTCCAACCCAAAATTTAAAACTTTCAAGAGCCTTATTTTTCACAGTCTTCGTTATGGAAAGAAAGCTTGTGGCAGAGAGAGGGGAAAAGATTTCAACTAGAAAAATTTAAACCTTGATTTTTTTTCTTCAAAAATTGCATTTCAGAAAGAACGAGGCAGGACATGTGGAGTACATCCGACTGCTACGAAATCAAACAGAGCATCCATGGTACAACCTCTAATTATATTATAATTGCTTGCTCATGAGAAAATTCTTCCAAAAAAAATTCCCTTTCCCCTGAAACTTGAATTTTCAATTTAGAAGTACCTGGCCTGGATAAGCGTTGTGAAGTCATATTTATTTTTTTAGATCGCGAGAATGAATAGTTTACTTCATGAACTAAATGTTACTGTAGCATCTCAATTGGACTTGCCCGAA
This sequence comes from Allodiplogaster pararmata, assembly GCA_964056735.1. Classification (NCBI taxonomy): domain Eukaryota; kingdom Metazoa; phylum Nematoda; class Chromadorea; order Rhabditida; family Diplogasteridae; genus Allodiplogaster; species Allodiplogaster pararmata. The sequence goes on along the minus strand of OZ057406.1, from coordinate 26,302,669 downwards.
TTTATAAAACCATAAAAAAACTTAAAAATTCTTTTCTGTTGCATGATGTATAATTAATGTATAATTAATGTATAATTAATGAATATTATCAGGTGGTTATAAAGAAATATTATCTGATTCATATATAAAAATCATCTGATTTTGAGGATAACTAACGTTTCTCATTTGGAATGATGGTATATTTAGATCCAAGGAAGAACTCAGCAGATTGAGAGAGGGAAATAACCAGGTTCTCAACCTTGTTCTCTTTTTAAGGTACGTAGTCGGCTATTTCACGTCCCTCTACCTACTGACTCACTTCCTCGTGCCCTTCTCAATCATGGCCGTCATGAATGGACACGTGATACTTTCAATGTGGCGCATGCGCAGAGCCAGGCAGATGATGACGAGACAGGTTGAGTACTATCTTGCGAGGCAAGGCAAATTTTGACGAAACAGGTTGAGTAACATAGTGCAAGGTCAGGTAGATGATGACGGGAGAGGTTGAGTACTATCTTGCGAGGCAAGGAAAATGATGTGAACAGGTAGGTGTACCATCATGCAAGGCCAGGCAGATGATGCCGAGACAGGTTGAGTGTCATCGTGCAAGGTCTGGAAGATGATGTCAAGACATTTTGAAGACTGTCTTGCGAAGCCAGGCAATTGATGATGAAATAGGTTGAGTACCATAATGCAAGGCCTGGTGGATGATGACGAGACATGTTGGGTACCAGGGATGCACTCGAAAAAAATCGAAAAATGTTCTTCGACTTTTTTTGATTTGAAAAGTCGAGTATTTTTCGATTGTTTTTTATTCAAACTTTGGAAATTGAAAATAATTTATTCGACTTTAAACTTTTTTTTATAAAAGTCAAAAAAAACCGAAAAATCGAAGTTTTTTAGTTTTTCGAAAAAAAAAAACGAAAAATTGAAAAAAGTTGGTTTTTTCTTTAAAAAAAACTTAGAAAAAAATCAAAAGTCGAAAACATTCTCTTCAACTTCCGAATTCTAAAAAAACAGTCGACGTTTTTTTCTCAACTTTTGAAATAAGAAAAAAAAACGAAGAACATTTTTTCGAGTGCATCCCTGTTGGGTACCATCTTTCAAGGCCAGGTATATGATGAAGAAACAGGTTGAATACCATCGTGTAAGGCATGGCAGATGATGACCAGACAGGTTGAGTACCATCTCTCAACGCTATACACGTAATGACGAGACAGGTTGAGTACCATCGTGTATGGCCGGGCAGATGATGACGAGACAGGTTGAGTACCATCTCTCAACGCTATACACGTAATAACGAGACAGGTTGAATACCATCTCGCAAGTCCAGGCGAATGATGATGAGAAAGGTAGAGTACCCTCTCGTCAATCCTTTCTTGGTATATTCATCTTAGTTGCTCTCGTGAGCTTGAATTCGATAGTTCATAAGTATTGATGAATGTTGAGACAATCATGAGCTTTGATGCAATGATGATACACATTAGTGAATGAGAATAAAAGGTCGTCTTTAGGAAGTCGGCAAATGAATAATGATACTTTTTTGATTAGTAGTGCCTAAATAATTCTTGACCGAGAACATATTTAATGAAACTGAAGAGCATTAGAAATGCGAATTACTGAAGAAAAATATTCTCATTTTGTTTTGTGTAGGAGTAACTGAATTTGTACTCTCTTTAGCATGCGTAAGAATTAGACTAAAGCTGTTTCGGATTAAGCAAAATTTTCACCTGTTGCTAGAGCCTGGAAAACGAATTTGATACTTCGGTTTTTTTGCAACAGAACTTGTCAAAATGAAACTCTGGAAAATTACAAGTTTGAAAAAAAAGAAGTGTAAGATGAGAATTCAGAAATGAATGTGTAAATATCAATAAACAAAAGTAATATGACATTATTATTATTAGTGTTATGGAATGAGTTAATGGAGAAAAAGATGCCTTACAGCAACAACGATAATAGAAAAAAGATGCCTTGCAGCAACAACGAGAACAGTCAACGACAGTCATGCTGCTCATTGTCACCTTCGTCTTCGCATCCTGCAACACGCTCCCCTTCCTGCTCAATGTAGCTGAGTGCATCTACTCCGATCTATTCATTGATGACAGGTCAGTCACAGCCCTCGCGACTATTGATTTATTTATGATATAATATTAATATTATTTATTAAAGGTTTTTAAAACGAATATTATTAAAGTTACTGATCTCATTGAAATATATTATTATATTACGTATAGATTATTGATTAGCTAGTATTGAAATTATTGATTAGCTATTATTAAACTTAGTAAACAGCTATTGTATTATTGAGGTTATTGTTTAGCAATTTTTTGAATGTTTGTTCTCATCACAAAAGACTTCTCTCAACCGGGTGCCACTGCCTCTAAACTGTGTTACTAAGAACCATGTAAAAGATTTATTCCAGAAGAGTCTTTCATTCAAAGTAGGTAAGTCTTGACACGCATATAATTTTTTTTCGTATATCATATTTTCGAGTTTTTTTGAAATGAATAGGCAAACAAATTGTAATAAAAGAGTTTATAGAACCTTTTTTTTGGAGAAGTAACTCTTTCATGACGCCTTTGACTTTCTTTTTTTTCTCGCTTTGAATCAAATCCCTCAATTTGAATCAACGTTACCTTTCATTCCAGTCAAATCATTTGGGGGCAGGCTTTTCATCGCTCTCTTCATCATAACATCTACAAATAAATCTCAGAAGTTTTATACCAACTGCCAGCAGATTTGGATAAAAAATCACTAGTCATCTTTTTGTAAGAATGTTCATCAAGTGGTTTTTTTTCTCAAATACTTGTAATGTTCCGGTTCTACCTGGCTGATCGATACCTTCGGCTTCAAATTGAAGTTTATACTGTAAAAATTGCAATTCAATCTTTTCAGGACCGCCCCCACGGCCTACCAACTCAACGATCTGAGCAACGTCCTGGTAGTGCTGAACTCTGCGACCACCTTCCTCGTATACATTTCTTTCTCGGAAAAATATCGGCACACTTTGATATTTATCATGAAGTTAGCCATTTTTGCTTTTGCTTTCAGGTGGGTCCCTAAAGTTAGCCACAGAGAAGAAGAAGAAGTTAGCCACAGAAAAGCGTAAAAAATTAGTCGAAACAACTTTGAACAGTTAATTTAAAACAAATTTCAAACAAGATTTGACAGTATATTACTTAGGCGAAGATATGATTCAAATTTTAGCTTTTTCAGTCCCTAAGTCTTAATTGTAATCTAAAATATCATCAAATCTCGTCTTTGCCAATTAGCGAAACATGTGGAAAAATGCAAGAAACAAGCCCACAAACTATAATTTGAACTCTCTTTGAAACTTTTGTTACTTGTCACTCCTTACGCAATAAATAACAATTTCTCATAATTCGAAAAATTTTAAATAAAGGCCATGAAATAGCAATTTGAAGAATATCAGACCACAATTTGAAGAAACACTATTGCCTGAAAATAGTTAATTTCCAATAAATGGGAAAATTGATAGGCATGGATGCTGCGCGACGGCTTCTGACTACAACGCGTACACTGCGATGAGTAGAACGGCGTCTATGAGGGTTCCCAGTAGCAACTACGCCGTCCAACCAAAACTTTCCACTTCTAGCAGGTTTTCAAAGAACTGGTTTCTTACCTCATAGTTGCATGGATGAAGTTAGAAGTTACCAAATGGAACTCGAAGAGATGGGGGAACTAAAACGAAATTACTAGTACCTCTTTCCTCACATTCCTAGTTGCTGGCATGTTGAGATTCAAGTTCGAATATTCTTTTTCATCACGATAAGCTTCTCTCGTTTATGAAAAGTATATAATAAGATGATACGGGAAAAACACATAGAGGGACTTTGCTATCAAAATATAACTGAGTCAACGCTTGGATGACTGACAAACAAAGACTAATAAATGGGGAGAAACTTCGATTGAAGAACAGAATGGGTAACCGTGGCGCTGCTGTATACAATCCTAGTAAATCATGTGGTATCCTCATCACCTGTAGAGTTCCCCAGATAATTTAAATTCGAGCGCAGTCTTCTAATGCATCAACAAAGTATGACATGAAGAAGGTCCGCGTAGCAGTCATTGTATCGTAAATATATCGTAGAAAAGCATCGGAGTCAAACATTCCCGGCGATTGAAAATGGACTTTGAGACTAATAGCCAAACTGTTCATAAAGGCTGTCCGATAGCCTGCTGAAGCCGGGATATGTACCCAAACGAACGGTTTCCGAGTACAACCACAGAATTGTCTCGCATACTGATTTGAAGACGGGGCGCATCGAAAAACCACGCGCGAGTGAGCGGAAAAGGAGGAAGTTAGTTGTTGTGCCTTAACACAGTGATCAGAGTTCCTTACTAAAATGGGAAAACTTACCTTTATAATTTTATTGTGTGATTAACGGGAACATAATTTTGTGAAAGTTACTTTCACCATTGAAGAGAAATCATTATGGCTAAGACAACCAGTTTTTTAAGCCAACAAATAATTTGGTGTCGAAACGGTGTAGAAGATGTAGTTTTTTCTGTAGAAGATTGTTAGAAGATGTAGAAGATTGTGTATAAGATTGTTTGAAGATGTAGGTTTTTTCTTCAGAGTCTCGAGACTGGAAAGCATTATAAGTTCTCCGACATCAAATGCGCAGAGGAATTCTACTCCTGAAATCACAGTCACTACAACCGAAGAGTAAACCTCCTATCTTATTTACTAGGGTATATTCCGCCGAATATCAGGATTAGCTGTACAAGTAACCCATTTCCTTTTCACTCGCAGTGATTGTTCCATAAGTGTTTGTCTGGTTTTCTTGGTTTTTTCTTTATAGACCGGCTTGTCGCATGAAGAATCTTGTTCATGATTGAGTACAACGCCCGCTGAAATTAACGGCCCTGAAACTGGTTTGGTTGATTTTGTGTTTAGAAAGATTTTGTGTTTTTAGAACATGTAAAACAGATTATTTAATTTATCAGAAAGGTTTATTATTATATTTCGTCAAAAAATTGTTCGTAAACTTCATATTGAATGTTTAAAACTAGAGTTTAAAAGGAGATAAAAACAATTCTGATAGTGTTTTCCACCTTTTAAGCCTTCAGAAATGATTTTTTTGTTAGTTGAGATTTACGTATTGATTCTCACGGGTTGAAAATCTTTCTTATCCAATTTCGTTTTACTTGTATTTTTTGAGCGTGCGATAAAAAAATAAACTTTTATAAAGTCGAACTCTCAGCTGCAAAAGAGCATATTACGGCTTTTTCGAATAATTTTTCTTGAATTCGATTCTTATTTTAAAGTTTGACCCGCGAAATACAAGGATTTTCAAGAAAGGGGGGGGGGAGAAAGGAAGGGTGGGGGGGAGAAAGGAAGTGTGGGGGGGGAGTAAGGAAGGGTGGGGGGGAGTAAGGAAGGGTGGGGGGGGGAGAAAGGAAGGGTTGGGGGGGGGAGAATCACATAGTATTGTTCTTTCGGAGTGTGTTCAATGGCTTCACGTCTTGAAACCAGGTTGATTTAATCGATAAACCGGTTTTCCCTAGAAAAACCCAAGTCTTAATGTAATTAGGGACAATTGCAAGCTCGTGAAAACCCGTTTTCCAGGAAATTAAAAAGAAGAAAAAAACAACTAACTGTCGCACTTATAAATTGAAGGATGATACCATGGGACATGAAGCGCCATCAAGTCGAACGGCTCCATCTGGTATATACGGAGCTTAAATAACAGTAAGAATGAGAACGTTGAGTGTAGACTCGAGTGTCGATCATTGTTTGGACATTGAAGCCTCAAGGTGTCCAAATCCTGCTAGAGACCGGAGTCCTCCATTCTTGGCGATAGAAATGAAGAGCGAGAAAAGAGTCGACCGCTCTCAGCCACGATGACAGAAAAATAGAGCAAACACAAAAGTTATGAGACAATTGTTATAATAAAATCGCATTCAGTGTAAGAATTAGAAATATGAGGGCAGGTAGAAGGTATCACAGCCTCAGGTTCAAATAATTTTCTAAACGGTGAATTATCATGACACCACATATCTGTGCATAAAGAGCTGTTAATCCGGCTTGACAATGTTTTCGGAAGAAGGATGCACAGAGTTGCTCAATGCAATAACGAACCGCAATCATGTCTGGTGAGAAATTTTCGAGTTTTTGAACTACTTGGTTATTTGAAACTTCTAGAGTTCAAAGTTTCCAGAAAGCAGAATTTGGTGGAGATAAGAAAAACCAACAACTTTGGTTTTTGTTACCCTGCGACGCTCTCAAGTGCTCGAATGTTTTTTTCAGAATCTGAAAGTAGAAGACTCATCAAGTGAGTCTCACTCATTGCGCTCAATTCAAATTTGCTTCATCTTTAAACTTTTGTGGTCTTGAAACGATTTAGAAAAATATCACTCCAAAATCTTTGTACACAAAACTGACTCTCTCTGTGTCGCACTCTCTCTCTCTCTCTCTCTCTCTCTCTCTCTCTCTCTCTCTCTCTCTCTCTCTCTCTCTCTCTCTCTCTCTCTCTCTCTCTCTCTCTCTCTCTCTCTACTCTGGAACACATTTTTATTTTGAATTTCTCAGATCATCTCAAGTGAACTTCTTTTCGAGGCAAGTTTGGCTTTCTTTTGGCTTTTAGTCCTTCGGTTCGACACTTTTTGAGGTCATGCCGGTAGCTAATCTTCTTGTTCGACGAGATTATCTTTGTTCCCCCCAATTGCCTTTCCTTTCCATTCTCTCCTAACTCTTGGCTGAACAGGCGTTCCCGTCTGGTTACTTCTCTTAAAGTCTATTGCTTCGAAACTAAGTATCGTACTAGCCGGTAAAATTAGAACTGGGTCAGTCAATACCATTTCGTGACCTCTCGTCGTGGTAGCTTTGGTGCAATCGCTCGATTTCATGTAGAATCTTTTTTCTTCCGCTCAATGTGATCTTGTGATAATGAGCTCACATTTGTCAATGTGAATTCGTTTGTCACCCAAGACTATAGTTTTTTATGAATTCAAAACGAATAAATGAATGTATAATCATGCGAACTACCATGAAACCTATGATTGGAGTAATGAATGAGTCAGGTAAGATGGAGTAATGGAGTAGTCAGGTAAGTAAAGTATGAGTAGTCAGGTAAGTAAAGTATGAGTAGTCAGGTAAGTAAAGTATGAGTCAGGTAAGATGGAGTAATGAATGAGTCAGGTAAGATGGAGTAATGAATGAGTCAGGTAAGAAGGAGTAATGAATGAGTCAGGTAAGATGGAGTAATGAATGAGTCAGGTACGATGGAGTAATGAATGAGTCAGGTACGATGGAGTAATGAATGAGTCAGGTAAGATGGAGTAATGAATGAGTCAGGTAAGATGGAGTAATGAATGAGTCAGGTAAGATGGAGTAATGAATGAGTCAGGTAAGATGGAGTAATGAATGAGTCAGGTAAGATGGAGTAATGAATGAGTCAGGTAAGATGGAGTAATGAATGAGTCAGGTAAGATGGAGTAATGAATGAGTCAGGTAAGATGGAGTAATGAATGAGTCAGGTAAGATGGAGTAATGAATGAGTCAGGTAAGATGGAGTAATGAATGAGTCAGGTAAGATGGAGTAATGAATGAGTCAGGTAAGATGGAGTAATGAATGAGTCAGGTAAGATGGAGTAATGAATGAGTCAGGTAAGATGGAGTAATGAATGAGTCAGGTAAGATGGAGTAATGAATGAGTCAGGTAAGATGGAGTAATGAATGAGTCAGGTAAGATGGAGTAATGAATGAGTCAGGTAAGATGGAGTAATGAATGAATCAGGTAAGATGGAGTAATGAATGAGTCAGGTAAGATGGAGTAATGAATGAGTCAGGTAAGATGGAGTAATGAATGAGTCAGGTAAGATGGAGTAATGAATGAGTCAGGTAAGATGGAGTAATGAATGAGTCAGGTAAGATGGAGTAATGAATGAGTCAGGTAAGATGGAGTAATGAATGAGTCAGGTAAGATGGAGTAATGAATGAGTCAGGTAAGATGGAGTAATGAATGAGTCAGGTAAGATGGAGTAATGAATGAGTCAGGTAAGATGGAGTAATGAATGAGTCAGGTAAGATGGAGTAATGAATGAGTCAGGTAAGATGGAGTAATGAATGAGTCAGGTAAGATGGAGTAATGAATGAGTCAGGTAAGATGGAGTAATGAATGAGTCAGGTAAGATGGAGTAATGAATGAGTCAGGTAAGATGGAGTAATGAATGAGTCAGGTAAGATGGAGTAATGAATGAGTCAGGTAAGATGGAGTAATGAATGAGTCAGGTAAGATGGAGTAATGAATGAGTCAGGTAAGATGGGGTAATGAATGAGTCAGGTAAGATGGAGTAATGAATGAGTCAGGTAAGATGGAGTAATGAATGAGTCAGGTAAGATGGAGTAATGAATGAGTCAGGTAAGATGGTTAAGGCTTGAGATGTAGCATCATTAAGTTTTAGAGGAGTTTCCCTGGGTGAATTCGATGGAAGTGAGAATGAAAATGATCAGTTTGGCAGATTTTTGTGTTGCAGCTCTCACTTATTCTTGGCTTTGTGTTGAAGTGACAATAACTGGAATGAACATGGCCCTTACAATACGTCACTCTCGCTGAAGTGACAATAACTGGAATGAACATGGCCCTTGCAATACGTCACTCTCGCTGAATTTCATGAGTCTTATGTACAAAAAAACCCTGGGAAAGCAGAGAATGCGCTTTTTCGTTTCTTTCTATATGTATATCTTTTTTTCCTATCTCTTTTCCTAATTTTTTTCAATCTCTCTCCTACCTCTCTCTCCCCTCTCACTCTCCTATCTTTCTTTGCCTGTCTCATTCCATCTCTCTCTCTCTCTCTCTCTCTCTCTCTCTCTCTCTCTCTCTATCTCTCTCTCCCTCCTATCTTACTTTTTCTGTATCATTCTCTGCCTCTCTATCTGTCTTTGCCTTTTTTGTCCTTTTTTATTTCCTTCTGATATTTTGTTCTTTCAACTTTCCAACATAACATCAAAGGGAAGAACTGTAATAGCAAAGATGACCTTTCGCAGGTTAAACTTATTTTTCACTAAACTCTTCGCTATGTTTCTTCTTTACGTTTCCTCTACCTCGGAGTTTCTGCTCAGCTTTAAAATGTTTGCCTGAGACACTGAATAAACCTTTTTCAGCCAGAGCAGAGACCAAGAAATGTTTTGAAAATGGTAATAAGTTCAGTTTCTGAAACTTTGATGATTGTCCCCATTCCCAGACTGAATCGTAATAGGTGAAGAGTTTGCGAGAGACGGGAAGTGAAAAAGTGGAAGAGATTTATTTGAAGAGAACTTTCACATTGGGTTATTGTTTAACTTCTTTTGTTATAAGGAGAGGGGGGGGGGGAATAGCGAAGGGGAAGAGGGATGGTGGGAGAGGGCGTTGTTCGTTGTTGAGGAAAGGAAGTCTTTCGATTCCGCCTACCGATTTTCATTAACATGCGCAATTTCTTCAGAATGGTAATTTTTCCCGGTTTTTTGCGTTTATTTTTTCCCCAAGAATTTCAGTTCTAATGCGGATACATCCTCCGATAAACTTCATTCTACCGCTCTTCATTTTGTACAATTCACCACCAGGTTAACTGAACATTCTTAATTTTTGATTGTTTTTCACAACTTTTCAAGACCCTTGAAATTACCTGTGGGTTTCGTACAAGAGGCTCAGGGTCTAAACAGAACAAGATCAGGTCGTACCGCAATGGGAATCATTTATATATATATATATATATATATATGTATATAATTTTTGATTGTTTTTCACAACTTTTTTGTCCTTTTTTATTTCCTTTTATATATATATATATATATATATATATATATATATATATATATATGTAAATTCGTGTTTTCCAAACGTTGCATGATGATGCATGATAATATGATTTAAAACCCCTCTTGAAGGCTTTTTCTGGAAAAAAAATTTCGGTTGAGGTTATTCGCCATTTTAAATTTCAGAATGTGATGGACGATTCCGGACGGTACCTCTCGATTACATGGACTCAGAGTTGCCTCCACCGCCTGAGTTTCCTGCAACAAAATTCCGCGCAGAGTCATTTTTGGCAGGTCAATTTTTCCGAAGTCTAACTCCTAGTTTATTTTTTTTCCGTACAAACAAATGATTCTTAATTTGAACACCTAGTTCCACAATTTGAGGAGATGTAGCTTTTGAGTTAAGGTAAAGGGTAAGGAGAGTTGTGCCTGAAAGCTACCTATTTTTATTGGGTTCTTAAACTGAATTTGTTTTGGTTAGTTCAGTACCATTATGAACAGAAAAAAAAGCAATAGAACGTCCAAAAAGGTTTTTAACACAATTTAAAAAATTTAATACTTCTTTTCATCTATTTTTGGCTGTATATTAAAGGTTTCTTTCTTCTTCGATGCCTATTCTTCCTATAGTCAATGCATCCACTATTCAGGCAAAACATCTCCCAAGTTGTTGAAACAATTCGCGGGCGTTCTCTACGACTATCTCAAAGGAGTCTCTCATCCTAATCCTGATTCTTATGACGCAGCAGAGTCTTCAGAAAACAGCAAGGTTTGATCTAGAGTGATTTTTTCAAAAACTTATTCGCCTTTTTATCTTGTTTCGTTGCGACCTACTGTTAATGGGTTTAGAAATAGTACTTTCAATGTTTTAAAAATTTAAAATTTTGCAGGCTAGAAACTTGGAGTTGCAACAAGATGCCTTCGAGAAGACGACTTTGTTTGACCTCGAAAAGAGACTCGAGTTTGGTGAGGACGGTGCTGGGAGAGAAGTAGAAGTCTTCTCGGTCGCTCCGAGTATAAGTGACCCACGGGTCCCTGTATCCTCAGTTCTTTTCACTTCAACCCCCGTGACCCCAGTTCTCGTGAACCAAATCTCAGTAAAACAAGTCACCGTAAGCTCCGTGAACGTAAACCCTTTGCCATACTTTCTGAAAACTGGTAACCAAGGTTATGTCCCCAACTACCAGTCATGGCCCTTCCATCCTCCTCCTCAATTGCCCTCATTCATCATCCCACCTCCCCCGCGCATTAGAGAAGAGCCTCGGAGAAGGCCCCCTTACCCTGCTACTACAATACCTCCTCCTGCTCTTCCGAACCGGGTTCTCAACTTCAAGCCTTCTCTGTTCCGTCAAAACCCAGATGATTTTGTCATACGACCTCCTCCGTTGTTGGCTGACTCCTACGCCGTTCGACCGGGTAAGAGTGAGCTGTGGAGTGGGTCTGGCAGTCGGAGACCTTTTGCCGCTGTGCCCAGTGTGCCGCTCTCCTCTACACTATCTCTAATCAACCACCGTTTTGTCATTTACTCCACTAATCAGAGAGTTTTCCCTCTCAAACACAGAACTTATAGTGAACAGATATCAGCTTGGAATGCTAACTCGTAGCGTGTTTATTCTAATCAACATTAACATTTTAATCGACAACTCTGGCCGAATCGATAATTGGTATCTTAATTGATATTACTGATTAACTCGAGAAAAAGTTTGCGGTGCGGGTGAAAACTTCAAACTCAAACGGTAATCATTTAAGACAGGAGATCTGAATCAGCGCCTGAAGGTTATCCAACAGCCCATTCTGTACCCTTTCCGCTCACTGGCGGTTACCCATTCATTCCGGGAGAAATCCTCAAGACTTGCGTCACACAACCAGATGGAGGCTGCTTCGTAGAGCAGGGTTTCCTACCTTGAGGAAACTAGGAACGGTTTTTTTTAATCTGCAGGTACGGATTCCAAGTTTTTATTCCATTGTGAAGTCACAGAACATATGTTCATCTCACAACGTTCTAGAACATCAAGAACCTGATTTCATCACCGGGTTTACAAAATTATTTCTGCATGATTTAACAATTTAGATCGAACAAATTTTCCCGGCTTTCCTCTTTGTATTAATTAATGTATGTACATATAATAATATTAGTTACCTGTAGAATAATGCTTTAAACTGTTTACATTTAAAAATTGTTCTGGTGACGATTATACATCTTAGAGCTACAATATGAAAGCCTGTATGGAATCTTCTATGAATGTATGAATATGTATATTAATTATTTGATGAATAAGTTTACGAATCTTCTATGAATGTATGAATATGTATATTAATTATTTGATGAATAAGTTTACGAATCTTATATGAATGTATGAATATGTATATTAATTATTTGATGAATAAGTTTACGAGGTGCTATGATTGCTGTTCGCTTTTCTGTTAATGATATGCTAAGAAAACGAACTTTTTTCTCTGATTTTTATAGTACAAAAAAAAATCTGCTCAAAATTCAAATCGATGTTTTTTTTTTTCTCGAAATAACCAGACTCGATCAATTGAGTCATCACCGATGAATATTAAATAATTGAATGAATGCAAACTTCTTGAAAAAATCACACAAGCCAATTTAGAAAAAAGAGCTTCTTGAAGGAACTCGAAGAAGATAAGATTTAGTCTGCTAAACAAATTTAATATCCCTCGGATTAACTCAAATTAACTTCGGGCTCAAATTACACAAACTTTTAAAATTTGAAGGCTCCAGACATCAACACAGGATAGATTTACTAGTCCCATTGCTCTTCTTTGGTGACCTAGTCTTTTTCTTCATAATCTCACTGTTTCCTCTTTTCTGAATAGGCCTCATTGTGTTTTTTCTCTCAGACAGCTTAACTGGTCCTGTTTTTTCGGATACGTCCAAAGATGCCTCAAGGGTATCATTTCTTTCGCTACCATCCATGGTCCCATTTTTCTCAGAGCCCTCCAAGAGCTCGATTTTTTGACTGTTCCTCTCTGCTTCTCTTTTTTCCGCTTCCGAAGTCCTAACCGAACTTTTTATAGGACCAGCGGTAGATTTCCTGCCAAACAAAGCAGTTGTTCGACCGTTCTTGTAGACATTGATCGTATCGAAAGATCCACATTTCACGGAAGAGACCACGATCTGAAATGATGGTTGAATTCTATGGGTGCGTACACACAGTCTTCACCCTCTCTCAACCCATACCTAGAACAAAGACCTCAAACCCGATCCAAACAAAAAGCAAATTTTTTTCTCGATTCTAATCATTTAAAAAAGCTGAGATAGGATTGATTGTTATAGTAGAAGTGGATAGAGTGAAATATTCGGCGGTTAAAAGAGTTACAGATTCAAAAGTGAGATCAAAAACTAGAGTCTTAATGAATCCTCAATGCGAACTTGAAACTACAATTTCACTTATTAATTGATACACACCTGCCGATTTTGCTAGTGGCTCACTAATACGTTGGGCTCTTGAATAGGAATTTTAAAGTGTTTGCGCAACTCAACGCAACTAAAACGCCACTGCTGCTATACACATAAATTGAGAGAAAAGAGAAAAGTGAATTGAGATAAATTGACTAAAGTTGTTCTAAGTTAATAAAGATTTTATTCATTGGTGCTTCATCGAATTTTTTTTAAAAAAATAACTTGTTTAATGACAGAAAACATGATCCGGAGCAAAACAATAATATTTCACGGAAGAGGATCAAGTTTGATCTCAACCCAAACAGATCCATTCAAACAAAGATAGTGTAGGAATTTCGTTGGTGCTTTCACAACTCTAATGTAAACATTAGAAATGACCAAGCGAGCGGAGAATGGTTATACCAGGTTAGGTCTATTTCTTATCTCAGGGACCGCGTTTCCTGCCACGAGGCGAGAACAAACGCCTGAAAGATCTTTCAAAAAGAGGTAAGATAGGTCTTGATTACTGCTTACCTCAGAGATGGTGTTGGTCGCAACTTGAATGAATTGCATAATTCGGGAACATCTCTCGAATTCACCTTCCGCTGTGAAGTGAACACCTGTAAATAGTAATCGACATGCGACATTCTGAAGTTTGTGCTGCTTTTTCGACCGGGCCTGTCCACATCATTCTAGAGTTTTCCGCAACAATCAGTTACAACGAGAGATAGATTGACTCTACTTATTTTCCTAATCCTGATTAATACTTTACTTCTCTTTTTATGTCGCAGATTTTCTCTCTCTCTTTTTTTTGTATCTCCCTATCTCTGATTGTCTTAATTTTTCCTTTCATTGTTTTCAGTGTTCCGAAATTGACCAAATTTGCCATCGACGTTTTCTGCGGTTCTGGGCACATTTTGCAGAGTAGCGAAGTTGATTCCTTCAGTCTTCGCCAATTCACGCAGCTAAAATATTCGAAATGATCGTCAGTGAGCAAGGAATTAAATTAGGTCTAATTTGTTGAACCATATCTTCAAAACCGAAATGAGAATCGCATCAATATTTTAATTTTATTTCAAATATTGAAAAATCTTTCTCAATTAAAAATTGAATCATGTTTTCTCATTGGGAGCAACTCAAAGCAAATTCGAATCAATTCACACCTTCACACCCCATTGTATTTCTGAAGTGTAGATAAAAATAGAAAATGCATACATATATACAATATATCCGTCGTTTTGCACCTTTTTGTGTGTTTGAATTGCAAGGAAAACAAGTTTATTATATCGAGAATAACCTTTTGTTCAACCTTCTGCATGTTACGGTGATTGATCTGGGGTATGAAGTTCTCATCAGAGAGTACGATAACATGCACATCATTATCCGCTGACCTCTTTCGCCTTAACTAATTCAATAATTCCAAGTTCATTCTTCTATTCTCAATAGTAGAGGTCATATTGGCAGAATTAGTATTTCTCACTCATGAGTCGTAAACGCAACTTCACGCGTATCCCGCATGAGCTTTGGCCTCAGAACTGCTGTATTTTCTTGAATTATTGAGTTATTGAGACATCACTCGGTACTGACTCACTTACTGCCAGATCAAAGCCTAAGCTCTCAATATGTTAATTTTTAAAGGTAATCTTTTTTCAGAAGGATAAAAGATTGAGCCCGTTAATAAAGAGGGTACCAAGAGGGTACCAATGGGTTTAGCTGAACTGTTCACTGACCTTCCCCCCCCTGACATGGACATCATCGTCATCGTGCTCATGCCACCCATTGGCATCGTGCTCATGCCACCCATTCCAGTTGGAGCGCATCCCTTAAAACTCTTTTTCTATATGGGTTTCTAAATGACTTCCAATTTTTTAGTAGTCTATGAAAATCTTACAATTTTAATTAACCGGATCTTTGAAGTTGAACGAAAAAACACTTTTAGCTTACGTCTTTTTAATTCAAGTTTAATACTCATGTACCTTGAAAAAAATTCACATTTTGATTTTCTCGCATGAAAATAATTTGAAACGCTGGAAAATTCCTGGTTGAACGAGAAAAAACCCAACTAACTAAAATGGAATTCGGTAGGAGACTCAAGTAGACGATCACGGCAATAGGTTGCATGGTAAGAACAAGGTTCAAGGGATGTGACACAGCGGGAGATTGAGAGTGAGACCAAGGGAATTTTTTTGTGATATCGGCAAAGGTTTTGGAGGTGAGAGTATATGGTTCAAGAACACGCCGACTTCTCTTATATACTCGGGGAGCTGTGCTTGTCCAGCATGAAATCTCTCTTAGGTACCTAAAAACATTACTAAAGACCTTTGAGCATTCAATTGACTCCATGTGATTTGGAATATGAAAAGGGTTTATAGCCTATATGTAGCCTGAACGAATAAAGTCTTCTCGTCTATGAGTATTGGTTTGTGCAGAGAGGTTATTGAAATTATAATGGTGATGAAATCGCTGAAACTGCTTGTCTATGGACGAAACCTCCCACATGCTTTTTTCATGGATCATACCAACCATACCATTCAATTATTTTTGTGTTCGTCGAGTACATCAGAGTTAAAAAGCGCCTTCGGTTATGAGGCTTTCTTTCGTATTGACGTACATTGTGCGTATGTTCTTCATGTACTATTCCAAAGAAGTGAAAGCGCATGCGAGCAAATTGAGAATGAAAGTGCATTGACAAGGAAGTGAATCCATGAAAAGTGAGTTAATGCGAGAACACGAAAACAGATCTATTCATTTGTTCATGTTTCTTCCTCTCTTTCTATTTTTTATCTCTCTCTCTGTGTCTCTCTGTATCTCTCTCTCTATGTGTCTCTCTGTATCTCTCTCTATGTGTCTCTGTGTATCTCTCTCTCTATGTGTCTCTCTGTATCTCTCTCTCTATGTGTCTCTCTGTATCTCTCTCTATGTGTCTCTCTGTATCTCTCTCTCTATGTGTCTCACTGTATCTCTCTATCTCTATGTGTCTCTCTGTATCTCTCTCTCTATGTGTCTCTCTGTATCTCTCTCTCTATGTGTCTCTCTGTATCTCTCTCTCTATGTGTCTCTCTGTATCTCTCTCTCTATGTGTCTCTCTCTCTATGTGTCTCTCTGTATCTCTCTCTCTATGTGTCTCTCTGTATCTCTCTCTCTATGTGTCTCTCTGTATCTCTCTCTATGTGTCTCTCTGTATCTCTCTATATGTCTCTCTGTATCTCTCTCTCTCTATGTGTCTCTCTGTATCCCTCTCTCTGTGTCTCTCTGTATCTCTCTCTCTATGTGTCTCTCTGTATCTCTCTCTCTCTGTGTCTCTCTGTATCTCTCTCTCTATGTGTCTCTCTGTATCTCTCTCTCTCTGTGTCTCTCTGTATCTCTCTCTCTGTGTCTCTCTGTATCTCTCTCTCTCTCTCCTCACTATTTCTTCCTTGATTTGAGCTTTTCTCGAATGACCGCTTCGAATTCATTTCGCATTTCCATCGTAAAAAGAGAAGGTCGTCTTCTCGTATGAAGGTTACCACAGGGCCCTTTACTGTATTTTCGAAAAAGGATTAATCCTTCACCATCAATTATATTATTTCAATCGTGAAATATACTAGTTGAATACAAATTTTAAGGTGTTTGGTACTTTTTTACTTGGTCTGGTACCTCGCGTCGCGGCCCTCGGCCTCGTTAGCTAAGCCGTCCGGCCTCGTTAGCTAAGCCGTCCGGCCTCGTTAGCTAAGCCGTTCGGCCTCGTTAGCTAAGCCGTTCGGCCTCGTTAGCGTAAACTTTCCCTAAGCCTAAGCGTTTTTTTAATGTAAAAATAATTTTAATTCCACGGTTCAATCCGGTTTAAGCGACGCGAAGGGGGCCGCGACGCGACCGCGAAGCGAGGTACCAGACCAAGTAAAAAAGTGCCCGGTGTTTCTTTTTCATTCTCGTCTTTATTTAATGTTGACATTCATGTACCAATACGATTTACATCTCAAAATGAAAATGACGTAAGCAAAAATACTTATTAAGTGAAAAGCTGCTGGGATGTACTGCAAGGAGTTGTGTGCTGTTGTGTGCTGTGACTGGACTCGCCTCAGCTGCCTGTGCTTTGTGTGTGCTGTCGGCCTCATTCCAGTCATCGGATGCGTCCGAATCGATCGAAGCTTCGAAAGATTACGAAGAAAGACATCAAGTTATCCATTTTCGTTCCACTTACAGAAGTCGGGTAAAAAACCTCGGCTCAGATAGAAACCTAGTTGTGGTCTGCGTCTCTAACCTTTGGCAAGATACCAAAAAACAGGAAACGCGCACATACCATCTTTTAAACGGACTCTTTGCTAAGCCGTGCGGTCTCTTTACTGAGGCGTACGGCCTCGCTAGCGTTTACCTAAGCAGAAATTTCATGAAAAGTATCAAAAAATCTTTTATTACTAAGTCTAGCAGAAAGTTTGAGAGCGGACAAGCAGAGCCGAATGAGAGTTAAGATATCACGAAGAGACAGCAGAAAATCAGAGAAAACTCTGTATTCTGACGCTGCATCACATCTAGTTTCCGAGCAGAGCCAAAACCTCATTGAAGCTTCTCTAAGAAAGCGCCAAGGTTTTGCGTGTTCAAAAATTGGAGACTCATGCGGGTTTTAGCGCCAAGAAGACTACTAAATGCATCGATTCAAATCATTTATTGCCTTCTCATGTGGTTTTGTTCGGTCTCCTAACTATCTTCAAGACTGAATTTCATTATAGCTCCAAATGTCACATCGAAATGTGACGTGAAAAAAGAAGTCGCAGACAAAAGACGCGACCGACCAAAGAAGCCTGTGAATGATATCGACACAGATAAGACTCAACGTCTCACTTACAAATACTCAAGGAGAGAGAAGAAAGTCGGTATTTGACCGTCTTTCTCTCTCTCTCTCTCTCCCTATCTCTCTCTCTCTTTCTCTCTCTCTCTTTCTCTCTCTCCCTATCTCTCTCTCTCTCTCTCTCTCTCCCTATCTCTCTCTCTCTCCCTATCTCTCTCTCTCTCTCTCTCTCTCTCTTTCTCTCTCTCCCTATCTCTCTCTCCCTATCTCTCTCTCTCTCTCTCTTTCTTTCTCTCTCTCTCTTAAGACAAAACATTTCCTAAGTCTCACAGGTAACCACGTCGAAAAATAGAACTCACTCGTGTTGATGAGTCAACATTTCGATTTCAAGTTATTAACAACCTTAGAAAAAACTTTCAATTCAGCTCATAGGTGACCTGCACTCAACGAATAAAAAAAACCCTTACTGAGTGGACATGTACAGAATAATGACAGAGGAAGGAAAGTTTGGGCAACATTAGTGTTCAAGACAGTGTAGACTCGCTTGATTCTCATTATTGTGACCCCGCTCAAAAAGCGGTCGTTTTTTGAAGACCTGTGTTTTCACTGTGAATAAGATAAGGAAGTTTAAGAGTTCTACGAAAGTAACGAAAAGCAAGAAAAAGCTGAAACCCAAAGAAGACAAGCCTGAGGTCTCTGAAGTCTCGGATGGAACAGACTCTTCTGTCATATCCGAGCACAAATTCGGCCACTATCGAGGTAATATCGACACGATCATGAGAGAGCTGCCGAGGAATTACGTGGCAACTCAACTCATCAGCGAGAAAGAGCAGGTTCGTTCTTTTGAGAATCCCTTGAATGAAAAAACACTGGTTTTTTACGGGGAAAAACAAGACCTGACGTATTACAGTACTCTCCGTCAATGAAACTATAAGTTTTTTCAGTCTTCATCAGATCTGATGGTTATATTTATCCTGACCAAAAGTTTTAAAATCCATTCGTTGGAGAGAGAGTGCATATATTAGGCTGTCCCAAAAGTTTTGTAAAAATTTCAGTGTTTTCTCTGAACATTTTATCTTTATTTACTAATAAGCTCAGTCAACAATATAATCACCATTATCAGTCACAACATTCATCCATCTAATAGGAAGGGTTTCGATTCCTTTCCTCTAGTTTTCCACTGGGCGCGAATCAAAGATATCGTCCAATGCCCTTTTGAGTTCTTCGAAGTTTCCGAACTTTTTGTCTTTAAGGGCAGCCTTCAGAGGGCGGAAGAGATGATAGTCGTAAAGTGCGAGGTCAGGAGAGTAGGAAGTATGGGAAAGGGGTCTCCTATGCTATCTCCTCCAGCTTCTTCTGGGTGGAATTGGCCACATTTGGTCTGGCGTTGTCGTGCAGAAGAATGACTTTTGCCCTTCCATTGCGCTTCTCTCGAACTGCTTGGGCTAGGGCACCCAGTTGACTCATGTATACATAAGCTTAAACAGTGTTTCCTTGCTGGATGAGGTCGTAGTAGATCATGTCTTGCGCATCTCAAAAGCAGCACAGGAGAATCTTCCTCTGATGGTAGTCGGGTTTGGGTTGGATTGGCGGCTTTTCGCCAGGGAGGGAGCCAGACGGCATGGTGAATACAGTTGTGGTATAGGACCCATGATTCGTCCCCAGTCGCAATATAAGACAGTGCTGGGAATTTAGTTTGGCAATTCGTGTTGTTTCGGTGTCTGTGGCAAGTTTATCGTGAAATTCATCGAAATTTCTCGCCATTTCTAGTCCCTTGTCTAGAGTCTCGAGGGCGAGGAAATCAGAAGCATCAAGGCTCGGGTCGTCGACAAAGTCAACATTTACTACACGGATGACATCAAAACTGTTGAAGAGTCCACGAATACAACGGTAAATTTTTGATGAACTCATTCATGGAAAACATTTCTTAATTTTTTTCAAAATCTAACTTTTTATACTGACTTCTCATGCATATCCAAACATTCACGTATAAGTATTTGAAAATGATTTCAATTTTTTAAAAGCTTTTTTTATTATAGAAAATTGTGAATTTTTTTAATCTTTATATTTTCTCTTCAATATTTAGTCGGGTTTTTTATTAGAAAAATTACAATGATATAACAAGCTTGTTTACGATATAGCAAACAGTAAGATTGATATTGATTGATTTTCATTATTTTCTTACAATTTTCATCAAACGTCAATTTTGCAGTTATCGACCAACAAAAGCTCTTCGATCAGCAGTTGACCCATTCATCAGCAGTTGACCCATTCATTTGTTTCTCAGCGAAATCACCCCTCGAACTCTACCGAAGCATATTGTTGATACATTTATAAACAGAACTGGAAAAAACTCACTGAAGAAAAAAAGGCTTAAAGCACACCTAGAACAAGACACGCCCATATAGTTACGGTTCCAGATATTACAATTCATTGTAATTCTACCGCTATTAAATTTTAGTTGTTGTTCGAAACCAATGGAAAAATATCTTTTAAAATCGGAAAATCGGTTTAAACCCCTGAAAAAAGCTCATAATTAAAAAAAAAACATTTAGATTCAACTGTTATGCACTTTACAAAAAAGTCATTTGTTCATATTAACTTTTTATACATATATCTAATTCATCAACCGGTACAATATAATTCTGAGGTTAGTTCCATCGATTGCTATATAGAGAATCGAGATCCAACAATTAGTAAACCTAGAAATATACTGAGTTCATTGTTTCACATTCAAGTGTTTTCCGTTAGGCACAAAATATTGAGAATTCTAAGTTGATGCTACGATTCGAATTATCAAATCAATGTATGAAACTGTCAATTAACCGAGAAAAGTGGAAATATTACAACATAATTCAATGACATACAGTTTAAGCTTTAATTAACATACGACCTTTGACTATCTTCTCCCTTCAAAGTTTCCTCAAAATTTGCATATTCTTTCTTAGACTTCAATTCTTCCATACAAAGCAAAAATATTTCGTCAAATTCCTCTTCAGTGATGTCACCGATTTTAGTATTCGCTGGCAGGGAGTCAATTATTCCATTCGCACACTCGAGGTTGAACGACCTGAATATTCAAAACTTCAAGCTTCGAAAAACAATGGGAAATTGAACCAAATGGAGTTTTATGTGAGTTTCAAGAAGAAACAAAACAAATCTTTGAACTGTGACGTTTGCTTTAAAAATAAAAATTTTCGATATTGCATCTATAGTAATATACTTTTTTTCCATCATTTGTCTCAAATGCGCATTTTTATTTATCTGCTTGTGCCCTTCACTCTCAGAAGAAGCTAAAAGAGGTCGGTCTTTGAGAGAAAGAAGTCACTCTGAATTAGCAATTGTAACTTAGCTCCATTGTGACTTTTAAAACTGTATTCATCTTTCATGTTGCGTTGTTCTGCTTCGAAGAATTCATAAGCGAATTCGTATGTAATGAAAGAATACGAAAACTGATATGCAATGAAAAAACTTACTCAAAAGCTTCCTTGGCCAATCTACTACCCAGAGTTTTGCCGACCATCACACACCAATAGGCGTAGAGCAGAAGAGAGGAAGGCGGCAATGCAGAACATACGTTTCTCAAAGCCACATTTTAGTCCTGTCAGTTCGAATGACCTTTTTTGGAAAATTGTCAGTTCAATGACAACTGACTTTCCAATGAATTCAAGATCCTCATCATCAGCTATGGCAGAGCGAAGGACTTCTCTCTGACCGATGCTGATGTTGAGGCGAGGAACTATGCGGATAAGGTAGTGGAGGTGAATAGGCAAAGATGCCTGAGACACTTTAAATTTTGTTTACTGGGAATATGTAAGTACTGTTAATCTCCAATTTAGTATCTTAAGTTCATTAATGCCAGATGAAATCACGACTTCTTTTCAGCATTTTCTGTCACTTTCCATCAGTAAATAAGGTCAATCTCCAATTTAGTATCTTAAGTTCATTAATGTCAGATAGAATCACGACTTCTTTTCAGCATTCACTGTCACTTTCCATCAGTAAATATGGTCAATCTTAACTGTCAATCTCCAATATAGTATCTTAAGTTCATTAATGTCAGATGAAATCACGACTTCTTTTCAGCATTTACTGTCACTTTCCATCAGTAAATATGGTCAATCTTAACTGTCAATCTCCAATTTAGTATCTAAAGTTCATTAATGTCAGATAGAATCACGACTTCTTTTCAGCATTCACTGTCACTTTCCATCAGTAAATATGGTCAATCTTACAGTAAGTATTTATGTATAAATCTAACAGTTGGCAGAACTTAATTTAACTAGTCAAAAAATTTAGAACAAAGTCCGATTATTTTAGCGGGGGACATAGAATAATAAGTTGAAGGGCATGGAAAGAAGAAAGAGATATCTTAATTTTATGCCCTCTGTTCTGATTAGATGACTAAAAAGACCCAAGCGAGAGGAAAATCAAACGACAATTTCTGCATTTTTAAACGAAAGCTGGTTAGGTCTGACAGTATATATTGCAACTTTATATCAGAAAAACATCGTATTTTTTGAACATTCAGTGGCAAAGCTGCATCACGGACTAGTAGCATCTTCTGCTCGTGCGGTAAATTCTTGCGGGAGATGAGGGTAGGATTGAAGGACTGAGAAGAGATGCCATCCGCAACGGGCAATGGAGAGTCTGGTGCTGCAAATAAAAAATCTCGTATTAATCCCTGGATCGAACGGTTATACGAATGTTGTTGTTGTTTGCCCATAGGTCCTGTCGAGGGGTGTTGTTTGCCCATAGGTCCTGTCGAGGGGTGTTGTTTGCCCATAGGTCCTGTCGAGGGGTGTTGTTTGCCCATAGGTCCTGTCGAGGGGTGTTGTTTGCCCATAGGTCCTGTCGAGGGGTGTTGTTTGCCCATAGGTCCTGTCGAGGGGAGTCCTTTAGGATAGGTTGAGAGGATCCTTTTGAGTCCGGAGAAATTTTCTCCGTCTACTTTCGCATCGCAGTCGGCGATCCTCTTCGCGAGGCCCATTCGTTAACCAGAGAAGGGCAAGAGGATATTTTACTGGCGCCTCGACTCGCCATTACAGAGTATAGTGGAGTATCGGCCGATGTTTTATCCGGTGACATGCCCAGGCCAGTCCGACATCGCCCTGATTTGACGAACTATACTATCCAATTTTGGTCCGTGACGGGCAAGCCCGCTAGCTCCAATGCATTTGTGCAAAGAGACATCCCTACACCACCTGAGGACGCACTCGATACCGGTGAGGATGAACCGGTTCCTTGCGGTGGTGTGAACTTTTGGGCTGTAGCACCATAGAAGACGAGATATACGAATGTTCACAAAAGCCTTGCCATGATACAAGAACTACAATCTTTTCCAAGATCATGTCATTCGCTTCCACTTGAATGACAACTCATCTCTCTTTCAATAAACTTCGTAATCATCACATACTCTACCATTATATTTTCTGACAACGTGACATTCTGTCATCGCGATACAATATACCTTTACATTCTCTGTCATTGTACTGACAACCTCTGTTACTTTTCCCAACTGACTATTCCGAGATGATCTGACAGGTTTCACATGGAAGAGCTTATGGAAGAGAATGGATGAGCGTTTTCGAGAGTGCGAAAGAAATGGAAACAGCGAGGGATGATATACCGCGAGGAGTTCAGCTGTGTTTCTGCAGCAACAAACTGCCGGCAAGTATTGATTAAGTTCTTGGAGAGAATGAGAAAGGGAAGCTTCCTATCTTCTTATCTTTGAATAAAGATGAGGTAAAGGTTGAGAGAGGGGGGGGGGAGAAAGAGGTCTCACTCGGCATTCATGAAGGTGATCAACTCCGGCCGGGCCACAGAGAAGATTGATTTGGTCTGGAGCCGGCAATGGTGCTGTCAATATAAAACAGTCAGCAAGAGTTCGAATAATGCAAAAAAACTCTTCTTTTGGTTTAAGTACGAGCTATTACAAGAAAATAAAGTCCAAAAAAATCTATTGATGCACAATTTGAACTCAAAATTTCAAAACACATCTTGTTTGGAATTAAACAAATGATTCTCAATCATCAATATCTATTTTTGAAAATTTTTCGAACAAAAAGTCAATTTACAAAATACATTGACTTGCAAATAATAAAATCATCTTTAAAATGAATTATCTTCCGAAACGCAGTATTACTTTATACTGATAACGGCATTCTACCGTTATTTCCAAACTTAAAAAGGTCCTACTAAAGCGAAAAAAAGCGCTCCGAGAAATGTTCCACCTTGATGACCATGTGTTTTAAGGAGTTGATCAGAGCACCTTGCTGAGATGCAGTTGGGTAACAGAAAAAGATCTGGGAGGAAGGAATTATAGGAGAACTGCCATCTTCTCCTTAACATAATCATTTATAGGAAACATTCTTATGGAGTCCGATGATTATTTTTAAACTTTGCATGGCTTTGAGCAAATGAGGAACGAATACACGATGCTAAAAGCTCTATTGAGTGAAGCGTAAAAGCAGTTTTTGATGGATGCACTTAAAAAGTTGAACTGAAAAGATCAGTCAACAAAAGTTGAAAAAAAACCTCTTTAAAGTCCTAATAGTTTTAAAAATATGTTTATTTAGTCGTTAGCGATGAATCGAGAAAAACCCTGGAAGCGATCAATAGAAATGATGTTTGGAGACCTTTTCGTTGCAGTATAAGTGGAGGCCTAGAATCATCATCTGTTGCGCTTTTTCCTTCCAATAGACGACATACAAATCTGGAGAATATCGTTTGCACGCATGGGAAATGATGAGTTGATATTGATATCAAATAACTTACACGTAGGAGTCAACTTCTAAAATAATCGAGAAAATATGTTTTCAAGTCTTCATATATTAATCCTCACAACAACAAAAAGACTGGGAACAAGTGGTTTGCATCGTTTTCATTGATTACTTCTTTGAGAAAAAAAGAGAGGGAGAAAACCAGCCACTTATGTTGAGCTTCTTCTCGACTCAGTCCTTTCTTAGCCTTCTTTAGAACAGGGAGGACCTCTTTTCGACCAAGCCCTGCATAATCCTTTATGAACCAACTTTCCATTTTTCCTACCATAACAAAGTCCTATTCAAACCAAAACAGAGTTGTTTTCGAGTAAAAACCACTCTCTGTCAACATAAAACTTTACACGATACAAGTCATTCGATTGCTCTTCCTGACCATTCACAATTAGTCCGTTTCGTAGGTTCGTAAATAAGTCCGCGTTTTTAAAGCTATATATAAACATTTTTTAACTTTCATATAGCACTATCGCACGAAGAAGCACTGTGTCGCCGTGGTGCAATGGTAACGCGCTGCAGTGGTAAAGGAGAGACAGTTGGGTTCGATCACGTACCGTGGACTAGCTTTTGCCCACGCGGTAGTAAGCTCACATGGTTTGAATGTTTGCAATAGTAGATCAGTGGTAGAAATCACACGAACAAAATGGCAATGGGTTCAATTCACGCTTATTAGGAATGCTTCGCACAAATTTTTGCAATCATGGTCCCTATACTTGTTCGCAAATATGGCTTTTAAGCCACGCTTTGAGTGTTGCAATTTCTTCAGAGATCGGTTTTTTTTCAAGACCTTTTCAGGTTGAAGAGGAGATGAACATACAGGGTGCGGCCAAAGTATGGAACGGTGGTTATATTTTCTAAAGAAAAAGCAAGCAAATCAAGTCTTCAGTATAAAAATATTTATTGTATACAGGTTTTATAACAATTATTATAAATTATTCGACTCGGCATGCTCTTTCTCTTACAACATGCCTGAGACGATGCTCGAATTTCTGGACCGTGTCTCACTTCCTCAGTTCATCTTCTTTGATGAAAAATTATTCAAAGTAGAAGAGGATTTCAACCCCCAAAACAAATGCGTTCTTGCTCACACTTCTCTGGAGGCTGATATAAAGGCAGATGCATCGAAAGAACTCAACGCCCTGCTCAGGTTATGGTGTGGGGAGCAATTTGCTCCTCAGGCAAGAGTCCCTTGTTCTTCGTTGAATAAAACGTCAAAATGGATCGACATCTGTACACGGAAAAAAATCTTGAAATGTATTGAAGCTCTGAGCAGATGCTCATTTCTAAGGAGAGAAGTGTGTCTTCCAGAAAGACGGAGCTCCTTCTCACACTGCCAAGTTCACTCGAGATTGGTGCACAGCAAACCTTCCGGCCTCTTTGACAAAGTCCGAATGGCCCGCTTCCTCTCCCGACCTGAATCCGCTGGATTTCTCTGTTTGGGGATAATTACAGTCTAAGGTCTTCGCTACAACTCCTGAAAATTTGAATGTTCTCAAGGCCCACCTGACCACAGAATGGAACAATCTTTCTTATTCTCTCTCTCTAACATTGAAGTGTACCCAAATGGGGTTCCGCAAGGAAGTTCCCTAGGTCCTCTCTTTTTCACAATGTTCATTGACGACATATAGTAGATGTCATTCCTCAAGGAGTTCACTGTTTTCTTTACGCTGATGATATAAAACTCTTCAGCGAGAATCGCTCTCTCATGCAAGAAGCCTTAGATGCCATTACTAACTTTGCTATGACCTGGTCACTAACAATATCTGTCCCGAAGTGTTCGACTGTAAACTGTGGCTTGAATAATGCGAAAGTTAGCTATCATGTTAACCACATAATTCTTCCCTCACTCGACACAGTCCGTGACCTCGGTATCCATTTCGACAAGTCCCTATCTTTCTCCAACCATATCAAATTGACTATCTCCAAATCCATGAGATGTCTGAATCTTATACTAAGACCTCTCAAAACTTCTTCTACAATTGTTCTCCTACGAGCGTACAAGTCCTATATACTGCCTTTACTCGAGTATGGAAGCGAGATTTGGTCGCCCACTTCTATTGGGCTAGTTAATGGTCTTGAAAGAGTTCAAAGATCTTTCACTCGCCGAATCCTTGTCAGAGCCGGTCACTCTGGTTTAGATTATCCTTCCCGTCTCAAGCTACTTGAACTTTCCACTCTTGAATACAGTAGAGCCATCAATGACATTTGTTTCATCCATAAGACTAGTCATGGTAACTTTCTACTAGACTACTCATCCCTGTTTTCTATTCATCCTCCCCCCTACAATAATAGATTATCTAATTCTTTGAGAATAATTCTACCATCGAGAATAACTCACTCAAATAGCACTTGTGCATCTCGTTCTATTGATATCTGGAACAGTTTACCTGATCACGTTGTAAAGATGAAGTCCTCTCGTTTGTTTAGAAAATGTATCATTAAATTGCCTGTTGAAATTATTGTACCTGAATCCCGCTTGCGGTTATAAATCTGTTTCTGTATACTGCTACTAGAATTGTTTTTTTCCTGTGAATCTAACGCCTTTTTTTTTCTTTGTCGTAATCCTTTCACTGAACTCACACTCGTGACAGTATATCCGCTGAGAATTAACTCTGTTTTTGCTCATTTGGAATAAAGAATGAAGACCTGCGAGATACGGTCCAGCAATTCGAGCATCGTCTCAGGCATGTTGTAAGAGAAAGAGCATAATTGTTAATAATTGTTATAAAACCTGTATGCAATAAATATTTTTATACTGAAGACTTGATTTGCTTGCTTTTTCTTTTAAAAAATATAACCACCGTTCCATACTTTGGCCGCACCCTGTATGTGCATCTCCTCTTCAACCTGAAAAGGTCTTGAAAAAAACCGATCTCTGAATAAATTGCAACACTCAAAGCGTGGCTTAAAAGCCATATTTGCGAACAGGTATAGGGCCCATGATTGCAAAAATTTGTGCGAAGCCATTTTGTTCGAGTGATGTCTACCACTGATCTACTATTGCAAACATTCATCGATGTTTTGAGCCCTCTGAACTTTGAAGTGTATATTCTAGTTTTGCGTCTAAATCTTAACCCCCCCCAACTGTTTTGAAATTTTTTAAAATTGGATTTATCATTCTCGCTTAAAAAGCCTTTTTTTGTACATTCGCTTTTTTTTCTAACAAGGTCTTGAAATATGTAACAAGAGTAACAAGAACTATCAATTAAGTGGAAACCTTAAAATATAGAATTTTTTCGTGCCAGATTTGAAGTTTTAATTAGCCAAGTTTTAATTAGCCAAGTTTTAATTAGCCAAGTTTTAATTAGCCAAGTTTTAATTAGCCAAGTTTTAATTAGCCAAGTTTTAATTAGCCAAGTTTTAATTAGCAAGTTTTAATTAGCCAAGTTTTAATTAGCCAAGTACCCTCAGTATTACGCTGATGATGCCTTGATAAAAGCGAAACTTCCGTATCTTTTTATCCAAATTCACACCGCATCTTCAAATCTGGCACGAAAAAGATTCTAAAAAACTGGAACTTCATCACGAAGAGCGTCACAGAGCCCTCTCAATTCAGAAACCTTGAAATGTAACACAAACCTCAAATATCTGAACATGTTGAACAAAGAAAAAAAAAACTTGAACAAAGCTCTTACAATGAGCAAATATCCAATTCATTCGCAAATTTGCTGTGTGAAGCGCATCGTGAAGAAGTTCCAGATATTCAAGTCAATTTCTTTTATAACCTGGCAACTAATTCTGCAAACTTCCGGTGCTCAGAGTATTTTGACGTTCAAACTTCTTCAAACACTGAAGGACATATTCTACTTTCTTGTCTGAACACTCAATTGACTAAAACCAATTGCAGACGATGGTTTGGAGCATCTTGTATCTAATTATTATTGCAAAAAGCCTTCGAATCCAATTAAATGGCTTTATGCTATCAGTCTCAACTTATTGTTATACGTCTCAATAATCAAAGGGCAAGGAAAAGTCACCGAATAAGATACTGAAATCTGCATGAACAGCGTCTACCGTTGCCTTCTTCCGCTGTCGTCGAGCAAATTCCTTGAAAAAAGAAAACCGTTTACTAGTAACCGGTGATTTGTTCCAATTTCTTCCCTTTCCTGCGAGATCGCTCTTTCAAACTGCATCCTAAGGTCACAGCATCTTTCAAAGCTTAGTAAAAGGATGGAGACCCTCATTGTAAGTACTACAAACTTTGCCAAACTGCAGCTCAAAAATGTCTTCAATACAAAAAAGTTGCCTCGATTCATCCCCCTTATCGATAATCTCATTGTAAATTTACCTATTACTTTTCATTTACGTCATTTATCTTCTCCGAAACATATAAATTCAGCGAATAATGTTTTATCCGATAATATAATTCAAAATTCCTTGAGTTGGGGCTCAAGCGTCCAATCTTTATACAAGCTTGGATAAAATTTCGCTTGAATATTCTGTGCATAACTAATTGAATACTTTCAGCGTTTAACTCTTGTTCTGCTTTTCTATTCTCGTCTGAAATGTGCTTAGAAAAATGGCGCTTTGAAATCTGGAAATCAAATATGAAGACCTTTTATTGTTGTATACTGAAAAACGAATTAGTATTCAGAATGTTGCGTGAAAAACTTTTCACAATTTTTTTAAATATTTGGTTGCAGAAGCACTTCCTTCTACGTCTAAAAAAGGGCCCTGAGGGAGCGTTTCAAACGCCTTCTTCACTCAAAAATACATATTGCTCACTTGTATAAATATACTACTACATTAATAGAAATGTTTCATCTACTATGTGTTTCGAATTCCCTATGCAATTCTGCGCTTTTGTCTTCTCCATTACTTCCCACTATCTTTTTCTTGCTCTCTTCATTTAATTTCTTTCTTCCTCCCTCTGTCTATATCTCTCTCCATCTAATTTTTCTCTTTCTAAGAGTATCCCTCTCTCTTTCTCCTCGTCTCTCCCTCTCTTACCCCTCGTCTCTCCCTCCCGAATTCGTCTTAATAAAAGAAGGGTACATGAAATGAAAAACTCAACTGAAACATGGGAAGCAAAGAGGAAATTTTAAAACTCAGGCCCAAGAAAGAGTGAAACTTAAGATTTTTTCTGCAGTTCCTCCTCTGTGCAAATCTTGTCCGATTGTTTTCTATTCCCATTAACGTGAAGACGAAGAAGAACTGCACGTTCTTTAAATTTTTTCAATGGTATAAAGTGCTAAGAAGTCTTTAAAAAAGAGAACAAAAACGAGGAATTATGGTCGATACAGAAAAGATCTTTTTTGATTGTTATAGAGGATTGTTTATTATTTCATTTTAAAGATCCATAAATTCAAAGAAACAGCTTCACGCCGAAGTAAAAAAACCGTGAGGAATATTTCTAAACCTAAGCTTATGAATAATTAATTACTTCTTCGCTCTGCCGCTAAAAACCCCCGGCTTTGCTTTCGTTGCTGACATCTTTGAAACTCCTAATTAGATTCATGAAATAAAACTTTTAGTTCTCACCATCATATCTCTCTCTTTCAAACTCCTAACTCTTTTCAATCTTCCGTTCGACCTGAGTACTCAACTTGGTCGACATCAAGAACTCCCACATAAAGTTACTTTCCCAGGGTCTTCAGATTCTTCAAAACTTCAGTTTTTTTCAAAAGTAAGTCGAAAGCGAGTTGAAATTGTAATATTTTGAAAAATGTTTATTAAATATGAATTTGTATAAGCAACCGTTTTTTCTTCCTTTTACATCAATACAGACAAAAAATACAGACAAAACATTTACATCAATACAGACAAAAAATTAATTTCTTATAGAAATCAACGACTAGCTATGTGCAGTCATCCGTACTTGCCGACCAGTTAACTGGCTGATTTTGTGCATCTTGGAGCGAAATTTTATGAAGAAAAATTTCCGAAGATATTAATTTGTTTCCTTACCTTTCCTATCTGAGTTTAATTCCAAAATTATTTCAGCCATTGTTATTACTTTCATCAAAAACATTTCTTGGCAATAACCAATGAGAACAAGTCAACTAGTAGAATTAATCAAGAAAATTTGAAAAATAAGCCTCTTCAAAGGAAATGTCCCGGAATTCAGGGTTAAGTCAACCTAATCCGCCGCAACTCGACCTATTGCTTACAAAATCAATCTGAATAGTGAACGAAATCAGTCTCATTCATATAAAGTTCCCTTTTCGTTTCATAAACAAGATATGCCCAACAAGGGGAGAGAAAGAGTTACATGCATGTGTTGTTCCTTCACGCAGCTGCTACTGTTTTACTTTCTCATCTTGAGAGCGAGAGAGAGAGAGAGAGAGAGAGAGAGAGAGAGAGAGAGAGAGAGAGAGAGAGAGAGAGAGAGAGAGAGAGAGAAAGAGCAGGAAAGAGTGAGATTCAGAGAGACAAGAGAGAGAGAGGGAGAAAGAGTGAGAAAGAAGAGATAAACAGAGAGAGAGAAAAACAGCGAGAAGGGGGAGAGACAGAGAGAGAGAGAGAAGAGAGAGAAAGAGATACAAAGAGAAACCCAGAGAGAGAGAGCGAGATAGAGATAGAGATAGAGAGATTGAGCGGATGTAAGGGGGAGAGAAAGGGATGATCTACGGGGTTCTGGCAAGATGGAAAAAGACTCTAGAAAATGTGAAGAGAGTGGGAGAGGAGCTCCGGGAAGGAGAGAGATGCGATGCAAGAGAGGGGCGTTCTCTCACGGTGCTTTTCCCATCCTTTCTCATATCAGTGAGCGGTGACTCCGCCTCCTCGACACCGCTCTGGCTGACCAAATTACCAAATTGCATGTTTCAACGTATCTCAGATCTCTGCGAGTGCTGATAACTCTTGCACGGTTATATCCATCGTGAATGGCACTTGTTTGTTCGTGTAACAATGTCATCTTTTGTTTACGGGAACGGGAGTACGCAAAATTATCCGAAGATCCATAGAACAATGAAATTTTTTATATGTATAATTATATATATAAATAACAACCGGTCTATAAGACCTTTGCTCGCCATGATAGATGTTACTCCAAGTGTCAACTATTCGCTCCTTTGTTCTCTCAAATCCACTTTCCATACTGCTATCCGCTCATTCACGCGGGTCAACCAATGTAACATCGCATCTGTCACTGTATGTAAAACAATGTCATCATCTGTTTACTCGAACAGATTACTTGAAAATATCCAAGGAACATTGGTGTTATGAATTATACATTAACCGACTTCTCGCTCTCTTTCTCTCTTTTTCTCTTAATGCTCTTTAGCAACCTCGACACCCCTGTACTCCTACAAAGTAGTCCTTTCACTTCCTTATTCAAGTAATGATGTCCGTACTTTAGATTTTTTCCTCGCCTTCAGCTTTTTCTTCACACGCATTTCGCTTGAATGAAAACGTGATGAAGTCAGCTTGTATTGAGACTTCTTTCTAACTACATATGAATTCACTCGTCTTGTCTTCTTTCTTGCTTGGTTTTTTATTCTTGATGCTTTCTTGCTTTCTACTTTACTTGTTAGTCATTAAAAGGTGTACATAGTGTTTCTTTCCAATTAAACTAAGACCTTTTGAACTCGTCCAATACCTTTCCGTTACCATGTTTTTAATACTGCATGGGACCAGTCAGGTGTATGAATGTATCCGTCCTCTCGAGAAGCATTTACTCTTGCTAATACAGGCCGCTAAGTTTATCCTTCCTCCTTCTCCCCTTTCCTCTCCTCTATTCTGACTCAGAAAGAATAGCGCTCCAAATGAGTCAGAAATAGTCGCCTCACCCGGAGAGGTTTCGGTCACCCATTCTTGTCTCTCAGTCCTATTGCAGAGTGTCACCGCGTCAATTACTTATTCCGTCTCTTTGCTCATGACTAATTCTGATGCTTTCTCATGATATTTGTAACCTTGCCTCATGACTGAAAATATCTACTAAATTATATAACTAGTGAATATGCACGATGGAAACAACTCTGTATGAAGAAACGAAGGTGTTGTATAAAATTGCTGCTATGATAACTGATATTTGCATATAATAGCATTCTTCATTTTTCGATAACTTCAAACTAGACGCAAATAATTATAGATGATTTGGACGATGGAGTGTGAATGAGACCCCGCGCAGTCATTGATAGACGATGGAGTGTGAATGAGACCCCGCGCAGTCATTGATAGTCTGCTCTCTTCAACACAACTCTCATTTTCTACGCAACATTATTAATTTCTGATGAGGTTAGCCATGGATTTCCCTTTCCTATACGTATTAGTACGAAAAACATGCAAGTTCACGGGCATGAGTGTATAGCTAGCTAGTAGCATGTGTATAGCTACTAGTAGCTTGTTTATAGCTAGCTAGTAGCTTGTGTGTAACTAGCTAGTAGCTTGTGTATAACTAGCTAGTAGCTTGTGTATAACTAGCTAGTAGCTTGTGTGTGGCTAGCTATGCACTTCCATCGTTAGAGAACATTAGAGTGAGAGTGCATGAAGGGTTCATGCATGTACGCATATGTGTATTTGTTGACCAAGTAGTTTGCCCGAGACCCATTGAAGCGTGTCATACGTCTGAGCCGTTAGTTTCTTCCTTGTGGTAGGTAAGCCATAGCATGAATATAAAAGGTTCCTCGAAATAGCTATGGAGAAAGTTGGTTTTGAGAACAGTCATTTCCGGTCACTTCTTCTTCTTCTCGCCTGTACGCTCGCTCTGAGTGGAGAAGTTCAATTCACAGTAGAAGAGCCCTCTAGGGACACCAGCTATCTACTTACTTCAAAGCATCAAAGGCCCCACCGATTGAGACATTCTAAAGGTTAGTTACTTCTTCTTTATCGCCCTTTTTTCGTTGTCTTTCTCCTTCTTCTTTTTCTTTTAATATCTCTCTCTCTACCTTTTCATTTCTTACTCGTTCTTTCTCTCTCTCCCTAACTCTTCCCCTCCCTCGCTCTGATCCCGAAAACTGAAGAAAATGTTCACATAGGGTTACTTGGAACGAATGCATGGCCTACGCCTAGGATATTCCTAATTATGCAAAGATGCGCTAAGACTAACTCTCAACGAACAGCGGGAGACCATATGTTATCGTGCCTGCCACTTCGTTTCGACTCTCTGCTCTTCATGGGTGTTTTTCTTTGACCCAACATCGTCCATAGATGCAGATGGGAATATTTCTCGCCATCTTTCTGCCTTGCCTACGGGTACTCTATCGACTTCATCGACTCCCTTTGTAAATAATCGCTGATTCGACAGCTCATTAACATAATGATACAAATGGCGCTCTGTCTTATGCACGAGCAGAGAGCGAGACAAGTGGGTTGTGAAGATCCTTGACGCGAGACGAGGGTCAGACATATGTTTATGAGAATCCCGGTGAGTAAGAAACAGAAAAATAGAAAGAGAGGGAAGGACCGATAATAGAGAAAGTGAAAAAGGTTTCCAATCACAAAGTGATCAGAGAGTGTACTCAAGCTTTGTTGTAATAACATGGAAGATGAATCGAGTCATCAAATCATCCCATTCGTTCAAATCTTCGTAAGTTGTACTACTTAACGATGAGAGAGAGAGAGAGAGAGAGAGAGAGATAGAGAGAGAGAGAGAAGGAGAGAGAGAGAGAAGACTTGAGTACTTTACATGCGAAGGTACCCATTTTTATGCTCGACAACTCAAGCGAGAAAATCTTATTTTCAGATGTCAGTTTGATGTCAACTTCCGAGCCTTCTATTCACCAATCGAAGTCAAAGGCTCCGGAATCGTTCGCGTTGAACTGTCCTCACGTTGCTGATGCGAGCAACAGAGATGTTTGTCATTCCAACTCGATGACGTATGATATTCCAATGGATAATATGGAAAAGCTTCGTATAAGAGTAGGAAAGATGTTAGATGTTAGCACGGAAAACGTATGGTACGTAAAATCCATCAGCTTGTCTCATCAAGTGTGATGATGAAGCTGTCTTTGAGCAAGCAAAATAACTTCGGAAGAAATACTTTTTATTAAAGTTATCATTATACCTAAAACGACTTATTTTTATTTAACGACTGAAACCACTTGGTCAGTCTATGCAGACATGTTCAACTGGAATAAACGAATTAAATTGAATATTACTCGTCCAAGAGACAGAATTTTTTAAAGGACAAAAATGCATGTAGTAAATTCAAGCTGTTTTCAGGTCCGCCTTGAAGTAGCTTGGACGTTAGATGACACTATATGGTTGAAAATAAACGACGGAGAGAAAAGGATCGTGAACCGATTAACTTCTTTCAACAAGAGAACTATAGCCGGTCAGTTAACATGTCCCCGATCATCAGGAAAGTTCCCGACTAATCTCAATTACTTATTCTGAATAACTAATTTGCAGGTAAAACCGTTCTTCGGGTAACATTGAATGACGGAAGATACTGGTTTGACTATGATGAGCTGACTGGCGACTTCGCAATGGAAATATCCCCAGTTAAAAGTGAGTATCATTATTGGACGAGCTATTGGTCAACAACCTCGTAAGAAAACTTCAGGCGAAGAAGATGCTGGAATGTGGCAATGCCTTGTGACAGTTCATCATGAGGGCCAAACGCACACACTCACGTCCCGTAGCCGGATAAAGGGCACCGCTATGCACGCTGTCAGTTCCATTCCTGTTCCCCTTCTGTTAGCTGGGACATTTTTTTTATCTAATTCTATTCTCGCTTTTTTCTATCAGCTGTGAGAGTTCGTAGGTTTTGTTGTGTGTGAGTGTGCTGCTTTGTTGCGCTTGTCAAACTCTCCCCATCAATTATGAATAACTATTCAACCTAGTCTCTCTTGCATTACTCCCTTCTTAGATTGCAGCCTTCACACGCAAAATTTATTGAGTGTTGAGTGTTGTAGGCAACACGAGTTCTCGTTGATTGAACCTCTTCTTACTACTCCAATTAATTACAACCTTCTCCCTTCTCGCTCATAATAGGCCTCGTTTTATAGAGAACAACCTCTTCGAGACAGCTCTGCCTTCCTATCTTGCGAAGGGAAAGACTTCAGAGTGATATAAATTTAAATGAAATACTAAATTTATTATTAGGAACATCGTTTTGAAACATATTCGGAAAAAGGATTGTCAGAAACTTTCAAAAACTAAAGCTTTTTTTGTAACAACGTAATTGAATACTTCATGGAAAGACTTAAGAGTATTAAGTCTTCTTTAATGACAATGTGTGATAAACTTTTCTGAAATCCTGCTCCGAGTACTGAGAGAGAAAACTCGCGACGTCTGAGATTTTAGTCGTGGGCAAATATTCATTCCTCTAAGACGTCATAACACGTAAACGATCAAAGCGCTTAGTTCCTAAGTCACCTCTTCAATGGTTTTCAGAATATATCCCTTTCTTCTCTCTGCTTTCATATTAACCCGAGCTCTCTCTCTCTCTACCCGTATATATCTCCCCGACAATCCAAGCACCGAGGTCATTTGCTTCCGGGGAGACAATCGAGGGGAATACAGCGCTTGGAGGAAACTCAAGTGCGCCCACTAAGGAGCCAAATCCAATTCTCCTATCGACGCCGGGATGATTTGTCTTTTCTGTGGGCCATGTGTGTATGTTTCATCTCTCGGCTAACTAGCTAGATTGTCCGGCCACACAAGGAAGGTCCCAGAATATGCGCATTCTCACCGCTTTTTATCTTTCACATGACATGGTTGTTTTGTGTTACGAGCAACCAAGACTGAGACTGGAAAGAAAAGCAAACGAATTAGAAGACTGACTTAAATACTTGCGTTTGAGAGTTGACACCTATGGTGCTGGAACGATGAGATGGAGAGAGGAAAACATAGAAAGAGAAAAAAAGAGGGAGAGAAGGTGAGAGAGAGAAAGATATGCAGAAGGATATACAGGGAGCGAGAGAAAAATGTTAAAAAGAAGAGAAAAGAAAGCATCCTCCCTAAGGTATTGGTCTCCTCTTACCACTTTGTCACCACATATTTTCAAGAAATCCCCTCAATTGATGAATCACTTTTTCGCCGGATGTAAATCTGTCACGTGTCAATCTAGAGACTCTCAAGAGCAGCTTTTCTTCTCTCAAATCATCTCTTTGATTGTTCTACTAAATCAGTTCTCAAGAGTCTTAAATAGAATCTGAGCAGGATTGAAACTTGGATAAAAAAGTTGTGTTCTGTTTTCTTCATTCTCTTTATGCTTATTCTGTATAGAGATAAAGAGAAAGAGAGAGAGAGAGAGAGAGAGAGAGAGAGAGAGAGAGAGAGAAAGAGAAAGAGAAAGAGAAAGAGAGAAAGAGAGAGAGATAGTGACAAGAAAGTGAATCGGGACTTTTTGTGCCAGAAGAACATAGAAGAGGGAGAAAGACTTGGAATTGAATTGACAAAGCAACCGATGAAATAGTCGATTTCCTTATATAACGAATTCAATGAGATCGAAAGTATTTCTCTTTACTTTCTTCTTGGAAAACGCTTAAGAAAAAAGCAACAAGTATCAAAGAGTTCGAAGAGTTCAAAGCCGATTTGAGTCTTCTTTTTCAGCCTCGCCAACACTATTCATCGACTTTGATCGACCGAAGACCTTCCGCCGATGCGTACAAACCTGTCCGCATGACAGAGCCCAAACAGGCAAGAGCTCCAATTTAAAAAAAATTTCATCACTCTTTCTTTATACATACATTTTCTCCAATTTCATGTAAATGTCTCCAATGCCTTATTTTGCAGGATAAATTCCTTATCCAAGGATCGAGTAGCGGTAAAATCTCGCTGTTTTCGCGACCCGATCAACACAGTGTCCAGATCAGTCGGTAAGCTCAAATTTTATCAATCTTATTTCATTACTTCATCAATCGTATCTAACGGGCCGAACATCTGCAGTGTCATCAATCGATACTGATTGGATGAAGCCGTAAGTTGAAGACATCAGAGATGGTACTATCCAATGATTTCTCCCGTTTACTCGTCCTCCTTAGCGGCTGCCATGCAATAACTCTCTCCAATCCTGATCATCCTACCCTATTTTCGTCTCCCGGAGCAATTGTTGAGTGACTTAAAAACTCCACTCTCCATTTCATTCCCCAAATTTCTCCGCAGAACTTCGATTAAATTGCGCCTCTGAAACCCCTACATCATCCTGTTCCATTGGGTCCTCTGTCATCTTCCTTACTTTTCAATATTATTTTCACGTGATGTTTCAAAACACTTTGCGTAATCAAAACCATAATTCGTTAATTTGTCTTTTGATGTTTCATTTCCAAAACAAAATCTTCATCATGCGACTTCTCAGGGACACAACAGACAAACGACGACAAACGGTTGTGTTCGACAGATCCGCCACTGCGCCCTCCTCTTCGATCTCGGCTAGACTTGCTGCAGTCGACTACGAACTCTCGATGATCGAGGACGAAGAGAATGACGATTTTCGCTTTAGCTCAGAGCCGAGGACAAAGCCAAGAAGCGCCTATTGGAACTCGGCCAACCATTTATACTTTCTTTGTCTTCATACATTGATTTGTGCCGTGTTTTATATAGTTATACGCTGATTATATTTTGGTTTCGTATAAGGAAAAAAATCGAAGCTTCGATGTCTTGCTTGTTCATCTGTGATTAGCTTTGTGTGCTAATATTTCCGTTATAAATTCATTTTGCTAAATCAAACTTCTGATTTTATTATTTTTGTGACTTTATTATCGTTTATTATTTTTGTTTAGTACAATAATCGTATTTCTTTGTTTCTCCATCCATTCTAATGAACTCCCGAGTGGAAGTTGAGCTAAAATTACAGGTAGCTAGCCCGTTTTTTGCTGAGAAAATTTATGCTTATTTCTGAATTGATTTAAATTTTCAATACATTTCGATTGAACAGCATAAAGTAGACAAATACCCTGCATTTCATAACACTTGTTTGAAAACGAATGTGAAATAATAGAGACTAAAAAAATTCGCACCAAACCTGCAAATGTATGTGAATGAATAAAAGGTTTTAAAATGAAATTATCAAAAAACTAACTGACTTTTGCTCGCGAAGCATGGGTCTGTGATTTCTCTACCAGCACGAGATTTCTCACGTTTCGTTCAATCAGTCTAATAAAATACAATATAAAAAATTACTTTCTTTAAAGATCAAAACAAACTCAGGAAAATCTGTACAAGAAAAAAAACTCAAATTAAAAAAATTAGTTGTATTAGTTGGATGAAGTATTTTTGGAGTCGCCATTCTTGACCTGATACGGTCATAAAATCAGAGGATCATTGTCGCGTATTCTTTCTGGTCCGCTACAATTTTCCTATAACAGGGTCCTAGTGGTTCTAAGACATCTATATTAAATTCGTGGAAAAAAATCCACGAAGGATAAGACAAGGGTCTGAGACATGAGGCGAGGCCTTCAAAGATAAATCGAGATCTCAAGCGATGAGACGAGGCCTCGAAAGACAAGGCACAGCTTTAAAAGATGAAGCGAGCCCTCGAAAAACGAAGCGAGACACCTTTCAGCGAACTCCGTGTTGTGAAAGTTGCAGAGGGTGACCGAAGGAACGCGAGAGTTCTCTTCTTTTGTCGAATGCGCGGTCATCATCAAGTCTACAACAGCTGTCAATCTTTGATAACGTTGCGGAAAACTGTGAAGAATACGTTGAAGTGCAAAAGATCATGGGAATCAGTAGCTCAGTACGTAGATCCTAGCATGAAAATCGACAAACGCATGTTTTCTCGCCTTAAGATTAGCCTAAAAATGAGTTTTGTAATCATTTTTCCATTTCTAAACCGAAAAAATTATCTTTTGATATGATTTTCCATGATATGAGTCGACTGGCGCTAAAAAAACAAAACCTTTTCCCTTTTTCAAGCTTTCACTTCTAAGCAACAATCGTGAATTTGCGCCCTAGCCGTTTGTTGGTCTTGTGAATTGCAAAGATATTGTCTTACGAAGATTTTGTCTTCATACCCTGTGCGCGTTTCGACACCGGAGCACATCCTTCCGCCAAAAAGCGGGCGCGCCGTTGCTTCACAATCGTTGCGTATGACATTGAGAGGGCCGTGGCAGGTTTTGGAAATTCGGGGGAAGACTGAGAAGGAAGGTTTCGAGGTTTACAACAAGACACAGTTGAATGAATTTTTGAAAAATGTGAAAAAGATGCGAGACAGGATATAGAGTTGAAAGTGTAAGTGTGAGAGAGTGAGAGAGAAAGAGAGAGAGAGAGAGAAAGATCTCAAGGAACTGTTAGAAGGTTCAGAGTTAACAGAACTATCATCTTCTCCCAAGTTATTCTTTGAAAAAGCAACGATGCGACTGCTATGCAAAAAAGATTATGTGTAATGCTTGATGAATTTAAGTTTTTAGATTCATAAATTTCAATTGTAAGAGTTTATCTCTAGGAACTTTCTCTTGTTTTCAGCTGCTTTGTAGATGAACAAGAATAGTTGGTGACAGAAATATTCTTGTGACAGCTGAATAGCGAAGTTATATATACATATATATATCACATTCGAGAGAAATAGAGAACGGAACTTGCAAGACAGAGTCTTTCGGAACAGAGATATAGAGAAATGAATAGAGGGAGATCGAAAGAAAAAGAGATAGAAAGTAAGCGAGCTAAAAGAGAGAGATAGAAGAAAGGATGAGGAAGGCAAGAAAGCGGAAGATTTACATGAGCAGCCAGAAAGAAACAGAGAAAGAGCACATAAGTAAAAGTGGGACCTTTCGGCAGTTTTCCTGATCGCCGGATTGCATGTTCTGCTCTAGGAAGTTCGTTACTTTCGACGATAAACTCTCTGAGTCTGCATTTGTGATGTTTGTTTCCTTAAAAAAAGAATACCGTCTACAGATCTGGGGCCGTATGTACGTACCATTTTTGGTGGGAAAAGATAAAGAAAATAGTGTTAAGTGTTCTAGGACAACACTGTTTTCTTCATCATTTCCCACCAAAAATGGTACGTGCATAAAATTGTACCTGAACGCTATTTTTTTTGAAAATTGTTCTTTTCTCGTAACCATCAATGGAATTATAATTTTCATTTCATCAGTTCTTATGCATTTTTCTTATAGAATTTTGTCTGAGCGTTGTTCTCAAAAATGTCAACCTTATTTCTCAAAAATGTCAACCTTATTTCTCGAACAAATAAAACTTGATGGTTAAGTTCAATCATGAACTTAGACAATGCAGAGAGGAGTCTCCATTTATAGTTTCAAAGGTCTCAACATTCCAATCTGCAGCAGGATGTATAAACCAAGAATAACTTTCTCGATTCTAAGGTAAAAATTTATATGCAGGTAGTCTCAGTGCCACGCCGCTCCATGTCCCTTCACCTTGAGGAACAAACGTTTGAATTTAATTAGTCATGCTGAACTCAACTTCTATCAAATCTTGATCATCAACAATTTAATTAGTCATGCTGAACTCAACTTCTATCAAATCTTGATCATCAACAATTTAATTAGTCATGCTGAACTCAACTTCTATCAAATCTTGATCATCCCAACAGTCAACGAGTGTCTGTC
Organism: Allodiplogaster pararmata; assembly: GCA_964056735.1. Classification (NCBI taxonomy): domain Eukaryota; kingdom Metazoa; phylum Nematoda; class Chromadorea; order Rhabditida; family Diplogasteridae; genus Allodiplogaster; species Allodiplogaster pararmata. The sequence goes on along the minus strand of OZ057406.1, from coordinate 26,261,589 downwards.
TTTATCGGAGAATTTCTAAACATTCCTCAGGAATAATTAATGTATCACCACTGATAATTGACGACTTTCCACATTACCAGCTTCGTTCCACTGCTGCAAGGTCGAGGCGCTTCTTGTCAAAACTCGCATCAACATGCCTGACATTGCGTGACTCATCAAACTAGCTATATAATCACGACAGCAATTCTTCTCGGTTATGCTACCATGGCACATTGGTGAAGAGCGCAAACTACGGCGCAAGCATAGTGAGTTCGACTCCGATCACGTGATGACAAAAAGTTATCCCTGTCCTATCTTTGTGACGACCATTCCTCGTAACTGATGATCTTTGTCGAATTTTACCTTTTCTTCATATGAACTGGGGTGAAAAATAACCCGTTTTATACTCACAACTTGAACTCTCAAGTTATATATTTATCATATCATAATAACTACTTTTTAAAAAAACTTTGTTTGACGTAAACGTTTATAAATAATAAAATAAACAATCAAAAAAATCAGTTTATGCATATCATATCTGGAATTCATCAACTTACTCGTTTATGACCCATACATGAACATCAACAAAGTAAACAACAACAAAATAAATTACTTGTTCCCTAAAACGAAACGAGAGATTTTGATACAATGTTATACAATCGTTGACGATGCTCTTTCGGTGCTCGAATTCTCGTGGCGAGGCCATCAGAAGAGAGACGAACCGTTGCATTCAATTCGTCCTATAAACGTTAAAAATAACTTTACATTAGAGTTGATTCAAGAAATAAGCATCTCCTATGGTATAAAATCGATTTTGTCTTATAAATTCTTTGAAGATGCTCTAAACTCAGGAAGTTACCAAGTCTTTTTCTTTTTTATGTAAAAATTATGTAAGCGAACTATCGCTCAGAAAAAAGATAGTCCGATGGGTGGGATCGAACCCAGCCATCTCGACTAAAAACCGCGAGCGCGCGTTACACCACAAGCACACATTGCTTTTCCGTCTTATAACCGTTTTAGTTCGAAAACTAACGCACATCAGCACAGAATACTGAAAGTGAAGAGAAGTAATTTTTTTGAATTCCATGCTAAGAGCACTTTCTACTAAGAGATTTGGCACTTTTTTTTTACTTCGCTGTAGGCTGATCCCTCTGCATTTTGCTGCACGATGTTGCTCCTGTTCTTTCTCATTTTCCTATCTTTGTAATCCCTCTCCCTGTTATTTTTTTACATTAAAAAACGCTTAGGCTTAGTAATAGTTCACGCTAACGAGGCCGTACGGCTGAGGCTAACGAGACCGTATCTAAAAAATTAGTCGTAAATACGTGACTTCCCCCGAAGGGGAAGAGGGGAGGAGCCTACAGCGAAGTAAAAAAGTACCAGAGATTTAATTGCCACCATATAATGGTAAACAACTACACCACTGATACGTAGACCTCAACCTTGAGGAGATTAGAACCCAGAAAATTTATAATCATAAAACCTTTAATTTTTTCCTCGATGGATCAAAGACTGTTCCTACGAGAAGTTATAAAAGTATAACTACGCGAAATCTACCGAAATGTAACTGTTTCCGCTAAACCCAGGCAGAGTTCATTTTATTTCAAAAGCTTCAACTGTTAGCTACAGAAGCTTCCGACTTTCCCAGTAAGTTGTCACACGACCTCTTCCAAAGAGATCTCACAGTAAAGATGAGCTTAGCCGAGTTGACGAAAGTACAGGTTCAGCTTCATCCCAATCATTAATTTTTGCAGGTATGGTCCGTTCTTCTGCTTAGAACATAACATGTATGGGGCCGGACATTAACCATTTGGAAGAGAGTGGCCTCGCCGTCTTCTGTTTTGGTCACTTTGCATGGAAAGCCGGCGACCTGGAAGGCTCTCAACAAGCTGTCTGCATTTACTTTCCCTGCGTACACTTTCTTCACCGGTGAAGCTATTGAGGCTTCCGTGCCGGATGAGAGACGCGTTTCCGGGCGAATTGGCTACAATAGGGGTTTTATAATGCATCCGAAAAGGACACAGAAGCCCGCCGAAAGCGAAAAGCAGCTTAAACAGAAGATCACGAGTGGCAATACAAGGTATTTTTTAGAGAGAAATGAGGAGTTTCACAGGAGTTTTTCCGCTCAAAAAGTCCCGCGAAAGTTTGTTACAAAGGCCCGCCAACAGAATATAGGACTTGAATATTTAAATCCTGACTACAAAGAACTTATTTCCCCTCATTCAGACACCCCATTAATCACTCCGGAAGATCAAATCGAATCGCCCCCATATCATTAATCCAAAAACAACTAGTCGTCCATCTCATCTTTTCATCAATTCAAATCTCATTATTTAAAATGACCACTATCCACGTTGTTTCTCACCACCTCCAAAAAGAAACATGCACATTGGAAAAAAAAAAAACTAATTATAACAAAAGCAGACCTTAAAGAGAGATTGAGAGCCTCCGATCGAACCCAGAAAATGCTTTACGAACAGAGAATTGATATCGAATAGGTACAGCTTGCGTGTAAGAGGAAAAAATCTTTTTTCCCGGTGAACTCATTCAATCAAATGCTCTGCAGCTTGTTTTTTTGAATCCCCAAACCCTCATTTATATATCTCGACTTATTATTATTAATAGAGTACAGCTTTTACATGCTAGAATTGTGGTACTTCTCATCTTATGCCCACAGAATTGTGGTACTTCTTACCTTATTCCCACAGAATTTTGGTACTTCTTACATTATTTCCACTTATTCCCACAGAATTGTGGTACTTCTTACCTTATTTCCACTTATTCCCACATAATTTTGGTACTTCTTACCTTATTCCCACAGAATTGTGGTACTTCTTACCTTATTTCCACTTATTCCCACAGAATTGTGGTACTTCTTACCTTATTTCCACTTACTCCCACATAATTTTGGTACTTCTTACCTTATTCCCACAGAATTGTGGTACTTCTAACCTTATTTCCACTTATTCCCAAAGAATTGTGGTACTTCTTACCTTATTTCCACTTATTCCCACAGAATTTCGGTACTTCTTACCTTATTTCCACTTATTCCCACATAATTGTGGTACTTCTAACCTTATTCCCACCCAGTAGTGGAACGAAAAGGAACCGCAAAAGATAAAGATAACAGAACTAACGAGAAGTTCGTAGATATTATCATAACAAGATAACATTCCTCGCAGTGAGCAAAGAAGAACTTCGTTGTTCTTAGAAATTCCTCTTAGATTCAAACCACGCGCGATCTGCGAAGTTCTTATTAATACTTTGCAGATTGCAATTAGTGGCTCACGGAACGTTAAATTAAAAAAAAAGTGGACTAAGGACATTTCGATAATTTTTTCTTCCGTCTTATTCTCTCACTTTGACTGTTCTCTCAATAAAATGTGTGTAACGTGAGACTGAATGAGTGGAAACAAAAGAAAAAATATTACAATGAAATGACAAAAAAGAAGGCTCACTTCTTATGTGTTTGTAATATCAAGTATAAAGAAGATATTTTTTATCATGGTTTGCGACGCTGATAAGGAGGACTTCTACGACTCTCTAGAGGAAGTTATCAAACTCCGAGAGTCTCATGAAGACATCTTAATCGGCGGAGATTTTAACGCTCACATCGGTTCAGATCGACAAGGTCGTGAGAGAGAACATGGAGGACATGGAATCGGAACGATCAATGCTGAGGGTAAACGGCTACTTGACTTCTGTGCTCGATGCGATCTAGCAGTCGTGAACTCCTTTTTCAAAAAGAGACGATCTCACGGACTCACATACGAGAGCGGAAGAAATCAGAGTCAAATTGACTTTTGGTTAATCCTGAGAGCAAAGCTGCGGAACGCGAAAGATGCAAAGGTCATTCCATCAGACCATGTTGCATCTCAGCACCACCCTCTCTTTATGGACTACAGCGTATTGAAGTCGAAGAAACAGCCTTCTCGTAATCCTGAATGCACACGTGTCAAATGGTGGCGCTCGACTGGGAAAGCAGAACGTCTCTCTCTCATGCACATCATCCATCGCAATCTACTCCCTCCTGCACTCTACAAGCAGTTTCCAGAGGACATAAATGAACATTGGAAGCTTCTTGAAGACAGCATCAGAGCACCCGCCGCAAGCATCCTCGGAAAGACGAAACCCGGAAAGCCAAGAATCGAGAAAGACACCTGGTTTTTCACCTTCGAAGTTCAGGATGCGATCAAGGCGAAAAAGAATGCCTACAAGAGATGGAGGACGTCAAATGAGGCTGACGAGCGCGCTGCATACAGCTCAGCCAAGAAAGCCGCCAAAAGAGCTGTCGCAGTTTCAAAAGCCTCCTACTTCCGCGATCTCTATGAGAAGATGAACCAACCAGGAGGCGATAAAGCCATCTATCGGCTTGCCAAGGCTCGACACCGCAACACCTTGGACATCCAGAGAGCAGCCACGATAAGGGACAAACAAGGGAAGCTCGTCACTGACCCTTTAAAAGTCAGAAACAGGTGGCGCGAACATTTCGAAGAAATGAGCGGCCAAGAGTTTGAGCACCCTCCCATCCCTACTTCCCACGCCATAAAAGGACCCGTGCCAACCATCACGGCCGAGGAAGTGAAGAAGGCACTCTCTAAGATGAAGACTGGGAAAGCGGCTGGACCGGACGACATAGCCACCGAAGCCTGGAAACTTGCGGGTGATGTTGGACTAGCACATCTCGTGCACCTGTTCAACACCATCGTAAAGCAAGGCCAAATTCCACATATCTGGCGCTACTCCACGACCGTTCCAGTCTTCAAAGGAAAAGGCGATGCCAGAGTGTGCAGCAACTACCGTCCAATACGCCTTCTCAACCACACTATGAAGATATTTGAGAGGATACTGGATTCACGCATACGAGATATCGTCGATATTCCAGCTCAGCAATGCGGGTTTGTGAACGGAAGAGGCACAACAGATGCAATATTTGCACTCCGTTTACTCGTCGAGAAGCACGCAGAGAAAAGATCACCTCTCCATCTGACCTACCTCGATTTGGAAAAGGCGTTCGACAGAGTCCCCCATGATCTTATTTCATATGCATTGCGCGATCATCAGGTTCCTGAAGAGTACATTCGATGGACAATGGCGATGTACGATGATTCAAAGAGTACTGTCAGAACTCCGGTCGGCATCACAGAGCCATTCGCAGTAAACGTTGGAGTGCACCAAGGGAGTGCTTTGTCTCCCCTTCTCTTCATTTTGGTTATGGATACCGTCACGCGTCCTCTACTGACTCCGGCTCCGTCAACCATCGCATACGCCGACGACATTCTCCTTGCTGCTCCTACACGTGCCGAAATCGAGAAACGCACCCAAGAATGGAATGACGCTCTTAGTAGGCATGGCTTACGCCTCAACATCAAGAAGACCGAGTACCAGGAAATCGGAGTGCAAACGACGGGAACTGTTCACATCAGCGGTGAACCGCTCCCGAAGACCTCCGAATTCAAGTACCTTGGTTCTGTCATCTCCTCAGACACGTCAACAAATGCAGCGGCACGCCAAAGAGTAAATGCAGCTTGGATGAAATGGAGAGAAGCTGCAGGTGTCCTCTGTGATAGGAATATCACAGCTGGCATACGCGGAAAGATGTATAAAACAGCAATCCGTCCCGTGCTTCTCTATTCGACGGAGACCTGGCTTACAACGCGTATAACCGAGAACATTATCCACACGAATGAGATGAAAATTTTACGCTGGACACTAGGACTGACTCGCCTAGATTGTGTGCGTAACACGATTGTGAGAGGGAGACTCGGCGTTGCCCCAATACAAGACAAGATGCGAGAAGGGAGAGTTAGATGGTATGGACACGTGATGCGAAGAGACGCGACCAACATCGCAAGACACGCCCTTGACATGGAAGTACCAGGCAAACGCCCTCGAGGCAAACCGAAGACAAGATATATGGATACGCTCAACCAAGACCTGCGCCTTGCAAGACTCCACTCGGAAGACGCAACGGACAGATGTTTCTGGAGAGCTAGAAGCCGTACAGCGGACCCTACTCCGACCTCGGCCGGCGCGGGACAACGCTAAGAAGAAGAAGAAGAAATTCGGTGTCCAGCCTATCTAAATAAGTGAATAAACGATCAGAGCGGAAAGAAAGGAGTTTATACGGCACATAGTTATAGGTGGAGAAAAAACTATTTCGAAGTTGGTTCCTCGGGCATTGGAAGCTCCTAACTTGATAAAATGTGGTCTTGGTTGATTTAGTAATGGCTCTATCGACAACACATAAATTTTTCATTGGCTTAAAGAGAAATTTTTGGAAATCAGCTCGGAAATGTCCACAAGATTATAACAAAGGAAGTTGAGAAATGAAGAAAAAACATGAACAGAATAATACTCTTAAATTTTGAATATATATATACTCTGGTTTTATTCAATATAAATCATTAGGAAGAAAATGCACCTCAGGATGAACGGTAATTTTCCTTTTTCTGATTGCTGATGACAACTGGATAGTTTCTTCTTGACGAATAACAGTGATAGGGCCCTGAAAAAAGGAACCTATCTGATTGTGATAAAGAATCACCGAGTATCTGATAATAATATAGTGAGCTGTTTTACATTCCGGCGCTTGCATAGTTACATACAGTCGTAAAATTGCTATTGATACTTATTGTTTTTCCTATGAAAACTTGGCCGACAAAATTAGATATTTCCGATACAAACATCATGCTAACAGCAACAAGAAAAACAACACCAAATTAACCAGAAAATGAGCTCTATACATTCCTATTGTCGCAATCTGCTTGCAGCCTTCAAAACTCTTTTCTTTCTTTTTTTCTAATCATCACCGTGATACGCTCAGACCAACATCTTCAACCAGTACCCCATCCCCCTCTCTTTAACCAAAACTCAGTGTGTTGTAAAGCATACATAAAATCACCAGAAAAGTCCGGGCACAAGAAAGTAGATTGTTAGACTTTTACTCGCTCAAGGATTACTGTCATCCAGGGTGTTTCTCTGACCCGCGCTGCAAGTGAAAAAATCTATGCGCTTTCCAAAAAACATTGAAATATATGCGCTCGGAAATAATTTTTTCTCGGGTTTTTCGTAGGTAAACTGTTGAAAAATTCAAATTTCGAACTGTGCTTTTTGAAAATCTTCGCGCTCGAAAAACATTATGCGAGTTTTTTTAAGAATCACCCTGCTGTCACCCTATACCAAAGAAAACCAACCCCGTCCTCTTTCTTTCTATTTCGGATGGCGGGTACGTCAACTCGTGGAATTTGAAGAAGTCATATCCACGTTGAATACAAGCGAACAACTCACATATTCGACGGACGAGTTGTGCTTGCCCTTCAATGGTCTGTTGTAGGCCTCTGGCAGGTAGATCTTCTGAAATTTTAAGCAGTCAGAGCGCACCCTCATAACAGCAGAGGTTCAAAAAAACTTTTTTCATTAATCCTGTTGATGTAAAGATCATTTTTCGTAGAATTATAACCCCCTTCCCCGTTTTTGTGCTTTTACCCAAGACAATTAATTTTTTTGTAGCCGTTAGACTCCCGACTTCCACTTCTCACCAAAACACGTTTTTTTGTAATGGAAACACGTCATATGAGGAAAACCCTGGTTGTTTTGATGATATTTTTCACACTTTCAAATCCGCGAAGCTATGCTTTCTCCTAACGGAAGTTAGAACAAGGTGATAATAACTCTGCTGTCATCATTCATCATCTTTATCTCATGATTGCTATAAGATGTTGAAGACAATCACAATTCATCCAGCAAAAGGCATACCAATTACATTGCTTTTGTATACTAAAAAATCAACATAAGAAAATAAATATAAAGATGGTGTTTCTCACCTACAGTACTCCGTGGGAACTACCGTATTTAAATTAACTTTTTTTTTGCAACCACGCTAGTTTCTTGGTTCCCTCACCATTAGTTTTTTCTCGATGCTGTACCCTAACTTGAAACTATCAACACACTTCTGCGGTTGTATTGTGTAGTATTGTTTATTCCATGTACAGAATGGGTCGGGAAGATGAGAAAAGGAAGAATGAGCTCTGGAGACCTGGACTGTGTTTTGGTGCAAGGCATCTTAGGTTTGATGAGCAACCTTAGGTTGATGATGTTAGGTTGATGAGCAACCTTAGGTTGATGATGTTAGGTTGATGAGCAACCTTAGGTTGATGATGTTAGGTTGATGAGCAACCTTAGGTTGATGATGTTAGGTTGATGAGCAACCTTAGGTTGATGATGTTAGGTTGATGAGCAACCTTAGGTTGATGATGTTAGGTTGATGAGCAACCTTAGGTTGATGATGTTAGGTTGATGAGCAACCTTAGGTTGATGATGTTAGGTTGATGAGAAACCTTAGGTTGATGATGTTAGGTTGATGAGCAACCTTAGGTTGATGATGTTAGATTGATGAGCATAATCCTGCTTACCTTTGGCGCCAAGTCTGAGAGAATGTTCGTGTTCAGTTGGGTGTAGTCCAGACGGGTGTCGACTGGATAGAAAAACATCCGGATGGGAAGATCCTCAAAAGGACCGTAAACTTCTGACGGAGGGTAGTCTGGGTCTGTAAGCGAAATTAATATCTTTGAAGCACTGATGATAGTGTCCTAGGGTCAAGAGAGAGAGAGAGAGAGAGAGAGAGAGAGAGAGAGAGAGAGAGAGAGAGAGAGAGAGAGAGAGAGAGAGAGAGAGAGAGAGAGCATTATAAGAGAGATTGACAAAGTAATAGCAAGAAAAACAGAGAAAGAGTGAAGACCTAAGAGAAAGAGCGAATTATAGAGAGATAAATAAATAGAGTGAAAAACTAGCTGAGCCGATGAAAAAACGCTTTTTTTGAGAAAATCCTAGTAAATGAAGCGATCAAATCTTTTGCTCCTTCTCATTTTCAACTCAACTAATGTTTCAAAGCTTTTTTTTCTTGAATGAAAAACCGTGACTGTACCGGAAAGAATGAGAGCATTTCTGGGGTCCATTCCCCATTTTTCGATGAGATGAGGCGCGTCTCCGATCCGAAGCGATGGATGACCTTTATAAAATATTAAATTGATTATCGAAAACATTGAAATTGACTCTGTATCTGTGTGAGAAAGCCAGAGAGAGATAGAAAGAAAGAGAGAGAAAAAAGACCTTAAAAGAGAAAGAGTAAGAAATCTAGCTAATATTAACCAAGAGGTGCCGACTAATTTTCCCGCACTTTTCGCATGCCTCGGTTAAACTGTATATTAGATATTATAGGTTGAATGATGATTTATTTAAACAGACCAATTAGATGTTTTTTCTTAAAAACCCGCTTCGTACCTGTGAAGACAACACAAGGCGACTTGTGCTCCCTGGAGAAGTCGCCATAGAGTGAGTCGAACACCTTCACTCTGTTGGACTTGATGAGCTGAAAGAAGCACTCGGTTGGTTGGAAAGATCAATTCTGAAATTCAATATACATCAGGGTTTTTTCAGTTTGCAAGAAAAAGGTACAGACGCCCACCAGAAGCGGAAAAATTTTTTTTACCTAAAAGTCCTCCTTATGATAAAAAAAAACAAAAAACAGCGAGTTTTTTGTTTTACATAAGGGCCCGCCGATTCTTACGATTTGAAAAAACAGAGGCCCGCCGACAGAAGATCTGTAATGACTATTAAACCCCTGATATACATACGAACATGTCAAAATCATAAAAAAAACTACACCGCTCGCAGTTTTGCAGAATTTCACGGTTTTGCTACTTTAAACTAATAATTATAATAGGGGTCCACCATTTAAAATGAAGTGTCACCAAATAAAATAGTAACGTACACCAAATAAAATGGTACCGTCCACCAAATAAAATGCTACCATCCATCAAATAAAATGCTTACCTTCACCAAATAAAATGCTACCATCCACCAAATAAAATGCTACCATCCACCAAATAAAATGCTTACCTTCACCAAATAAAATGCTTACCTCCACCAAATAAAATGCTTACGTCCACCAAATAAAATGCTTACCTCCACCAAATTTTGTGGGCACATGCACCAAATTTTTTTCTTGTGAATTTCACCACGGCATTTTTTTCTCACCTGACACCAAAGGTTACTTTTTCAGCTCTCTGAGAAAAATTTGGTGGAATTTAAACTTGGTGAAAAAAAACATACAGGTTGGTGTCAGGTGAGAAAAAAAATACCGTGGTGAAGTTAACAAGAAAAAAATTTTGGTGGACGTGCCCACAAAATTTGGTAGAGGTAAGCATTTTATTTGGTGGAGGTAAGCATTTTACTTGGTGGATGGTACCATTTTATTTGGTGTACGTTACTATTTTATTTGGTGACACTTCTTTTTAAATGGTGGACGAATAATTTTTCCCAATTATAATATCATGTTTAGGATTATTTGAGCCATTACTAAACCACGCCCCTTACGCTCTTTACGCCCGTTAATGTGTTTGACACACTATTATTTAGATTTTTTTTAAATACGGTCTCGTTAGCCTAAGCCGTACGGCCTCGTTAGCGTAATTTTTCGCTTGAGCCTAAGCTTTCTGCTTTGAAACATGAAAAACTAAATAAAGCGCATGGGGTGAACTTAAGAATTTTCAGGCGCAGTGGCGTGGATTAGTAACAAACGGGCGTGATGGGCGTAGTTGTGTAGGTTGGATTGTTGAATAATATGGATGGAAGGATGGAATCAATTATTAAAAAAAAAAGCCAGAGCCCGAAACCAAAAAAAAACGAAAAGAAAAGAGGCAAAAAAAGGTGAATGAGAGAGAGAAAGAGAGAGAAGAGAGAAGTGAGTGAGTGTGACTGTGTGCTTGAGCTTTTACCGAGAGCTCGTGGAATGTTTTGAAATAAATAATATAATTTTTGTTTAATCTTGTAAAAAATTAATTATTTTATATAATTTATCATTATTCATATTTTTATTTGTTAAAGTTAAATTTTTTTAGTATATATTTAAAAACTTTTATTTTTAAAAAAAGTATATATTTGAAAGTATATATTTTAGTATATATTTAAAAATTTAGCTTTAAAAAAAATTTTTTTTAATAAAAATTTTTTTGTACACTTTAAGGATGAAGAATTTAATTGAGTTGAACACAGGGTAGGACTTTGAAACTTGAACCTGTTCGGAAAAAAATCTTAAGTTTTGCAGCTTCAAGACAAAACGGATAAACATAATTTCAAAATGCAGAAAGGTAGGGCGTCTTCTAAGACGGGTGACAACATGATAAGGTCAATGAGCACAGGACAATAATGGTCTTGTTTTTGTCTGTTGAAAGTCTCCATTTCGAACTGCTGCTGTCTTCATTTGAACTTTAACGACCAAACCTTATTTTGAAGCCCAAATTTCTACCAAACTACTTCATAAAGCTTTCGGTAGGTACCCAATCTTAAACATGTTTCATATTTCAGCGGTGCCTATGCGGCTATTCGGCCCACAACTTAACAAAGTGAATAACAGTGAGTGACACAAATTAAAACTGAATGACTGACAGCAGCATGTGAGAAGGGCTCCTCTGGCTGATACAGACAATTCAGTCGCCCCTCACTTAGCCATTCACCGTAGATACTTGCGTACGCCAGCGCTTTTTTCGCTACGGGGGAAATAAAGTAAACCGGAGTGTCCTGAAAATAAGGAGAGAGATAGAGAGAGAGAGAGAGAGAGGGAGGGAGAGAGAGAGAGAGTTACAGAGATAGAAAAAGATGGAAATGTGAAAGGAGAGAGAGAAAGATGAAAGCGAGAGTAAAAATCAATGGGGGAAAACAGTCTTCTCGATTCAGGAACACTAAGCTCACTTCTGCTACACTCAATAGCAGTGACCCAGCAGGCAGCCACTGGTTTTACAGGAAAAGTCTTTCCGGCATCTCAGAGGAGCGCGTCGTACCCTGCCGCCATGCGGGAACAAGCGCCAGGAAGACCTAATGAAGACCACTCACCAAATCGAGGAAGACCTAATGAAGACCACTCACCAAGTCGAGGAAGACCTAATGAAGACCACTCACCAAGTGAAGCCAACCACTCACCAAGTCGACCCGTTTCGCGATGATCTCAATGAAGTCGAAGATGACCCCACAAGGAGAGACAGGCAGAATGGCCGATCCACCATTGGCTACTGTCGACAAAACTGCATCTGCCAAGTTCATCGCTGTTTGCTGCAAATCATGCTATACCCTACCCCGTTCGAAAAAAGAGCCTTCATGAAAACCCTCGATTCTCCGGTCCCGCCTTTCAGGCTGTTCACTACCGGGCCGTTTATTAGGACCCTAAAAAGCGTGTAGATCAAAGACTAATAATTATGTAACAGCAAGTTTTGAATATTGATCCAGGGCATGCGTTTAAAATGGGGGAAGCAGGGGTTTAATGAACAAGTCCTACCGCTTGTTGGCGGGCGTCTGTTTGAACTTTTTAGGGTCTCTGTTTAGCAATTTAAGAGCAAAACCTCACGCGAAACCCCATTTTCTTTCAATGAAGAGACCTTTTATGGTATCTTGCGGGTCTCCGTAACAAGGAACGTTTATCTTTCGGTGGTCCTCTGCTTCCTTTTCGAACGCATTATAAAACCCATGGGGGATGGATGATGCCATACAAAAATAGTAATCGCATTACTAAAAACTTTGGAAAGCGTGTAGACGTTACCCGCAGTGCGAGTTACAGTAACACACTGCTATATGTACTTATTACCCCTTTTACACATCCTTGTTCTCTCTTCACCAATCAACCCCTCATTCTCGTTTTTGAAACCTCAAGATCAATCAATATGATCTCAACGGATCGGCTGAAACTTCTCTAAATAATCCCCGAGGACTAAGGTATCGCGAAAACTGACAAAAGCCGAGTTATCCGGAGATCTACAAAGAGAAGTGAGCAAAAGATGATCGGCCTGGCGCATTTTATCCCAATCAATAGGCTTTGAGTGTGAGCTCCGGGAAGACGAAGCACATACATACGCCATCTTCAACAAATGGGTTCTAAAGACAAACTTAGATCTCAAAGATAACAAAAAACTGTTAACCACATACTAGGAACCTGCAAATGGCGGACAAATCGAAAAACAACCGCTCGGTCGAGCAGGGCACCCCGGAATGATGAGAGAGAGTGAGAGATAGAGAGCAAAGAAAACTGAGAGGTTCCGTGATATGAGAGATTCATTCTGTCAAGACTTGCTCGCTTCTCTTTACTATAGACCAGCGCTCGATGGAGTTGTTCATTTCCAGTTTTACCGAGGGTAGACTTAAATAGTTACCGGATCGGTCGCGTGCGGATACATGTACACAAACTATTGACAAAAAACTCCCTCTCTTTTCTCACCCTTTTCCTTCATCCCCTCTTCTTTTTTCCTCAAAACTTTGAGCGGCGGATACATGTAAACCCAAATAGGGCGGCTCCATTTAACCCCTGACTGCAAGCTGAAGAGCGTGGTCCGCATTATATAGTCAAAAGTCTTTATTTCTTATTAACAGTGTTTGCCGTCCTCTTGAGGATCCACTATTTATAGCGCATCATTTTTGAACACTTCAAAATACAAATTCAATGTTATAAACGCTTCAAAATACAAATTCAATGTTATAAACGCTTCAAAATACAAATTCAATGTTATAATTCCCGTTTCCAAAAAATGACCCTTATCCAAAAAATCTTCATTTTTTTTCATCCCCTGGTTTCCTCATCAATGAGCCTTTTTCTGGAACAAAGCGTTCTAGTCACAGTAGTGAACCAAAATTCGCCACTGACGAATTTCATTCAGCCATTTTGTTAAAAACTTTTGATACAGATAAAAACCGACTACAAACTTTATCTTGTTCCGTTGCGATCACCCAATTACATGATCCGATTGAGTAACCACTGCAGTACGCCGACAAAGTCACATTTCCTTCAACAACCTGCAGAAGTGGAAAATTTACAAGCTTTCAGACCAGTAAAGTTCACAAATTAATAAGTAAACTGGTAAGGTATCATTCATTAATGTATGAATGAATAATGAATGAGTTTAAGAACAAAATGTTAATACAAAAGAACAAAATTCACTAAATAAAATTTGTGAAAAAAACCACAATTCAAAACGGACAATGGACTCCTTGAATGCAATTAATCGCACTCTTGACAGACTTTTCTCCATGACTTCTCTATCGTAGAAGGACTTCCATTCCAATGGGGAACGCGTTGGATAGTTCAAGAACGTGCTGCAACATGTCTTGAACGCGTTGGATAGTTCAAGAACGTGCTGCAACATGTCTTGAACGCGTTGGATAGTTCAAGAACGTGCTGCAACATGTCTTATTCAAGTTTTGTCCCTTGTTTCTAATCTTCGCAGTGTAGTTTCACGTCACAGATGTCTAGCAATCACAAATAATTTGTCTAAGGAGTTAAGAACCGCCCTTAGAACTATTGATTTATCTAAGGAGTTAAGAACCGCCCTTAGAACTATTGATTTATCTAAGGAGTTAAGAACCGCCCTTAGAACTATTGATTTATCTAAGGAGTTAAGAACCGCCCTTAGAACTATTGATTTATCTAAGGAGTTAAGAACCGCCCTTAGAACTATTGATTTATCTAAGGAGTTAAGAACCGCCCTTAGAACTATTGATTTATCTAAGGAGTTAAGAACCGCCCTTAGAACTATTGTTGCACAAGTTCGTGATCAGGTTATTCGAATCAATCAGTCTGACAAAGGAGGCGAGTTCGTAGTCATGAGCTCTGCCCTCAACAAACAATTACTTGATTCGCATCTCTCAGACTCATCATTGTACGCCCTTTCCACCAAGACTCTTTTTAGTCGTACTGCACAAACTCTCAACAAAGTTTTCGAACGTATTGTTAGCCATACTGTCATCCCTGGACACATTAAACGTAGGTTAGACAACAATCATCCTCGTATTCCTGCAATGTACATACTCATAAAATGCCACAAGTTTGACGTTTCACTCGCAGGTGAAAACATAGACAAATTTAAACTTCGTCCTATAATTTCTGGTTGTGGTGGTCCAACTGATAGAATCTCTTGGTTATTATGCCATCTTTTATCTCCAATTGTATTCACTTTAATTCCCACTCATCTCACAAACACTGCTTCCTTTCTCACTCACTTACGCTCACTTCCCCACGATGATTATCTGTATGAAAGTTTCGACGTTGAGAGCCTATATACAAACGTATCGAACAAAGATGCGGTTGATGCAGTTATTGATATTTTACAATCAAATCTTTCTCGCTTCTCTCTATTAGGTATGTCTATTTCTGATGTTGAAGAATTGCTTATTTCTTGTCTCAATTGTAATACGTTCACATTCAATAGCAAAATGTACATTCAGAAGAGAGGTCTAGCTATGGGAAACCGTCTAGCACCACTTCTCGCTGTTACTTACATGCATAGTTTAGAATGCAATGCACCGTACCGTGATATATCATTAATCCGTCGCTACATTGATGACTACATAGTTATTAGCAATTCTCAAGATTGTATTGATGCTGTATTCGATTATCTTAATCGTCAAGCTTCTCAAATCAAGATAACAAGAGAACGCCCCATTGATTCGGTCCTTCCTTTTCTCAACGTCACCCTTACTTCTTCCGGTAATCGCATTCTAACTCGTTGGTACCGCAAGCCGTCAAATAAGAACATACTTTTGCATGCAACGTCTCACCACCCTGCTCATATCAAGCGAGCGATTGTAAACAATACCATCCACACTTCGTCGATTGTTTCGTCTTCTGAATTTCGTACTGAGTCCAAGGCACTCGCCTCAACCATTTTATCTCAAAACGGCTACGCGGTTTCTCGACAAAAACACTCTAACAGAAACCGCAAAAGCCTAGTGCGAGACAAAGAAGACATTTCAATTTATATACCTTTCATTTCCGACGCATTCTCTCTTGATATTCGTTCGATTGTCCGGGCCTCAGGTCTCAATATCAAAGTAGTGGAGAAATCCCCTCCAACCTTACTTCAAGTTTTATCGCGTAACCGGTGTCATGATAACAACTGCACTAAACCAAATAGTTGCATTTTCTGCCCTCATGCTAGAATTGGCTGTTGTAATGTCGTAGGAGCCATTTATTGTATAACATGTGATGTTTGTAACTCTTCATACATAGGGCATACGGGCAGACCTCTTTATGATAGAATGGCCGAACACATCCGTGCCTCCCGAAATCCCAATGTCCCATCTTACAAATCCAATGCATTTGCCCAACATTGCATATCAGCCCACAATAGCACCCCTATCACACTCACCGGCAAGATCCTCTCAATCGAACCAAATATCATCCGTCGTCGAATCGCAGAAGCCATCCTAATTCAATCCTATGGCCCATCTATCAATAACAGGACAGAAATGGCGGAGGAACGTGCACAACTCTCTCTTCTTTCTCTCAACATTTAACTCTCATCTCACCTCCCCTCACATTCAATCAATTAACCACTGATCTTCTGTGTTCTCTCCCATTCTCTCTTTCAACTTATCTATTCATTCCTTTCTTCTTGTACAATACTGCTTTATCATTCAATGTCATAATTCATTATGTATTTCTAGGGTAATTGCTGATGATGGTTTTAAAAAACCGAAACGTCCGACAATAAACCAGTATTCTTCCGCATCGTCTCACCGGCACAACAAAGCACAAGAAAATGTCTTATTCTTCATTAGAACAGTAACTGATACTGGAAATGACCAGCAAACCCTTAAAAACAACAAAACAGAGCTCAAATACACTTTTCATTCGAGCGAGGCCGTAATTTAATTAATATGCCGCTTTTCTGCCCTTCACCTTCTGCTTAGTGGTCATCATTCTAGATCTCCCGCCCGATTGAGCGGTTTAAGTTTGAGTTTATTACGCATGGCAAATACGTGGTAAGGTATAAGAAAGGGGGTGTTCCATGTGAGGGGAAACATGAGGTCGGAGGAGTTTATAACATATGAGGTCGAAGGGGTCCACGTTGATAACGGAAAGAACTTGCGAGTGATTGATTGGTCGGTCCTACTCCAGGGGTAGCATTGTGTGGGAGAGCGGTGAGGGACTAGGACGATACAGCTTCAAGGTATCCAATTCCTCGTTGAAGCCGGATTGCATCTTGTCCACTAGACGAAATGAATAGAGAAGAGAGCGGATGGAAATTCGACCACTCCAGTGAACAAGATGATTTTTATTGATGGTTTTTTATTGACAAGATCAGGTGAACTCAGGGGTTATTTAGTCATGTCCGGTCGCCTGTCGGCGGGCGTCTGTCTTTTAGCTCATAAGGGGGACTCTTTTAGCTCATAAGGGGGACTCTTTTAGCTCATAAGGGGGACTCTTTTAGCTCATAAGGGGGATTTTTTTTTCTTATGTGATATTTTTTTCCATCTCACAAGGATGAGAATTTTTCAAAAACTTCATCTCATAAAATTAAAACTTGTACAAAAAATTTCCAGATGTAAGGCAAGTTTCTTCTGTATACGAAAATTTTCGCCTCCGGCGGGCCTCTGTAGGATTTTCGGAACATCTAAAAAAAACCTGGGTGAACTATGCAACAAAAACGCTCACATCGTCTTTTCGAATTTCTAAATTCCCTCTTCTCCAAATCTCAACTGACTTGTAAACTGCTGGATCTTTCCACTTCTGATCCACCGGATTGAGAACGATTCTCTCGAAATACTCAATCATTTCCTCCATCAACAACCTAGAAAGCAACAATCAATACTCGATCAATTGAAACCAATGTATTAACCAGGGTTCTCCCAGAATTTGTATTTAAAGGTTCAAAAGGCTTATCTGGTTTCCCGTGATAATTCGGAGGGCGCTGTTTTGGGCTCGTGGTATTCTTGAAAAGGTGTGTCGTCCATGCTGGGGTTGCACAACCATATATGGATTGCGATATGGCTTATTAGGTAAGTCGAAGAATCTCCTTTTGATTTCCTTACGTACTGCCTGCTAAGGCTTTGATAACGTTGTTTCGTTGGTTCATACGCACGGAGATTCCTTTGTCATGCTGACTGCAGGTGAACTTGGAGTTGTTGTCTTGCCCAACGGGTAAATCTTCCTTCGCGAGACACTGAAGGAAGTCGTTGAAGCTCTCGACTCTCCACCGTTATAAGCCCACTCTCTCTCTCTTCTCTCTCTTTTTTTACTCTCCTGTATGTAAAAAATGTGAAGGTGGAGTCGAAAATGACACCCAATACCTTGGCTGTATCGACGGTGGAAACGTTGCTTCATCCGACAGTGATGGTAAATGAGGTCTTAAACTCCTTGCTGAACGGCGTGAACAGCATCAAGTGAATTTTGACTGCATACATTATGAGATTGCTATTCTGAAGGAAGTTCTCGATGTTTGGGAGAGCTCTTTCGAGGTGTAGTGCGGCTGTATTGATGAGGGGGTCTGGCGCCCAGATTGTTATGTCATACGCCGACGAGATTATGTTTGTGTGTGTGTCTTGCCTCGCTTGCCGGAAGATCCTTCAAGTTAAGGTTAAACAGTGTAGATGAAAGTGCCCTCGGCGATGTCTTGCGATCCCTCGTTTCAGAATGAAAGTGCCCTCGGCGATGTCTTGCGATCCCTCGTTTCAGAATGAAAGTGCCCTCGGCGATGTCTTGCGATCCCTCGTTTCAGAATGAAAGTGCCCTCGGCGATGTCTTGCGATCCCTCGTTTCAGAATGAAAGTGCCCTCGGCGATCTCTTGCGATCCCTCGTTTCAGAAGCGGTAGAATAATGTATGATTTCCATATCATGAGGTTTATTTCAATTTGGATCGAGTCGTTTATCAGTTTTGTCAGGTAATTTATTCTAAGGTCTCCGAGATGATGAAATAGGATCAGGGCGAGTCCGTCTGAACCTTCCGCATTGGATTTTTTCATTTCCGATAGTGTCTGTGCTCGTGTAATCAGTGAAGCCATCTGATTCCAGGTAGCGCGACGGTCCTCTTTTTTATGCGTCTGCGTGGGATTGAGCTGTCAGCTGCATTGAGCAGTATATTTCTGAGAAAGGGCTTAACTTGAGTTGCGGGGAGGTCTAGTAGAGTTGTCAAGGCTAGTTCTTCTTCAACGGTAAGTTTGAACTTGATCCAGTCCCCGCCTTTCAGAAGTTTGTGTACCTGACGCGTCTGTGTGTTTGAATTTATAGTTACATCCTTTCAGAGTTACTATGATGGGAATATGATCAGAACTGCCTGTTCGTACCGTCTTCCATGATACTTGTGATAATAGTCTTCCTCGCGCTTGTTCCCGCCTCGCGGCAGGGTACGCGCTCCCCTGAGATGCAGGTCAGACCTATCCTGGTAGAACCAGTGCTAGATCACTGCTAGTGTGATTAGCAGCAGTGGGGAGAGTCAGATTCGTGCATGAGCACTACCAAAATTTCTTGACCCCCTTGGTTTGGGTGGATCTGTAAGGGGTGGGAGTCGAACTCGGGACTCTTCGCAGAATAGTCGAACACACTACCATTATGCCACGCCAGGACGTGATACTTGTGGTAAAAGATCAAAATAAAAAACAGTGACGTCCGGGAAAGACGGCCTACGTTGAGGTGTGGGTACCCACTGGGTAGGTCTCGATTGATTGTCGAGTAGTCCGAGGCGTCAATGATTTCTGCTATTAATGATCCTCTATTGTGTCAGAGTGCCAATTTGGGTCATATGCGTTTAAATCACCAAGAATTAAGGTCTTTTCACGGTTTAGAAGGAGAGGTGCAAGGTTTGGCGAGTATCCGCCGTATTTCGAGTATTTCTCATGATTTGTCTTTCTGATCCACATGCTTTTTTTACCGAATGGTAAGAAATAGCCTGATGAGTATCCAATAATGAATGGTTACCTTCCGAATTGTATAGTGGGGTCGGTAGCGTAGACCCGTCCTCGAAAGCCAGTGCCTTCTGTATAGAAAGGCAGCGCAACGAGGCTCGTCCAGTTGGAGACCAAGATGACATCTACGGATTCCATTGCGATTGTACACAACTTAAAGCACCCAATTGTTTCGAGAAAAGAAGAAAACGGATGAGAAGGTTGAACAGGATTTTTAGGAATTGGCCACCTAGACTTGTCGAAAATAGAATAAAAAGACTTCTGGTAAATCAGACGGGTACTAGTATGATGGAATGGTAAGAAGTGAAGGGAGTTCAGATAGAAGTCAGCAAAAAATGGGAGAAGAAGGCTTGGATTGGATTAAATTCTGTACCTTTCACTGAACCATGTTTCCAGAGATATTATAACGACCGGACAAGTCTCAGGGTTTAAATACCACGCACAAAACTTTTGAGGGGGGGGGGGTTTAAATACCACGCACAAAACTTTTGAGGGGGGGGGGGTTTAAATACCACGCACAAAACTTTTGAGGGGGGGTTTAAATACCACGCACAAAACTTTTGAATTAAACCGACACAGGTCAAACTTTTGCAGTTTCTTTCAATAATCACTAGATGATGATCAAGAAGGGTAGGGGGACCCCGACTTCGAAAAGGGTAGGGGTACCCCGACTTCGAGAAGGGTAGGGGGACCCCGACTTCAAGAAGGTTAGGGGGACCCCGACTTCAAGAAGGGTAGGGGGACCCACTTCCGGTACTAGGGTAGGGGGACCCCAATGGGTAATCTAAGATACCGGTGAAGGACCCCAATGGGTAATCTAAGATACCGGTGTAGGACCCCAATGGGCAATCTAAGATACCGGTGTAGGATGCACTTCCGGTACTCTAAGATACCGGTGAAGGACCCCAATGGGTAATCTAAGATACCGGTGTAGGACCCCAATGGGCAATCTAAGATACCGGTGTAGGATGCACTTCCGGTACTCCATCGATGAAAGATTTCTGATTGATTAGTTTGATGAAGGGATGCAATTGATACTCCGGGAGACGCTTCAGTCGTTCGCTAAACATGAAATTTTCCTTTTCGAATCATAAAACAACAAAGCTCCTTTCCCATTTTACAAAACTTTTGAAAAACTACCGCTTTTCTATTGGAGGAGTCTGGGATAATGAGAAAAGAAGGCAAATCTTCTGATTATTTTAGACTCCCCCGCTTGGAAATTTCGTTTTTCGAAATTCTCAACAGTACTGCTGATCTACGATTCATCGACTTCGATGACATCTACTCATATAGGTTTTAGATCTATCGACTTTTTAAAAATTTATTCTGCAGGCTGTATCTCTGACCTGCACAGCGGGTGAAAAAAATCTATGCACCTCTCAAAAAACCCGTAAAAACATTGAAATCTATGCATTTGGAAAAGTTATTTCTCGGATTTTTCGTAAATAAAGTCCAAATCATTGGAAAATTGAAAGTTTAACTCTGAAATTTAAAAAAAAACTTTGCGCTCGAAAAGTTAAGAAACAAGTTCTGCGGGAGTTAAGAAACACCCTGGTAATAGTATATTTTGCTCTCCGGGAATGGTTTGCCAATATCTCACTGACTTCCAAATGACTTCAAGACTGCTCATGTTGGACATTCTTACAAAATCAACTAGTTTAAAGTCCTATCAACAGTTTGGTGACCTATCAGAGTATATCGACTTTTGTTTTGAATTTAAACTACTCTCCACTCACCATTCTGTTTAATTAGATTCAGTTTCTGTGCACCCGATAACTTTGGAGTGAAGTCAAGTCGGCGCCCATCCGTTTTGAGTATTCAATGAGTTAAAAACTAATAATTTAAAAAATTAAATAAATAAAATAGACTCTCATGTGAAATTTTGTTTGGTGCGTGGAATTCATTTAATGCGCCACGGCTAAGTTTAGTTGGAGAATTTTTTTTAGTTGAATTTACCTCAGGAATCGAGTCCGGGTGTGGCATAATGGTAGTGTGTTCGACTATTGTGCGAATAGTCCCGAGTTCGACTCCCATTATTACCTCAGAAATCGAATAAAATAGCACAGTTTGATCATTCAAGCTTGATACAAAGGGTTACTGGTCGAAAAAAATAATCAATACCTAGACATAAAGAGGAAGGGCATGAAATGGGACAAGGAAGACATGTCGAGGGCGCAGTCCAGAAGAATGCTCACAGAGGGCATCCTCAGAAGTGTGCAAGGACGGTGAGGCTGCCATGAGAGCGATGTCTGCCAAGAATGAACTTTTGTATTTGTTAAATTGGGATTTTTCTCAGTAAAGTTCAATATTTTCAAATTTCTCGACATTGACACCTAACTTTGAGAATTCGATAAAAGTGACGTGAAGTGGCACTTTTTTTTTTTTTTCGATGTTTCTCGAATTTTTTTACTGAAAAATGTGTCATAAGTTTATGAATGAATCAAGTGAAGTCTTTTATCCCAGGAATTTTGGTCAACGCTATGAATATTTTATTTATCACTTCAAAAATTTCAATTTTTCTGATTTTCTCCTTGCTTTGAAATGTTACTAGTTATTGCAGTTTTCTCCAGGAGTCATTAATCAGCACTATTGAAGTTTAATTGGTAATCATTTACGGCAAAACTCAGCTGTAGGTTTTTCTTCTTTTTTGTTGTTGTTGGACTAAACTTCATCTAAGAAAGCGACGGCCTCGTTAGCGTAATCTTCACCTGAGCCTAAATGAAAAAAAGTGAAAACTAACTGAAAAATATCAAAATTTCGCGGTACAAAGTATCGTGATACGGTGAGTCAGAGTGAGAATATTACTATGATCGAATCATAATTAGGCTTAGATAAAAGTTTACACTAACTAGACCGTTACGGCTTAGGTGACAGAGACCGTTTTCTTCGAATTCCGGGATCTTCTATTGGAAAGTTTCAAGCCCTGGCTGTCGTTTAGAGTTTTTTCTACTGTTATTTTGCTTTCTGAGTAGTATTAAAACCAAAAAACCTCCAGCAAAAATTTTTTTCACTCGGAAAAAAAATTTTTGAAGAAAAAACAGAAAGCCTACGTCACTTTCTTTGGTAAGGTTAAATTCAAGGGCACTTTTTCACTTTAGGGCCCCCTCTCAGAGGTTCAATTGGGTCATACTTCTGACTTATTTACATTTACAAAAAAACATTTTTACATTAAAATAATTATTTTTTACACTAAAGAAATCATTTTTACATTGAAAACGCTAAGGCTTAGGAAAAAGTTTACGCTAACGGCTTAGCTAACGAGACCGTATCAAGAAAATGAACCAATTGAACCTCTGAGAGGGGGGGCCTAAAGTGAAAAAGTCCCAATTCAAGAAACTCGAAAAATGTACAGAAACGCAGTTTTACCGAAATGCTTTCAACTTACACTGCAGTAGCACCCGAAACTAATTCAAAATAACAGTTCAATCACATCTCTGATCCAGTGGTGAGAATAATTAAAATAAGGCTTTTTTTGAATCTTTTAGTTGAATGGAAGCTTGACTAAAATTTTGTGTACTGAAGAGATTTACAAAAAAAAGTTTAAGAATCATTTTAAAATTCATTTGCTTCCTTGTTTTAATTTTTTTTTGAATAACAAAATACTAACCACCCGCATTCCGAAAGCAACTTGTTCAAGATTGAACCCTTTTTCGATCGAACTCTGATTAATTTTAAAAAACGTGAACGAAAAATTATTTTATGCGAAAAAATACAACAAATTTTCTGGAATTAGAAACAGTGTAAGAAGGTCGAGAAATTCTACTTTGGTATAAAACGGCTCTGGAAATTCTACTTTGGTATAAAACGGCTCTGTTTGAACTATGTATGTACACTTTACAATGTTTTTTGTTGCTTTGTTTCTGAAACACAGAAGAATAAGATTATTCTCTAGTTCTGGAA
Organism: Allodiplogaster pararmata; assembly: GCA_964056735.1. NCBI lineage: Eukaryota > Metazoa > Nematoda > Chromadorea > Rhabditida > Diplogasteridae > Allodiplogaster > Allodiplogaster pararmata. The sequence continues at coordinate 26,237,987 of OZ057406.1, read as the reverse complement.
ATCTGATCAAAAATAATATATAAGTCGCTGGAAAAAAATAAATGTGTTAACTCTCGAACTAGAATTAATTTAAGGCTTAAAAGCGTTCGTTTTTGTCGTAAAACTGATATTTATCGTAAAAGTAATGTTGCGATCGACCTTTCACTCTATGAAAAGTGCTGGTATTTGAATTTGGCAATCGTGGAGAATTGTGGTCCCGCTCATTTTTGGTTTTTTTCAATCGAATAAAGTGTTAATTGGCTTCTTATACTGAGCAATAAAAACATGTGCGGAAACAAAAAAATTTTTTTTTATTATTCTTACAAAAAAAGTTTTTTGGCCTAAATTTTGGGGAAAGGAAAGGGGGGAGGGGGAGGGGGTTTACCTAAGCAGGAAAGGGAGGGGGGCCTAAAGGAGGAAGAGGGCCCTACCTAAGCAAGGGCGGTAGGGGCCCTAGGGGGGAGGGGGAAGGGGGGCCCTAGAGGGGGGAAGGGGGGCCCTAAGGAGAAAGGGGGGAAGGGAGTTTTCATGAATAAAATCTCTTCCTGAGAAAAAAATTTTTGAAAAAATTTTTTTGTAAAAATAATGAAAAAAAAATTTTTTCCGCACATGTTTTTATTGCTCAGTAGGTCATAAGAAGCCAATTAACACTTTATTCGATTGAAAAAAAACCAAAAATCAGCAGGACCACAAATCTCCACCATTGCCTTTGAATTTAACATAGTGAATCGAATTCGAACCGATGACTTTCCGTTCCATTATTGCTTCAATGAATTTTATCGGTTTCGATGTGAGAAGCATTCCGTTTCTTTCAGTATTTTTTTTTGTTGCAAGAACATGCTTTTCCTTTTCTATCAAAACAGGCTCTTTTTATGCGATGGTTGTTAAAGATTCTTCTCATATGTGATTCTTTATTAAAATCTTTTAATGTACATATGAAGTCATTTTCAAAAGCATTCCTCGCTATAAAGTCCTTGAGCACTGATTGTTTCCAATTTGCATCTCTTCACAATCGTCTCAAACCGCGATTAAAAAAGCGGCGTTTCTAGAGTTTGTATCCAGAGTGAATAGTCGCTGGCGTGACCTCTACTTTTCCTTCCACAAGGGATCCGTACGGCATCGCTGGCCGCGAAGGCTCAGGTCTGGGTGCTACTTCGTATTGGGAAGTGCGCGGAGGGCATTTACAGTACGCCGCATCGGGTCCAGAGTGGCCTCCGACTCCCGGTGGTCCATTGATACCGTCCTGTCCTCGCTGGCCAGGGTTGCCGGCTAGTCCCGGAGCTCCCTGGGCCCCACTCTGTCCCGGGAATCCTGCTTGACCGCTCATTCCGTTTCTACCCGGAATTCCCTGTGATCCAGGTTGACCAGGCTGGCCCGCAAATCCTGAATCATGCTCCTCCGGCTAAACTCGTAAAAATTTTAATATTGATGCTTTCCAAATCGTCCTTTAGTTAGATAAGGGGAAAAAGAGAAATCTTTTGCTTCAATAACTCCTCCTGGTTTTGTTTACTCGTCAGATGAACAATATTCCCCCGCTTTCAGCGGAAGACCGTGTCTTTCAAGCCAAATCAACATGATACCTCACCAAACTACCAACGGATAAGATGTTATTGTTTTTTCTGATAATGACGCATTGTATCCCCGGTTCTGAAGAAAACTTTTGCATCTCGCAATATATGAAAAAGGCTCACCTCTGCCTTTCTTTCCGTTTCTTCCTGGTATTCCGGGTGTTCCAGGCATGCCATCAGATCCCGCCTGTCCAGCGTCCCCGGCCATACCTGGTGCGCCGGCTTCACCGTAAGACCCGGGAGAACCAGGGTAACCAGGTTGTCCATCCGAGCCCGGACTTCCCGCTGGTCCGTCGAATCCGGGTCTGCCAGGTTGTCCGGCCGGGCAGGAAATGCACGGATTCCCAGTTTCGTAAGACTCAGAACCGAATCCCGTCTGTAATCCTCCCTGATGATTCGTGACTTGAAAAAAAACTACCCATGGTTTTTTATGACACATTAAAACAAGATTTCCTATTTTATTTTCGAGAATCAGTTGTCTAATTTTTAGTTTGAACTGAAGCAAGAAACTTGGTTAGAGAACCCTTTTACTAATTAAACCTTTCAACTTGAGATTGTTAACAGAATTCAAATTAGAAATCGAAAAATTGAAAAAAAGAGCTTGCATATAAACGGTATTGATAATTAAGCGTTCATTATGCGTTGTTTTGGGAAGTTCTTTGGGTCTCGGAATTTCCTCTCAATGAAATTTTCTCTCAATGATAAACTTTCGAGTCTTAACAGCAGTTTCATGGACAAATGAATTCTCAATCGGGTCTTACTCAATTATTCAAAGCTGAACTAGACCTGTCCATGGCTTCCATCCTTGCCGGGTTCTCCAGGGCTTCCAGCCTCGCCAGCCGCTCCCATGCGGCCGGGTGGACCGGGTGGGCAGTAATTTGGCTGTGAACCACAGTTACAGATGCCCGAATGACGAGCAAGGCGTCGAGGGAGAGTGAGAGAAGGTTCGGGAACGACCGTCGTCATATCCACCCAGGCGTAGTTAGCGATAACCTACAGCAAGTTTCTGAGCTCAGGAGACCAGCTGGGAGCAGGTGAATGTTTGGGAACGGGAGAAACGTTAACCGAAAAATGGTTCCTTTTTATAGTTGTGTGGAGATGAGCTGAATAGTTGAAGATCACCTTGAACTCTGCGAAATCCTGCAGTGCTTCTTCGTAAAAGCTTGAGACATCATGAGCGATGAAAGCGAGCACTGCTATGATCCCAACCAGTGCAAATCCACTGCCGATGGTTGCAGCGTTAATAAGAACCTGGGATAATCAGATAATAAGGTTAAATTGCAACAGTATAATACAGCATGAACCACTGATTAGTTGTTGTTTTCATAGAGCTTTTCAGAGATTTTCGAAAAACTTACGTTCAAGAACTAGAAACTGTCAAAGAAACCCTGGTTATTGCCTAAAAAGTCGTCCACAAATTTTTCTCAACTTGTCTGAAATGAGTTGAACTAATCGCAAATCGGATGAGCCCGCCGAATGTTAAAGGTTCTGCTATTCACTGAATCGTCATTAACCCAGTTTATGAATGTTTATTCGAAATAAGGAAATAAAACTCACCTTAGTAGAATACATATTCGTTCTGCCTTGACTTGTTGTCTTCTGATCTCATTTCATTACTTCATTACTTATATATGTAGGAGAATAGTAGTTGAACTATCCGACTCTTCTATTGTTGCCATACTTCATTAGCCCTTTCTTGTATGTAGAGGGGAATAGTGACCAACGTAGACGAGATAGACAATAGAGCAAAAACTTCTCTCGTTAAACAACACATCATACTAATAAAGTTTTCGATCTGATAATACCAATTCTACAGACGTTATTATGATATTGACGCGCTCTATTACACGCTCTTCTCCGAGTTACTACCGTTATAATGATCATTATCCATTCTCTAACTGTTTATTAGCGTTAATTGGTGTCTTGCATATGCTGTTTGAAACTAAAAGGAAGATCGAAACAAAGATAATCTACAGAGAAAAGAAGAAAGGAAAGAGAGGAAGAAAGAGAGAAATATAGTGAGAGAGAGAAATAAAGAGGGAGAGAGAGATTGAGTGTCATTAATATCATTAAAGAGATAGGAGAGGAAGAAAGAGAGAAATATAGTGAGAGAGAGAGAAATAAAGAGGGAGAGAGAGATTGAGTGTCATTAATATCATTAAAGAGATAGGAGAGGAAGAAAGAGAGAAATATAGTGAGAGAGAAAGAAATAAAGAGGGAGAGAGAGATTGAGTGTCATTAATATCATTAAAGAGATAGGAGAGTAAGAGCTAAGAGAGAGAAAAGGGTCTTTGTTCGATGTTTTGATGTTCAAACAGTTCTGTTTGATATAAAGTTTTTCAAAGAGTCCAATTAAAAACATATATTGACCCCTGAGTGAATTTCAATTTAACAGCGAGTTGCCGACCTCTTGCATCGTTCACGAATATATTCAGAGGAAGAAAAATAACTGTTATGATTTTTAGCTTCTCATATTTTTCTTTCAATATTTTCAGCGCGCTCAATGCGCAATCACTGATGAACACCAATCAAAGAGCAAATGTCGGTCTGAGCAGGGGCGAAAAAGACTTTAACCAGTTATCGTCTTAGCAGTGTATACAATACAGGATTGTATATCAAATGCCAGTTTATTTTCATTCACAATAATATTGTATCCCGCATTTTTCTAGATTTTTTTCCGTACAAGCTCGAGCTCGTGCCATGACAAGTTTTGAGATGACGTTCAACATAACTCAGTTACTTTTTAGGACTTGCTTTGGACTTACTTTGCTCCGAGCGTTTTGAACAAAAATAATTCTATATTCAAACATAGCCTCAAATAATTTTTTCATGTTTTGAGTTGAAAACAAAAATTGCTCGCAAGTGAAGGCTGTGTATTCCAAAAGCTTTCTGCACTACTGTTTCTACAGTAGAATCTCACTCGCAACCTTTTCCATTGTACGGAAAAACATCTACACAAAAATAAGTATGGAAAATGACACATATACATTTGAAAGTATGACTATTCTTACCTATAAAGGATAAAATTGTGCATAGGCGTGCATACATATAAGTACATATGAATGGTAATAACTTATGAGTATGAATAGTCATACTTTCAAATGTACTTGTGTCATGTTCCATAATTGTTTTTTTTTTGTATGTACCACCAAACATTCCAAATATTCTTTTTCGAAGTGAAATGGTCTTCTAAGCTGAGGAATGATTGAATCGTTGTACGGAATAAAGCTAATCCACTGGGTGGGATCAAACCCCTTCTCATGTATTTAACCGAGAATGCTCGGCTCTTCTAAGCTATCGGTACACGATTTTCGAGAGTCTCAGCCACTTCTGTGAGATATATGAATAAACTAAATTGTGAAAAAATCAGTCTATTTAGCGGTAGAGAACTTAGCCGTCTTCCTTTACCGGTAAACAACGCCCTACCCATACGCTATCGAAGTCACATTGCTGAACCGTCTTTTTTTCTTTAACCATATAAACGCCATAACCTTCATACTGTGTAAATTATCACTCGCTTAATGTCAAAAGCCATGAAACACACTCAAACATTGTGACAAGTTTGATCAAACTACATATATCTGTGATCTTAGTTTTTGCTGTCTCGAAAAAACTTTTTCTATCTAAAAAACATTCTTGGTTTCTTTCCAAGTTGTCCATCCTTATTACTCCGAATGAAGAATTTTTTTCTGGCTAGCTGCCTTTTTGCTTGCTCAGCGCGACATATGCTAATATTGAAAAAGGAATGACTCATTCATTTTTGATCATTTATTGCACACCAATAATAGAACAGAAGCATTAAAAGAATATCACATCAATTTCTCCTCTAAAGGTTTCATTTGTCTAATTAAAAATTCAATAAAAAACTTTCAAAAACTACAATAACTTGTGGAAAGAAGATATAATGAAGACCGGCTTAATGCTATTGTATTTGCGTAAATTGAGTAGTAACCAAGTGCGTCCAAAAATACCCAAGCGGTTTTCTTCGAGAAGGGAATACGCTTATGGCAAAAAAAAATCAGTTTTATCAAGAATAATAATAATCTTCCTCGCGCATGTTCCGGCCTCGTGGCAGGGTACGCGCTCCCCTGAGATGCAGGACAGACCTATTCTGGTAGAACCAGTGACTGCCAGCTGGATCACTGCTAGTGTGTCTAGCAGCAGTGGGGAGAGTCAGATTCGTACATGAGCACTACCAACATTTCTTAACCCCCTTGGTTTGGGTGGATCTGTCGGGGGTGGGGCTCGGGACTCTTTGCACAACAATCGAACACACTACCATTCTAGTTGCAGTTTAATTATTAGGGTTATCAAAAAGAAAACTGATATGAATAGAGAACTCACATATTAAACAGAGTCCCGCCGGAACTCGAAACAGAGGAGCATTCAAAGATGGTCGGTCGGACATACAGTAACGTGCAAAATTCTATCAAAAGTTATTTTTTACTTCAACTTCACCCAGAGCTAATTTGTATTGAACTTCTCATTTTTTGTGTATTTCTATGAAAATATATGCTGTAGTTATAGCCAAAAATGTCCGCTTCAAGATGAACAAACTCATTAAAAGAGTACTCGAATTCTTTAATTTTTATAATATTGACGGAAAATTCGATTTGTAAAATATTTTTCTATGGTGTGGCTATAATAGACTCTTTTTTTTAAATTCCTCGTTATACTAGGAGTAAAAACGTATTTCAAAACTGTTTCAGATCGAGTTAAAGTTTGTTGTAAAATATGGATAATCTGGTAAACAATTGTTTTCTAGTTGCAGTTTAATTATTAGTGTTCTTATTTTCGTGATTTTCGTTTTTTTGTGATCTTGTATAAGAATAATTCGTTGAAATATCTAACTATTGGATACGAAATGGAAAAAAGTTAAAAACGAAAAAAACTTGATAGACTTTTGCAAGGTACTGTAAATATTAAACGAAGGTTGGTGTTCGAATACTGTCACCTGCGTATATTTTCTTATCTAAACGATGGTTCTTTGAAAACCTGCCCCATCGCGATAACTTACAGCCAAAATTTCGCACTATTTTTTTCCGAAAGTTGTATTTTGTTCCTTACGGTCTCTTACTAACATGATATCGTATGTTCTCGTTAGCTTGAAGTTTACTAAAAATAAGCAGTCAATACAAAGAAAAAAATTACATGGTGTTATGTCAATAACGAAATTTCGGGTGTGAATCGTCGCGGTGCGAAATTTCGTGTTGCTTTCTACGATGTATGTACAATTAATGTACCTGTTAGTAATCGGAAGCCCTCTCTAAACATGAGCCAAAAAAATTTATGACAAACTTTTGAAAGCCTCAAAAAAGGCCTCTTGTAAATAATGCCCTAAAAAGAGAGTACTTAACGCTATTTCTGATACTTCTTCTTTCGCCTGTTCTCGAACTGCATGTCCCATTCTTGGGCCAGAACCGCGTTGAAAAGCTGAAAAGAGACGCCATTGAGTAACCAGGACAATTTGGATATGTTCTAGTTATTTACAAATATTCTTATTCAGTAATCTCTGTCCTACTGACTTAGCTTCGGAAAAGTGATTTAAGCTTTCTCTTTTCTTAAAAATAGTTGAAGCACTTTCATGTTTTATTTCGACTCATATAACAAAACGTTTACTTTTCTTAATTTTTCTTATAGTTTTTGAAAGAATTTCAAAATGTAGTAAATTTATAATTTGAAAAAAAAGAAATTTAAAAGGGCATTAAGCATATTTTTCTTAGTCCATGCTATTCTGGTTTTTTTCTTAGCATATTTTTCTTACTCCATGCTATTCTACTACATATATAGTCCATGCTATTCTGGTTGCTTCAGCCTTTTTACGAAAATTTATTTCTCGTTCAAATAATTACGTTTTTGAAACAGCTAAAGCCTTTGCTTGGAGGCATTTATATACATACTCAGAGGGCGTAGAAAAACCTGACTCTCGTGTTCATACCCAACATGATCTTCTCCTTTTACGGAATGACACAAGCGGATTTACACTAAACTACTTAAGGAAGACACACATCGCATTTGCATGAGAGGCTATGTTTCACAAAAGTTTCTTAAAGAAGTTACTATAAGGCAGACAGATAGTCCATGCTATTCTGGTTGCTTCAGCCTTTTTACGAATCTACGAACATGAAAGAATAGTTGAAGAGCCAAATGTTTAACGCAAGCGGTAGCATTACCAGTCAGTCTTCTATAGAGAGATTGCTGGTTTCAAACCTTCTCCGTTTCCAGCGTTTTGGTTTAGGTCACCCGCGCCGCCTTCGAACAAAAATGCTAATCAAGAGAGAACGGTTGACTTTGGAGAGAGATGAAGAGCATGCAATGAAACATAGGGGAATTCTACAAACAGAAATTTTTTAAAACTAGTAATTTTTGGATAGCGCATAGATTCACGCATAGATTTTACCAGCAGGGCTGGTTAGAGAAACACCCTGGTTATTTCCCTAGTAGTTCAATTGGAAGAAGAGACCTTTCCGGATCGATCTTGTGTGAGTGCATCATGAACGAGTCCTCTCCTCCGCCATTTCACCCGCTTGATTTGGATGACGAGCATGATGGGCGCAAGTGCGCAGTACAGAGGAATCACCTTGGCAACACTTTGTTAGCTGAGGAGAATTGTCATATAAAAATATATTAACACTGATGGGTACTGACATATATGTAGACGAGAAAAGTGGTGTATTGCATTTCGGAGAAGAGAGGCTCGATCAGGTAGGAACAGTAGATCGCCACTGCAACTGATCTTATGCCTCATTCATTAGGATGGAACCATGAAAAAAGACAGAAAGAGTGAGAGAAAGATCAAAAGAGAGAGAGATAAAAAAGAGAGAGAAGGGGAGGAGAGAAAAGTTTCAGTTATGAAAATTTTCATTGCGAGATGAAACTGTAATCTGGTCAGTTATCGTTGTTTTGAAAAAGGCAGTTCTGTTTCGAATGCTTTCAATAATGCGGTCAAAAACTTTCAGGTCACAGTTTTGGCATTATTATTAGCATATGTATATGTACATTGTTGTAAATAATCGAAGAGGGGATGAGCATTAACAAAAATTATTCGATACACTTAATGAAATTAATTTTTTTTCTAATTTTTTCCCTAAAAAACAGAGGATGACTTACATATTTGCAGAAGATAGCAGAGAACATGGAAGATCACACAAGGGAGAAACTGTTCGATAGCATAAATATTCTGTTGACGTCGAAAGGTTATTTTAAGGTTGTAGGACTTCCTGGAAAAAATTAGTTTAGTAACACAAAGGGTTTCCAAAAAACAACACTACATACAATCATTTTCGAATCAAGATGAGAAATGTAAATGAAAAACATATGGGAAACCTCTTCATCATAAGCCTGTTGTATCGCAGTAAACACAGGTCAATCACGATATTGGCGACATCGAAAACGAACAGAATTATGTTTGTATAACGTGCGATATACTGAAAAGAAGTCCTTTCAGTAGAAAACCAAAGGAAGAGTTGTGCAGAGTTCTGTTTCAAAGAGAAGAATAGGGATTTCAGAATCAATTCCGGCCTTAATACTGAGTTATTGACTTTTCTAAAGTTTTCTATTGAACGGTTTTTCTAACCTTAGAGTTAGGGCTTCCTCCAGTACAATACGGAACTCTTCCTTCGAAATTGTCACCGGTATATGAAACGATAGTCATCGTGAAAGCATAAAATACCTGATGACAGCTGTTATTTTTTAAAGACAACTGATGGATTTCAATATTTTCTTGGGAGAAATGAGGTTAGTCTGCGTTGATTGGATTTTAATATTGATTCAGTGATGGCAAAATCTGATTTCCGGGTGGGACTTGAGGTGATGAAAAGGAGAATCGATAATTGTGATCCGAAGAATAACTCACTGAAGCAACTATCATGATGCGGCCAGCAACTCTTGGAATGCGGTCGCTTGCTGTGAAGGATGAGATCACCCGCTGGATGGTGATCGAGAGATTGATGCAGATCAGGGCTGCAAGCAGCGAACAATGCCTTCCACGTGGTTTTTTGCTCATCAATCAGACTCGACATGATTTTCTCTTTCACAATTGTAAATAAGTATTTTCTGCCATTTTTATCCGATAGACGAAAATAAAATAGATATTTGATTAGTAATTGGAAACGTTGTTTTGGTACCCCTGTTTAAAACGTTGTTTTGGTACCATACTTGTTTTGGTACCATACTACTCCTCGCTAACGTTGTTTTGGTACCATACTACTCCTCGCTGTTCATGAGCAACGGATTCACATACCGAACAGAAAAGCGGACACAGAAACATGTGAAAAATTGTATGGTGAGGCGGGAACGGAGACCTTCGCTTCCAGGCGATTCTCTTTTTTCTTCGCTTCCAGGCTATTCTCTTTTTTTCTTCGCTTCCAGGCGATTCTCTTTTTTCTTCGCTTCCAGGCTATTCTCTTTTTTTCTTCGCTTCCAGGCGATTCTCTTTTTTTCTTCGCTTCCAGGCGATTCTCTTTTTTTCTTCGCTTCCAGGCGATTCTCTTTTTTCTTCGCTTCCAGGCGATTCTCTTTTTTTCTTCGCTTCCAGGCGATTCTCTTTTTTTCCTTTTTTTCTACACAAGTACACAATGCTATGCACATTTTAAGGCCGATACTACATTTCAACCAACCCTAAAACTCGTTAGATAATTTTTTTTTCGTTTCGTGAAGTTTATTACTTTATTGAAAGAAATCGAACCCATTCCTCTTTTTTTTCTTTCACTCTTGATGATCGCGTTACCACTACAGGTTTCACAAACAAAATTCAAATCTGAGTGAACGACTAATTTTGACTAGAAAGAACGGCCATCGTGCCTTACACATAGCAAGAAATCGCATGGGACAATGTGTGCTCGGTTGGTGTATTGGTTAACTCTCTACAAGCCCCGGTTAGGCAAATTTCTCATTCCCGTCAAATTTGTCATTCCCGTTAAATTTCTCATTCCCGTTAAATTTCTCGCATAGGGCAGTCGCTCTCCCTTTGCTCTACATTTAGTTTTAATTTTTCAACGATTTCTTATTTCGCTTTGCGTGTCGTGCCAGATTCAGCCTGAGCAGGCGCGACGTTTCGTCTGTAGGCCTAGCTGTTGAGTGCTCTTCGAATCTTTACATCAAGCGCTCCAGCAGGTAAGCAGACTCTCGTAAAACAAAGCGTTATCATAAATTCAAAATATCCAGAAGAGAATTTAACGGTGTAACTTGTATAGTTTACAGTTACAGAGCCCTAGAGCTTGTCATCTCTGTCTTTTCTTCTGCGAACACAGTTTTCTGAACAGCTGTCTTGCTCTACTCACAATGGCTTCGCTTCGCTTACTAATCTCTCCTCCGAGGGAGTTCTAATCTTGCAACATTTGACTAATATTGTCGAAAACATGCAGAAGAGTAATGTTGAAGCGATCAATTCTCTGATAGATATTGTTCATCAACAAGCGGCAATGTCTAACAGTCTGGTCGCAACAGTATCTGCGCTGATCTCATCTGTTAATACTCTCTTGTCTACTCACACGAGTTCCTCCTCTTCTCTTTCTCCTCCGCCTATGTCTTACGCAGCTGTTGCATCCGCTGTAACGCGCTCTCTCACAACGAATACGGAGGCTCAGGAGAAAGCCACGCGTGCTGTTCTCGTTAACATCGAAGAGGGAGAGGATGACGCTGCGACACAAGAACAAGATGAAGATCTACTCGTCTCTGTAATCAAGTTGGCGAATGAGTCTTCTTTGCGTTCCTTAGTTACTCCGGAAGGGCACTTGGATAAAAGTCGTGTCACACTCTATAGGCATACTGGTAGCAGCTACTCGGCAGACCGAGTTAACCCACGCCCTAGGCCAGTGAAAATTCAGTTCGCCGAAATTTCAACACGGGATTCTTTTCTGAGACATACAGGAAGCACTCGATGCATGCCTAGTTGTAGTAACAACGCGCATGCATATGCTAGGCCAGACTTTATGAAGCATCAGTTGAAGTTTGATGCTGAAGTGCGACGTGAATGTGGGAGGAAAAACCAAATTGAGGGAAAATTAGTCCACATTGTACGGGACGTCGGGAACGGGCCGGAGATATTCCAGCTACGCAACTCTCGAGAGCTTCCAAAAAAGTTAGACATGAGAGCTCGACGGAGTTGGCTACCCTTATCACTGCAAATTCGTCTCCTCAAGCAACTGCGCAGGTACCGCTCTCTTTCCTCAATGTCACCAGAGTAAGAGGCCGTGGAAGAGGTACCGGTAATCGCCGTCCTCTCCCTGTTCCTGCTCTTCCGTCAACGAAAATGACGACAAGAAGTGCCCGCGGGGAAGCAAGACAGAAGTCCGCGAACCCTCCCTCTAGGGGAGGGCAGTCAGTTCCTTCTCAGCGCTTTGCATAGGTAGCCCCACTTAGTGACTCTACTCTGAATTTAACATCAGATAAAACTGCATGGAATAACCCATTTTGTTTGGACTCACATAACATCACTTGTATACTCATATCAACATTCGATCGGTTTCTTATAAAATTAACATAATAGAAGATTTGGTCTCACAATTCGAAGCCAGCATTGTTGCATTAACAGAAACCTGGGCTAACTCATTAATCGGTCATGACTCGATGCTTTCTCTCAATCATACTCACTCAGTATTTCGCTGCGATAGAGATGAGGCTTTGACAGGTTGAGGCGTCGCTCTTCTTGTCCACAAGTCCATCAACTCCTCACTTTTCTTGTCCCAAAGCTTTTCTGTTTTCTGTCAGCTAGTTTCAGTTAAACTTCACCTGACGAATGGGGTGGAAGCACTCCTGCACTGCTTTTACCGGAGTCCAAGAGCTGAAAATGCCGTCTTCGAAGAAGCGCTTTCTTACCTCCAGCAAGTCATGTCAACTAACACCTGCGATCACGTACTCGTCGGAGATTTCAATTCACCCGAAGTTGCATGGCCTAATGGCACCGTTTCTCACTCAATAACTTTAGATCATCATTCTCGTCTTCTCTCTAACTTCACAAACTTCCTGTCTCTGAGACAGCATGTTTCGGCCCCTACAAGGTTGCAGAACACATTGGATCTGGTTCTATCTTCTCGACCGTGTCTTATTACCAATTGCCTGGTCACTCCACCACCAACCTCTTGCGATCATAACTTGGTCTCTTTCAACATCTCCTGTCCCGGAAGGGTCACGAAGAAAAGGAAGTACATGTATAATTTCAAGAAGACTAACGAAGAATTAGCTAACTCTCTGCTATGTTCAATGGACTGGCCATCTCTCCTTGCTGCGACTCTAAATGTAGATGACACGTATGAAATCTTCTCATCTATGGTTCGTGGTGTTATTGAACAATGCGTTCCTCTAACTACATTGTCGAAACTAACCAAAAAGTCACCTGGGAAAATTACCCAAATCAAGCGAAGATGTGCACGTCTTTATAAGAAAAGAGCTGTTATTGGAATCTCTCCATTTGTTAGAATGAACCGCAAACTTCGGAAAGCACTTGACAGCCACCGTCGAAACATGGAGAAGACTCTTTTGAAGAGTAAAAATTTGTCAAAACTGTATCGTTTCACTAACTCTAACATCAAAGATGATCCACTAATAGGCCCAATTGTCAATTGCGTGGGTGAGAAAACAAATGAAGACTCTGGAAAGGCAATGATATTCGCTCAGCACTTCGAATCTCTTTACCAAACTGACACTACTGACCTAACAGTGCCGGATGACATGTCCATTTCTGCTAATACATGCAATATCGACTTCATATGCATGCCCGCTCATGTGGTTTATTCATATCTCAAGCGTCTCTCATCGAAAAACAACACTTCTCCGGATTGCATCCCTAACATCTTTCTTAAACAGGCCGCTCCTTCTTTGGCTCTTCCTCTATCAATAGTTTTTGATAAATGTCTACTTAACGGTAAATGTCCACTAATATGGCGTACTGCTATCGTCAAGCCGGTTTTCAAACGGAAAGGGGAGCTCACTGACTTCCGGAACTATAGGCCCATAAGCCTAACTCCTTCCATATCCAAAGTAATGGAGCGCATAATTGTTCGTGAGGTGTTCAAATATCACCAAGAGCACGATCTAATTAGTCCCCTCCAATTTGGTTTCAGGCCGCGACATTCATGCGAGCTTGCTCTTCTCAAGTCCCTTACTAATTTGCATGTTCAACTGGACCGAAAGAGCTTCATCAGCTGTGCTCTCATAGACTTCACACGAGCCTTTGATGCAGTTCCACTCACCCTACTCATACAGAAGCTCATGCAATTCGGAATATCCGGTTGTCTTTTAAATTTCTTAAAAAGCTTTTTGGAAAATTGTGAGCAAAGTGTACAGGTAGGTGAAGCGCGATCCTATTCCTACGCAACTCCATCTGGAGTTCCTCAAGGGAGCTGCCTTGGACCTTTGCTTTTCCTTCTTTACATTAATGACTTACCAGACGCTTTACCTGAAGGATGCAGCGTGATCATGTATGCCGATGACGTTAAATTAACCACTACTAATGATGTAAAAAGTTTGCAAGAGGGACTCGATTGTGTAGCTGAGTGGGCAACTAAATGGGGACTAACAATATCCGAATCTAAGACAATCGTTATGCGGATGGGTAAGAATCACCCAGAAGTAGAATTCTTTCTCAATGGGAAAGTTCCCAGCGAGTCAGACCACATACGAGATTTAGGTATTGTGTACTCTAACACTCTGGACTACTCGCAACCTATCCAGGACATGTGTCGTAAGGCTAACATGAGATGCGTGTATATTTTAAGGACCTTCAAGTCGAAAGATATCAGACTGTATAAGCAAGTGTTCACGACATACGTTCGACCTATAATTGAATATTGCTCAGTCGTGTGGTCTCCTTACTTGAAAAAGGACATAGAAATGATTGAACAAGTTCAACGCCACTTCACGAAACAAGTTTGCAGGAGAGCCGGTCTACTGTTGAGTTACGAAGAAAGACTGCAGCTCTTGAACCTTCCGAAACTACATTCACGGCGAAAGGCTGCAGACTTACTAGCAACGTTCAAGATTCTCAACAATTTCACTCCAATTGACCCAAACTCCATGTTTCATTTCAACAACCATAACTATGGTACTAGATCTAAACCAAATGCACTCAAAAAACCATTAACACGATCAGCTTTGCATTCTAATATACTATCATCCCGAGTAGTTGAGAGTTGGAACGACATACATAATGAGTTCAGGACATATAAATGAATTGAATTAAATGAATTGAATTGAATATCCTACTGTCAGCTTGTTCAGAGAGCACATGAAAAGTTATTTTTAATTCATAACACTTCTCTGTAACAATTTGTTTGTAACATTTTCAATTGCCTAAACTATCAACTTTAAAATAAAACTTTCAAGCACAAGCACTTTCTACTGTGAATTATCTTATTTTTTCTTCTCAAACTCAAATTTTTCTCACTTCTTTTATGAAAAAGTGAAATTCCTGTGTATTTTTTTTCAATTCTGATCTATTCCTTACTTATGTGAATACGCTACTCGCACTGTGCAATAAAGTATTTATGAGTGCGAGTTTTTTGCCCATGCGATGGATTTCATTCATTATGAGCGAACGACCTTATATACTCAAAAGAGAGAATTTGAGATTACTTGTCAAGTTCATGATGATTGGTACACGGATTCCATAACAGAGAAGAGTGCTGATCTGAGCTTCACAGGCGTCTTTCGTTAGCATGCGCATTCCGATAAGGACTCCCTGAAGAAATCAAAAGCTAAAAAAACAATAAAAGAATCAATAACTGACAGTAGTTGTATATTTTCTTTAAAAAAATGATATGAGATTTTTTTGGCGTTCAATTTCGCGTTGAGGCAAAAAAGGTACTCCCGATAGATAAGAAGCTAGAACATACTCTAAAATCAATGAAGAAAAAAATCTGTCTGATAATCGAATAGATTTGATTAAAGTGGCCATATGTATATCATCTTTGAACCCAACCATTGTGTAAAAAAAACAGATATAAAAAGTATTTTATGTGAATTAGAGCAGTTCGGAGCACAAGTCGATGTAAATATGTATGTAATATGTATGTACATATTTATGCTCCGACTGGTTCTCAATTCTTTTTTGCTCAGGATTGCTATGTTCTTTAAAATTCGTGAATGATAATTTTACTTGAAGAGCCACGTAGAGAACAGAATGTAGAAGCATTAAGAGGAGCATAGCCATCAAAAGCTCCTGAAACAAAGTAACATTTTGCTTTTGGTTTGTAATTTTCCAACATTTTTTGTTAGGAATTTTGTAAATTAGGAGGAGAGCAGTTTTACAAAAAGCTTGTCTTTGAACTGTTTTGGAAATAATGCCTGTAAGAAAGTTCCAGAAGTTTGAGTTAGAAAAATGGAATTATGTGAAATGATGGAGTTATTTAAGCATTATTATTCGGTTTCTTAAAAAAAGTATCTAGAGGACGTTAAGAGAGTGTTGTTCAAGTATTATCAAGATGCAGGGGCGACCTTGCCCAATTCTGCAATAAAGTTTCCGGAAAGAGGTCACCAAATATATTTGTATGTATGCTGTCGACCTCTATGTATAACTGGGAAATATTTATGAAATTATATTCATCAAGGGATTCATTACAGTGACTTAAAACAATTCAAGTAGAAAAGAAAAAAATTTCAACGAAAGTTATTAAATTAAAAAATATAAAAAAACACATTTTTTATGAGCCAAAACAGTATGCATCAGATTTCTGATTGCGATGAAATGAAGTTTGTCTTGAAACACGAAAACTTTTACAAAAGCAAGAACAACCTTAAATTCTTTCGAGAAAATAGTTTGCACCACGTAGCGGAAAATCACGACGAGAAGAATAGGAATTGAGATCAGTGATAAAATTAACTGCAAGGGTGTATTTCAATGATTGAGACTTGTTTCAAGTCTGAAGTATTTTCGTTTGAAGAAGCCAAAAAACGTTCATGAGACACAGTTTTTTAATTATTATTTTTATCCGCCCGGTGAACTAGCTTATTTCTGTGCGGTAGTTCAATAATTTGTCAACTCAACCAGGCTTCACTGACTTTAAACTGTGTAACTTAGCATTTGAAGATTTATTATACAATACTTTCTCCTATCTATATATGTACATACAAGCATTAATGAAAAATTTATAAGGCATCAAAACTTGGCAAACCTGTAACCATTGCGCCACATGAAAAGGAGTGTAGTTGTTGAAGAGTTGCACTGTTGCACAATCTGTGTCTCCTGGTAGCATAACCACCTGGAAGCATTCATCACATAAAATTCAGAGCTTAAAGCATCAAGTCCCATCGAATCAGTTTTTTTCTGAGAAAAGGTTTTCATACAATACAAATGGAAATGGAGTTTGCAGAATTAAACATCTTTTCGTTTCTTTGTTGATGAACAGAAAAACGGGAATAACCGTAAGTTTCTCTAAACACAAATGCTAATAAACACAATACATATAAGCCTTCCGTTGTTTTCCGAGCTAAAGAAAAAAATGTATTGAAGTGGTGAAAATGAACGCCTATTTCTACCGGGAATTTGCCAACCAGTATTTAAAGAAGTATACTATGTATATAATTATCTAATGCATATCGCTTTCATCTTCTTACTAGAGACCCTCAGGAAGTTCTCTAACAGCTTTTTTTTTCTCAAGTTCATTGACGTTCATACCAGGAAAACCTTGTTTGACGTACCAGAAAGAATGCAACAGATCGTTTATCTCAGTTTTCAGCTGAGTAATTTTTTGAGGTAATCGAAATAGTTTAAAGAACAAACACTACAATCAAGACCTCTTAAAAATTTTTTAATTTTGAAGCATTTACATTAAATCTTCATTTATTTTTTAAAATTCAGCTTTTATTATTTTTCAAATCAAATTTTTTCTTTATCACTAAAAATTATCTTACTTTTAATCAGTATCAAACATTGGAAAACAGTGAAGTAGCCTAAACTGGAATGCGAAGTTACTTGAATAGTACTAACAGCCGAACACATTTCGACTGAACAAGAATCGAATCAGTTTTATCATTTGTTGTAGTTATGAACACAAAAATTGTTTTCAAAATCTATCTTCACAACCTTCTTTGTCGATTACTTTGACATCCGAAAAGGCGGTCGTTAATACAATAGTTTGTAATGATCTTCTTGCTTTTAAATTCATTCGTTATAAAATAATTGTTTCCATAAGTAACCTTTTTACAATGGAGCATTGTATTGGTAGAGTAGCTACATTCAGCTTCCGAATCCCTAAAGCAGACTTATCTCTAAATTTCCACTTCTTCTGTGTCCGTACTACCCGCTGGATGTCTAAGCTACCACCCGAGTATTTTCTGTAGACATAAACTCTCCCATTCGACTAGAACTGAGACTTGGAACATCCAGAAAATAATCGCATGGCGGCTTCACCTTCACTTTCATCGGAAATACATACCCTTGGGCCCTGTTTATGGGGTGCAAGCAGTGTTCCTCCTCCACTGTATCCCGTCTCAGCATAAAGACGAGGCCAGGGCTTGGCAAACCCCGAGTGTACCATCTTGCAGTGGTTTTTGGGTATTCGTCCGCTGCTATTCTCCATCGACTGGATATGGAGGAAAACAATGCAATCACATCTTGAGTCCTGCTTTCTCGCGTCCCTGTTTCTTCCAAAACTTTTCTAACTAAATAGTTTTTTCTTTTTAGTTTGAATTCTGTTCTTGCCCTTTTACTTTTTTACCTCTTGATATATTGTCTGTTTGTTTGTTCTTTTTTAATTTATGGAAAGTTCGTTCTTATTATTTGTTATCTCGACCGCTTCATGTAAGTGTCACAACTAGTGGCGTAAAATTAAAGAACAAATAAATAAATAACTATAAGTGCTGAAATTCGAAATAAAACTCCTTGTTTTGCAAGATGGAGTGCTGGGTTTCTTCTTTTCTCTTTAGAGTCTTATTACCCAAAAAAAACTAAATTTAACGTGAATAGGGTTCAGTTTTACCTAAAAATTTTTCACATACATACTATATAAGTGGTATAAAACCTTGTTGATTGGATACTATCTTTTTTCTTTAAAAATCACACCGAAGAATACTTGAGGATGTGAAATCGGAGAGTAGTTTTATTGTTTAAAGCATAATCTTTTTAATCTCAACACAAAAATAGAAAAAAAGTGGATTTTAAACATTAAAGAGTTCCAATATTTATACACAATGAGTTCCGAGCTCGAATCAAGCTTCTGACCACATTTTGTAAATTATCGAGAATTTTTTATTACACTAAATTGTTTTTTCTTCCTTTTCAAACGATTTTTCTTATAAATTGACAATAACATAACTACATACTTATTTTCTAACAAGCCCAGATAACTCAAAAATTATGAGTGTAATTTGGGTTGTCATAGATGTAATCAGTTTATTAAATGAACTCTGATGCTTGTTTCATTAGTTCAAAAATAAGAAAGCTGGTTATAAATATTGAATTATGTTGTTATTGGAAATATCAATTTCCATTTCTACTGCCTATTCGCAATTATGTCGGCCTCGACAACAAATGAAGATGCAGCTCTCCTACAAAAATCTCTGAAAGACTTTCTTGACGCGGAAGAGAAGACACCTTCTCTTCCACTCCACGTCGTACTTCTCCTGAGAACCTGCAACGCTCTTTTCGACAAGTTCTACACAAGCTCCGTCAGCCAAGAGACCATCCGAAAGGAGATCGATGAGGAGAAAAGGCTTCGCTCCGTCGTCATCGAGAGGGCTCCTGAAAACACCGATGCTCGTCCTTCCGCACAGACTCAGCACGATTCTCAACTCATTACCAGTCTTCTAGACGCATCTGGTATCGCCGTCGGTGGAATCTCTCACTTCAGAATGGGAAAGCCGCCGAATACGCCAGGAACGAGTTCGTCTAGACTTCTCAAAGTAATCTTCCCCACCAAAGGACATCAAAGACTTTCTTTCAAAGAGTGCCTTACTACGCAAGAATAATCAATTCCAAGGAATCAATGTCCGACCCAGTCTTACTAAAGAGCAAAGAGAGAGAGAGTACTTGCTAAGACAAGAGAAACGTAAGTTATTATCGGAAGGAAAAGACTACGTCATCTTCGATGGTGAATTGATGCCCCGGAATGAAGCAGACCAAAAGCGACGATCTCCAGCACAGCCGCGCTACTCCGCCTTTCCAAATGCTCGAAGCAGTCAGAACATAACAGTACGAGCTCCGAAGTCGGCACGAACAAGCAGCGCCCTCATTCGAAGCCAGACGAATCCTACGCCGAAGACGTCAAACTGAGATCATGTACCGGTCTGAAAGCTTTCTATTTCAATATTCGTTCAATTAAAAATAAACTTTCATTGTTCCGTTCCTTTCTTGAAATAGAGCAACCAGATGTAGTAGCTCTTAGTGAAACTTGGCTTAACTCTAGAGTAGCTGATTCAGAAATTACCGGTCTTCTTCCTTACAAAGTTATTAGAAATGATAGAGACTCTAGAGGAGGAGGTGTGGCTCTCATAATGCGGGATCATTTAACTTTCGCTAGACAATCATTTTGTGATACATGTGAAGTTGTTGCGGTTGATTTGTTCTTAGCAAACTCATTCTGTCGTATAATAGTTTGCTACCGTCCTCCAAATTACAGTGCTGAACTAACTACTACATTATGCGATTTGTTAGTAGACTTAACAGCATCTTGTAACTTCCCAGCTATCGTAGTAGGAGACTTCAACAGCGACTTTTTAACTAATCCGTCAATTGTTTCTGATACGATTTTACGGTCTTTCGTAGATACTGCTGGCTATAATCTTATGCTTAATGATCCGACTCGCCATACCAAATGTATAGACTGGCTTTTGACAACTGAGAAGAATATTGTATCTAGCCCTTGCATCATTCCACCGTTTCATTCGTGTGATCATTCTGGAATTCAGTTCACCTTGCAATTTTCCTTTGCACTTCCTGAAAGCGATGTTATTCTTGATTTCGCTAGAACTGATTTTGAAGCACTGAATGAATATTTTTCAAGTATAGAATGGGAGAATCGTTTTGACTATTTTCATGATATTGATGATTTGTATAATCGTTTCTGTAAAATAGTGCATGATGCGATAGAATTACATGTTCCGAGACGACTCCCTCGTTCTCCATTTGCCTCTTATCCTTCCTATATACATAGACTCATCAAATACAGAAATTCACTTTTTCTTGATATTACAATACCCTTCATTCGCACTATTTATATGAAAGCTAGTTCAGACCTTCTCAAACAAGTTAAGAAATGGAATAAGTATTGTGAGAGGAAAAAACTGAAGAGAGCAGCTGACCTCTATCGCTATATTGCTTCCCTCACTAAACCTAAATCAGCTCCCCCACGCTGTTTTAAAACTGCTACTGGTTGTACTGTTGTTGATTCTCTCTCGAAATGTGATTTATTAGCTTCCGAGTTTGCATCTTCTTTCACTAAAGACGATGGCTTTCCTCCTCCAATCTACGGTGATTCTATTCCTCCCCAACCAGATGATTATTTGTTCTTGCCATGTAATGTTTACCGAGTTCTCTCCAAGCTCAAACCTACTGGTAGCGTCGGTGCGGATGGAATTCCTCAAATAGTTTTCAAAAAGTGTGCCAAATCACTCGCTCTTCCGCTCACTCACATTTTCAATTTCTCTTTATGGCTTGGTAAGACACCTTCCGTATGGAAACATTCTCTAATTACTGCTATCCCTAAGTCAGCGAAAGACTCTTCCCTACCGTCCTCGTATAGACCAATATCCATTCTCTCCCCTGCTTCTAAAGTCATGGAACGTTTGATAAGAGCTATCATCGATGAACATTTAGCGAAATTCGAATTGTTACCTCAAAATCAACATGGTTTTCGCTCCCGTGCTTCTGTTGTTACTAATCTTTTAGTCTGTGAAAACGACTGGACACAAGATATCAGTAAAGGCTTATCTATCGATGTGATTTATCTAGACTTTACCAAAGCTTTCGATACGATAAGTATACCTAAGTTATTGACAAAACTTGCACGTTTCGGTTTGTCCCTATCTTTGATGTCTTGGCTAGAATCTTTTCTTGACGGTCGAATTTTTCTGTACGAATGGGCAAGACAATATCTGCTCCTCAACCTGTGACATCTGGCGTGCCACAGGGTTCCGTATTAGGACCACTTCTGTTTTCTCTATACATTAGCGAATTGAATTATGTGCTTAGCCCTTATCCGAATATACGCTATCAAGCATACGCTGATGACATTAAGTTATATGTATCTCACAGTGCTCACAATATAACTTAACGAACTATCGAAATGCAGAATTGTCTAGATAATGTGTATAATTGGTGCGTAGCCAACCATCTTTCTTTATCTTCGAACAAGACCTATCATCTACGCTTAGGCAAAACTTCTCCTCCTTTCAATTATCACCTAAATAACTGTGTTTTAAAAGTATCTACTCAAGTGAGAGACCTTGGAGTCCAACTAGTACCATCTCTTCGCAGACATGACGCGATTCTTGAACGAACTATGAAGGCTACTAAAGCGATGTATGCTATGCTCCGCTCTATAAGGATCAATGATTCCCAAGTACTTGTTAAGTGTTTCAATACATATGTTCTACCTCATCTAGACTTTGCCTCTTGTCTATGGAATCCAATACACCGGAAGGATTCTGATCTCCTAGAAAAGGTTTTGAGATCTTTCTCTAGAATACTCTTTTATCGATGTTTCCCACAGCCTGATTATCCTCTCAGCCTTCCATGTTACAGAGATCGTCTGAATCTAATCGGCCTAAGTACTTTAGCCGAAAGAAGGGTGATTGCCGACCTTAAAATGGGTTGGAAGATCTTCAATGACAAGTCTATTATTGAAAAATCACGCATTTTCAAGAGCACCTCCTCTACCCGCACTAATATGAATGGTATTGCTATTGAATGTACTTCTTCGACGTCTAGATTCAATTGTTTCGGTTTACGTGTTTCAAGAATGTTTTACGTAATCCCGAGTGAAATACTGAATTCAAGAACAGTAGAGCAGTTTATAAATCGTCTCCGTAACGAGAATGTGATATGTGACCTGGAGAATAACTAGTAGCATTTAGATATTTGCCTTACTTTTAGATACTTGCCTTACTTTTAGATATTTGCCTTACTTTAGATATTTGCCTTACTTTTAGATATTTGCCTTACTTTAGATATTTGCCTTACTTTAGATATTTGCCTTACTTTTAGATATTTGCCTTACTTTAGATATTTGCCTTACTTATCGAATATTATTTACAATGTCTCTCACCATAACTTTGCATTGCAAAATGTCGATAAAATATATATATATATATTCTTCTCTCTCTAGGGTCAACGGATAATGATGATATTTTCGTTTGGTCGCTCGAATGATAATCTTACTATTTTAAATCAAAGTTTAAGTACTATTTGTTCATTTATTCATTTATTGATATTACATATTTATTCATACTATGATAAATATGTGAGAAGAGAGCAGATACAGAGAGCAAGGATCTGAAATGTCTATTTTGAAACATAAGTATTTAAGGGGTGAGGCAAGTGAAAAAGTTTGAATACTCATTCTGAGTATGAATTGTGGGAGTTCGGTTTACTATTCAAAGTTATTCCTTAAACCAATGATATGATTCACTTCCCAAATTTTGCTCGAGTTCTATTCAGAATTCTATGAAGTTTCATATTTTTACCGATGGTTCGTTTTTTTCAGCCAACTGTTCTGAAATTATTGCATTTGTTCTTTGTAGTACATATTACAAGAATTTGAGACAAAAAAGACGAAAGTAGGCGGGTAATGAGATGAAATACATACAACCGGAAAACAAACTTTAATGAGATTACGCGGATTTGTGAAGCAAACTATAATACACTTTAAGTACCTTTGAGGTAACAATAAAGTGCTCGATATAAAGTTAAAGTCTCAACAGATCTTATACTTTGTGGGAAAGCCCCTAGCAGTAATAAGAGCAGATCTTATACTTTGTGGGAAAGCCCCTAGCAGTAACTTTGTGGGAAAGCCCCTAGCAGTAAATTTGTGGGAAAGCCCCTAGCAGTAATAAGAGCCCTAGAGCTCTCGTACATATTTCTGTCAGTTCTTGCAGTCAGTTCTCAGAGACATATTGTTCTAGTCCTGCTTGAGTTGGGCGAAATTCTCCGCTTTGTTTTTGGCAGTCTTGCCCTTCACGTCCATCACCAACCCGCCCTTCACGTCCATCACCAACCCGCCCTTCACGTCCATCACCAACCCGCCCTTCACGTCCATCACCAACCCGCCCTTCACGTCCATCACCAACCCGCCCTTCACGTCCATCACCAACCCGCCCTTCACGTCCATCACCAACCCGCCCTTCACGTCCATCACCAACCCTCCCCACAACTGTTCAATTGGATTTAGGTCAGGAGATTGGCTCGGCCAGTTCATTTTGATTACCCTGCGACGAGCAAACCAGGCCGTGACCATATACGGAAAGTGCTTTGTGTCATTATCCTGCTGATTTATATACTCCACCCAAATTAAAACGAGCATACGGTAGCATAACATTCTGAAGAATGTTCAGGTGTGTTTTTATAGTTATTTTGTCCTCAACCCTGTAGAGGGGCTGACTCCACAGTAACTGATGCACCCCCAAACCATAACATTTCCGCCTCCGAACTTGGCGGTCGGTAGGTCAAGCAGGGGAATCTGTTGCCTAGAGAGCGACGAATATGAGTTATATCATTGGTATTTTTATGAAGGATTAGGAGACAAAAAAGGTTTGACTTTTCTTTTTTTTGAATTGAAATTCAATTCAAAGATCAAAACACTACGAAATGCGCAAGTAAACTATCTACTCGCAAAAAAGCTTAATAATCTTATTTTTCGCGGATTTGTGGAAATAGATTTTTTTTTGAGCTTTCCATCAGGAAGCGTGAGATGAAGTTTCGGTTGAATTTTACTTTATCCCTCCCACCATTTTTGTACCTCAAATGATACAAAAGCCACCCAACAACCGAAAAAATTTTGTGGGGGACAAAAGTAAAATATATAAATTTGAGGAGGGAGAACGTAAAATGTAAAGATTTCACAATAGCCCCCCCCCCTTCCTCACAGAAAATGGATGGCTTAAGTCCACACCAGGCAATCTTTTACATTACCCACACCGAGCACGATTTCTGATGAAACAAGTTTGTACTACAAAAGCCCCCTCCCCCGCAGAATTTTATCTTAACCCATTTTACAAAAGCCCCTGCATAATTGTACTTCAAAAACACACTCTCTAAAATCCTATAAGTTTTAATATTTTTTCCTTTTCCTTAATATTTTTTTCTTCTATGAAATGATTGCTTTTTTACTAAGCAATCATTTCATAGAAAAACAAAAAATTATAAAAATTCCAATACAATCACAAATTGAGAAAATAATTGGTTTATGGTAACATATAACAAACTACATATGATGGTGACACAGCATGACACTAAATATGATGTAATATATGGTGACACAGCATCCTATAACGCCCGGATTCAAGAGAGGGGGGGGGGGTAAAGTATCACAAAACTATCTCAGTGCGTTTTGCCCCGTGCAGGGGTCTCGTAAAGTAGCTTAAAGCGTAAAGCACTGCGAAGATGCGGTGTGTATAAGTAGAGTACTAAACATGGGCACTGGTTTAGCAAAGGATTTCAGTTGGGGGGCTTTCGAATACTTCCAAAGTAATTCGCTCTGTTCGCAAACTTGCTTGAATATCAATGCTCATACATTTTTCGTGGATAGGTACACCGATATTTCTGATGATGAGAAATTGTGACTTAAAAACCCAAAAAGTAGTTTTTAATAACCTTGCCATAAGTTTACACCGAGGTAAATCCTCCAGTAAAACTTGATGTATTCTTCTTCATAACAGGTTTTGCTTCAAATAACAGAGTGCGCTGTTTTAATACAACTTTTTCTGAGTAGATTTTTCAGCCCCGTGACAAGACCCCGAGTGAATCCGGATTTTAGCTTGAATGCAGGCTCACCCGGAGTTTTGTTACGTATGTAGTAGAATGTTGCATAAGGAGATTACTTGAATGGTCATAATTATGGTACCAGATGAAAAGTTTGAAACTTTTATCACAATATCAAATGAAAAAAATCAGAATCATGTAGACTCGTGAAACCGAAATATTATAGAAATTGAGTTTTTTTTAGCGCAAATACTTAGATCTGCTTGGTTAAGAAAGTTTGGTAAAGTGGGTCACTGTAACGCGGCTTGCACCTCCGTTCTCACAAAATGATGAAATGGCTTGCTCTTGAATGAACTCGAGAGAGAACTTGAGAGGGTTCAGACTCGAGAGAGATCTCCTTTCTCTAGGTCTGAAAGGCTTTCCTGCTATCAAACTGTTGGTCCCATTCCCGCACGAGAGATGCATTGAAGACCTAAACGAGATTCATCAACCTTATACAATTGTATGCAAAGCACCGACTAAAAAACCGAACAGCAACATCTTAGGTAACATTCTCCATTTCAATAGTGAACATTTCAAATGACCTGTTTTTTTCCATGAATTAACTCTGTTATAACGATAATGCAATAATATCTACTTCTCCTCTTCGAGGCCCAGACCTCCAGCAAAGAAAAATTTAAGGCTGCATCCTTTGCCCGAATCCTTTACCCTATCGTTTTTTGTTTTTGTTTTTAATAGAGTCCAATCAGAAAGTGTAGAATGCGTAGCATAAAAATCAATTCGTTAATTCTATGTCGTAACTTACATGTCAAAGAATTAATTGATCTCAAAAACCAGTGTAACTGCCTCTGTGCTATCCAACAACAAAAAGAGAATGAAATTTTTTAATGTTGTAGTCTTCTACCCAAAAAAATTTATACTCAAATCACAGTAATTTAGTCTGAGTGAAAAAGATTTTTCATTTTCCAGGGTTCAAATGGAACCCGCTTAAGCTCAAAGAGAAGGAGCTGTCCAGACCTGACCAGGTCATTCCTACTGACCTGTCCAGACCTATCCTGTGTGATTGCATTGTGCACCAGTCCCCTCCTTCTCAATTTCACCCTCTTGATCTGCCACATGAACATTATTGGTGCGAAGGTGCAGTATAGAGGAATGACCTGTAAAGATGAGAAAGTCAATCTGACATAAGAATTTGATCGATAATTCTTAGGAAACCATTCGGTAACGAATCCGACATGAGAAAATAATTGTTTAAACAAACTGAGAAAGGACTGGAGAATTTTGTATGTTTCAGATAAGGGCTGTCATGATATAGTAATATAAACCTTTTAATACTTTATCGCAAGGGTGATTTCGGAAGGGGCAGGTAGGGGATCAAATAGAGGAGTGATTCGTATCAACACCAAGGCGTGACACTTTTCAAAGTGAGAAAAAGAGGTAAGTCGAGGAAAAAGAGGTAAGTGGGCTACACATACAGGTTCTAACCTTCTAATTCTAACCCCCCCCCTTGACCTTCTAATTGCATTAATAAACTTTTATCACTGTGCTACACATACAGGTTCTAATTTCATTGAAAGCTCCAAGGCAAAGCAGATGACTGACATAGATGAAAACGAAAAAAGTGTTCATTTGCATAGGAGTGAACAGGGGCGTGAAGAGATATGCACTGTAGATGGCAACTGAGAATGTTCATTTGTATCCTTTATGCTCTATCAAGCAGTTCGTAAAGTGCTCAACCAACCAATTTGTAAAAGATAGCAGAGCACGTGGAACACAACACAAGGAAGAAACTGTTCGATGGCATAGATATTCTGCTGACGTCGAAAGGTTATCTTCAGATTGTAGGACTTCCTGAGAAAATTGTTATATTGAAAGAACTGACAGAAAGTCAGAATCAATTTACTTTTACTTTTGAGTTGGAATTAGTAGCCTCTTCAAAATTAAAAGTCAGCTTCTGCCACTAAAACTATCATTCAACTGAAGAAGACTTGTCTATTAAACACATTTGGTCCTGACCACAAACCAAAAAGCTTCACATCTATGTTATTTTACTTTGTACTGTCGATCTTCTGGAAATATAGTCGAGCGTGAACTCTCGAACATTTTCCTTCAAAAAGTATAATTATTATTATTCTTCAAATTCTGAGTTACACAATTTAAAGGCAGTGACGCCTGGTTAAGATGACAAATGATTGAACTATCGCACAGAAAAAAGCTAGTCTGCCGGGCGGGATCGAACCCAGACCATCTCAACTCAAACCGGGAGCGCGTGTTACCATTACACCACGGGGACACATTGCTATTCCGTGCGATAGTGTTATATGAAAGGCTCATATGCCTTGTTCTCTTAGTCACGTATGCTTATCAAGCGATTGCGTCATGAATGGAGCGAGCGTAACTCCAGAGTTCACCATTAAGACAGAAGAGAGATGGAAGATGGATGATAAATCTTCATGATAAAGCCTTTCATATAACACTATCGCACGGAATAGCAATGTGTCCCCGTGGTGTAATGGTAACACGCGCTCCCGGTTTGAGTCGAGATGGTCTGGGTTCGATTCCGCCCGGCGGACTAGCTTTTTTCTGTGCGATAGTTCAATCATTTGTCATCTTAACCAGGCGTCACTGCCTTTAAATTGTGTAACTTAGAATTTGAAGATTTATCATCCATCTTCCATCTCTCTTCTGTCTTAATCGTGAACTCTGGAGTTACGCTCGCTCCATTCATGACGCAATTGCTTGATAAGCATGCGTGACTAAGAGAACAAGGCATATGAGCTTTTCATATAACACTATCGCACGGAATAGCAATGTGTCCCCGTGGTGTAATGGTAACACGCGCTCCCGGTTTGAGTCGAGATGGTCTGGGTTCGATCCCGCCCGGCGGACTAGCTTATTATTATTGTTTTCTTCAATACTGATTCTATATTTCCTTAATTTTATTCACATTATAATCATGTGAGTCATCATTTTTATTAATCATGAAATTTGTTTCGTAACCTAGTCAGCATTCGTTTGTTGTACCGCAGCAACCACAGATCAATTATTATATTTGCCACGTCGAAGACAAACAGAATAATGTTTGTGTATTTGGTGAGAAACTGAAAAAATAAACCAACTTGCCCTATTTCGAAAAATCTAGACATGGCATAATAATAGGTTTTCTAGTTTTTCCAACCGAAGAGTTCGCGGTTCCTCCTGAGCAGTAAGGAACCCTTCCATGGAAGGTATCTCGCGAGAACGAAATGAGCGTGGTAGAGAGTGCATATACAACCTACCAAGTAGTTGTTTGTGAGTGACTTTATAAGAATTTAGGATTTTGACTGGCAAATACCTCTTCAAACCATACGATCAACTTTTATTATCTGAATAAATAATTCTCTATGATGATGTTTTGTATGGACAAACATAATAAAAGTATAATAATGAGCTCTTGTTATTTCGATTAGGGTTAGTAACTTAACGATAAACTATTTTTCAATCTAGTAATTATCGGAAGAGAAATAAGTCAATTTGGCAATCAATTGTCAATGTAGATTCCATCGAGAGAATTTTGAATGAACTTGATGCAATTTTGTGATTTCTAGAAAATGTGGTGATAGCTGAAGAAATTTGGTGATTTTAAGAAAAGAAAAGCAACTTACTGATGCAACTATCATGACTCTCCCGGCTATTCTCGGTATGCGGTCACTCGATATAAAGGATGAGATCACCCGCTGGATTGTAATTGATAGATTGATGCAGATCAGGGCTGCAAGAAGGTAACTATACCTCTCAATCTGGTTTTCTACCTGACTGTTGATGTTATGAGTGGTCTATTCCTTTTTCTATTTGCAGAAAGCAAGGCCAGGTATACATCAAGGTACATACAGGTCTAACCGATTATACAACTACGGAGTTCCATCGAGTTTGGTAGAGGTTGAAAAAAGTTGTGTTAAAAAAACCAAAAAAATAATATAATTTTGAGCGTTACTTCAATAATAATAACAATAATAATTTTCCTCGCGCATGTTCCCGCCTCGCGGCAAGATACGCGCTCCCCTGAGATGCGGGACATATCTATCCTGGTAGAACCAGTGGCTGCCCGCTAGATCACTGCTAGTGTGAATAACAGCAAAGGGAAGAGTCAAATTCGTGCATGAGCACTACCAACATTTCTTAACCCCCTTGGTTTGGGTGGATCTGTCCGAGGTGTGAGTCGAACTCCGGACTCTTCCCACAAAAGTCGAACACACCACCATTATGCCACACCCGGACATGAGCGGTCATGTAACAAGATTTGAAAGAAAAATTACACGGTTGAAAGGGGATGGGGTTGTGGCTATGAAAGTAAAAGACTTAGGAGGTTCGAAACCCAGTTATCATGTGTTCGTATGGTACTAGGTTCCCAGAATACTACAAAAGTTAGAGAAAACAATACTTGTCAAATTCATGATAATGGGAACACGAATTCCATAGCAGAGGAGCTTGCTGATCTGCGCTTCGCAGGGATCGATTGTGAACATCCGCATTCCAATGAGGACACCCTAAAAATCTCTGATGTTGATTCATTTTCGAATCAATACATTGAAGTGTTTGTAGCTAGAGCTACCTTGTTTCGAATAATTTGGTGTACTCGTAACGAAATTAATCTTACTGTAGTTTTTAAATATTTGAGTAGTTGCGTAATTTTAGGCCAGTGCTTTCTTCTTTCCTTAGTATATTCCTTTTGCTCGGAGATTTTCTGCTCAAGTGAGCATATCTAAACGTCAGTTCTCCCTCTTCACGGCAGCCTACGAATTGTTGTTAGTTATTTAACTCATTTAGTTATTTAGTTTAGCTCAGTCCGTTAAACTCAGTTATTCACTTTAACTCAGTTAGTTAACTTATTCTGGTTTTCTTTGTGTGTTGTTTCTTAATAGGTTTCTTTCTCGTAATTTCTTCGTGTTTCTTGAGCCAATAAAGAAACTTCTGAAATACCGCGTGGCAGGCAAAGTCGAAGGGAAGATTCCCTAAATTGTATCTTTATGGTGCATCGGCTGTCATGGTAGAACACGAAGATAGTTTCTGTGTGTCTTCAATGGAACAAGACACAGCTAGCGCGCTGTCAAGTGACTTGCAAGCTTGCCTAGTCTCTGTTTCGCAATTTCTCGATGAACAACACGGTGACATTTTTGCCGCATTACGTCAGGCAAAGGAAAAAAAGCGCTTGTTGTTATTGGAAGAGAAGTACTTTCGCAAGTCAATTGAAGATTGGCAGAAAGCGATCAGCAAAATTGCAGCGAAGCAAGAAAGATTGTTGAAAGAATCAGAATTCAACGCTTGGGTCAAAGAAGACTCAGTAAACAGAAACATTCCGAAAGTGAAGAAAACCGTAGAAATAGCTCAAGCCAAGTTGGAATTATTCATAGAAGACTATGAAGAAAGCAAAAATTCTAGCAGCCGTACCTTACCTGTGCAAGCTATTGGAACCAAGCCCTTGTCTGAACAAAGCTCTTTTCGAACAGAAAGTGCGGGTATTCAGTCATTAGCGCAAGCAGGGGAAGAACTTGTAGAGACAAGAGTTCTGCCAACGATGACATATCAGTCACCTCCAAATGGAAATTTGGAAAGCAGACCACGCCTTCCTCAGCTACCTGCACCTGTCTTACCTGAGTTTCACGGTAAGCCAGGAGAATTCGCAGTGTGGTGGGAGCAGTTTGATGAGCTGATTCATTCAAGAGAAGACATATCAAGAGTGGAAAAAATGGCCTTCTTGAGACAATCTCTGAAGGGTACAGCAAAGTTGACCCTGAATCAGTTCCCTACAACATCAGCTGCATACAATGATGCGATAGCATTGGTCAAAGACTGCTTTGAAAGTAAGAGGGGTGACGAAAGAGCAATAGTAAGTCAACTCCCCCACGCTGTTTGAAAACTGCTACTGGTTGCACTGTTGTTGATTCTCTCTCGAAATGTGATTTATTAGCTTCCGAGTTTGCATCTTCTTTCACTAAAGACGATGGCTTTCCTCCTCCAATCTACGGTGATTCTATTCCTCCCCAACCAGATGATCATTTGTTCTTGCCATGTAATGTTTACCGAGTTCTCTCCAAGCTCAAACCTACTGGTAGCGTCGGTGCGGATGGAATTCCTCAAATAGTTTTCAAAAAGTGTGCGAAATCACTCGCTCTTCCGCTCACTCACATTTTCAATTTCTTTTTATGGCTTGGTAAGACACCTTCCGTATGGAAACATTCTCTGATTACTGCTATCCCTAAGTCAGCGAAAGACTCTTCCCTACCGTCCTCGTATAGACCAATATCCATTCTCTCCCATGCTTCTAAAGTCATGGAACGTTTGATAAGAGCTATCATCGATGAACATTTAGCGAAATTCGAATTGTTACCTCAAAATCAACATGGTTTTCGCTCCCGTGCTTCTGTTGTTACTAATCTTTTAGTCTGTGAAGACGACTGGACACAAGATATCAGTAAAGGCTTATCTATCGATGTGATTTATCTAGACTTTACCAAAGCTTTCGATACGATAAGTATACCTAAGTTATTGACAAAACTTGCACGTTTCGGTTTGTCCCTATCTTTGATGTCTTGGCTAGAATCTTTTCTTGACGGTCGAATTTTTTCTGTACGAATGGGCAAGACAATATCTGCTCCTCAACCTGTGACATCTGGCGTGCCACAGGGTTCCGTATTAGGACCACTTCTGTTTTCTCTATACATTAGCGAATTGAATTATGTGCTTAGCCCTTATCCGAATATACGCTATCAAGCATACGCTGATGACATTAAGTTATATGTATCTCACAGTGCTCACAATATAACTGAACAAACTATCGAAATGCAGAATTGTCTAGATAATGTGTATAATTGGTGCGTAGCCAACCATCTTTCTTTATCTTCGAACAAGACCTATCATCTACGCTTAGGCAAAACTTCTCCTCCTTTCAATTATCACCTAAATAACTGTGTTTTAAAAGTATCTACTCAAGTGAGAGACCTCGGAATCCAACTAGTACCATCTCTTCGCAGACATGACGCGATTCTTGAACGAACTATGAAGGCTACTAAAGCGATGTATGCTATGCTCCGCTCTATAAGCATCAATGATTCCCAAGTACTTGTTAAGTGTTTCAATACATATGTTCTACCTCATCTAGAATTTGCCTCTTGTCTATGGAATCCAATATACCGGAAGGATTCTGATCTCCTAGAAAAGGTTTTGAGATCTTTCTCTAGAATACTCTTTTATCGATGTTTCCCACAGCCTGATTATCCTCTCAGCCTTCCATATTACAGAGATCGTCTGAATCTAATCGGCCTAAGTACTTTAGCCGAAAGAAGGGTGATTGCCGACCTTAAAATGGGTTGGAAGATCTTCAATGACAAGTCTATTATTGAAAAATCACGCATTTTCAAGAGCACCTCCTCTACCCGCACTAATATGAATGGTATTGCTATTGAATGTACTTCTTCGACGTCTAGATTCAATTGTTTCGGTTTACGTGTTACAAGAATGTTTTACGTAATCCCGAGTGAAATACTGAATTCAAGAACAGTAGAGCAGTTTATAAATCGTCTCCGTAACGAGAATGTGATATGTGACCTGGAGAATAACTAGTAGCATTTAGATATTTGCCTTACTTTTAGATACTTGCCTTACTTTTAGATATTTGCCTTACTTTAGATATTTGCCTTACTTTTAGATATTTGCCTTACTTTAGATATTTGCCTTACTTTAGATATTTGCCTTACTTTTAGATATTTGCCTTACTTTAGATATTTGCCTTACTTCTCGCCACACTTCAATATTATTTACAATGTCTCTCACCATAACTTTGCATTGCAAAATGTCGATAAAATATATATATATAACTCGAGAGTGTCACCGCATCAAGCGAAGCTTGGCATGACCAGTTGCACATGATATTGAGTCTAAAGGCAATTGTCACAAGACTCGGCAAGCTGCAGTCATCCATCCAAGATGACATCGTCTTGCAACAAGTGTTACTCAAAAAGTTCCCATTGTGTATACGAAACAATTTGTTTCGCCATGTGTACAATTCTGAGTCAGTGAGTGTCAAGAGTATTCTCGAGAAGGCCGAGTTCATGGTCAAAGAAGAAATTTTCGTGATGGAAATGGACGGTCACTCTTCACAGAAGGCTCGGTCTTATCCAAAGCAAACAGTAAATGTTGCGAAGGAGACAAACAGTGAACTGAATACCCAACCCGCGAAAAAAGGGAGTTTTCCGAAAGAGCTGGCAAGTGGTCCGATACCGGGCGGCGAGAAGCGTGCATCTTCTGTGGAAAGCATAAACTTTCGCACGAATGCATGACAATAAGTCTTGTGAAAGACAGAATTGCTGCCGTCAGGCAGAAAGGCCTTTGTCTAGCATGTCTAAGCCCCGGTGGTACATCTCACCAATGCGAGAGTAGATGTTGCTTTTGCCTCGGACCGCATCACATGGCGTTGTGCTATGACTTCATGAGGCTAGTTCAAGAAGCGAAGTCAGCCAAAGGTAAGAAGCAACGCAGAGAGCAAAGACAGTTCGAGCCAAGACCCAGATCTACAGAGCAAAGGTCATTCGAGCGAAGAGTAAGATTTGAAGAAGATCACAGTCCGAGGGCAGCGAATCTAAACTCAGTTCCGAGACAGCAATCCCAGACAAGCTCTCATGCCAGTCAAGTGATGGCAGGGTTTGTCGAAGGGATGAATTCAAAGCCTAATTGTCGACTCTCACTCAACCGATTGCAAACAGGCCAATTGACACTGAGAAACAATCAAACTCGAGAGAGAGAGTGGACTTCCTCTTAGACACCGGAGCATCAGTGAATCTGATTGCTTTGAATGTAGCCTTGCAAATGAAGCTGCGGAAAGTCTCAGATGTTAACAGTTCTCTATCCGGTTTGGGAGGAAAGTCTGATGGGACGAGATCTTATCCTGTGTATGAGGTTGTTCTACAAGGCGCTCATGGACACAAATTGAGTGTGAAAGCCTTGGGCTTCGAAGGTCCCCTCGTGGAATCACTCGAGTGTAGACCTCTACCTCGAGACGATATCTCGCTGATTCAACAAAAGAAGTTACGCATGGCTGACGATCTGAATCGCGCAAACCCAATCGAGCCGAAGTTGCTGTTGGGGAACACGGACTACCTCCGAGCCATTGCCTGGAGGAGAAAGCTTATTTCTCTTCCGAGTGGCCTAGTCCTCATACCATCCATTTTCGGATATATAGCTACGGGTGAAGGCTCTGATTCGATCCCCTCCAAACTTCTGATATCTCATGTGTCTGAACGGAGAGCTCAGCAAATTGAAGTCAATAACACACTCCAGAAATTTCTTGGACTTGAAGAGTCCGTGAGAGCCGATCTGGAGGACGGCGACGAAAGACTTGGTGAAGAGTCGATAGTAAGTGAGCATTTTGAAAAGACCGTTCAGAAAGTTGACGGTAGAATTCAAGCTCGCTACTGCCTCAAGGGAACTTTCCAAGGAAAGTTGTCCAGTAACCGCCTCAGTTCGATTGCGAGATTGCGCAATGTGATCAGCAGCCTAAAAAACAAGAACATGCTCTCTCAGTATGATAAGATCATACAAGACCACTTAGCCAAGGGCCATGCGGAAGAGGTGGAGTCGCCACTAGAGGGTGAGAATGTGGTATACTTACCTCATCACCCAGTGTTTCGACCTGAGAAGCCATCCAAGCCTATTCGCATCGTATACGATGCGTCGGCAAGGGAGAGAGGCGGACTCTCTCTGAATGAAGCGATGTACACGGGTCCTATTCAACTGGAAAAGATTCCAGCTCTGTTGATCCGTGCGAGAATGTCCCACAGCATCATAATATGTGACGTAGAAGCAGCCTTTTTGCAAGTACTCATACATCCTGAGCAAAGAGACATGATGAGGTTCCTGTGGTTACGAGACGTAACAAAACCAATGTCTGACAAGAACTTGCTTCACTTGCGATTCAAGGTTGCTCCGTTTGGCATCGCTCAGAGTCCGTATGTGCTCGAAGCATCGATTCGACACCATGTGCAGCATGAGAAAGCCGGAATAGGCAGAAGCTATAAAGAAGAAAGAGAGACTCTTTCACAGCTTCTCGACAACCTCTATGTTGACAACGTACTGCTCGCATGTGATGGTGCCACAGACAAACGAAGCATGTACTCGGTAGCCAAAAAGACATTCGCGAAGATTCAGATGAATATCAGAGAATTTTCTTCTAATGATACCGAATTCGTGCTATCGATCCCA
Organism: Allodiplogaster pararmata; assembly: GCA_964056735.1. NCBI lineage: Eukaryota > Metazoa > Nematoda > Chromadorea > Rhabditida > Diplogasteridae > Allodiplogaster > Allodiplogaster pararmata. The sequence goes on along the minus strand of OZ057406.1, from coordinate 26,202,356 downwards.
GAAGCAGACAGAGGAGTAATAGGAGAGCAGAAAGTCCTCGGAATTCCGTGGTCTTCAATCGAGGATACTTTCCGAATGAAGGTGACAATGCCTCCGACGAAGCATCAGCTGACCAAGAGGAAAGTTTTGCAAAAGCTTGCATCTCCATATGATCCGATGGGTTGGCTGACACCTCTTCTGTTGCCTGCAAAGCTGTTTGTCCAACAACTGTGGAAGAAAAACTACGGTTGGGACTCGGATCTTTCTCAAGAAGATTCGGCCGAGTGGAACTCGCTCGAAACAGAACTTTCCAAGTTCGAAGTACACATTCCCCGAAGCCTGTGGAGTTCGAGCTCCCATGTAACCCTTGCCGCTTTCGCTGACGCGTCAAACAAAGCGATGGGTGCTGCCATATACGTGGTCACGGACAAAGGTGCGAAAATCTTGATGGCAAGGTCTCAACTTGCGCCCTTGAAAAACACTCAGACCATCCCTAGATTGGAACTGAGAGCAGTGCTGCTGGCAGTTCAACTGCTGTACTTTGCTGTGAAAAGCATCAAGAAAACGCGGCCGAATCAGCTGATGCAGTGCAGTGTGTACACTGACAGCATGATCGCTCTGTACTGCATAGCCAATCATATCAAAGGCGCCAAAAAAGCAGTGATTACTGCTGCAAGAAAAATCCAGCAAATGAGACGTGAAGTTTGTCGTGCGCTCCACTCAGAATGTGAAACATTGGGTGAGTGTTTCAAGTTTGGACACGTTCCCTCAGAAGAGAATCCAGCAGACGTGGCCAGCAGGGGTTGCTCTGTCTCCAAGTTAAGATCCAAGTCTCCATTATGGTGGAACGGACCAAGTTGGTTGACGACGCATGGGACCTGTATCCGGAGTTCATGGAACCCTGAGGACATCCCAGAGACAATGAAGTTAGAAGCCGACGAATTTTCGTGCTCTGACATAGTCCTCCTTCCCATTTCGCAGACGAAAGGGAGCACGGCTGTCGATTTTTCTCGGTTTTCGAACTTTGAGAGGCTAAGACGCACAGTAGCGTATGTTCGCAGGTTCTTGAGAAAGATTCTGAAGATCACAGAGAACAGCAGTACCTCTGCGCGCAGACTAACAGGAGAAGGTCCATTAGCAGGGTTGCTGACAGCTAAGGAAGTAGCTGGAGCCGAGAACTGCATCTTGATGATGAACCAAAACCTGCATTCACAAGCCATGAAAGAACCAGGCAACAAGAAACTGGAACTATTCGTCGATAACAAAGGCATTTATCGATGTGGCCATGGTCGGCTTGGTTTGGCAGCACTGCCGTACACCGAGAGATATCCCGCATTTGTTCCAGCGGAGAAGGACAGCCCTCTCGTGCAAATGTTGATAATGTACGCACACAAAGCCAATATGCATTCGGGTGAGAACCATACTTTGGACACCCTTAGATCGAAATATTGGATTGTGAAGGGTAGAAGAAAGGTGCAGAAAGTACTGCGGAATTGCGTTGCATGCAGGAAATCTCTAGCGATGCCGTTTCCTTATCCTAAGGCCCCAGAACTGCCAATTGACAGAGTCAAGCCAGGAAGACCATTCCAGTGCATTGGCCTCGACTATGCGGGTCCTTTCACGGTAGATGTGAGACAAGAACACGTCAAGCAATACGTCCTTCTCGTGACTTGTCTCGCAACGCGAGCGGTTCACTTGGAAGTGACCGACAGCTTGTCGGCCAATTCATTCTTGTCAGCCTTTCGGCGTTTTGTTGCAAGAAGAGGAACACCAGATCGGGTGATCTCTGACAATGCACCGGCGTTCAGAATTGTTAGCGAGTTTTCTGAAAACAGCGAAGCTGCTGACCAGGCATTTTTCGGCTTCTTGACCTCTAAGGGCATCGAATGGAAATTTACAGTCCCTCATGCACCTTGGCAAGGTGGAATATATGAGAGGCTTGTGGCCATTATGAAGCAATGTCTGAAACGCAGTTTCGGGAGAAAGATGTTGACAGTGGAACAGTTCACTACCGTGATCGCTGAGATTGAAGCCTTGATGAACAGTAGGCCATTGTTGCAGCTTTCGGAGGACATTCGTGATGAGAAGCGAATACTCCGCCCCTCAGACTTTCTTTCGCCAGGCTCTTCCCTAGGGTTGACACTAGGGCAGGTTCCTTCAGAAGACGAATTCGATGAAGTGCCGCTCAGTACCTCGGGAAAACTCATAGCCTTGTACACCCAGCAAGAGCATTTGCTGAAGAAGTTTTGGGACTTGTTCCTGACTTCGTACCTGTATTCCTTGAGAAACAGAACTGACTCATCAGTAAAGCCAAGACGAAATGAAATTCGTCAGCCCAAGGAGGGTGAGATCGGTCTGATAATGGAAGAAAACACTCCAAGAGGGTCGTGGCCACTAGGCAGAGTACTGAGTTGCAAGGAACGAGAAGTGACCGTGCACAGCAGTACCGGTCACACCTTGAAAAGACCAGTAAATCTGCTCATACCCTTGGAGGTTTTCGGAGACGAGTCAGATCTAGTTGTTGAATCACAAGACTCTGGAGAACCAGAGAGCTCTCCTGAGAGAGATATTAGGCCGAAAAGATCTTGCAAATCACTAGCACGTGATCCAGATTTTTGGAGAGCGGTGCGCCTCTGAGCGGCCCTCTCCAGCCTCACTCTGGTGACCATGACATGTAGATAAATTTTTTAATTTAAATAGAGAGCATTCTATTTATTTATTACAACTGAATGTTGTAGCCTAATATGCCTAGTTGAGTTGTTTTTGAGAGAGACCTTTAAAAATAAATGGAGAGCATTCTATTTATTGCAGTCAAGCCAATCTCGCATCCGAAGATGGATCTTTCTCTCGCTCAGGAACACGCTCTACTGCAAGAAGACGTGAGTCGCGAAGAGCAAGTGGAGGCCCCTCCTTTCGAGAGACTCGACATTGGCACAGTACTGGAGACATTTCAAGCAACTTTGAACAGTTTGTCTAGCAAGGTAGACCGCATTCTGCTGCGCCTAGCAGAGGATCCCGGACAGACTGTCCGGACTCACGAACAGCTAGCAGTGGTGCCCGTACCCAAGGCAGCACGTGAACCGGTACCGTTTCATCGGCAGCCTCACAAACGCACATTCAACCGTACGAAGCCAAAGGTTGAAATTCAACCTCCCAAGCGACAGAAGACAGGTTGCTTGTTCTGCGGAGACGATGCACACCTAGCTTTAGGGTGCAGGGCAGTCAAATCCCTCCAGGTCCGGATGAACATCATCAGAAACACTGGGAGGTGCTGCACATGCTTGTGCTTCCTGCATGGGGCGCGCCCATGCAACTCGTCTAGATGCCCATTCTGTGGTGGAAGTCACCACGGCGCGGCGTGTAACAACAACCCGGCTATTTCCATGCCGTAATCTCCGCGGCCCCAGTGTAGCTAGAGCTACCTTGTTTCGAATAATTTGGTGTACTCGTAACGAAATTAATCTTACTGTAGTTTTTAAATATTTGAGTAGTTGCGTAATTTTAGGCCAGTGCTTTCTTCTTTCCTTAGTATATTCCTTTTGCTCGGAGATTTTCTGCTCAAGTGAGCATATCTAAACGTCAGTTCTCCCTCTTCACGGCAGCCTACGAATTGTTGTTAGTTATTTAACTCATTTAGTTATTTAGTTTAGCTCAGTCCGTTAAACTCAGTTATTCACTTTAACTCAGTTAGTTAACTTATTCTGGTTTTCTTTGTGTGTTGTTTCTTAATAGGTTTCTTTCTCGTAATTTCTTCGTGTTTCTTGAGCCAATAAAGAAACTTCTGAAATACCGCGTGGCAGGCAAAGTCGAAGGGAAGATTCCCTAAATTGTATCTTTAGTGTTGTGAAACAAATTTTTTTAGACTAATGGAATTTAACTGTCCAAAAAATAAATAAATAAAGAAATCACGTCACTTGAATTGAAATCGGGGCAGTTTTTTCGAATTCAATTAAAAATCTATTCTTCTTCGGGTTTGAAAAGCGTGAAAAAAAGATATTTTCAAAAATCCATGAAGTTAATGATGGTGAAGAGCGATAAAAAAGTTTTCCTAACCTGTAGGACTACGTAGAGAACAGAATGCAGAAGCATAAGAAGAAGCAGTGTCATTAGAAGCTCCTGCAGGTTGAGAAATCATGACTGTTCTCAAATTTTTTTTTAATTTAAAAGCTGAAAAAAAAATTTGGAAACTGAAATTAGTCTCAACAAATGCCGTTATTTGAAATTAGTTAAATAACGGCATTTGTTGACACTTAGTACTTAAAATAGCTGCTCTATTCGGTTTGCGACTATTCGGTCCATCTTCAACAAAATCTACTCTCTTTTTCAGTGAATATTCATCACATGGTCGAAGCAGTATTGTCAGTCATTAAAAGTTATTGAATTTGAAAAGAATCCTCTTTTCAGGCCTGGTAATAAATCACGAAGAAGAAAATTGCTAATATTCTTCAACCGGTCCTCTCCCCATCCCTACTCGCTGAAGCCTTGCTAATATTCTTCAACCGGTCCTCTCCCCATCCCTACTCGCTGGAGCCTTGCTAATATTCTTCAACCGGTCCTCTCCCCATCCCTACTCGCTGGAGCCTTGCTAATATTCTTCAACCGGTCCTCTCCCCATCCCTACTCGCTGGAGCCTTGCTAATATTCTTCAACCGGTCCTCTCCCCATCCCTACTCGCTGGAGCCTTGCTAATATTCTTCAATCGGTCCTCTCCCCATCCCTACTCGCTGGACCCTTGCTGATATTCTTCACCCGGTCCTCTCCCCATCCCTACTCGCTGGAGCCTTGCTAATATTCTTCAACCGGTCCTCTCCCCATCCCTACTCGCTGGAGCCTTGCTAATATTCTTCAACCGGTCCTCTCTCCATCCCTACTCGCTGGAGCCTTGGTAATATTCTTCAACCGGTCCTCTCCCCATCCCTACTCGCTAGAGCCTTGCTAATCTTCTTCAACCGGTCCTCTCCCCATCCCTACTCGCTGGAGCCTTGCTAATATTCTTCAACCGGTCCTCTCCCCATCCCTACTCGCTGGAGCCTTGCTAATCTTTTTCAACCGGTCCTCTCCCCATCCCTACTCGCTGGAGCCTTGCTAATATTCTTCAACCGGTCCTCTCCCCATCCCTACTCGCTGGAGCCTTGCTAATATTCTTCAACCGGTCCTCTCCCCATCCCTACTCGCTGGAGCCTTACTAATATTCTTCAACCGGTCCTCTCCCCATCCCTACTCGCTGGAGCCTTGCTAATATTCTTCAACCGGTCCTCTCCCCATCCCTACTCGCTGGAGCCTTGCTAATATTCTTCAACCGGTCCTCTCCCAATCCCTACTCGCTGGAGCCGTGCTAATATTCTTCAACCGGTCCTCTCCCCATCCCTACTCGCTGGAGCCTTGCTGATATTCTTCACCCGGTCCTCTCCCCATCCCTACTCGCTGGAGCCTTGCTAATATTCTTCAATCGGTCCTCTCCCCATCCCTACTCGCTGGAGCCTTGCTAATATTCTTCAACCGGTCCTCTCCCCATCCCTACTCGCTGGAGCCTTGCTAATATTCTTCAACCGGTCCTCTCCCCATCCCTACTCGCTGGAGCCTTGCTAATATTCTTCAACCGGTCCTCTCCCCATCCCTACTCGCTGGAGCCTTGCTAATCTTCTTCAACCGGTCCTCTCCCCATCCCTACTCGCTGGAGCCTTGCTAATATTCTTCAACCGGTCCTCTCCCCATCCCTACTCGCTGGAGTCTTGCTAATCTTCTTCAACCGGTCCTCTCCCAATCCCTACTCGCTGGAGCCTTGCTAATATTCTTCAACCGGTCCTCTCCCCATCCCTACTCGCTGGAGCCTTGCTAATATTCTTCACCCGGTCCTCTCCCCATCCCTACTCGCTGGAGCCTTGCTAATATTCTTCAACCGGTCCTCTCCCCATCCCTACTCGCTGGACTAATATTCTTCAACCGGTCCTCTCCCCATCCCTACTCGCTGGAGTCTTGCTAATCTTCTTCAACCGGTCCTCTCCCCATCCCTACTCGCTGGAGCTTTGCTAATATTCTTCACCCGGTCCTCTCCCCATCCCTACTCGCTGGAGCCTTGCTAATATTTTTCAATCGGTCCTCTCCCCATCCCTACTCGCTGGAGCCTTGCTAATATTCTTCAACCGGTCCTCTCCCAATCCCTACTCGCTGGAGCCTTGCTAATATTCTTCAACCGGTCCTCTCCCCATCCCTACTCGCTGGAGCCTTGCTAATATTCTTCACCCGGTCCTCTCCCCATCCCTACTCGCTGGAGCCTTGCTAATATTCTTCAACCGGTCCTCTCCCCATCCCTACTCGCTGGAGCCTTGCTAATATTCTTCAACCGGTCCTCTCCCCATCCCTACTCGCTGGAGCCTTGCTAATATTCTTCAACCGGTCCTCTCCCCATCCCTACTCGCTGGAGCCTTGCTAATATTCTTCAACCGGTCCTCTCCCCATCCCTACTCGCTGGAGCCTTGCTAATCTTCTTCAACCGGTCCTCTCCCCATCCCTACTCGCTGGAGCCTTGCTAATATTCTTCAACCGGTCCTCTCCCCATCCCTACTCGCTGGAGCCTTGCTAATATTCTTCAACCGGTCCTCTCCCCATCCCTACTCGCTGGAGCCTTGCTAATATTCTTCAACCGGTCCTCTCTCCATCCCTACTCGCTGGAGCCTTGGTAATATTCTTCAACCGGTCCTCTCCTCATCCCTACTTGCTGGAGCCTTGCTAATCTTCTTCAACCGGTCCTCTCCCCATCCCTACTCGCTGGAGCCTTGCTAATATTCTTCAACCGGTCCTCTCCCCATCCCTACTCGCTGGAGTCTTGCTAATCTTCTTCAACCGGTCCTGTCCCAATCCCTACTCGCTGGAGCCTTGCTAACATTCTTCAATCGGTCCTCTCCCCATCCCTACTCGCTGGAGCCTTGCTAATATTCTTCAACCGGTCCTCTCCCCATCCCTACTCGCTGGAGCCTTGCTAATATTCTTCAACCGGTCCTCTCCCCATCCCTACTCGCTGGAGCCTTGCTAATATTCTTCAACCGGTCCTCTCCCCATCCCTACTCGCTGGAGCCTTGCTAATCTTCTTCAACCGGTCCTCTCCCCATCCCTACTCGCTGGAGCCTTGCTAATATTCTTCAACCGGTCCTCTCCCCATCCCTACTCGCTGGAGCCTTGCTAATATTCTTCAACCGGTCCTCTCCCCATCCCTACTCGCTGGAGTCTTGCTAATCTTCTTCAACCGGTCCTCTCCCCATCCCTACTCGCTGGAGCCTTGCTAATATTCTTCACCCGGTCCTCTCCCCATCCCTACTCGCTGGAGCCTTGCTAATATTTTTCAATCGGTCCTCTCCCCATCCCTACTCGCTGGAGCCTTGCTAATATTCTTCAACCGGTCCTCTCCCAATCCCTACTCGCTGGAGCCTTGCTAATATTCTTCAACCGGTCCTCTCCCCATCCCTACTCGCTGGAGCCTTGCTAATATTCTTCACCCGGTCCTCTCCCCATCCCTACTCGCTGGAGCCTTGCTAATATTCTTCAACCGGTCCTCTCCCCATCCCTACTCGCTGGAGCCTTGCTAATATTCTTCAACCGGTCCTCTCCCCATCCCTACTCGCTGGAGCCTTGCTAATATTCTTCAACCGGTCCTCTCCCCATCCCTACTCGTTGGAGCCTTGCTAATATTCTTCAACCGGTCCTCTCCCCATCCCTACTCGCTGGAGCCTTGCTAATCTTCTTCAACCGGTCCTCTCCCCATCCCTACTCGCTGGAGCCTTGCTAATATTCTTCAACCGGTCCTCTCCCCATCCCTACTCGCTGGAGCCTTGCTAATATTCTTCAACCGGTCCTCTCCCCATCCCTACTCGCTGGAGCCTTGCTAATATTCTTCAACCGGTCCTCTCTCCATCCCTACTCGCTGGAGCCTTGGTAATATTCTTCAACCGGTCCTCTCCTCATCCCTACTTGCTGGAGCCTTGCTAATCTTCTTCAACCGGTCCTCTCCCCATCCCTACTCGCTGGAGCCTTGCTAATATTCTTCAACCGGTCCTCTCCCCATCCCTACTCGCTGGAGTCTTGCTAATCTTCTTCAACCGGTCCTGTCCCAATCCCTACTCGCTGGAGCCTTGCTAACATTCTTCAATCGGTCCTCTCCCCATCCCTACTCGCTGGAGCCTTGCTAATATTCTTCAACCGGTCCTCTCCCCATCCCTACTCGCTGGAGCCTTGCTAATATTCTTCAACCGGTCCTCTCCCCATCCCTACTCGCTGGAGCCTTGCTAATATTCTTCAACCGGTCCTCTCCCCATCCCTACTCGCTGGAGCCTTGCTAATCTTCTTCAACCGGTCCTCTCCCCATCCCTACTCGCTGGAGCCTTGCTAATATTCTTCAACCGGTCCTCTCCCCATCCCTACTCGCTGGAGCCTTGCTAATATTCTTCAACCGGTCCTCTCCCCATCAGTACTCGCGGTAGCCTTGCTAATATTCTTCAACCGGTCCTTTCCCCATCCCTACTCGCTGGAGCCTTGCTAATATTCTTCAACCGGTCCTCTCCCCATCCCTACTCGCTGGAGCCTTGCTAATATTCTTCAACCGGTCCTCTCCCCATCCCTACTCGCTGGAGCCTTGCTAATATTCTTCAACCGGTCCTCTCCCCATCCCTACTCGCTGGAGCCTTGCTAATATTCTTCAATCGGTCCTCTCCCCATCCCTACTCGCTGGAGCCTTGCTAATATTCTTCAACCGGTCCTCTCCCCATCCCTACTCGCTGGAGCCTTGCTAATATTCTTCAACCGGTCCTCTCCCCATCCCTACTCGCTGGAGCCTTGCTAATATTCTTCAACCGGTCCTCTCTCCATCCCTACTCGCTGGAGCCTTGGTAATATTCTTCAACCGGTCCTCTCCCCATCCCTACTCGCTAGAGCCTTGCTAATATTCTTCAACCGGTCCTCTCCCCATCCCTACTCGCTGGAGCCTTGCTAATATTCTTCAACCGGTCCTCTCCCCATCCCTACTCGCTGGAGCCTTGCTAATATTCTTCAACCGGTCCTCTCTCCATCCCTACTCGCTGGAGCCTTGGTAATATTCTTCAACCGGTCCTCTCCCCATCCCTACTCGCTAGAGCCTTGCTAATCTTCTTCAACCGGTCCTCTCCCCATCCCTACTCGCTGGAGCCTTGCTAATATTCTTCAACCGGTCCTCTCCCCATCCCTACTCGCTGGAGCCTTGCTAATCTTTTTCAACCGGTCCTCTCCCCATCCCTACTCGCTGGAGCCTTGCTAATATTCTTCAACCTGTCCTCTCCCCATCCCTACTCGCTGGAGCCTTGCTAATATTCTTCAACCGGTCCTCTCCCCATTCCTACTCGCTGGAGCCTTACTAATATTCTTCAACCGGTCCTCTCCCCATCCCTACTCGCTGGAGCCTTGCTAATATTCTTCAACCGGTCCTCTCCCCATCCCTACTCGCTGGAGCCTTGCATAATATTCTTCAACCGGTCCTCTCCCAATCCCTACTCGCTGGAGCCGTGCTAATATTCTTCAACCGGTCCTCTCCCCATCCCTACTCGCTGGAGCCTTGCTAATATTCTTCAACCGGTCCTCTCCCCATCCCTACTCGCTGGAGCCTTGCTAATATTCTTCAACCGGTCCTTTCTCCATCGCTGGAGCCTTGGTAATATTCTTCAACCGGTCCTCTCCCCATCCCTACTCGCTAGAGCCTTGCTAATATTCTTCAACCGGTCCTCTCCCCATCCCTACTCGCTGGAGCCTTGCTAATATTCTTCAACCGGTCCTCTCCCCATCCCTACTCGCTGGAGCCTTGCTAATATTTTTCAACCGGTCCTCTCTCCATCCCTACTCGCTGGAGCCTTGGTAATATTCTTCAACCGGTCCTCTCCCCATCCCTACTCGCTAGAGCCTTGCTAATCTTCTTCAACCGGTCCTCTCCCCATCCCTACTCGCTGGAGCCTTGCTAATATTCTTCAACCGGTCCTCTCCCCATCCCTACTCGCTGGAGCCTTGCTAATCTTTTTCAACCGGTCCTCTCCCCATCCCTACTCGCTGGAGCCTTGCTAATATTCTTCAACCTGTCCTCTCCCCATCCCTACTCGCTGGAGCCTTGCTAATATTCTTCAACCGGTCCTCTCCCCATCCCTACTCGCTGGAGCCTTACTAATATTCTTCAACCGGTCCTCTCCCCATCCCTACTCGCTGGAGCCTTGCTAATATTCTTCAACCGGTCCTCTCCCCATCCCTACTCGCTGGAGCCTTGCATAATATTCTTCAACCGGTCCTCTCCCAATCCCTACTCGTTGGAGCCGTGCTAATATTCTTCAACCGGTCCTCTCCCCATCCCTACTCGCTGGAGCCTTGCTGATATTCTTCACCCGGTCCTCTCCCCATCCCTACTCGCTGGAGCCTTGCTAATATTCTTCAATCGGTCCTCTCCCCATCCCTACTCGCTGGAGCCTTGCTAATATTCTTCAACCGGTCCTCTCCCCATCCCTACTCGCTGGAGCCTTGCTAATATTCTTCAACCGGTCCTCTCCCCATCCCTACTCGCTGGAGCCTTGCTAATATTCTTCAACCGGTCCTCTCTCCATCCCTACTCGCTGGAGCCTTGGTAATATTCTTCAACCGGTCCTCTCCCCATCCCTACTCGCTAGAGCCTTGCTAATCTTCTTCAACCGGTCCTCTCCCCATCCCTACTCGCTGGAGCCTTGCTAATATTCTTCAACCGGTCCTCTCCCCATCCCTACTCGCTGGAGCCTTGCTAATCTTTTTCAACCGGTCCTCTCCCCATCCCTACTCGCTGGAGCCTTGCTAATATTCTTCAACCTGTCCTCTCCCCATCCCTACTCGCTGGAGCCTTGCTAATATTCTTCAACCGGTCCTCTCCCCATCCCTACTCGCTGGAGCCTTACTAATATTCTTCAACCGGTCCTCTCCCCATCCCTACTCGCTGGAGCCTTGCTAATATTCTTCAACCGGTCCTCTCCCCATCCCTACTCGCTGGAGCCTTGCTAATATTCTTCAACCGGTCCTCTCCCAATCCCTACTCGCTGGAGCCGTGCTAATATTCTTCAACCGGTCCTCTCCCCATCCCTACTCGCTGGAGCCTTGCTGATATTCTTCACCCGGTCCTCTCCTCATCCCTACTCGCTGGAGCCTTGCTAATATTCTTCAATCGGTCCTCTCCCCATCCCTACTCGCTGGAGCCTTGCTAATATTCTTCAACCGGTCCTCTCCCCATCCCTACTCGCTAGAGCCTTGCTAATATTCTTCAACCGGTCCTCTCCCCATCCCTACTCGCTGGAGCCTTGCTAATATTCTTCAACCGGTCCTCTCCCCATCCCTACTCGCTGGAGCCTTGCTAATCTTCTTCAACCGGTCCTCTCCCCATCCCTACTCGCTGGAGCCTTGCTAATATTCTTCAACCGGTCCTCTCCCCATCCCTACTCGCTGGAGTCTTGCTAATCTTCTTCGACCGGTCCTCTCCCAATCCCTACTCGCTGGAGCCTTGCTAATATTCTTCAACCGGTCCTCTCCCCATCCCTACTCGCTGGAGCCTTGCTAAGATTCTTCACCCGGTCCTCTCCCCATCCCTACTCGCTGGAGCCTTGCTAATATTCTTCAACCGGTCCTCTCCCCATCCCTATTCGCTGGAGCCTTGCTAATATTCTGCAACCGGTCCTCTCCCCATCCCTACTCGCTGGAGTCTTGCTAATCTTCTTCAACCGGTCCTCTCCCCATCCCTACTTGCTGGAGCCTTGCTAATATTCTTCAATCGGTCCTCTCCCCATCCCTACTCGCTGGAGCCTTGCTAATATTCTTCAACCGGTCCTCTCCTCATCCCTACTCGCTGGAGCCTTGCTAATATTCTTCAACCGGTCCTCTCCCCATCCCTACTCGCTGGAGCCTTGCTAATATTCTTCACCCGGTCCTCTCCCCATCCCTACTCGCTGGAGCCTTGCTAATATTTTTCAATCGGTCCTCTCCCCATCCCTACTCGCTGGAGCCTTGCTAATATTCTTCAACCGGTCCTCTCCCAATCCCTACTCGCTGGAGCCTTGCTAATATTCTTCAACCGGTCCTCTCCCCATCCCTACTCGCTGGAGCCTTGCTAATATTCTTCACCCGGTCCTCTCCCCATCCCTACTCGCTGGAGCCTTGCTAATATTCTTCAACCGGTCCTCTCCCCATCCCTACTCGCTGGAGCCTTGCTAATATTCTTCAACCGGTCCTCTCCCCATCCCTACTCGCTGGAGCCTTGCTAATATTCTTCACCCGGTCCTCTCCCCATCCCTACTCGCTGGAGCCTTGCTAATATTCTTCAACCGGTCCTCTCCCCATCCCTACTCGCTGGAGCCTTGCTAATATTCTTCAACCGGTCCTCTCCCCATCCCTACTCGCTGGAGCCTTGCTAATATTCTTCAACCGGTCCTCTCCCCATCCCTACTCGCTGGAGCCTTGCTAATATTCTTCAACCGGTCCTCTCCCCATCCCTACTCGCTGGAGTTTTGCTAATCTTCTTCAACCGGTCCTCTCCCCATCCCTACTCGCTGGAGCCTTGCTAATATTCTTCAATCGGTCCTCTCCCAATCCCTACTCGCTGGAGCCTTGCTAATATTCTTCACCCGGTCCTCTCCCCATCCCTACTCGCTGGAGCCTTGCTAATATTCTTCAATCGGTCCTCTCCCCTTCCCTACTCGCTGGAGCCTTGCTAATATTCTTCAACCGGTCCTCTCCCAATCCCTACTCGCTGGAGCCTTGCTAATCTTCTTCAACCGGTCCTCTCCCCATCCCTACTCGCTGGAGCCTTGCTAATATTCTTCAACCGGTCCTCTCCCCATCCCTACTCGCTGGAGCCTTGCTAATCTTTTTCAACCGGTCCTCTCCCCATCCCTACTCGCTGGAGCCTTGCTAATATTCTTCAACCTGTCCTCTCCCCATCCCTACTCGCTGGAGCCTTGCTAATATTCTTCAACCGGTCCTCTCCCCATCCCTACTCGCTGGAGCCTTACTAATATTCTTCAACCGGTCCTCTCCCCATCCCTACTCGCTGGAGCCTTGCTAATATTCTTCAACCGGTCCTCTCCCCATCCCTACTCGCTGGAGCCTTGCTAATATTCTTCAACCGGTCCTCTCCCAATCCCTACTCGCTGGAGCCGTGCTAATATTCTTCAACCGGTCCTCTCCCCATCCCTACTCGCTGGAGCCTTGCTGATATTCTTCACCCGGTCCTCTCTCCATCCCTACTCGCTGGAGCCTTGCTAATATTCTTCAATCGGTCCTCTCCCCATCCCTACTCGCTGGAGCCTTGCTAATATTCTTCAACCGGTCCTCTCCCCATCCCTACTCGCTTGAGCCTTGCTAATATTCTTCAACCGGTCCTCTCCCCATCCCTACTCGCTGGAGCCTTGCTAATATTCTTCAACCGGTCCTCTCCCCATCCCTACTCGCTGGAGCCTTGCTAATCTTCTTCAACCGGTCCTCTCCCCATCCCTACTCGCTGGAGCCTTGCTAATATTCTTCAACCGGTCCTCTCCCCATCCCTACTCGCTGGAGTCTTGCTAATCTTCTTCAACCGGTCCTCTCCCAATCCCTACTCGCTGGAGCCTTGCTAATATTCTTCAACCGGTCCTCTCCCCATCCCTACTCGCTGGAGCCTTGCTAATATTCTTCACCCGGTCCTCTCCCCATCCCTACTCGCTGGAGCCTTGCTAATATTCTTCAACCGGTCCTCTCCCCATCCCTATTCGCTGGAGCCTTGCTAATATTCTGCAACCGGTCCTCTCCCCATCCCTACTCGCTGGAGCCTTGCTAATATTCTTCACCCGGTCCTCTCCCCATCCCTACTCGCTGGAGCCTTGCTAATATTCTTCAACCGGTCCTCTCCCCATCCCTACTCGCTGGAGCCTTGCTAATATTCTTCAACCGGTCCTCTCCCCATCCCTACTCGCTGGAGCCTTGCTAATATTCTTCAACCGGTCCTCTCCCCATCCCTACTCGCTGGAGCCTTGCTAATATTCTTCAACCGGTCCTCTCCCCATCCCTACTCGCTGGAGTTTTGCTAATCTTCTTCAACCGGTCCTCTCCCCATCCCTACTCGCTGGAGCCTTGCTAATATTCTTCAATCGGTCCTCTCCCAATCCCTACTCGCTGGAGCCTTGCTAATATTCTTCACCCGGTCCTCTCCCCATCCCTACTCGCTGGAGCCTTGCTAATATTCTTCAATCGGTCCTCTCCCCTTCCCTACTCGCTGGAGCCTTGCTAATATTCTTCAACCGGTCCTCTCCCAATCCCTACTCGCTGGAGCCTTGCTAATCTTCTTCAACCGGTCCTCTCCCCATCCCTACTCGCTGGAGCCTTGCTAATATTCTTCAACCGGTCCTCTCCCCATCCCTACTCGCTGGAGCCTTGCTAATCTTTTTCAACCGGTCCTCTCCCCATCCCTACTCGCTGGAGCCTTGCTAATATTCTTCAACCTGTCCTCTCCCTATCCCTACTCGCTGGAGCCTTGCTAATATTCTTCAACCGGTCCTCTCCCCATCCCTACTCGCTGGAGCCTTACTAATATTCTTCAACCGGTCCTCTCCCCATCCCTACTCGCTGGAGCCTTGCTAATATTCTTCAACCGGTCCTCTCCCCATCCCTACTCGCTGGAGTCTTGCTAATCTTCTTCAACCGGTCCTCTCCCAATCCCTACTCGCTGGAGCCTTGCTAATATTCTTCAACCGGTCCTCTCCCCATCCCTACTCGCTGGAGCCTTGCTAATATTCTTCACCCGGTCCTCTCCCCATCCCTACTCGCTGGAGCCTTGCTAATATTCTTCAACCGGTCCTCTCCCCATCCCTATTCGCTGGAGCCTTGCTAATATTCTGCAACCGGTCCTCTCCCCATCCCTACTCGCTGGAGCCTTGCTAATATTCTTCACCCGGTCCTCTCCCCATCCCTACTCGCTGGAGCCTTGCTAATATTCTTCAACCGGTCCTCTCCCCATCCCTACTCGCTGGAGCCTTGCTAATATTCTTCAACCGGTCCTCTCCCCATCCCTACTCGCTGGAGCCTTGCTAATATTCTTCAACCGGTCCTCTCCCCATCCCTACTCGCTGGAGCCTTGCTAATATTCTTCAACCGGTCCTCTCCCCATCCCTACTCGCTGGAGTTTTGCTAATCTTCTTCAACCGGTCCTCTCCCCATCCCTACTCGCTGGAGCCTTGCTAATATTCTTCAATCGGTCCTCTCCCAATCCCTACTCGCTGGAGCCTTGCTAATATTCTTCACCCGGTCCTCTCCCCATCCCTACTCGCTGGAGCCTTGCTAATATTCTTCAATCGGTCCTCTCCCCTTCCCTACTCGCTGGAGCCTTGCTAATATTCTTCAACCGGTCCTCTCCCAATCCCTACTCGCTGGAGCCTTGCTAATCTTCTTCAACCGGTCCTCTCCCCATCCCTACTCGCTGGAGCCTTGCTAATATTCTTCAACCGGTCCTCTCCCCATCCCTACTCGCTGGAGCCTTGCTAATCTTTTTCAACCGGTCCTCTCCCCATCCCTACTCGCTGGAGCCTTGCTAATATTCTTCAACCTGTCCTCTCCCTAACCCTACTCGCTGGAGCCTTGCTAATATTCTTCAACCGGTCCTCTCCCCATCCCTACTCGCTGGAGCCTTACTAATATTCTTCAACCGGTCCTCTCCCCATCCCTACTCACTGGAGCCTTGCTAATATTCTTCAACCGGTCCTCTCCCCATCCCTACTCGCTGGAGCCTTGCTAATATTCTTCAACCGGTCCTCTCCCAATCCCTACTCGCTGGAGCCGTGCTAATATTCTTCAACCGGTCCTCTCCCCATCCCTACTCGCTGGAGCCTTGCTGATATTCTTCACCCGGTCCTCTCCCCATCCCTACTCGCTGGAGCCTTGCTAATATTCTTCAATCGGTCCTCTCCCCATCCCTACTCGCTGGAGCCTTGCTAATATTCTTCAACCGGTCCTCTCCCCATCCCTACTCGCTAGAGCCTTGCTAATATTCTTCAACCGGTCCTCTCCCCATCCCTACTCGCTGGAGCCTTGCTAATATTCTTCACCCGGTCCTCTCCCCATCCCTACTCGCTGGAGTTTTGCTAATCTTCTTCAACCGGTCCTCTCCCCATCCCTACTCGCTGGAGCCTTGCTAATATTCTTCAATCGGTCCTCTCCCAATCCCTACTCGCTGGAGCCTTGCTAATATTCTTCACCCGGTCCTCTCCCCATCCCTACTCGCTGGAGCCTTGCTAATCTTCTTCAACCGGTCCTCTCCCCATCCCTACTCGCTGGAGCCTTGCTAATATTCTTCAACCGGTCCTCTCCCCATCCCTACTCGCTGGAGCCTTGCTAATCTTTTTCAACCGGTCCTCTCCCCATCCCTACTCGCTGGAGCCTTGCTAATATTCTTCAACCTGTCCTCTCCCCATCCCTACTCGCTGGAGCCTTGCTAATATTCTTCAACCGGTCCTCTCCCCATCCCTACTCGCTGGAGCCTTACTAATATTCTTCAACCGGTCCTCTCCCCATCCCTACTCGCTGGAGCCTTGCTAATATTCTTCAACCGGTCCTCTCCCCATCCCTACTCGCTGGAGCCTTGCTAATATTCTTCAACCGGTCCTCTCCCAATCCCTACTCGCTGGAGCCGTGCTAATATTCTTCAACCGGTCCTCTCCCCATCCCTACTCGCTGGAGCCTTGCTGATATTCTTCACCCGGTCCTCTCCCCATCCCTACTCGCTGGAGCCTTGCTAATATTCTTCAATCGGTCCTCTCCCCATCCCTACTCGCTGGAGCCTTGCTAATATTCTTCAACCGGTCCTCTCCCCATCCCTACTCGCTAGAGCCTTGCTAATATTCTTCAACCGGTCCTCTCCCCATCCCTACTCGCTGGAGCCTTGCTAATATTCTTCAACCGGTCCTCTCCCCATCCCTACTCGCTGGAGCCTTGCTAATCTTCTTCAACCGGTCCTCTCCCCATCCCTACTCGCTGGAGCCTTGCTAATATTCTTCAACCGGTCCTCTCCCCATCCCTACTCGCTGGAGTCTTGCTAATCTTCTTCAACCGGTCCTCTCCCAATCCCAACTCGATGGAGCCTTGCTAATATTCTTCAACCGGTCCTCTCCCCATCCCTACTCGCTGGATCCTTGCTAATATTCTTCAACCGGTCCTCTCCCCATCCCTACTCGCTGGAGCCTTGCTAATATTCTTCAACCGGTCCTCTCCCCATCCCTACTCGCTGGAGCCTTGCTAATATTCCTTCAACCGGTCCTCTCCCCATCCCTACTCGCTGGAGCCTTGCTAATATTCCTTCAACCGGTCCTCTCCTCATCCCTACTCGCTGGAGCCTTGCTAATATTCTTCAACCGGTCCTCTCCCCATCCCTACTCGCTGGAGCCTTGCTAATATTCTTCAACCGGTCCTCTCCCCATCCCTACTCGCTGGAGCCTTGCTAATATTCTTCAACCGGTCCTCTCCCCATCCCTACTCGCTGGAACCTTGCTAATATTCTTCAACCGGTCCTCTCCCCATCCCTACTCGCTGGAGCCTTGCTAATATTCTTCAACCGGTCCTCTCCCCATCCCTACTCGCTGGAGCCTTGCTAATATTCTTCAACCGGTCCTCTCCCCATCCCTACTCGCTAGAGCCTTGCTAATAATCTTCAACCGGTCCTCTCCCCATCCCTACTCGCTGGAGCCTTGCTAATATTCTTCAACCGGTCCTCTCCCCATCCCTACTCGCTGGAGCCTTGCTAATATTCTTCAACCGGTCCTCTCCCCATCCCTACTCGCTGGAGCCTTGCTAATATTCTTCAACCGGTCCTCTCCCCATCCCTACTCGCTGGAGCCTTGCTAATATTCTTCAACCGGTCCTCTCCCCATCCCTACTCGTTGGAGCCTTGCTAATATTCTTCAACCGGTCCTCTCCCCATCCCTACTCGCTGGAGCCTTGCTAATATTCTTCAACCGGTCCTCTCCCCATCCCTACTCGCTGGAGCCTTGCTAATATTCTTCAACCGGTCCTCTCCCCATCCCTACTCGCTGGAGCCTTGCTAATATTCTTCAACCGGTCCTCTCCCCATCCCTACTCGCTGGAGCCTTGCTAATATTCTTCAACCGGTCCTCTCCCAATCCCTACTCGCTGGAGCCGTGCTAATATTCTTCAACCGGTCCTCTCCCCATCCCTACTCGCTGGAGCCTTGCTGATATTCTTCACCCGGTCCTCTCCCCATCCCTACTCGCTGGAGCCTTGCTAATATTCTTCAATCGGTCCTCTCCCCATCCCTACTCGCTGGAGCCTTGCTAATATTCTTCAACCGGTCCTCTCCCCATCCCTACTCGCTAGAGCCTTGCTAATATTCTTCAACCGGTCCTCTCCCCATCCCTACTCGCTGGAGCCTTGCTAATATTCTTCAACCGGTCCTCTCCCCATCCCTACTCGCTGGAGCCTTGCTTATCTTCTTCAACCGGTCCTCTCCCCATCCCTACTCGCTGGAGCCTTGCTAATATTCTTCAACCGGTCCTCTCCCCATCCCTACTCGCTGGAGTCTTGCTAATCTTCTTCAACCGGTCCTCTCCCAATCCCAACTCGATGGAGCCTTGCTAATATTCTTCAACCGGTCCTCTCCCCATCCCTACTCGCTGGATCCTTGCTAATATTCTTCAACCGGTCCTCTCCCCATCCCTACTCGCTGGAGCCTTGCTAATATTCTTCAACCGGTCCTCTCCCCATCCCTACTCGCTGGAGCCTTGCTAATATTCCTTCAACCGGTCCTCTCCCCATCCCTACTCGCTGGAGCCTTGCTAATATTCCTTCAACCGGTCCTCTCCTCATCCCTACTCGCTGGAGCCTTGCTAATATTCTTCAACCGGTCCTCTCCCCATCCTTACTCGCTGGAGCCTTGCTAATATTCTTCAACCGGTCCTCTCCCCATCCCTACTCGCTGGAGCCTTGCTAATATTCTTCAACCGGTCCTCTCCCCATCCCTACTCACTGGAACCTTGCTAATATTCTTCAACCGGTCCTCTCCCCATCCCTACTCGCTGGAGCCTTGCTAATATTCTTCAACCGGTCCTCTCCCCATCCCTACTCGCTAGAGCCTTGCTAATAATCTTCAACCGGTCCTCTCCCCATCCCTACTCGCTGGAGCCTTGCTAATATTCTTCAACCGGTCCTCTCCCCATCCCTACTCGCTGGAGCCTTGCTAATATTCTTCAACCGGTCCTCTCCCCATCCCTACTCGCTGGAGCCTTGCTAATATTCTTCAACCGGTCCTCTCCCCATCCCTACTCGCTGGAGCCTTGCTAATATTCTTCAACCGGTCCTCTCCCCATCCCTACTCGTTGGAGCCTTGCTAATATTCTTCAACCGGTCCTCTCCCCATCCCTACTCGCTGGAGCCTTGCTAATATTCTTCAACCGGTCCTCTCCCCATCCCTACTCGCTGGAGCCTTGCTAATATTCTTCAACCGGTCCTCTCCCCATCCCTACTCGCTGGAGCCTTGCTAATATTCTTCAACCGGTCCTCTCCCCATCCCTACTCGCTGGAGCCTTGCTAATATTCTTCAACCGGTCCTCTCCCCATCCCTACTAGCTGGAGCCTTGCTAATATTCTTCAACCGGTCCTCTCCCCATCCCTACTCGCTGGAGCCTTGCTAATATTCTTCAACCGGTCCTCTCCCCATCCCTACTCGCTGGAGCCTTGCTAATATTCTTCAACCGGTCCTCTCCCCATCCCTACTCGCTGGAGCCTTGCTAATATTCTTCAACCGGTCCTCTCCCCATCCCTACTCGCTGGAGCCTTGCTAATATTCTTCAACCGGTCCTCTCCCCATCCCTACTCGCTGGAACCTTGCTAATATTCTTCAACCGGTCCTCTCCCCATCCCTACTCGCTGGAGCCTTGCTAATATTCTTCAACCGGTCCTCTCCCCATCCCTACTCGCTGGAGCCTTGCTAATATTCTTCAACCGGTCCTCTCCCCATCCCTACTCGTTGGAGCCTTGCTAATATTCTTCAACCGGTCCTCTCCCCATCCCTACTCGCTGGAGCCTTTCTAATATTCTCCAACCGGTCCTCTCCCCATCCCTACTAGCTGGAGCCTTGCTAATATTCTTCAACCGGTCCTCTCCCCATCCCTACTCGCTGGAGCCTTGCTAATATTCTTCAACCGGTCCTCTCCCCATCCCTACTCGCTGGAGCCTTGCTAATATTCTTCAACCGGTCCTCTCCCCATCCCTACTCGCTGGAGCCTTGCTAATATTCTTCAACCGGTCCTCTCCCCATCCCTACTCGCTGGAGCCTTGCTAATATTCTTCAACCGGTCCTCTCCCCATCCCTACTCGCTGGAGCCTTGCTAATATTCTTCAACCGGTCCTCTCCCCATCCCTACTCGCTGGAGCCTTGCTAATATTCTTCAACCGGTCCTCTCCCCATCCCTACTCGCTGGAGCCTTGCTAATATTCTTCAACCGGTCCTCTCCCCATCCCTACTCGCTGGAGCCTTGCTAATATTCTTCAACCGGTCCTCTCCCCATCCCTACTCGCTGGAGCCTTGCTAATATTCTTCAACCGGTCCTCTCCCCATCCCTACTCGCTGGAGCCTTGCTAATATTCTTCAACCGGTCCTCTCCCCATCCCTACTCGCTGGAGCCTTGCTAATATTCTTCAACTGGTCCTCTCCCCATCCCTACTCGCTGGAGCCTTGCTAATATTCTTCAACCGGTCCTCTCCCCATCCCTACTCGCTGGATCCTCTGTTTTTACCACTTTTGCTGTAAGCCGATGCATTTTTGTTTTTTTCTTCGTATTTTACGAAATTCTACTGATTATGGACTGTTAACATATCGCACACAAGTCGAAGAAAAGTAGGCTTGTATATGAAATATCTACTTCTCCAACTTTGTAGAATATTTTTCACTCTCTCGCACCGCTCGTTATTAACGTTTCAGTTTCATAGTAATTTCATAAACGAAACAATGAGCTCACGCTCCCTTTTATGACCTATCAATTTTTTCTGTGTTATTCATACTAGAAAAACGATAGACTATGTAACAAAACGAGCTAGGTCACCGGTCGACGACCGGTCATCTAACTGTTTAACTGTTTATTACGCGACATACATATATCACATGGGCATAATCGAGTTTTTAGAGAGAAGACAGAAGCAAGGAGCAGAGGACAGGGGATCTGGTCGAAATATCTTCTTTGTAGTCATTCTTGGATGTCAAGAGACAAATTCATGAGATTTATTGAGTTTTTCTCTCAGGTATTGTAGTGAATATTGCGAGAAGGTTTGAAGTCTAGAGACACGAGGGAAGAAGAGACCATGTCGCAGCGAGTGAAGGGGAAGAGTGAGTGAAGGGGAAGAGTCTATGTAGCTCAAAGAAACAGAGGGGACAGAATCAACTACTTGACAGAGCGGGAGTCTAGTACACACAGAACAAATCAGTCGCAGGCTACTATTTCATTCATAGATTCTCATATTTTTAGCTAGAAATTGACTTTCAGTAGAAAATGTCAACCTTGCTTCAAGCTCGAATTTTTTTCATGCTTGAGAATTCAAAGAAGAACTTAGTTTGAAAAAATCAAAATTACCTAGAAGTTTCTAACTTTGCTAAAAGAAATAGCATGTTAAAAGAATGTTTGGTTCCGGAAATTGATTGAAGTGAGAAAAAGGAGAGTTTGATTATTTTTGAATGCTCAAAATGTACTAATTTTGTATCTACTTAGTTTTTATAGTCATTCAAGTTGAATATAAACAATTGAAGCCATGGTGTGTTATTGATTTAGAAGAGAAAAAAATGTATACATTTTTTTTTGAAAACTCCTATGAACAAAACGCTTAGAGAACACTGAAAGCGAAAACATACCGTAGTCTTATGAGAAGAAGGCTAATTATAAGTCATTGGAGTGTATGTTTGAAGAAAAAAGTCTTGGCTTCCTTTCTTAGGACGAAAATCATGTGAATGTTGAAACTTCCTGGATTTCTTTTCATAAACAAGTGATGAAGTTGTGAGAAATCTATGAGTTTGCTTTTTTATCAGTGAATTATAAGTTTTTACTGGCAAGCGCATTCGGTGGTTGTTTCTTGTTCCTTTGAAAGTCATTGGTACACCCCCCCCGTCAAGTCATTGGTACACCCCCCGTCAAGTCATTGGGACAACTCCCGTCAAGTCATTGGGACACCCCCGTCAAGTCATTGGGACAACTCCCGTCAAGTCATTGGTACACCCCCGTCAAGTCATTGGGACAACTCCCGTCAAGTCATTGGGACACCCCCCGTCAAGTAATTGGGACACCCCCGTCAAGTCATTGGTACACCCCCCGTCAATTCATTGGGACACCCCCGTCAAGTCATTGGGACACCCCCCGTCAATTCATTGGTACACCCCCGTCAAGCCATTGGGACACCCCCTTAGTCATTGGGACACCCCCCGTCAAGTCATTGGGACAACCCCGTCAAGTCATTGGTACACCCCCCGTCAGCCAAGAGAGAAGTGAGGAATTGAGTTTGGAAGAATTTTTATTATTTCAAACGGTTCCGCCCTGGTGTTGTTAAAATGGCGGCGAAATAGAAAATAATTTATACATATATAGGAATGTAAAATCGAAAAGGGCCGTTTTTCACTTTTTTGTTTGCAAAGAGAAAGAACTATCAGGGGCCGTATGCACGTACCATTTTTGGTGGAAAATGATGAAGAAAATAGTGTTAACTGTTCTAAGATAACACTGTTTTTCATTAATTCCCACCAAAAATGGAACGTGCATACGGCCCCAGATCTTTTGAAGTTTGTAGTCTGATTCACGCGTGCGTACGTGCGTACATGCGCATTTTATTCAAAGTATTGTGGGCTTGCCTTTTCTTTCGAAAGTGGTCGTCTGACGGGGGGTGTTGGTAATTATTCACTTGAAATTATGTGCTAGGATGCTCGGAAACCGTAAAGGTCTCCGAAAATGCCTTCGGTTTTGACTAGGAAAGGGTGCGAATCATCTGGAACATATCAGGACTCTAATTTCCCCATAGTCTAGGAAAGGGTGCGAATCATCTGGAACATATCAGGACTCTAATTTCCCCATAGTCTAGGAAAGGGTGCGAATCATCTGGAACATATCAGGACTCTAATTTCCCCATAGTCTAGGAAAGGGTGCGAATCATCTGGAACATATCAGGACTCTAATTTCCCCATAGTCTAGGAAAGGGTGCGAATCATCTGGAACATATCAGGACTCTAATTTCCCCATAGTCTGTCATGCAGACATCTAAACGAAAAGCCTCAGGTCTTCAGAACCATTTCTTGAGAATGGCGATAAAAAAAACTCTAGGCTACTTGTGAGGACTGAGTGCTGCCAAATTTTTTTTAAAGAGTTAATTTTTTTCGTTGCTCAAAAACATTTCGTTACGTATGTATACACGTTAGTCTGTACAGTGTATATGTATACATGTTAGTCTGTATACTGTATATGTATACTGTACGTATGTATAATGTATATACAAGAGTTAATCTGTATAAATAAGAGAGAAAAATCTACCGAGTCCCAATTCGGGCATTACTCAAACTAATCTGAACTAACTGATCAGCTTTTAGGCTGGAGTCGTCTGTAGTGAGCTTCCAAGATGTTTATTAGTGCAGATATTATAATCATGTTTTATTAGCCTATAAACTCGTCGAAGAAGATTATACACCGATTATACCAACTTTCTCTCGTAGTCTTAATCTTTTCTCAGACCATCATCACAAGTTTTTGTTGATTTGATCAAAGAACCAGGTTTTGTTGTTGTTGTTTTGATCTACAAACCTGCCGCGACATTAATCTCTCAAAAAAAGTTAAGCGATCGTGCGATGTATCTGTAAATATGACATCATTGCTCGATGAATGAGATCATCGAGTCAGTGTTATTATAACTGAAATATTTCACGATGAGATCATGGCTCTAGCACCTTCTTGGCCCAAAAATGTTGGATCAGTGAGGTATGAGATGATCTTGCGAGAGCACGCGAAATAGTATCTTAAAGTAAGAGAAGATGACATTTCAAATGCCGTCTTTCTCTCTAAATGAATCTTAAAATACTAACTAATCACAATCTAGTTTGTTTCCGTACTTAAAAAACATTTCACTTTTTTGGTTGAACATGAAGTATCGAGTCCGTGTAATAAGAAAAGGGCAGAGCGCAGAGATTGACTCTGTCACTGGGTATGCCCGTAAGAAAATTTTAATAAAACTTGACTGGTTTGTAATTTTGCTCTACTAACTAGATTGAAATTGAATTACGCGCGTAAGTTCTAAGAATGGAATTCCGTGCAGGACCTTTTGTTTCCAAAAAAAGTTAGTCAAGGTGACATCATCTTTCAAAATTTTCGCCTAATTTGAATGGTGTGAGGTCATCGCGCCGATGATCTCATCGTTTAGAGATTAATCTCGCGGCTGTTATCAAGTGATGTATGAACAACTGCAGTAAATAAAATAAAATGTTTCACTCGAACTGGATCTCTGATTGTAATGCTTACCAGAAAGTGAACACCGGAGAATTTATCCAATTTGGATACATCGAGAAACGGTTGGAACCGAAATTACGAACTTATCATTTTTAAGAACAAGTTTGAAAACATTGAAATCACGGTCGATGATATGTTTAAATATCGGAGGTTTTCCAAGTGAAAATTTCAAGCATACTTGCTTGAACCATTTGAGGGAACAACACATATTTACATATGTACATATATATTTGGGTAACTTGTTGAATCTCTCTTCAAATTCTCTAAACATGATCTTTCCTTCTCTTTTCCCCCCTCTCATTCTCACTCTATGCGCGCCCAGCCGACTCATTTGTCAGGGATAATAGGAATACCATTTGTTATCATTTGTTTTGTTCTTTTCTTTGTTGCTTGAGCACTCTCTGTTATAATATTGATGTTCTCGTATTTTCATGTTATATTTTGTGTGCACTTGGCTGCAATCATTTTGATCTTCGATATTGGCCGATCAACCTCTCGCGCGCGTGGGCTTGGCAGGGGATAAAAAGGGAAGGGAGTGAGTTGTTCCTTGTCAAGCAAAGAAGACGTGAATTGCCACCTCCGAGTCGAAACAGCTAGACTCCCCGGTTGAACTGCCGACCCCACTGTCGTAACAGTACGCGACCCTGGTTGAACAGCCGATCATCCCGGGTCATATAGGGAATTCTAGACGAGAGAGCCCACTACTAAGTGTTGTTTTGTAGAAAGTGATTGACTGATTAATTGAAGATAAAAGTTCGTTCATACACGTGGTAACTGTTACACAAGGACTCCGCTTCTTGAAACGCGAAGAGTAAACAGCTACTCTACATTACACATTTCTTCTCTTGTTCTCATTTGAACTGGTGAAACTTGAAAAGTTAAAAAAAACGTATAAAAAACTTATAAAACTGCATATAACTTTTGTACTGTCGAGAAAATAATTGGATAAAGTTCTGAGATGAAGTAGAAAGAGTCAGGATTTAGAGAAAAGGGCTGGTGATAAAGGGAGTTTTGTGGAAATTCGAAGTTTTTAAGGAAGCTAAGAATTCAAATAAACTTCATGATCAGCATAATTTTTCCTCATAATCAGCAACGATTTGCCTGAGCATCAACAGATAAACGATCGGCATCGCGAGCAAAACTTTGCTTCCGTTGTTTGGTCTCCCCACAAAATTACCTTGATCAGAAAATTAGAGAATGTTCAACATGTGTTCACAAAATTACTACAGTTACGTTGTGTTGCACTCACGGAGTGGTGCAATTATGAAAGTAGATTGATAAGATTTAACCTGACATCTCTCTATGCAAGAAGATTAGAAGCTGATATTCTTTTGGCTTTCAAAATTCTCAAAGGTTACACTGACGTTCCAGTTTGTAAATTTTACACTTTCAAACAGTGTAACGGTCGCACCTCCTTCTATGCTTTCCATATAGGGCACACAAACAGAAACTCACTTTTTCACTCTTTCGCTTTTCGGACATCTCGATTTTTTATGAAATTACCGGTCAGTCTTCTCAGGAATCAAACCATTCTAAGTTTTCGGATAAATTTGTCATTGCTGGATGTTCCAGAGGTCTTAAACATCGATTTAAGTTTATAATAGTCGTTCATTCTCGTTCTCGTTGTTTGTTTTTTTTCTGTTTTTTTAAATATCTTTAGTTTTGTCAGCAGAAACTTCCTCGTGTTGTTACATTGCAAAATGTATTTCAATAAATAAATAAAATAAATAAATAAATAAATAAATAAATAAATAAAAAAATAAAACTTTTTTCTTTCAAAAAATGTCAAAAAACTATTTTAAAACTAAGAAAAAAATACAACAGAATTCCATCTCCTATTGCTTGTAATCATATTCGGGAAATGAATTTAAACAGCTTACCTTGAACTCTTTTTCGAAAATAGTTTGAACAACGTAGCGAAAAATCACGTAGAGGAGAATCGGTATCGATATGAGTGACAAAATCAACTGCAATAACAAAATAGCTCAGAAATTATACTGTAGAAGGAGCTTTGAACATGATTTGAATTATTTGGTTCTTGGGACAATTCTGAATGAAACTGCGTCTTTTATAACAGTAACAAAGGTTCAATGATCATCCTATTTGAGTAACCCTTGAATCACGTACTTTTAATTCCCCTACGTTTAATTCGCCTACTTTTGATTCAAAACAAAAACACTCTTAAAAACAGCCCAAGAAATACAACCAAATAGTTCCGGAGTAATCATGAAATGTGCACTTATCAAAAATTTAATGAAGTGATCATCAAAGGGTTCGGACAATTTCCAATTCATGATTATGCCAATTCATGATTATGCCAATTCATGATTATGCCAATTCATGATTATGCCAATTCATGATTATGCCAATTCATGATTATGCCAATTCATGATTATGCCAATTCACGATTATGCCAATTCATGATTATGCCAATTCATGATTATGCCAATTCATGATTATGCCAATTCATGATTATGCCAATTCATGATTATGCCAATTCATGATTATGCCAAATGCTTCCCAGAAAATTTAAGAATCTGCAACCTGCAACCATTGAGCTACATGAAAAGGAGTGTAGTTGTTGAACATTTCAACCACAGCGCAGTCGGTGTCTCCGGGCGACATGACTACCTAAAAGAGTGCATCTCTCATTCGTCCTCAAAAAGCATCAGACCGCATAACTGTCTTGGAACAATGGATGAGAAATCAACAAATATGTACATATAAAAGTGGGAACGAACCCATCCCTTTCTTTTCCTCTAAATGATAGTGAGCTTGAGCTCGTTCCCAATTATACAACAAATAACTGAAAAAATACGCCCAATAGCAAAAAAGCTTTACCATCCGCAAAGAACTGTGAAACAAGGTTTCAGCTTAACACAGCCTTTTTTGTAGGAAGAAAAGCTGAAAGCACATTCTACAAGCAGAGGAAAAACCTTTTAGTGACATAGTGCCTTATATTTCGCATATTGCCGCGACACAAATTTGACAAACTTTTCTATCAAACGTTTCCTGGGATACTTTTGTTTCTATTTTAATGAGCAAAGTGATATAGAACTTGACGAGGAAGAAAAGATGTGGAACAATCTCATTAAAAAGTCGAGCTTTTCTTCGCAAAAGGCTCGCATCAATGAGTGTGATATTTCCATGTGTTTTAAATATCAGAAAATTAAAAAAAGTGTATAATTTGCTGCACACAGAACGATCAGAAAAGTCAGCTTCGTGGATTCCTCTAGTAAAATTGGCAAGCAGAGTGGGAAAAACTTTTCTTTTTCT
This sequence comes from Allodiplogaster pararmata, assembly GCA_964056735.1. Lineage (NCBI taxonomy): Eukaryota > Metazoa > Nematoda > Chromadorea > Rhabditida > Diplogasteridae > Allodiplogaster > Allodiplogaster pararmata. Next base: position 26,174,583 of record OZ057406.1, on the reverse strand, counting down.
CATGCATCAAAGTAGCGGAGCGGAACATGGTCTTTTTCACATGTCTCAGTAGAAATACATAAAAAAAATTATGAAATTTCATTATAGAGTGTCTGATTTCGCGTCTCATATCGATGGGAAAAAACTATCACGGATTTTTATTGAATAAAACAAAAGAAGAACATAATTTAAATAGCTTTTAGTCGATATTTCATACTCAAATTCTATCCTGGGCAATACTCGTTCAACCGTTTCTAATACTCTCGAACGTGGTACGTTCTCTGACTGTCCTTGTACAGGCCGTGCAGCTTCTGCCACAACTCTTCGGATCAGGAAAATTGTCCAGAAACGATTCAAACGCAACCCTTGACGCAGCAAAAATGGCTGCTGAACTTGATGTATCTGAAGCATCGATGAGGAGAGTTTTCCACGAATAACTCGAGATGTACCCTTAAAAGTACCGGAATCGCCATGGATTGTCGGACAAAGAGAAAAAGTGAGGCTCGAAAAACGCCGCGGTCTCCTCTCGTTAGTCGGCGTCTGGGAATCACCTCCCTACTCTTTTCACGGAGGAAAAAACTTTCAATATTGAAAGAAGTTTCAATCATCACTATGACAGGGTGCTTCCATCAATTTCTGAAGCTGCTAATTCTGTTGGGAGAATCGTGTCTCATGTGTCTCACCCAGCTTCCGTCATGGTTTCCGCCGGGGTGTCGGCTACAGGTCGCACTCCACTCTTTTTCGTTCCAAAAGAAGCCAAGGTGAACACGGAACTTTACATTTAGGATGTTCTCGAGAAGAACGTGAAGCCCTGGGCTCATGCAATTTTCGGAAATCGTTTCGGAAATCAGAATCCAACAAGACGGAGCCCACGCCCACACCAGTAAGAAAACACAGGAGTGGCTTTCTCGCAATGTTCCTTCATTCATTGCGGCTGGAAAATGGCCTGCAAAACCCCCTACTTGAATCCCGTGGATTTTTTCATCTTGTTCAATTTATAGAGCAAAGCCTGCTTTTTCGCTCCACCCACCTGTCCAGTCTGAAAAGGTCTCTACAGCGTGAGTGGACAAAGAATCCCCAGGAGACTCTGAGGGCCGCAGTCGAAGCAGATTCCAAGAGTCTGAGAGCTGTAATTCGGAACAAAGGAAGTACTATAACGATTGATATTTCCATTTTGTGTTGATGAGACTATGAAAAAACTCAATTGTTAATTCGACGGGATTCTGTACAATTTGAAAGAAAATAGGCGGTTTTTTCAGTGTCCAAGTACTTTTGACGCAACCTGTAGAATAATGTCATCCGCATAAAGAAAACAATAAACTTTTTGCTTAAAGACTTCTACTATGTCATCAATGAACATCAAGGGCATTGTGGAACGCCAATAGGGTGAACTTCAGTGTTGGAAAAAAGGTTCACTTAACACTTGGGAGGTTATTTTATTTTATGACTATTATTTAATAAGTTCTAGCAATGAAGAGTTGATGCCAAGAGATTCTATTTTGTGTATCCATGATGTAAAGTGTAGAGCCGATGAAAAATATGTATATCGAATGGTTTTTTTATGATTAATTAGAGAGAGGTGAAAAAAATGAGAATGAACAAACCACATGACAGTGGACCTGGTGCGTCGAAAAGCCGACTGACAGAGTTCAAAACTTGCTGCTTTCTGAGTGATTATGAATGAGATCAAGCAGGGACTTTTCAAGCAGTTTGGATAGACAACGAAAAAGTGTAGTAGGTCGGTAGTTATTGATTCCCGATGTTCTTTGTGTATCGTAATAACTATGTCCGATTTCCATTAGGTTGGGTGAACGCCAAGATTTAAGCAGTTAATAAAAACTATCGCTAGAACGCATGGTCAGTGAATCCTTGCAATTTTTAATAAACAGGTTGAGAATTCTATCAATAAAAAATAGTTTTCTAAACGTTTTTCAGCAGGCGATATGACACCAACAATGGAAAATGGAAAGGAAATTATGGAAAATTTATGGAAAAATTGAATAAGACGATTTTATGCAACACAGAAAACTAGTCTTCTATCCGGTCGACGGTTTGATCGGGCATTCTACTGAACAAGCTTCGAAAGTATACAATCCAAAACAAGTACAAAAATACTGGTTTATTAAAAACTTAAAAACAATATTGAGAACCTCATTTAATTTTGTTAATGGTTGAGATTTTTTTAAGGAAAAACAGTTTGAAGTTTTCACAGGAATGGTTTTTCAAAATTTTCATTCGTTTAGTTCATCACATGTAGCCATTCAGCTAGAGTATCCTTTTCATAAGATTAACACATGAGTTAATATTTTATAAGAGTAACACTCAATTACACTTCTCGTGTGAGTACCACACGAGTACCCTCTCAATACGAGAACCCTTTTTATGAGATTGACAAACGAGTCAACTTTTTAGACGAGTAACACACAACTACACTTCTCGCGCGAGTACCACACGATTACCCTCTCAATACGAGTACCCTTTTTATGAGATTGATAAAAGAGTCAAATTTTTAGACGAGTAACACACGACTACACTTCTCGCGGGAGTACCACACGAGTACCCTCTCAATACGAGTACCATTTTTATGAGATTGACAAACGAGTCAAATTTTTAGACGAGTAACACACAACTACACTTCTCGCGCGAGTACCACACGATTACCCTCTCAATACGAGTACCCTTTTTATGAGATTGACAAACGAGTCAAATTTTTAGACGAGTAGCGCACGAGTAAACTTCTCGCGCGAATACGAATAACGTTTTCATAAGATTGACAAACGAGTCGAATTTCTACACGAGGTGTGTTAATCACGAGTACACTCCTCGTGTTGATCATGAGTACACTCCTCGCGCGACTACCAGACTGGTATCCTATGCTGTAACACACAATTACTGTAATGGGGCGTTAGAATATCACTTTTCACTTTGCTAAGTGATTTTTTTCTGCTAAGTGATTTTCTGCTATCTGATTTTTTTGAACGCTCCAATGTCTCACCACGAAAACATGGACTACGGTAAAAAAAAAAAGAACACATGCATTCGACTGGAGCGTTAGAATTCGCGAAAACATAATGAAACATAACGATATCCAGTTTTTTTCGAATTGCGTGAACGTCTTGTTCTAACCTAAAATGTGTACAATTAGTGAGAGAAATATAACGTTCGAGACATGAGCAGCGATGTCTTTTTTTCTTGCAGCGAGAGAGTTCAAACGGGATATCGTTATGTTTCATTATGTTTTCGCTAATTCTAACGCTCCATTAGAATGCATGTGTTCTTTCTTTCTACCGTAGTCCATGTTTTCGTGGTGAGACATTGGAGCGTTCAAAAAAATCAGATAGCAGAAAATCACTTAGCAGAAAAAAAAATCACTTAGCAAAGTGAAAAGTGATATTCTAACGCTCCATAACTTAGTAGGCGGGGAAAAAACAACAGACCTAATGCAGCATTGAAGTAATGGCATAATAACAGCGATAGATGGCGGAGAAATATCGGTGATTATCTTTTCTCTCTCCTTGTCTCTCTGTTTTTTTCTCTTTCTCTCTCTGGCTTTCTCTCTTTATTTTTCTCCCTCTATTTCTATCTCTCTTTCTCGGGTTTCTCAAACGAGAAACATATTAATGCGATGAGGACTGAAGCATCAAGTTAGCTCTGCTATAAATGTTATAACTATTTTTGAAAATGAAAGAAGTAAAATTGAGGACTTGAGTCAGTTTAGCCGACCAGAGGCTCCTTGCTCTAAGAAAATGATAAGCAAATCTTGACAAATATGCTAAACTAATAAAACTGTTGATAATTGAAAGGGAGCATGTTCTCATTTTAGTCATTTGGAACAGCAGTGATTACGATGATTCTCACTTATCTCAGAACAAAAAACTAGAGTGTAGATATGGAAACAGATATAGTTGAAAATAGTCTATGATGTCATCTTTCTGATGGCTCTACGATATTCGTTCTATAAACACAAAGCGCTCATGAAAATTTTCGCTCTAACAAAGCGTGTTATGCAAGTTTCTAAATCACTATACAATGGAATTGGTATTAGTTTGTAGTTATTGTTCAAACTATACAGAACCCACGTGAATATAATGAGGTATTATATATTTCTTCAATTCAGAGTTTGTGATACATCTAAACTCAATTAATTGTAAACTATAATCAGCGGAAAATTTTGACAGTAAATCAGTGGATAAGAAGACAAATTAACATAGTTATCAGTGAGAATGAATGAAAACCTTTTGTTGAAGAAATCTTCAATTTACATGCGTTTACATATATTGTTTTAATTCACGGGTGTAATGAAGTTGTACAATGAAGTTCGAAAAAAAGAATTTCCGGTCAAATAAAAGTAAGAGCTGAGAAGCGAAACTGAACGACAATTTTCAAACGAAACTCAATTCAAACACAAAGTGTTGAAGGAAAGTTTAAAGGGGGAAGAACAAGTATTCTCAGAAGTCAATCCAAATTGTAAAAACCAAACAAACTTACAAACGTCCTTTTTAGGTGTCAGTATAATTACGTGAGTCATATTATAATCACGTGAGTCATAGTATAATTACTTGCAAAAATGATAAAAATTCAGAGAAGCATACTATTTTTTCGAGGTATCAGCAAAAAAATGTTCACGATTAAAATTTTAACTCAAGCCAACTGATCCTTGAGATTTGTTCTGAAACATAACTTGAAGTTTTTAATCTCATACAGAATTAATCGGAAGTAGGGGTTGAATGGAGCCGCCCAATTTGGGTTAACATGTATCCGCCGCTCAAAGTTTGGATAAAAAAAGAAGAGGGGATGAAGGAAGAAGGGTAAGAAAAGAGGGAGTTTTTTGTCAATAGTGTGTGTACATGTATGCCGACGGGACCGATCCGGTCACTATTTAACCTCTGATCGGAAGTATTGAGAAAAGTGTTGTTCAACAGTTGTGAGTTTTCATTTAAAAAAACTACGTATTCGAAATTCATATAAGATTAATTGCCGAACTTCTCTTCGGAATCGCCTGGTTTCATCAGAACATAATATTGCATTCTCATGACTGTCTCAATCAGAAATTCAGATCGGAAACTGTCTCAATCAGAAATTCAGATCGGAAACTGTCTCAATCAGAAATGGACGGATCGGAAACTTTTTTCGAGAAAAAAAACCAAAAAATTCGAGAAAAAAATAAACAAAAGTGAGTTTTTTTTCTTTCTTTAAATCTTTCTAAACTGTTATTCTACAGCAAAAGCTGATGTCACACTCTTTGTTAACCTTTCACTAGTATTTGTTTCCTTAAAACCCTAAAGGGGCGGGGGAGGGGGGAACCCTAAAGGGGCGGGGGAGGGGGGAACTCGTATGTATAACGAAAAAATATCTTTAAAACCTTCTAATTCTAGAATCTGGAGTATTCACGTGTTTTTTTCAGACTAAAAAACTTCAGATCATGTACTTCAAAAAAGCGATACTCAGAAGCCCGAAAAATAACAACAGAACTTAAAACTTTAAAACATAAATTCTCTTTATAAGCTGTTTAAATACATTTCGAATATGAAAACTCACTCTAAAAAGGCTACGAAGTTAGTCCTAACAACAAAACGAAGTCTTTCAATCATGCGTCTCCTTTGAATTAGGAAAAGGGCCCTAAAATTCGCACTCAATTTCTCTCCGATGAAAATCCAGTTGCACTTCGAAAAAAACCCTTTTTTTTGAAAACGCATGATAAAAGCGTTGAAAGGAATGGAACAAACGTAATAACTGTGTATTATGTTAAGAAATATTATCTAAACAATCCTGCTTCATATTGAACATTACAATTTGTTTTGAACATTACAACTTGTTTCTACATAGAAACAAAATTGAGCTCTTAAAAAAATTACCGATTTATCGAGAACATTTTTTCGACTAGTCGATATTTTTTTCGAAAGATATCGAAAAAACCGAAAAATCTTTTTTTTTTTAAACTCGAAAACTAAAAAAACCATCAATCTAAAAAAAATCAATCTAAAACCAAAGTCTCAATCTCTTTCTAGCTACGATTAGGCTATAACGGCTGCTCACAAAAACGTATTTGGCTGCTAAAGATGACCGACTTAGATTACACCAAATTTTCTTATCCTCGGTGACAAAAACGACTGCAGCGGTGCACTAGAGAGTGAACACATCCTTGATCTTAACAGATAAGCAACAGAAGTACTTTGGGATAAGCAGAACATTTTCCATGTCTCTATGTTCAACTCTCTAGTTCGTACTAGTTCAGTAAGGATAATGTAATTTTTTTCATTATGATCCTTCACGACTCGGCACCGATTAAAACAACGAAAAAGCCAATGAAAAGCTTACGAGCTCGAAAGTTTCATCAACATGTGAAGAGTCGGATTTTTATATTTATTCACATGAGTTAGTCATATCTTATAATTCCACAGACTCTTCTCTCCAATGCTATATACTTGAACCTACTATGTGGAATTGATTTTTTTCGTTTAAAAAACTATGCACGAATAATTAGCAAAAGTTTACACTTTTTTTGTGCAACGCTTTGCACTACACTACTCCTATTTCATTCGAAGAAACCATGCGAGAATTTTTTCACCTTGCGAAAAGGATGAATTCACCGGAAACAAGTCATAGTTGACATTCTGGAAAATTCTGGAAAAAGTTTTTGGAAAAAGAAAAAGAAAAAGAAAAAGAAAAAGAAAAAGAAAAAAAGAGAAAAGAAAAAGAAAAGAAAAGAAAAGAAAAAGAAAAAGTTAAAAATTTAAGGTATTCTGGAAAAAGGGGAAATCTCACGAACTCTTATGAATATACGACACATATTATCGGAAATTTCGTTTTGAGACCAATGATCTGTCCTCTGAGCAATAATTTTTTCCAGTGAATTTACATGTTACATGTGAAGTTTTTGAAGCCAAAATAATTCCTGGAAAAAATATATATATATATATATATTAAATCTTTATTATCACCGAAGGGTAACTTGTTGAGTTACCGCTTATACGGTGTATAAAATTGGTCAGGAAGAACGGGATAAAATCTTGGCATTTGGGGATCCACTCTTCAATCCGTTTTAAGGTAATCCGGTAGGTCGACGACTGTGAGAAGGTTCAGTTCTTCTAGAATCTTTGCGAACTCTCGAAGCTCAGTGATGTGGTTCTGAGTATCTGCGATTCTGTTCCATAAACCGATAGCTCTTCTAAAATAGAAATTAGAGTGCTTATAATGATTTATCTGCACTAAAGTTAACCGGGAAGTCCTATCGGAGGTACGAAGATTTGTTTTCATTTGGTTTTTGCATATGTATATGACAGTCTATTTTTCCAAATAGTAACCGAAAAACAATAATTAAATCGAAGCGGGCTCTACGTTCTACAAGCGAATCTGAATTGAATAGCTTGAGACGTTGGGGATAATTTAGATTAGGGTTATTGCAGCGAGATAGCGCCCTCTTTGTAAAGATTCTTTGTGGAAACTCCAGTCTTCTTGAACAATTACTGCGAGAAATTGGTGAAAAAATTGTGGTTCCGTATTCTAGAAGAGGCCTGATATATGTGGTATACACAGTTTTGTAACCGTTTAAATCTAGGCATCGAAAAACTTTAAAAACTTGAGCGATTCGACTCAAACTTCTGTGCCAGATGACTTCAATGTGCTGTTTAAAAGTGAGCTTACGATCTATAAAAATGCCTAAGTCTCTTACTAACTCTACATCCTTAATTTTTTTATTATCTATGTAGTAGTTCTGTTGAGATTACCCTAAATGAAGGCAGCTTATTAAAAAAAAGTGGTAAACTGAATTTACATGACCATTTGCAAATTTCATTGATAGCTAATTGTAAACGACCTGGATCGTGACTATAAATTTTCAAATCGTCCGCGAATAAGGAAAATTTTACTGGGTCAGTTATACATACAGCTTTCGATATCGTTAATAAAGCAAAGAAAGAGTAGGGGCCCTAAGACTGTACCTTGCGGTACACCGCTTAGTACAGGGAAATAATCCGAGAAAGTGTTATTTATACGTACCCTGAACAATCTATTCTCAAGAAAACAAGCGATCCATTTTATAAAACTTGAAGGAATTCCTATTTGGTGAAGCTTTGCAATTAGCTTAGAATGAGAAACCTTATCAAAACCTTATCAAAATCAAAAGAAACCTATTTTCAAAAATATATATATATATATATATATATATATATATATATATATTGACTTCTCTATATTAACTTCTCCTAATAGAAATTTTTTTAAAAAGTTACTCTCTGGATAGAAATAATAACAATTTTGCACCCTCTTTAATAAATGCGCGACTATCTAAAGTGCAAATGTTCTCGTGTTTCACATCCTTCCCCAACAAATAACCGAGTTAAAAAATGAGACCAAGTTTAAGGTAAGAAATTTTGGGAGCAGTTTGTCTGTAATGCAAGTAGTACTCATACGAATCTGACTCTTCTAACTGCTGCTATACCAACAAGCAGAGACCCGGAGTGCAGCCATTGGTTAAACCAGGATAGTCTGCCGCACGTTCAATCTATGTTTTACCTATGTGATCGGTCGACGACAGGTCACCTAGCTCGTTGCTCGCAAAATAAACTTGCGCTTTTCTCAGTGTAAATAACACAGAAGAACTTAAAAGGTCGCACAAGAGAGCGTGAGCTCATTGTTTCGTTTACGAACTAACTCTAAAACTACGATGTAAACAACGAGCAGTGCGAGAGAATGAAAAACAGCGCATAAAGTCAGAGAAGTAGAGATTTCATATGCCAGCGTATTTTCAGTAAGAACAGAATGTAAGATGTTAACAGGTTGTAATTATTACCAGTTTGTACACAAAAAAACAACATTGGGTCCGCTTACAGCAAATGCGTTGAAACAGAGTTAAAACGTACGTTTCACAGTCAATCGAGCTTGATTTCTCATGAAAAAAGGAAGTGAATTAGAACAAAAAAATTTTAAAGGTTCTTTTAAAAGATGGTTTTGTTTAAAAAATTTTTCATCTGTTTTCGATTCAGGAAAATAAACTTTTAATGTTTATCAATTGTATTGTTTTTCATAATATTTTATAACGTTTTCTATCATGCTTCTTAGATTTTTTCTACCAATTATGTTTGTTTTCAATCGTTACCCTGGACTTCTTTTCTTTAAGAAGAATTTTTGCTCAGGTTTTAATGAGAAAAAAATATCATTCTGGTCGGGTCATTTTGAGTGAATTTTCCGAAAAAGGTCGTAGCAATACTTGCTTTTAGTTGACAAAAAAATGGGAACAAATTTAGCTCAAACCAATCCAGGAATTAACAAAACAGAATTAAAACTCAATGAACATTCCCTAATTGAACATTACTGAACGTAAACCGAATTTCAATAATGGAAAATTCTGTTCAGGACTCCATGGTCGATGATTTTTGATATGAATTAAGGATCTTTTTCTCGAGGTGACATGTGAGGTATTGCTACGACCTTTTTCGGTAAATTCACTCAAAATGACCCGACCAGAATGATATTTTTTTCTCATTAAAACCTGAGCAAAAATTCTTCTTAAAGAAAGAAGTATAGATTAAACGTGCGGCGTCTCACAACAGTTCGAACCTTGCCGGAAGCATAAATAAATGCTAAGAAGATTGAAGATTGTTAGAACAGGTGGAAGATATTTCAAGTTGAAATGTGACGAAGATTACCCAGACGTACAGTACTTTCAGGTCAGTACACTACAACCATGATCGATTACATCACAATCATGATCGACTTATCAGTCTACATTCCACCTTCTCATTCTTACTGGACTGTCAAGAACTGGAGAATCTGATGGGATCGCTCCATTTAATGGCGCTTCATGTCCTATGACATCGAAAATAAAGCGTTTGACTTGAATTGAATTCAACATTACATTAGATTTTCATTAAAATACAGTACATTGTTAGCCAGTAATTTAAAAGGAGCCTTAGGAATTTTCTTCGGAACTATGGACTTTTCTACGGAACTATTTTCTTCGTAAATATATTTAAGAAAAACTGAACCTCACTCGCTCATTTCACCTGCTAGGCTTTTCGCTCTTTGAAGTTTGTGCAGTTTGTGCTTTTTTTGAATTTTGGTCAACCTGAGAAAAATTCTATTTTTTAACCTGAGGATGAACGAAACAAAACAATATTTTAAGTATTTTTTCTCAAAAGTTCACTTTAGCAAATACTATTAGGCTCAGTTCGTGATAATATTCATGCCTTCAGCCAGGAGCATGCACCTCCGAATGAAAGATCATACTACAATAGCGGTACATTTTCTGAAGTCGGTCAAATATTAATCAGAACTTACTCGATGATAATACAAAAACATGCTATAAGCTCTGGTAAATAAAGATAACTGGTACAAATGAGATGGGCTATGGAAGTACGAGCTTGGAAATCAGAGTAAACAGTTTCTTAGCCTCGCCGTTTTATTTGAAGAGAAAATAGAGTTTTTATATCAGTTTTACTAAGCTCTGCTTCACAGGACTTCATGAATGAGGGCTTAAATACAGTCCTTGTAATGATCATTTCTACCTCTGATGGATTGAACATTAAAACAGTTCTCGTAAATGGAAAATTAAACGAAGAATAAAAAAAGAGTTTTTTAAAGAAACTTTTTTTAAAGAACTACAGAACACAACTTAAACCTGTTAGCTACTTTGACTTAAACCAATCCCTCTGAAAATGAGATAAAGTTCCATAGACTTTTAACTGATTTGAGGTTCACAGATAAATATGCAAACATCGAGAGTCTTCAGAAACAATGTAGGGGCGAACGGAAGTACATAGGGGCAAACGGAAGTACATAGAAAATAAGAAATGGAAAAAAATTCCTTGGATAACGCTGAGGTTTATCAAAAACAATTTCACACAACATCTATTTTGAGACTAAGATTCCTTTTTTTCAAAAACTAAAAACTTGTCAAAAGGTATATTTAATTTTGCTGATCAATACAGCACCAGTTAGTTTGTTGAAGTTTTCTTTATTAGTATGGTGAGTGCATAGCAAACAAACAACAAAAAGATTTCTGAAAATTGGTTACTTGTGGGAGTAATCAATTCTTCGAGGAGGATCCAAGACTAAAATCTATTCCATTCAATGAAAACAGGGCGAAGAGAAGACTTAGAAACGTACAAACGATCATGAAAATTACATGGAGTTGCAACAGAGTGAGGACTTCTTGCGTGTTGGCAATGGAATGAACAGTTTTATCTTGTAAGGTGTTTTCTTTTTGTTTCCCCGGAAAAAGCTTAAGTGTGACTCCGTAACTCCTGAAGAGAAAAGTGATTTTTAAAACCTAGAATCGGTTATCCTAACCTTTGTTCATTGGGTAAATAATCAGTAATCAATTAGAGTAAAATAAAACCATCAGGTAAAGAAACAAAGAAATTTTTTTAAAAATTGGTTTCGAAATCACGTTTTTAACGGTTCCTGAAGCGTCCCATAATTGCCCATATAGTTTTCAATCGTCTGGTTTAGGGACGATTAAAATTTTTATCGTTTTAGGGACGATTATCGTCTGGTTTAGGGACTTGTTTTTCTTGTTTAATAAAATTTTTTGTTAAAAAAAGCCATTAATAGAATTCCATTTTTACTGAAATGATTTTTCTCGGAGTTTTTCATGACACGTTTAGCTCTCCACATGGGTCTTTTGCTCGCTGTTTCTCTATTTTGATTTATCTATTTCTCTTTTTTTCATTTTATATGTATCAGTTATCTGCTTCACTGTATGTCATTTACATTTTCAGCATTCATCTCTTTTTTTCCTTCATCTTTCTCTTTCTAAAATGTTTTCCAGTACTCGATCCCATTCTTTCTAGAGTGATCCTCTCGTACAGTCATACAGTCAGTACAAAAATACACTACTTTTTATTATTAAAATCTTCAAAATTTTCAGCTAAAATTCCGTTCTACTAACTTAAGAATGTCATAATAGTTCACATTTATAAAAAGCACCCCATTAGTTAAGCAATTTTTATTTGTTGTAATAAAGTTTTTTTATTGTTTTTATTTTTCATTACACTTACATATTACCATAACTATCTTCTCTGAAAACTGAGCTGAGAGCTAAAAACCCAGAGAGCTTAAAGTCTACCTGAGCGTGGGCGTAACAGACTCTAGTGTCGAACTTGTTCAGAAACAGTCAGTGATATTTAATGAATTATTGCTAAACACCTTTCACTTGTCATTCACTATTATGATAATAAGAAAACATGTAATGTTAAAATTTTGTATCTAGGCTTCTTTCCTATCTCTCTTTCCTTCTGTTTCGTACTTTTTCAATGTTTTTCTTTTTCTCTTACTCCCTCTCTCTCTCTCTTGCTCTTCCTGTTCCCTTCATATTTCTCTCTGACTCTTTGTTTCTCTTACTCTCTTCTCCTCTTTATAACTTTTTTCTTTCTCTTTTTCTATCTGTCACTTTCTCGTTCTCCATCTTTTTATTTCCCTCTCTCTCTTTATGGCTCTCTCCACCTCTCTTTCTGTCTCCGCTTTTGTCTCTTTGTTTCCTCTCTCCTATTTCGTCTAACATGCCCTCTTTCATATTCCATTGGGTCTCTACTGTCACCATGGACTAATAAAGGCTATTTCAAAGAGAGTGAAATATAAAGAGGGAGTTCTACATCAAAAAGATATTGCATTAGCAATGGAGCAAGGTGGTCAAGAGAACACGTCTAACTTTAACAGTCAGACGTTGGGAAATATAGAAAACTTATTGCCTTTTCTTTCTCAATTTCTCTCTCTCTCTCTCTTCATTTCTCTTTCTCTCTTTGTCTCGAACTATCTATTTCTCTCTACCTATGCACCATCTCCCTTTCTCTCTCTATCTCTTTTTTCTCTGACTTTTCTCAACAATCTTTTCCTTTTCATTATCGTTAGTCCACCCCTCATTCTCTCTCAACCTCTCTTTCTTCCTTTTCAATGTTTCTGTACATTTCTTTGTAACCAACTTTCTAACTACACATCTAACCCTACGAAGGCCTCTTCCTACGCAACTAATGCCTTTTCCCAGTACGTTCTTGTTTCTCATACGGATGAAACAGTTGTACTCACCGGTTCTATTCTGCATGTGGAAACTAATGTTGTACGCCGTAGAATTATTGAGGCCTTGCTGAATGATACTCACAAACCTGACCTTAACAACAAGAGCGAAATGGCAGAAGAGCTCTCTCATCTCTCCCTCCTGCCTCTTCCTTAAGATCATCTCGCTTGTTTTGATCCATATTGTATTTCTGTTTTTTTCCCTCGTATTATTTCTTCGGTGGTTTTTAAATTGTGTTTTATATCATAGCCACCTCTTCTGGCTGTATCACCATTACTTGGTTCGTTATTTTATTTTGCTTTGTATTTGTTATTCTTATCCTTTTTGATACATATTTCTGCTGTGCTCACCATTAAGGTGATTCCATTCGCTGACAATGCTTTTATAAAGCGAAACGTTCGAAGTCCTATTCTTCTTAACAACGCATCAACAAGGCAAGACACAGATCAAAGTGTATCGTCTACTGGATTCTCAATCCGTCTACCCCATTATTCCCCATTATTTCCCTTCCTTTTTGATGATTCCATATAAGCGATGGCCTTACAAGCTATCCTATGGTAATAAAGAATTTCAAAGATCAATCCAATGCGTTTAACTCAGCACAAATTATACACATCTAATTTTTTTCCTTCTGTATCATTAGCATTACCTGATTTTCCCACGCTTTCTCTTTATCTTGGCTTGATTTCTATCCTTATCTTTTCATATTCTTTATTATTCTCACTTGAATTTTTAGCTTTTTCCATATCCTCTTCCCTACTCCCCCATTCCTCGCTCAATCTCTCTCCGATTGTTGGTTTTTTCTCTCCGTATTTCTCGCGTCTCTACTTTTCTCTCTCTCTCTCTCTGTCTCTCTCCCACTGCTGTCTAACTCTTCTTCTTTCTTTCTAATTCTCTTTCTCTTAATATTTCTCTCTCTCTCTCTCTCTTTCTGCGTCTCTTCCTCCATTCCCCTCTCTCTTGCATCCTCTCCGCGCTCATTATTCTCCCACTTCTGAAAAGTCAAATGCAGAAAAGGATCCCGGTTTCAAGTTCCGCCCTCCATCACACACTCCTTCTGTGTTTTTCGTTTTCGCTTTCTCATTTGGGTTTTTTAGAATGGAAGCCTAGTTCTCACTAGTTTTCACTTGCCTCTTGCTTGCTTCCGGAGTCGGAAGAAGAAAAACAGAGCGACGCACAAAACATATTTCTTCATGACTAGGTATTATTGTGTTTCCGCGAACGGAATCTGGTATGCGAGCCTGGTTTATGTTGACGAGAATGGAATCTGGTATGCGAGCCTGGTTTATGTTGACGAGAATGGAATCTGGTATGCGAGCCTGGTTTATGTTGACGAAAATGGAATCTGGTATGCGAGCCTGGTTTATGTTGACCACATGTTACTTTCACAACAATAAAAGTGGCTTTTTCATTGTTTCGGGTCTTAATGTTGTTAACGATCGCTTGCTCAAATAATTTTTTTTGCTTATTCGGAACGATTTTCTTCCGTAATAGAGTACACAAAACATAGCTGGCATGCGCTGTGGAAAACTTGAAAACAACCTTTCTTTCCAATCATGTAGTGTGTAACTTTTAGTATGTAGCTTTTCATGTATTGTGTTATTCGGGGAGGGGGGGGGGGAGAAATTAGAAAATTGGGAGAGGAGAAAAGTGGTCCTAATAGTAATGAAAAACTTTGGAATAGTTTTCTACGAACGATTTCGGGGTCTTTATTCATAACCATTTAAGGGTTTTTGTTCATAACCATTTTGGGATCTTTATCCATAACATTTCGGGGTCTTTAGTTATATTATCTACACCTCAGAGATGTTTTGATGAAATCTTTTTTAGATCAGCCGTTGCCATCAAGTTTTAGGCATATCATTTTTCATTTAATGTTTTTTCAATGTATTTTCAACTATAACTTCTATTTGTGTAATTGATGGTAGTTTTAATAGATTCTCACTTGAACTTTTCAGCATAAAAGACAGAGTTCTTATTTTTTGAAGTTTTTTTAAAATTATTATTATTAAAGTCTCCTATATTTGAACATTCTCATTTTACGCAGTATATTCAAATCTCTATTCATGTGAGTATATTCAATTTCAGAGAAAATCTTTTTTTTTATAACATATGTATCCTTTTTTCACCGCCGTTGAGAACGAAGAATGCAAAAACTAATAAAGGACGTAATTGATATTGAAATTATTAGTTGTATCATTCCGTGTCCGCTTTGGTACTGTTGTAGGGCTCTGTATCGGTGGAAAGAGCGGGGGGAGGGGGGTCTTCGATAACTTTGAATAATTTTATCAGTTACTGTTTTGGGGCTTGTTAAAGTTACAGTTCAAAAGAATCTCTATTACTAAGCAAATCACCTTTTAAAAAACCCATTCAAAACACATTCGTTTTATTAACCTCATATTTTCATTAATGTATTCATATAATAAAACTACAGGAGGCAGAGGCTTAGCTTTGGACGTTCCTACAATCCTTTCACCTCTGACTTTATACGATGTGATTAATAGTATTCCATGTCAAAACCTTTTATTTAATTTGCATTTATGTATATGCGTGTGAGCTCTTTATTCGCTTATCGAGTGTGTAGTTGAGAACACACAAAAAATAAGTATGGAAAATGACACATATACATTTGAAAGTATGAATATTCATACTTATAAAGTATAAAATTCTGAATAGGCTTGCATATAATTATGAACAGAATAACCTATAAGTATGAATAAGAATACTTGCAAAAGTATATGTGTCATTTTACATACTTATTTTTTGTGAAATATATTCGACGGCACCCACAATCATTTGAACCGTGGTGCCAGAGATGATGTGATATTTTTCCTCTTTTCTAGAGATCAAAGAATTCTCTCAACCATATCGGTTGTAGAACAACATTGATTGTAATAACTTAATCATTAAAGTATAACAAAGTATTTCACATGGTCTTCGAAGTAATAGTGCAATGAATAAGGTTTCTTGATGATTTCACATTTTTTTTACCATCTCTCAGATAATTAAAAACCGTAAAACCGAGAGAAAGTAGAAGCTGTCAATTTTAGATCTGTCTCCAGAAAAAAAAAGAATAAGTTTCTAGGTAAGTGAGATGATGGTGATTCAATTCAATTCTTTATTCCGTTGCACACAAGAAAGACATGCAATGGAGATCTGTCGCAAGTTGCGAGCTCAGTTTAAATTTTATTTCATCGGTTAACACCATATTCGCTATCCATTCACATCAAAATAACGATGTTCACAGTTAATCTGATATTCACAGTAAAACAAGAAAAATAGTCACTGTAGAACGATTAGTATTCACAGGAAAAGAAATCAATCACAATCTTAATTTGGACTCAGGAACAACTAAAGAAGGTGTAAGCTCTAAAATAGCCTTTTTGAAAGCGGATGGATAAGAATTCAAAACAAGCTGGGAAGGAAGCGAGTTCCACAGATTAATATACCGGGATGCACATGTGCTGTGACCCGGAGGGAACTTGAAGGGAAGAGTAATTCTGAGCGCATGAGAACTGTGACTGTAATGAGGCGCAGGCAAGATTTGAAATAAACATGTGCTATCGAAAAGAACATTGCGATGTATAGCTTTATGGAAGAAAGAGAGATCAGCAATCGCACGTCTATATTCCAATGTTTTCAGATCCAAGTAAGCAAGTCTAGACAAATAGTCAGTTTTAGAGAGACCTGCTCTGACGAATAAGCGCCTCGTAAACAATCTGTGTATTCTTTCAATATCATTAACATAACCAATTGTCTCAGGGGACCAAACTTCCGAACCATACTCAAGAAGAGGCAGAATATAGGTTTTAAATGCTTTAAGCAGTACATGGATGGATGAAGTTTTGAGAGACCGAAAAATTATATTCATGCATTTGTGAGTGGAAAAGCACTGGGAAAAAGAAAAATGACATCGCGTCGTTGTCTGATATCATTCAAGCTATATCAGGTCTGAAAAAACTGGTCTTCCTTGAGCTCAAAATGATGCGGATAAAAGAAGCGATTCTTCGCAAGAAAATCATTCAACAGCTTAATGATGATTGGAAGGAGGAAGAGGAGAATATGACTCAAGGTTCAACTCTCAGACTGCGTAAGTTCCATTACAAAACATTCTTTTCACCAGGTTTTTTCGAGTGGGTTGGCGGAACTTGATCCAAATCTTGATTAGGCCAGGTTTTAAATTGAATTGAATTTTTCACCAAAAGAGGATTTGCCAAGTACTATCAGTTTACATGGAAGGTGCAGATCGTTACAGAAATGGAACTTAATTCGATGTGCTGATTCCTTTCAATAATAATATATGGAATGTGTGGAATTGTTGACTTTGAACGACATTACCCGATGTCTTATCTTAAGGTAGGTGAAAAACAATATTCTTGAGCGGGTGAACAGGGAATCTTTTTTTTTTCGTTAACTCAACACGAAAATGCCAAGAACCAAAAAGAATTCCTCCCCAAAATCTCCGAAGTCTTCTCCTTCGACCAAATCTCCCTCCGCCAGTGTCTCAATCTCCGAAACAGTTGCCGAAGCTGTCGCCTTCGCTACATTAGATGCTCCAGACGGAATCTCGATTCCACTTTGGAAATCCATTTCTCGGATCATAACCATGCTTTCGTCTACACTCGAAGCCATATCTTCCAAGACATGTCATTGCAATTCAACATCCCTTCCCCCTAGCGCGACACTGAAATCATCTGGGTCGCCTTCCGCCTTCTTGTCAACTACTTCTGATCAAGAGTCTCACAGAAGGGCACGTTCTCTGGTCATCGCGGGTCTTCCAGAAAGTCTCTCTCCAGCAGCAAGCGAGAGGGTCGTCCATGACGAGGCTATCGTCCAGTCTCTTCTGGATGATCTCAATATTCAAGTTAGACCAGAAGCCGTTTTCAGAATGGGTCAAGGTAATCGTAGGTTACTCAAAGTAATGCTTCCTGCTCGTTCTTTCATGTTGGCAGGACTTCGTTCAGCTTCTTCCATCCGTTCAAACCCCCGTTGGAAGGGGGTTTTCATCAGGAAGTCAATGACGCCTGATGAGTTGATGACCTGGAATGCAAAGCGAGCTCAACTGAAAGAACTCCGTCTGTCTAATCCATCGTCGACTTGGGTTCTCTACAAGGATGATCTGTGGCTGAAAGAAGAAATTGGAGGAGCACGAAGAACTCTACCGCCCCCCTTGCGGTTACCAACATCTTCTAATCAGGGAAACTGATCCAGAAAGGACTATGTTATAGATCTTTATTTTCAACTTCCAATAAATCTAGTTCAGTATTCTCTGTTTCTTATTTCAATGCACGTTCCCTCAAAAACAAAATTGATCTACTTTACCATTATTTGTCATCAACACAACCAGATATTCTATTATGTAGTGAGACTTGGTTAAATAAAAACATAGTAGATGCCTCATTGACAGCTAATCTGCCTTATTGTGTGCTCCGCTGTGATAGAACTTCAAAAAGAGGTGGTGGTGTCTGTGCTTTTCTCCGTAATCATTTAATATACTCTGTTGTAACTCTCAAGACTAAAATATCAGCTGATGTCTTAGCTTTCGATCTCTTATGCAACTTATCACTCTCCAGAACACGTTTCATTATATGCTATCGACCGCCAAACACTACTGTGCATCAGAATAATGCCTTTTTCGATGTTCTTACTCAACTGTTAGCGGTACCTCAACAATCTGTACTTTGTGGTGATTTCAACTTAGAAATTGTTGTTGACAAAAAATGTTCTTCAACTGAGCCTCTTATCGACTTGTGTACAGACTTTTCTCTTCATCAATTTGTAACTGAGCCTACACATGGTAAGAAAATAATAGATCATGTTCTTGCTAAAGCTGACTGTATCTCTAATTGTAAAGTTTGTCCTCCGTTCTCTAACTCTGATCACAATTCGATTACTTTTTCTGTATTTTTACTTTCGAACCCACAACCTGTTGTAGAAGTTTTTGATTTCAACCGGGCCAGTTATGCAGATATCAATAAGCTATTATCAAATATGGACTGGACACTTGTTTTCGATGATTTCATTTCTGTAGATGACCTAGTTGATCGATTGAATGTTATTGCGAAGTCTTTAATTGAGAAATTTATCCCTAGAAAACGTAGGAAAGCTGCTTTTGAAACTTATCCTGAGCACATCCGTAACCTCTTCGAGCATAAATTAGCCCTTTTCTCTAAAATTCATGTTCCCACTGTTCTAGAATTATTCAAACGCACTTCTCGAAAACTTGACAAGGAAATCAAGAAGTTTGAAATAAATCGACAGAAGGCTTTCTTCTCCGATCCTAGAAAGTTCTATCAATACGTAGGAAATCGTCTAAAATCCCATTCTTCGATTCCATCTTTCACAGATTTAGTTGGTTCTTTTGTTCACACGGATGAAGCTAAAGCTAGTGCTCTATCCGATTTTTTCTGTTCCGCTTTCTCAATCGATGATGGTTTGATTCCGAATGTTGATAGAGTTATTGATCATTCCCTAACTGATATGCTTATTCTTCCCGGAGACGTCAAGTACTATTTAAAAAAGCTGTCTCCTTCTCTTACGCAGACATCTGACTCTATTCCTCAGAAATTTTACAAAGAATGCGCTTCGTCGCTTGCAGAACCACTAAGCTATATTTTCAATTTCTCTCTTAAACTTGGCCATTTTCCTTCTCTTTGGAAAATATCTTACATCACTCCTATTCCAAAAAAATCTCCACCCTTGAATGTAGACAACTTTCGACCTATCGCAATCACGCCCACACCTTCTAAAGTTTTCGAACGCATAGTTCGTGATAGGATAACAAAGTGGATGGACATGCATTCTATATTTTCTGAAGAGCAACATGGTTTCGTTCCTAGAAGATCAGTTCAATCTCAGCTTCTTTCGGTAACTAATAGTTGGACGAGAGCCCTCGACCAAAGTAAATCTGTCGATTGTCTCTATTATGACTTGACTAAGGCTTTTGATGTTGTCTCGCATTGTAAACTTCTCCACAAACTAGAAAGTTTAGGCATTCGTGGAAATCTTTTGAGATGGACTAGAAGTTTTCTAACAGGACGTTGTTTCAGTGTTAAGGTCAACCGAACATTTAGTGACACTAGAGAAATATCATCTGGAGTCCCACAGGGATCGGTTTTAGGGCCGCTATTCTTCTTGATCTATATCAACGATTTGCCTCGAATTTTTTCCAACTTACCCTCAGTTAGTATTCAGCTGTTCGCTGATGACATTAAGTTGTATATTTCTTATGATGAACTAGGTGCTCAAATCGCTAAATCCCAACTCTGTTTAGCAATAAATCAATTCGATAGGTATTGCGATACATGGCAGTTGGCAATAGCTGAAAAGAAATGCATTGTTCTATATTTAGGTAATAAAAACCCATGCTCAACCTATTATGTAAGTCCAAATACTCTTTTCACGAAATCAACCTCTGCTAGAGATTTAGGTATTTTAATAGATGATTCCCTGTCTTTCAAATCACAATATGAGCTTTTGTGTCGGAAGGCATTACAAACAGTTTATGCCTTATTCAGAATTATTTCATGTATCACACCAGATATATATGTAAGATGTTACAAATCATATGTTCTACCGATTTGTGAATTTTCTTCATCGGTTTGGTCTCCTCATTTAAAAAATGATATTAGGAAAATAGAGAAGGTCCAGCATATATTTACTAAACTTCTCTATTTTAGATGTAATTTAAACTGCTCTCCTAATATTAGTTATGAGAATCGTTTGAATACTTTAAATTTGACCTCTCTATATTGTAGGAGAATCATTAATGATCTCACTTACGCTTTCAAAATAATCCGAGGTGAAGTTGATCTTAAAGTTAGTACCTTTTATGTGTTCAAACCGTGTAATGGTAGAACATCCGCCTTTAATTTCCACATACCTTTCACAAATAAGAGGTTAACTTTCAATTGTTTTGGAGTAAGAACGTCTAGGTGGATGATTAATTTACCTGCTCAAGTTATGACTTCTCCTAACTCTAATGTGTTCAAAAAGAGGCTCAAGATGCTAAATGTTCTTGAAATTCTCGATCTGCACTTACCTAATCTCTGAGTTGTTCCCTTTTTTTTGCTTTCTCTCTCCTTTCTTATTCTAGAAAATCATTGTTCAGATGTTATTGTCAAGAACAACGCTCACTATTGTATGAGTTATCTTATGTTTTGTCACATCAGTATTGATGTATGAATAAATAAATAAATAAATAAATACTGAAAAAGGAAGTAATCACGATGTGGTTTGAAAATCCATATTGCGTTGGAAAAGACACGGACGTATCGCTTTCTCAATAGGATTATAAAAGTCTGGAAGTTCTTAACGATGGATGTCACCCAAACCTCTCAATTTTCTAGGTAACTAAGTGCTTAGTCAGACAATTCACAGAGGGTGACGCCTGGTCAAGGGGCAAAATAATTAGAATTTCGCCCTCGATAGATTTGCTGTCGTTAGAGAAAGACAAGTAGGTTCGATCACACATTCTATACAAGTTGGATGATAAATCTTCAAATTCTAAGTTACACAGTTTAAAGGCAGTGACGCCTGGTTGAGATGACAAATGATTGAACTATCGCACAGAGCTTTTTTCTTTTTTAAAAGCTTTTTTCTGTGCGATAGTTCAATCATTCTATACAAGCTTTTTTGTGCAATAATCATTCACTTTACTCATAGTAGTAAATCTAGGTTATGTTGGAATACAAAATCTTTGAGATCTTGTTGAATTAACTTTCTTTAATCTAGCGATTTCGGCATTCGGAACTCTTGCCTTACATCAGTTATTGATCAAGTTTTTACGTACTCCTAATTTTTCAATACTTTAAATTAAAAGGGATAAAAAATATGCCGGATTAAAAAAAATTCTTACTCGACTTCTATGTTTGAGACTAAGCATTGGAAAATAATACTGTATACCCGACGGAATACTGTATACCCGAAGGAATCATACTGTATACCCGACGGAATCCGAGCGACGTTAAGGCTCAACTTTTGAAATTCTTCAAGTTTTTTTCCTCAGTCTGTTCCTAATTTTCACGAAGAAGAGAAAACATTAATATGGTGATGAAATTGTTGGACGGAGCAGTTAGAGATAAGAGGAGTATGGCTGGTTCGTTTCATTCAACAGTTATCACTCATAACCACTCGAACTGAGGTTAGGGAAAAGTCATGAAAGTCATCAGGAGCAAAAGTAATTAAAAGGTCTTGTTTATGGAAAAAAAAAGAAAAAAAGGAAATAGTTTATGAAAAATACAATTTTTCATCCGGTTATTAAAAATAATGCAATTTTTCATGCCTGATTTTTTACTTAGCAGCTCCTCCGGTTTTGAAGGAGCTGGAAATTAGTTCCACCTGCATCAATTACTTAGCAGCTCCTTTGGAGTAAGTTGAGACTGCAAAAGTAAAAGCGCTGTTTTCATAAAATGCGCTTGATTGTCACGAAAAATGATAGGTTTCCGAAAAACTTCTTATTAAATGAATAAATAACTTACAAAATCACTTGCCACGCATCGAAATTTCAAAAAAAACCTGGTAATAGCCTAAATAACGAGAAACTACGGCGAATTGAGAATTATCAAAGAATTATAGCACAAGTACATTAAAAAGTAAGACTAATCATATTTCAAAAAACATTGTCAATTATTTTTTTGAACTCTGTATAAAAAATTGAGTATATGAAATTATCAATATTGATGTGCTTTTTTCTACCTTACTTTTTTGTTGTATGTATTAAATGAACAATTTTCAGTTTTATTATAAAACATTTTACGTCCGTTTCTCAGTATTACTTGGAGAAATAATCTCAACCGGAAGAAACAACAAAGGAATATATTATAATAATAATACTTTATGGCAAGGGTGATTTCGAAAGGGGCAGGTAGGGAGTCAAATAGAGGAGGAATTTATATCGAAAGGGGCAGGTAGGGAGTCAAATAGAGGAGGAATTTATATCGAAAGGGGCAGGTAGGGAGTCAAATAGAGGAGGAATTTATATCGAAAGGGGCAGGTAGGGAGTCAAATAGAGGAGGAATTTATATCGAAAGGGGCAGGTAGGGAGTCAAATAGAGGAGAGATTTGTATCAACACCAAGGCGTGACACTTTTCAAAGTGAGAAAAGAAGTAAGTCGATTCACTAAGAGCGACTTGAATCCGGTGAAATATTATTAACTTTATAAAGTAGAAAAAATGAAAAATTTGCCTTGATGCTAAATGTCATTTCTCAAAATTTTCTAATAAACAGAAACATAATTTGCCAAAACTACGGATTTTCTAGAGAACTGGCTTGAGCTAGGCACATGTGGTTGAATCTAAATGTTTGAGATGATGTCATTGCGGGCGTTTGGTATAATGCTAGTGTGCGCGAAGGTTGTGCTTCCGCGACTCTCACTGCTGCTAACACACTTACGGTGACTGCATGAAGCAGTCATTGGTTCTACAAGAATAGTTCTGTAACCCAAAGCGGGGGAGCGTGTATCCCGCCGCGAGGCTGAAACAAGCTCGGGGAAGATTACCTGTGTACTGTAATGTATTTTTAGAAATAAGCTCGGGGGAGATTGCACTGTGTACTGTAATGTATTTTTAGAAACAAGCTCGGGGGAGAATGCACTGTGTACTGTAATGTCTTTTTAGAATAACAAAAGCTCAGAAAAATTCCTGAGCTTGTGAATGAGTGAACCAATTTTTCTCACAAAATTTATTTCTAATTAAAACATGTAAAAACTTTTCTTTGAAATACTAAAATATGCTTTAAATGGTGTTTCGCTGGTGCAAATAAAAAATTTCATTGAGAGCTTTTGAGACCAATACTGTAGTAACAGCATGAATTTCGTTCTCTAATGCTCCATTTTATCTGTGAAATTATATTCCTGTATCATTAACTCTTTTTTTTTTATATAAGACGATGCTGGGAATATTTTTCGCCAAATTGCTCAAAATGTTGTTCCTCAGCCAAAAACTTTATTTTGCCAAGATTTCGAGTACGCGAACTTGGGAGAAGGAAATTCCGATATTAGTCTTTTTTTAGCTGCCAAAATAGGGACGAAGAATCGGCCACTATTTCGCAGTGCCAAATGATGAATGACTCTGTGGCCAAGTTTTGTTCCTGCCAAATCACGGACAATTTTGTTTTTCCTTTGTGACATTTTTGGCACTGCCAAACTCGGCTCTTTTTTGAACACTTTTTGTCCGTTGAACACAGCTCCGCAACGACCACATATTAACCACTTCTAGCGACGTACCCCAACCGAGTTTAGTAAACTCGGTTGAGGTACGTCGCTAGAAATGGTTGGTCTGTGGGTGTTGTAGCTGCTGGTATTCCAACTCGGCCTTTTGGATGAGATCAAAGTCTAGTATTGGCACTCCCCAAAGAGTTCCTGAGAGCGATCCTCCATCATCCCGGAAATGAGGCTAAGGAGTTGCAGGGGCTACAAAAAAAACCCGATTCTGGCAGTGACAAAACCAGGACAAAAAAAACCGATTTTGGCAGTGACAAAACAAGGACAAACAAAAACCCGATTTTGGCAGTGACAAAACAAGGACAAACAAAAACCGGATTCTGGCAGTGACAAAACGAGTACAAAGTAGAAAGCTTGTTTTTTGACGGTTTTTCTTGGCAGTCCCGTCAAAACGCATGTTATTTGCTGCCATTTATCATGGCGCTTTTTTCCGTTTTTTGCCATGGAAAAGCTTGGTTTTTCAAGCGAAATCTGCCCGAGGAACAAAATTTTGAGCATTTTGGCAAAAATTATTCCCAGCATCGTCTTATATGTATTTTTATCTCAGTTTCAAACTAGAATTATTATGTAATTTTACAGTTTAATATTCTGAATTCAACCCGATTTAGTTCTAATCTCGCATACCATTCTTTTCGCAATTGCGATAACATCCTCTGTGTGAATATACAAAGAACAAATGAAGGTAGACGCGTTGGTGATAATTGGCTTGAAATTAAATTTTTTTCATGTGATGGCCTCAATACTCGACATCATAATTTTTCCAAACTTCTTTAATATTTTATCTGCCGCGCCTTTAATCTATACGAGATCAGATCATCGCAGAGATGATCTCGTTGATTTAAAAAAAAAAGATCACATTATCGGTATGCTCAGCAGAAAAAAAAGATCACATTATCGGTATGCTCAGCTGTTTTTTAATTACAATTTTTTTATTATAAGTTATTTGAAATATATATTATTATTGAGTGATGTTATTCTGCGCATAAACATTAGATAAATTGATGAGTTTATGAGTCACACGAGAATTCCAAAGAAGCACGGACTTAAAAGTGGAAAGCAAGCGAAATTGGTTATAAGCAAAAGGAGAAAATGTGAAAAAGGTGGCGCGAATCGACCATAGCGGTTCCGCTCAATTTTGGTAAAGCGCGAAGTAAAATTTGGTAAAGCCCCTCCTTCCCATAGTAAAATTGCGCCGTACTGCTTTGCCGATATATCATACGAAAACTAGAGATAAAAACAACAAATAACCACGCAAATCTGCTACTGCTTAGGCATCAAAGAATGATAAATTGTACGAAAAAGTTGAGAAAAAACAACAAAAATTGCTAATAAACTCATCAAGTGTCAATTTATCTAATGTTTATGCGCAGAATAACATCACTCAATAATAATATATATTTCAAATAACTTATAATAAAAAATTGTAATTAAAAAAATAATAAACAAACTCGTGCGTTTGTTTTTTAGGATATTAAATTTTTATTATTAGATAACGAAAAGGCAATAAATACGGTAGGTTCTTTCGAGCACTATTTTAATTTGGAAAGGTAGACAGGATATAAAACCCTTTCTTCTCCTACTTTGACATACTATTTCACTTTCTCTCTCCATGTCATCGCATAGTTCCCGGATCAACCCATTCTGCCGCGCGAGAGGTTTGAGAGCGATAATCGCATCTCAATTTTTTTTTCAGTTATAATAACACTGATACGATTATCCGATTCATTGAAGGATAGAGGGATGTAGAAAATAAATCATGCTATCTCTAATCTCACCATTGAGTAGATTAAAGGCGCTGGTCATACAGTTGAAAGACTATCTATGTATGTAAATTATCGACTTTTAGCTACTATATCACTTGTCATCTCAACCAGGCGTCAGTGCCTTCAAACTGTGTAACATAGAATTTTAAGGCTACTATATTATTCGAAATTCCTGTGGCCGTATTCACCAATGTCACGGGTAGCTAAAAAAGCTTCCCGAGCCTTCCCGCGGGTAGCTTTTTTCTTCCCGGACCTTTCCAAAGTCTTAGGTCCGGGAAGAACCTTCCCGCGACTATTTTTTTCCTAATACAACGTGATTATTTACTATTGCCCTCATTTTGATTCATTCACTTGTCATTATTATCTATGTAAATCTCTTCTATCGTATCATTTCAAGTATTTGAAACTGTATTTCGAGGTAAACTGCCTTGCTTGACTGATAGGAAAAATTTCTACGCTTCAAACACAAATAGAGTATTTTGAGTTTGGGGGGAGTGTTGTAATCTTGTCAATATCATTAAATGTTCAACTGCGAAGACTAATTATTACGAAAGAGTTAACACTAATCCGTACTTATTTCTTTTTTTTAAAAAAGGGAACTCGACCTAGGAAGAACCAGATTAAACAAAAAACTTTGCAGAATAAAACTGAAACTTCTAGAAAATTGCTTATTATATAGCTCTGTTGAAAAACCTAAACACACCATTACTTTTGTGAGACATTTATAACGTTGAATTAATCCCTCACTGCTTTCCAATTTATTAAAACAATCATCAAATATTCTACTACAAAAAAGCGTAAAATAACATTTGGTCGCTTAAATGTCATGTTTATAACGTTAAATAAAATGTTCGCAGGCAAATTTTACGATGAAACTTTTTGGCACTTTGTTACTTTAGGAAGGCCGCACTTTACTTGGAGAGGGGGGGTTAGAAATCAAAATAGCTAAGGCTCAGGTAAAAATTTACGCTAAGAAAGTTTGTTGCGGCTCAGGTAGTAGAGATCGTTTAGGTTTGCCTAAACGAGGGGCTCCTTAACTGATCAAAAACAACAACAACAAAAAACCACAAGTAATTTGTTTATCCCTAATAAACATAGAAATTTTTTTAACATAAAAATCTTTTGTCAATCAATCAATCTTTATTCCAAATTGCATACTAGTGTTACAAGGATGGTGTGCAAAGTGGATCACTGACACATAAGTGATATCAGTTTAGGTAATACATACAAGCAAGCACCGGGAGTTAGAGCTTCGAGAAAGGTAGTAATAATAATAAGAAAAAAGAAGGTATTTGGCACTTGTGTTCGTGAGGGGGCGCACTTTACTTGGGGGGGGGGGGTCAGGTTACTTTTCATTTCGCTTTGACTAGTTTGAATTTATGCTAAAGAGGCCGCGCGGCTTAAAAACGAGGCCGTATGGAACAATTAGCCAAAAAATTGTATTTTTATCCAGTCTAACTGAGTCAAATGGCTTAGCTGTTTTCATCTATTATTCACTGTTTTTTTCCGCTTAGGCTTAGGCAAAGGTAGCGCTAACGAGGCCGTACGGCTTAGGAACGAGACCGGATGAAAAAATTCCTCACATAATCATTTTTTTGTCGACTCAATGACTAAATTTGTCGAATTAGAGAAAATGATGTGAAAATTACAGTAGTTTAAACACACTAAATACAAAAGCCCCTCCTAAGTGAAGTGCGCCCCTAAGTGAATTGCAGCCCCCCTAAGTAGAATTGTGCCCACTAATCGCGAATCGACTCGCAATCGCAGAACGACTTCCCGACTGCATGAGTGCCAACTTTTCTGAACATCACAGTCATTACAAGCTTCATACGAATGACAAAAAAACGAGTTGTGACGGAACCGCGATTTGAAGCATTGATGAATTAAAAGAGAAACTTGTTTTTATAAAAAAAACACAAAACGCGAAAATAATTATGAAAATTATATGCTACGAAAGACAAAAAAAAGAATTATAACGAAACCACACATTGGCATACGCCAAAAACATCACGTATAGTTATGAATGGAAAAAAAAGATTTGGTATGAAGTTTTGATAATGGAAAATCGAAAAAAATTTTAGATAAAAAACTTGAGGTAGAAAAAAACTTTTGGATGAAATCCAAAATTTGAACTCCCTCCGGAAAAACCGAAAATGCGTCAGCTATTTTCCTTCCCGCGGGAAGGGTCAGAAAGCTTGCTTCCCGTGGCTTCTTGGATAGCGTTTCAGCTACCCGCGAACAGGCGCGGGAAGGAGCTTCCCGCGGGAAGCTTTTTGGAGCTTCCCGAGCTAGGCCTACCCGCGACATTGGTGAATACGGCCACTGGTTAACGTGCATTTCATTCTTGTAGTTTGTTGACCTTTGGAATGCCCTAAGAAACTTTAATGTTTCAATCAACCCCCGTCAGACGACCACTTTCGATAGACAAGGCTAGCCCGCAAAATTTTGATTAGGATGCGCAGGCACGCACGCGAGACGCACTCGAGCACGCGAGACGCACTCGAGCACGCGAGACGCACTCGAGACGTAGACGCATCCGCTCTTTCCCATCTCTCTCTAACTCGCTCTTTTCCTCTGTCTCTCTAACTCGCTTTTTTCCTCTGTCTCTCTACCTCTCTTTCCCTCTCTCTACATCGCTCTCTGCCAATGTTACTCTCTCTCATCCACTTTTTCTTATTATTACCCTTTCTCTCTCAATGCATTGCTCTCTCAATGCTTTCTCTCTCAATGCCCAATGCATTGCGAATCGCAAACAAAAAAGTGAAAAAAACGGCCCTTATCGATTTTTCATTAGCACGCGCGCACGTGCGCAAGCACAGCGTGTTTTAAAATTATTTTCAAATCCGCCGCCTTTTTAGCCACTTTAAGGCGGAACCGTTTGAAGTCATAAAAATTGCGTGCAAACTTAATTCCTCCTTCCTCCATTGTGTGACGGGGTGTGTTCAATTAGCAACCATTCAAAATTCTCGGATTATTCCTTCGACTTTTCAAACAATACATCCTTCAAAACGTTCTATGGAACTTTGCAATCCATTCAGTTGACAGATCATATGTACATACATAGCTTTTCGATTATCTAATTTATTCGTTTTCCAAATAGCTCCATAACCATGAAATAGCATAATAAGCGATTGATTACTTTAAGTAGAAACTAAGAGTTGGGCAGATCCACGAAATCTGAGAGGTTTTGCGCGCGCAGTTCTTCGTGAACGACACATCATTTCAAGCTCTCGGGGTGACTTATTTGATTCATCCAACTGGCTGACTATTATCTGCTACCGAGAGACCATGAAAACGAAGGAAGTATATGTTTTTCATAGAATACCGTTTTTTGTAGACATGCATCTAATTAGAAAGATCGACGTGACGACCGCTCACGTCTAGAAGTGGTCAGTGTGATAAAACAAGTATCCTTATTTACTTCAGGTCAAAGAAGAAAAAATAAGAGGAATGTATTAGAACGATTCAATTTCTATTAATAGTATTAAAATTTAAATATATTTTCATTTATTATTATTATTATTATTATTAGTATTATTATTATTATTATTATTATTATTATTATTATTAGTATTATTATTATTATTATTATTATTATTATTATTATTATTATTATTATTATTATTATTATTATTATTATTATTATTATTATTATTATTATTATTATTATTTTTTTTTATTATTATTATTTATTATTATTATTATTATTATTATTAATATTCGAACACACTACCATCCATTATGCCACGCCCGGACTAAAAGTTAAAAGTATAATTCATAAAAATAAGAAAACTTAATGGCTCCGGATGAAGTGATGTTTGTGAAATGTGATTGTTCTTAATCGAGAAACTTCAATGCGTTAGGAATTCAGAAAAAAGGCTGGGAAGAATAGTGGAGGAAAAGCACCAAAATCTTTTTCCTGGATTTTCGTTCTCCAAACTTTTATTCCAACTCGTGGCTATCGAATGACATAGAGTTTCCTGTACTTGATGCTGTCCTATACATATTAATCCCACTTCTCTATCTCTCTTCGTATCTCTCTCTTACTTTCTCTCTCTCTAAATCTCGCTCTCTCTCTTTCTTTTTCTCTTTCTATATCTCTATCTCTTCCTGTCTCTCTCTTCCTCTCTTTCTGTCTCTCTCTGTCACTCTTCCTGTCTCTCTCTCTAAACCTCTCTCTTTCTCTCTCTCTGTACCTCTCTGTCTTACTGTCTGTTTATCTCTCTCTCTCTCTCTCTCTGATTTTCGTTCTTGCTCTATCTCTTTTTCCCTGTATCTCTACACCTCTCACTTTTTTCTTTCACATTCGTTTTATTTCCATTTCTCAGTCCTTTTCTAAATTGCTTACTCTTTTTCAACCTGCCATGACTACCGTCTTTGAATTCTTTCTTTCACCAACATTTTCATTTACTCATTATCTTCATACAGTTTTAAAATAGGTATTGCAAGCTTAGATGAAGGAATCATTCAACAGCAGCGGGTAGGGTGTTAACGAGAGTGGCATTCTGTTATAGGAGAGAACGGAGAAAATGGAAAGCAAAAAGAGTTTTTCGACATGCTTTTTTTCTGCTTTACCTCATATCGCAACAAACAATTCTGCGCTAGTAGATCTTCAGTGCCTTCCTCTCCCCTGACCTCTCTATATCCTCTTTGAAGTTGAAAATAATAGAAGACTTGATTTTTCATCGCATGGTCCTAGTTGAGAAGAAGAATAGGCCTGTGAAAGGACTTCTGATCGTCTAGCCCTCAACACCCGGAACTGTATGATATTTATCCCCGAACGAATAGTCCTACATCGTGAGTCATGGTACGTATCCCCAGACGAATAGTCCTACATCGTGAGTCATGGTACGTATCCCCAGACGAATAGTCCTACATCGTGAGTTACGGCATGAGAGCTACTTGAACTTATACTTCCTTACTTTGAAGCGGTTTCAGAACTTTTCTCTGCCAGTTCACAGCACAAGCAAATCTATTCACACTTGACGACCATTCATATTTATGTACTTAGCCTAAGGATTATAGGGAATTTTGGTTAGGTGTGGAGATTCGGTGATTTATCACCGAGGTCGTCGTTTTTTTAAAGATTTTTCTTACAAAAAACTTTAACAACTGGCACGGTGTCGCAATGAGACCAGTAGATCTGTTTTAGAGTTCATAAACGATGAAACATCCCAGATCTTGCTCACAAAATACGGATTTGAGGACCAGAACTGATAATTAGGTACAAACTTGCTTAATAAGCAGTTTTTTAGTGGAAAGATTTGTTTTCTTTAACGACGATATGGTAATTATCTTCAGCGACATCGTCCAAGCACTCTGGCCCCCAGAGAGAAACACCTTCTTCGTCTTCTAATCAGGTCCCTCTTCCTTTATTGCTAACACTTCGGTACAATTCTTCTCATAAGTCTCTCGAAGAATATTCTTTAAGACAGTTACGAACTTATTCAAGTTTGTTTGTGAAGAAGGTTGGGAGAAAATCATGAGAAATTTTTAAGTTATCGCAGAGTGAGCCAGTTCATCCCTTGATGCCCTTCGTCAGAGAATGCTCCTCCAAGCTGACTGATCTACAGGTTTATCGATCAATACTTGGTTTCATGGTCTATAAATGGTACATTACTATATATTCTTAGAAACAGAATCTTTCGGTCACAGATGATTTCGAGGGGAAAAAAGAAAAATAGAGGGGAAGTAAAAGATGAAGAGAGAGAGAGTCAGGAAAAGAGGTAGAGAGTAGTCAGTTTCAGTCAAACTTTAAACTAAATTAGATCAATTTCAAAGCGCTGTTTTCCATTGATAAAAAAATTTATCAGAAACGAGCCCCTTATCAGAAACGAGCCCCTTATCAGAAACGAGCCCCTTATCAGAAACGAGCCCCTTATCAGAAACGAGCCTTGCGCGTGACGTGGAAACGACTCAGTGAGGCGCCGAAGACATCGGGTAGAGGAACCATCCAAATTATGGAGAAGGTTTATTTGACTTCTGTTTTTTTCCTTGGCTCTATCCCAATGGTAAAGTTCCTTTGAAGTATAGATTTCCATTCATCCGCCTTCTGAGTCTAAAAGTGAGCTAGTCTTTGCAGCTCTTTACAGTGTGATATTCATCGGAGTGGGGGAGTGATATTCACAATTGTTGGTTAAGTCATAGAAAAGTCATCCTAATAGTCAGGAACCACGGCAAAAACATTCGAGTTAGTCTAGTAATCTTCTTGAATGATGCGGCACCAGAGGATGCATTTCACAGAGATTATCGCACGTAGACATGAAGTGTCACGGAGCAAGCATGATGTTCTTGAGATACTGGACAAGATGATCGATGAAGAGCCCACAGTCCCTTCGATTTTTTACAAGGCGGCCTTCCTTTCGTGCGTTGAGGATCGAAGATGTTGCCGTAATCAGACGGATCAGAGGTAAAAAGCTTTTTTAGAACCACACAAAAAATAAGTATGAAAATTGATACATATATGTACATTTGAAATTATGACTATTTATACTTATGAAGTATAAATAGTCATAATTTCATACTATAAGTATGAATAGTAATAAATTATAAGTATGAATAGTCATACTTTGAAATGTACATGTGTCATTTTCCATACTCATTTGTTGTGTGCAGATCTTGCCCCTCTCAAATGATAAATGAACACAAATACAAACACTCAGACAGCACAAAAGTCTGATTAAGCTAGTAGTGTAAGCCCTTTCACAGGTTCAGTGACCTGTTATTTAATCTCGTAGTTGTATTGTATCATTTTAAACAACTTAAAACTAGGGTGTTTTTTATTTATAAAAAGCGTTTTTTCGATAGCCAGACTCTATTTCAGACGTTGGAAAAACTCCATAGCTACGTTGCGTGACCACGCTCACATATTAGTCTCATTCATCGATGCCATACTTCAGTTGATGTTTGACGGAAAGACGAGTCATACCGACGTTCCTCATCCAGAAACCATTTGTAGGCTTTTTTTTATTCAAAAAAATGCGGCACTTTTTTTTAAAAACTTTAACCACCTACCAGAGGTTCAATGGGTCATTCGTCTGACTCTTCAAGAGAGCACAAGAGAGCGCATGGCCACTCGCGCTCCTCTGCGTCATGCGCTGTGCTTGCTCCTACTTTAGTTGGCTGCGCACTCTTCTCTCTATGTGCTGTCTGAGAATGCGCTGTACCTCCTCATACTCTAGTTGCCTGTGCACTCTTCTCTCTATGTACTGTCTCATCGGAGGACGTATTGCGCATGAGCCATTGAACCCATCTGAACCATTGAACCTCTGATGAGCCATTGAACTCATCTGACCCATTGAACCTCTGGTAGGGGGTGGTTAAAGTACAAAAGTGCCAAAAATTCGAATTTTAAACTTGATCAAATGAAACCTTCATAGCCAAAGTAAGAGTTATTCAGAGTCACAACTAGGATAATTGACAGAGAGGATAAGTAAGATAAAACTCTTATATGCACTGCATCAGAGGGAGAATCAACTCTTATATGCACTGCAGGGTTCACTATACCGTTGAGCACTGAACTTTTTTCCTTTTTCCAAATGTCGAACTTTTTTCTTCAAAGTTGCAATCAGATCTGTGATGAGACAAGCGGAAAGAAAGCGAGACAACCGCGTACTGAAAAAGACTGCTTGAAGAATGATTTGTTTTTCAAATTTGGAAATGCATTTAAACTTGCAGCTCAAATGCACAATCGTTTGTATCCTCTCGGATTTGACCGAAAGATGTGGAGTCAATTGGGAGAGGCTTTCGCAGAGGTCACTTCTTATTCCTCTCCCCCGTCATGTCACGATCTCATATCTCGAGCCGATAAAATTCATTTCTACCAAGAAGACACCATTATATGTTTTTTTCAGTATGACCTTCTTCAAAAACTCTTTGAAAAAACATATAGCTTAATTGTTCGATTTGAACATGGTTTCCAAATGGAAAATGCATGGATCAAACGCGTCGAAGCGTACGCGTCGCGGCTGACGCGTTCGCTCCGATAAGGAGCGGAGATTGTTTCATTCTCGGCTGTTTCGGGAGGAATCTCTCATTGACGACTTATAATCCACGAGCATTTGAAAAATAAGAATAAATATGTTAATAAGTTGTTAGAGGAAGGAATTTATAACCTCAGCTTATAGAATTTCCCGATAAGAAACCGGAATCAATTTGAAACAGTGGATTTATCAAATTCTGTGGAGATTTGCGGAACACTTCAAACATGAGGCCTACACACAGAAAAAAAAACAGTCAAATTTGGCAGTTTTGGAAAAGGTTAAAACCGCCTATTTACCTCCCAATGTTTAAACTGCCTTATTTGAAGGTTTTAACATTGGGAAAATACGACGTTTATAACAGTCGTTTCCAAAACATGCGCATCATTCTATCCTAAACTACGGTAATTTTGGTTTTTACTTTAATTCCCCGTTTCTCTCCCTTTTTTCCATTCTTTTTCTCCGGTTTGTCCCGCTTTTTTTCATTTTTTCTCTTTTTTCCCATTCCCATTGTCTTCCATTTTTCCCTTCCCGGTTTCTCTTTCTTTTCCCCTTCCCAGTTTCTCCCCCTTTTCCCTTTCCCGGATTCTCAGAAATCATATACGCTTGTTGAACAGAAATACTCGAAACAATTTATTTTATTCTTTTAGAGAAACAAATTTATAAACTCGAAAACTTCAGCGGTTCAATGAATACTACAAAATTCAATGAATACAACAATAAAATACAAATACAAATATACATAAACAAAATATAAAAATAGCGTCTAGTATGCCCATGAGTGTATAAGAGCCGAAAAAGTTTATGCTCAATTCGTAACCGTTCAAAAACTACTCAATTCATCAATTTGTTTTGAAGGGACTCTTTCCTCACTTTGTGTTTGTTCATGTTCTTTTTAAAACAATGAAGTGGTAGTTATCAGACGAAATAACGGATCTTATATACTCACGGGCATACCCTGCGTCTTTTCTTGCAGACATGGAACATCAAGAAAACTTCAACATCAAGAAAACACTTAGGCTTAGTACAAGTTTCCGCCAACGAGGCCGTACGGCTTAGGCTAACGAGACCGTATCAAAAAATTCCTTTCTGCACTGTCTGGCGTCTAGTATGTATGCCCATGAGTATATAAGAGCCGGCAAAGGTTACGCTAGCGAGGCCGTACGGCTTAGGAACGAGTTTAAAAAAACACGAAAAAAGACCATATGAGATGTGCGCGGTTTTTGGCATCTTGGCAAATGTTAGAGACGCAGACCACACCTGAGTTTCCAGCAGAGCCATATTTTTTCATAAAACTTTCAACTTAGACAAAGTTACGGCTAAAGTTTTAAGGGCAAGACCGGATAAACATTTTTGGCACTTCTTCACTTTAGTGGCCCCCCTTCCCAAAGGTTCAATTGGGTAATTTTCTTGATACGGCCTCGTTAGCTAAGCCGTACGGCCTCGTTTGCGTAAACTTTTTCCTAAGCCTAAGCATTTTTAATGTAAAAATAACTTTTTTGTAAATATAAATGAGTCATAAGTATGACCCATGGAACCTCTGGGAGGGGGGGCACGAAAGTGAAGAAGTGCCTATTTTTTAAGAAAATAATAAATAAAAATGAAAGAAATATAATAAAAAAGAACAAATTAATAAAAATGGAAGAAATAGAACAAAAAGAATTAATAAAAATGCAAGCAATAGGTGAAAATTGAAATTCTGCGTTTCACTATATTTAGAATAGTGCCAAAATTTTTTATGCCTTCAAGAAAAAAAGTGTAGAAAAGAAACATCTTGAGAGTTCCCTTCGGACCAAGATTCGACCGCATAAATTCTTGAAGACCTTTCGCTCCACTGCAGTTTAACTCAAGAGCTGCTGAATGTCTCGCTAGCTCAGCTTTAGGGTTGAGGCATTGGATAGAAGCCATTCTGTGAATATAAAAAAATGTTTCAAATAAATAATCATTACGATTTGGAAGTAATATAGAGAAAACAAATATGAATTGCTTAGCAATCAGCAATAATTCTAGAGATATTATTCGAAATAGCATGCAAACTTAGAAAAATGAAATAAATTTAAAAGAATCTTTTACAATGTTAAGAAATTCGAGAAAATAATATTTTACAAGATTATTCCCTGATGACGCATGCGCAAATCGCGCTTTATTTGTGATGTGCACATAGCACCAGCGAATCCTTTAGTAACTAGTATTGAATCAAATTGGGCTTCTTATTTAAGGAACTTGCGAATTTTGATGAACTATATTTGAAAAGATGTCTTATCGCATGAAAAAAAAAATCTCTTATGAAATATTCTTTTCGAGAAAAATTCGATAACTTTTTAAGGGCCTACTTGAAAGCCAAGTATTACAGGATGACTTTTTGGCACTTTCGTAGTTTAGGGACACTCCCCCCTACCAGAGGTTCTATGGGTCCTGCGTCTAAGGTTCTTTTTTACTTGGGGGGGGCGCGCTTCACTTGGGGGGGGGCTCCGCTTCACTTGGGGGGGGACTTTTCAAAAATAACTTTTTGAATATTATTTTTACGTTAAAAACGCTTAGGCTTAGGAAAAAGTTTACGCTAACGAGGCCGTACGGCTTAGGCTAACGGGACCGTATAAAAAAAGCCACTCTCTTCTGACCCAATTGAACCTCTGGTAAGGGGGGGGGGTGTCCCTAAAGTACAGAAGTGTCAACATTACATTAAAACATTGTTCATGAAAAAACCGGAAAAAATCAAAATACTTTATTCGACAAATGATCACTGTGCGCGAGATGCTCTCAAAAGGCTTCACTGCGCTTTCTGTGTCAGAGAGAAAGAGATAGCCCGCAACGCAACCGCAACGCCTCCAGGCATTGCTTGTTCTCCGGGTCAAAATTGTTTAAACCATCTAATAAGGTGGTTCAAACCGTTTTTGTGTAGCGGTTACAACATGTTTTTAGAAAACGGTTTTAACAGCGACAGTTATTTTTCTGTGTGTAGGGGGGGAGATATGAAGTCCTAGGGGGGAAAAGAAATGAGGTCCTAGGGTCGCGATGAAACGATTTTGTGTGATATTTAAGCTTTTAGAGCAACAATATTCATTGAGTTCTATGTGTGGACAGTGACATCGGACCATTCGACAGATGAGCTTGCCAAAAAAGGAAATTTTCATAAAAATTGACTTTAGATAAAGAAAACATTTTTTGAGTATTTATTCAAGATCTTCTTCAAGCAAGAGTGCGTCCGTGCGTATCCACATGCCGCTGGAGCGTGGTCCTACCTGTGCGTCTGCTTCACGGAGAAGATGTTCGCGGTCTCGAAGCCAGAGGGGGTTCATGTAAACTCTCTTGCAGACTCTGCCACCGATCTCAGTTCTTCCATTCCGGAAACAGCCTTCCATTATAAGGTATAGAACCAAACTCAGAATTCTAGATGATTTAATGAAAAGTGCCAGCAGAAAAAAAGAAAAACCCTGCGAAAGACTAGGAATCTATGACGTCATGACGTCGTAAGACAAGAGTTTTTTCTAAAAAAAAACAACAAAAACTGTGATGAAATAGAAAGTAGACGGATTGAACTCACACTGAAATCTCTCACAAGTAAAAACACCTCTTTTTACTTCTCATGCAGAAAACTGAAAATGACTGAACTATGGAGACTTAAACAAAAAATAAGCCTGCATTAAAACTGAAAAATCCTGAATCCTTCTCTTTTGAGTATTTTTTTAGATGACTAACTTCAATCTGAGCGGTATTTTATTCAATGTTTTTGACCATATCTTCTTTTTTCTTTGAGCAATCATTTACACATCAAGAAAAAATAAAGTACTCACTTTGATATCTAACACAAGCAAGACACTTAGCCTCCAAAATTAGAAGAAAATCCAGTTTTGTTTTTGTCAGCAAAAAGTCATGTAAAAGTCACGAAAGTCTTTAAAAAAAAGTCACTAGTCTATTCCAGTTCACTTCGGCGGCTGACCTGCGAGAGGTAATGTGTCCGCAAGCTTGGAGTCAGCGACCTCTCAACCTGCCCCGAATGTTGTGCTCCTCGACTCCTCTGGAAAAGTCCTCCTTCAGCTGCTGCCCCTCCCCCTCTTACAACTCTTCCCCCGACTCTCCAAAGCCCCTTCTCTCTGCAAAGCGGTCGCTCTGCCCTCAGAGCTCCTCTTCGCACTCGCCCACGAAAAACTCCGTGCCTGTGGCAGGCTCCAACTCCAAAAACTTCCCGTCAGAACAAATTCCGAATTCTTTCCCGCCGGGACATCATTCAAATTCTTTCCCGCCGGGACATCATTCAAACTCACCTCCTCGCAGAAAAAATTCTGACGTTGCTCTGCTGACTAATGGATGTCCTCAGAATGATTCCCTTCGAAGAAAAAAATTGTTACGCTCCAATTCAGAGAGTGTCGGGAAATATGAAGCAAGAGTCAGAGGTTTATCTGTGCTCCCCACTCAATATTGTGCCAGTGCCGAAGTGGCACCTTCTATGGCAGAGAAGATTTAACAATGTTGCCGAGTGTCAATTATCAGACGAATGACATCGATTGTGAATCGATTGACATCAATCCCAAATCAATTTACATCAATTGGCGACCTAAAATCAGATTTGAATCAATCAAATGAAACCAAATTTACATGTCCTTTATTCCTTTACATAACTTTCGATCGTTGAATACCCAGTTGATATTTTATTAGTTTATCAAACTTGTTAACTTGATTCACGACAAAAAGAACAATAACCTATTTTAGGATCTACACTCAATTGCACCTCAAAATATTTAATTCATATTGAATAATCAACAGCTTTTTATGTTCTTCTTGGAATTTCGTGTGGAAAAAGAAGAGTATTTTGCACTGTGCTCTATAGAGCATTTTTTCTCTCAACAGCATATTTCCTACTATATGGATAACAAAATTGTGGCGTCCGTTTTTTTGTTTGTATTTTTGCTTGAATATGTAATACATATTTACTGTATTGTCTTCATTCATTTATTACAAAAAACATTGCGAATATTCATACACAATCACTCAAGTTTGTGAATATTTATACAAGTATGTGTAGTTATACATTTATACAAGTATGTGTAGTTATACATTTATACAAGTATGTGTAGTTATACATTTATACAAGTATGTGTAGTTATACATTTATACAAGTATGTGTAGTTATACATTTATACAAGTATGTAGTCACAATTTGTGAACCTGAATCAACATCTTCTCCTCAAGCGTTTCGTGTTTTTGTCTTCAAATGTTGTAACTTGATTTAATATGTTGTTTTTGATATAAAAAAGATTTTTTTTAAAAAACCACAACAATTTGAAAGTTTTTTTAGCTTTAAAACGTCTAAGAAAAACAAACAAGCTTTTTTGTTCCAACTTCGAATTGAAAAAAGTCCATTTTTATTTTTTACAAAGTATTTGGGTTTTTTTTAATATTCAAGTGCAAATTTTAAATACTCCCATTATTTGCGAGCGTTAGACTTTTTGGAAGCATTCGAATTTTGTCTAATAACAAAAGTCTTGTTTTTAACGCTTCAAAGAGAAGGGCATATTCCAGTCAGCCAAAATGTTCAGAGAAATACGGAAATCGAACTGACGACCTTGCGAGTTGCCGAGAAGGCTTCTTTTGACCTGGCTAGGAGACCATATGCTCTTCTTCCAACCTGGCTAGGAGACCATATGCTCTTCTTCCGACCTGGCTAGGAGACCATGTGCTCTTCTTCTGACCTCGCTAGGAGACCATATGCTCTTCTCCCGACCTGGCTAGGAGACCATATGCTCAAATGTTGCCTAGGAAACTTGAAAAGCCTGTGTCTTGCTAATCAAATGCGCCTAGATCCTATCTTTACCGATAAACTCCTTTCATTCACAGAAAAATACGTCATGTTTTGCACCGAATAAGAAATGGAAAGTACATAAGACGTTCGATTTCAGTCTCTTATCACTTTGTATCTCATTCCATGAGCTGATTGTTGCAGTGGAACTAGGCATGATAACATGGAGAAAGAGAATTCATTAGAAATATGAAGACAAAATGATAAAAAATAGAACTTATTTGCCAGAAAGAACAAGAAAGAGATAGAGACAGAGAAGGCAGGGAGAAAGAGAGAGAAAGAAAGTGAGAGATAAAGAGAGTAGAAGAACGACGGAGAAAGAAATTGAAAGAGAATACTTCGGAGAACAAGGTTAGTTGCCAAAAGAGCCTGTAGACCGAAAAGAGTTTGCAGAGAAACATTCAAACGTAGAATGAGGTTTTCTTCTTGAAAACCTTGTACGTCCACTATCATGCAAAGCGCGCCAACTTCTTTAAGGTGAGTATCCAAACACCCTTTGGTGGCAAAAATCTGACGAGGATTGAGAAGGAAGCGTCAAATGATGTAAGTCAAATCAAAATATAATATTCACAGTGTTATCTCGGATGATCGGTAACTGGTGAGATTTCTACCTCTTCCGCTGCGTGTAGTGGAGCAGCCAGATTCTGAATCTAGTCAACTTGAGTGAAAAGAACATTTAAAATATTTGTTTCTTCAATGATAATGTAAATTTTAAATAGTAACATAAAACACTAGTAATGTTAATAACAATAATACAAATAATTATCTTTCTCATGGTTATTTCCCCCCTCTCCGCAAAGTACGTTCTTATTTCCGATGAGATACAGAACCAATCTGGTAGAATCAGTCGCTCTTTTTGTTGAAAAACTTTGATAGTTTCGAGCAACACCAAAAGTTCTTTAACTTGATTGGTTCCGGTGATTATATCTTGTTGTGGGTCAAAACTAGAGTATATTCATTTTATGTTCAAGAAACCTGCACACTGAATTAAGGCCAATCTGCGCAAGTTTTCTTGATGTACGACAAAAAACTTGGAAAGACTGTATACCGTGAAGACTATACATAAAATACCGTAAACCAAATGCTTAGAGAAGCGACGAGATTGTGCTCGTATGTATAATCAACATATCGTATGTACTTGAGCAAAATAAAGATACTGGGTATACAATCGACCCTCTCGTTCTGAATCGACCCTCTCGTTCTCATAGAGATTGGTGACTTATCAAGGGCTCTCTTGAAAAGTCAATAATGTCTACAATTCCACCTTCCATACTCACTCTACAAATTCCAACAGTTCCGTTGCCGTTCGTGATGTCCCTTATTGAAGATCTCTTCTCGAAACATCTTCAGCCCGTTCAGAAGACACTGTCAGACCAAGCAGCAGAGATTTCTTCTCTACGTCAAATTCTAGCGGAAGTTCAGAGTAGCTTATCTCCAGTTTCTCTTCGTCCACATATATACTCAGCAGTGGTTGAGTGTACAATCAGGGATAAAGACATGTTAATGAGGAAGTCCAAGCGAGCGGTTCTTCTTCGACTCCCCGAGAAGGCTGTCGCCGATGAAACCCACAAAAACGACCAAAGAACCATTGAGCAGATCTTCCAGAAAATAAACTCGTCCGATCTCATGAAGTCCCTCAAAACTGGCAAGATCTCTCACCATCACCACCCTGTGGGTGCCCCTCGGCCCTCCACGTCTACTGGACGACCGATCAAAATTGAGTTCGCCAACTCATGTGACCGAGACATGTTCCTCATGCTCTGTGAACAAGTCAAAAGTGTCCCAAAAGGATGTCATATCAGATCCGATCTCTCTCCCGCTGAACTTATCGCTGAGCGTGGCTGTAAACGAATTTCCCTTGAATCTTCTCACATTCCCGTCAGACTGGTCGACTCTCATCTTGAACCAGTCCTCCCTCATCAAAAATGGAAAAACAAGAGAAAATCTCTCATTAATACCCAGACCACATCCCTTTCTTCTCCACCTGCTCTAACTCGGACCTATGCAGCTGTAGCGTCCTCCTCTACTCGGATCAGAAACCCTCCCTCTACAAGTGAAATCTCCTTATTCAACACCCCTATCTTCTCTGCCACGACCCCTTCACCAGCACCACAGCCTTCTTCTCGTCCTCGCCTTTCTCTTATTCCCCGACCTCGAGTCCCTCTTACCTTGTCCAATAAATCAGAAAATTGCATCGTCAATAAATCGCTGACCCTGAATGAGCCTCCAGTAGTCATCAGAAGAAGCGCACGCACTCAGCAGATGGCTGCGGACAAGAAGAAGCGATCGAAATAGCAATTAAAGAGAGTGAGTTCATCCAAGCTTAAATGTGTCTCATTCAATGCTCGCTCGATTAAGAACAAATTATATGATCTTTACCATCTACTTAGATCGTCCTTCCATGACATTCTATTCGTTTGTGAAACATGGCTGAATTCTTTTGATCCTGATTCACTTCTCACTGACGCTCTCCCATACCTCGTGTTTAGAGCAGATCGTCTTGATAACAGCCGCGGTGGTGGAGCCGCTTTACTTGTTAGCAATAAACTTTCTCCGGTCAGTGTATCCTCATTTTCTCAAGACTCAATTGAATGCATAACTATTGACATCTTTCCAAATGATTCATGTACACTTCCTTTTCCCTCTCTTCGACTTGTTTCCTGTTACCGATCGCCTAACTCTCCCATGAATGCCATTGATGATCTCATCAGTTACCTCATTCCTCACTGCTCCATTCCTTACCCTGTGATCATCTGCGGAGACCTGAACTTCCCGAATGCCGATTGGTCAGCAGCCCCTCCCCCCACCCAAGACAAGGAACCCAACTCTTTTTCACAATTCACCAATGACTACCACTTAACCCAGCATGTATTTATTGACTCCAACTCGCGCATCCAACATTCTCGATTACGTTTTTTGTAATCATGATCTCATCACCGATTGCATAACTTCTCATCCTTTCTCGACGAGCGATCATCTATCAATAAGTTTTTCGATCTCTAAATGCTCCACGCGTCCCAATAGATCATACTCTAAGTTACTCCCTCAATGGAGAAAGGCCGACTGGAATGCCATCAGTCAATCTCTTTTCCCTATAAATTGGACGATTGTATTTTCCACCTTGAGTATTGACCAATGCGTTCTTCATCTCACAGATGTTCTATCTTCTCTTGTGCATCAATATGTACCATTATCGAAGCTCCGTAAACCTCATTTGAAATACCCCTCCAAAATTCGAAGATTTTTTAGTTTTCTACAAAGATCTAAGAAAAAATATCCATCAGCAACATGTACTATGAGAACATGCAGAAAGTTGCATAAGGCTATTTTCAAATTCGAATGTGAACGAGAGAGTCTGTTAAGTTTTCCAAAGAATTTCATGCAATTCTACCGTAGCATTGCAAACCGCACTAAACCTAACAACACAATTTCGTCTTTGATTGTTGACGATGTTCCATTGACATGTCCTCTTGAGATTTCTAACACATTCGCCAAATTTTTTGCTTCTGTAGCCTCAAATCCAGTTCAAGGTCCATTATCATTGAGCTGTTATTCAACTCCTGTTGTGTACAACTCCATTCTATCTCCGATAGACATTCACAATCTCATCAAGGGTATTGTTCCCAAAATTAACACGTCTCCTGATGGTTTACCTAACATTTTCATCAAGAACTGCAAAGACACTTTGTCACTTCCACTAGCCATAATATTTTCTAACTGCTTAACACTTGGTTACTACCCAGCGGCTTGGAAAACAGGTTTGATTAAACCGATTCACAAGAAAGCTAGCAAAAGTGATGTTAACAATTATCGTCCTATCACTCTCGTCAGTTCGTTGTCTAAGCTATTCGAGAAGCAATGTAATTTACCAGCATCTTGAAATGAATACCATTTTACACTCCAATCAGTCTGGTTTTCGTCGAAATCGGTCGACTACTTCATCTCTTGTTGAGTCCCACGCTTTGTATCTTTCTTTCCTATCCAGGAAAATCCCTTTTGACATCTGCCTGATTGACTTCTCAAAGGCATTCGACATGGTCGATCATCGACTCCTTCTTTACAAGCTTGAATGTGCAGGTATCCACTCGTCTCTATTGTGTCTTGTTTCTTCGTTTCTCTCACAGCGATCTTTTCGTGTGAATGTTAATGACAATTTTTCTGATGAACAAAGAGTGGCCACCGGTGTTCCTCAGGGAAGTTGTTTAGGCCCCCTGTTCTTCTCGATTTTCATAAATGATATTGTTGACAAGATTCCAGAGAATGTAGACTGTTTTCTTTATGCCGATGATGTTAAGATTTTTTCCGATGATCCTATTGCT
Organism: Allodiplogaster pararmata; assembly: GCA_964056735.1. Classification (NCBI taxonomy): domain Eukaryota; kingdom Metazoa; phylum Nematoda; class Chromadorea; order Rhabditida; family Diplogasteridae; genus Allodiplogaster; species Allodiplogaster pararmata. Next base: position 26,130,512 of record OZ057406.1, on the reverse strand, counting down.
CTACAAATAGCTTTGAATTCAATAGCCGACTACGCCTTCAAATGGTCTCTCTCCATCTCATTCGCAAAGTGTCTGATCATTCATTGTGGTCCTAACAACTCAGGTATACAATACCATATTAACCATCACAAACTACCGACCCAGTCTCACGCTCGAGACCTTGGAATTCTATTTGAAAGCTCACTATCATTTTCCACTCATATTGAAAGTACTATCTGCAAAGCTAGTAAGTGCATGAATATCATCTTCCGATCTCTGAAAACAGCATCAATACCAGTACTACTCAAAGCTTACAAGACTTATGTGCTGCCACTCCTTGAGTATGGATCTGAGATCTGGTCCCCAAATTCTATAGGCCTCATAAATGCCTTAGAACGCGTTCAAAGATCTTTTACCAGAAGGCTTCTAGCTCGAGCCGGCCTCCCCAACTTGAACTACCTTCGTCGTCTGAGTTTTCTATCTCTTAACACACTAGAATATCGGCGATCGATAGCTGATCTGTGTTTCGTTCACAAAGTTGTTCATGATGCAATTAGGCTTGATAAGAGCACGCTGTTCCGCATTCTTCCTTCTCCTTATGGAAACCGCAAAACACATTCATTGCGGTTCGTACTCCCCTTCAAATTTCCTCAGTCTCACAGTACGTGTGTATCTAGATCCATTAATGTATGGAACTCGTTGCCTTCTAATGCTGTATCTTGTAAGTCACCAAGTGCTTTCAAAAGATTTCTTCTCCAACTCCCCGATTCTGTGATTGTCGTTTCCTCGAAACTTCGCCTTAATTGACTTTTCCTCCTGTGAACATGTCATATTTTCGTTGTTAATTTATTTTTTACTTTCCTCGAACATTCGGTGTTAGTTTGTATCACCTAAACTGAGCTCACTTAAGTGACAGTGATCCGTTTTGTATACCCATTCATCATCATAATTGTATACAACCTGGAATAAAGAATGAATGAATGAATATAATAAAATTGATGTGGTCGTGATGTGGATTATATTGGGCCATCTTCCATCGGAGGGGGCCACCTTTCATCCTACCTCCAACATTGGCTGTCATATATGACCTCTTAGACCTTGTGCAATTTAGAATACAACGCCAAATGAAGCAGTTCAATACCTCCTTTTGTCTTCCCATCACCCTTGTCACGATAAAGAAGTTAATGCAACTATATCAAAGTTTGTGTTCAGTTTACACTACTCGGGGCTGTCTTCAGATGAAAAGCTCGACGTCTAACGGATAACATTGGACCGTATAATTGGCAGGAGAGTTATCGATGTGTCATGGTCTTCCATCGAATACCACCGTTTTAAAGAGATCGAAATTTACCTATTAATGGCTCATTTTCAAAATGAAGGCTTGAAAGTTCAGTCTTCAAAGTTTAGAAAGAGCTCGAAATACAGACAGAACTATTTCATACTCTAAAAAAAACCTTTTTTAAGCGGTCTTTTTTCTCTCGTTGACCTGTTCTATCAGGAATCATCGATAAATGACTAAATTTTTTCAATTCAGGGATTAAATAACAGTAAAGACGAGTACTTAGCTCTTTGACACATAAAAAAACCTCCTGGACTCATGATTTGGATCTAAAAATGAGTTGGACTCCTTATGGAGTGGTGAATAAATATCGCGTTTATTAGATTTAAGAGTTTTTGGTTTCAAAACAAGAGAGAAGTTTTAAATTTTTTGACATCAATCAAACAGTTTCAACGGAAAATAGAGATGGAGGAATAAAGTAGAAATTCATTTATAAATTAAATACTAAAGAATTCCGAGCTTTATAATGAAATTTTACCGAGTGGATCTGATTATCTGGGACCCATTCATCTGGACATGTTCAAGTTACAGGCCATTTTAGTTCAGTAAAATGTGAAATATCTGGGACCCATTCATCTGGACATGTTCAAGTTACAGGCCATTTTAGTTCAGTAAAATGTGAAATATCTGGGACCCATTCATCTGGACATGTTCAAGTTACAGGCCATTTTAGTTCAGTAAAATGTGAAATATCTGGGACCCATTCATCTGGACATGTTCAAGTTACAGGCCATTTTAGTTCAGTAAAATGTGAAATATCTGGGACCCATTCATCTGGACATGTTCAAGTTACAGGCCATTTTAGTTCAGTAAAATGTGAAATATCTGGGACCCATTCATCTGGACATGTTCAAGTTACAGGCCATTTTAGTTCAGTAAAATGTGAAATACTGGAATCTTATCAAAATGTTGTTTATAGCATGAATATATTTTTTCTGAGCACATCACCACGAGGTTTTTGCCAATCGTGGTTTATAGCGTATGTGTGCATGTCATCTCCGAAAACACGAAGCCTTGAATTTTTAGTTGTTTGATCTCACATCATGCTCTTCTTACAGATTGCTCTCTACATCTCATTTCCTCTTGAAATCGCGCGCCTCGTTCTCTCTCTATTTCACCCCTCAGACGTCTAGACAAGACTAGTCTATAGGAAGTGGTCACGTTTTTCATCCTTTTCTTTCGCTTCACACTTCGTGCTCTCCTTTTTTCTTTGTTGAAATTTACAAACTTCCATCAACTCCCACCATCTAGGCTATTTATTTTTTTGGCATAATCCCAGTCTCTTATTCTCTTCAGTGATTCTCTTTCTCTGCACCTTTTACACATTTCTAGCCTTTCTCCCTCCCCCCACTCTAGCGTTTCTCTCTCCCCCCACTCTAGCCTTTCTCCCTCCCCCCACTCTAGCCTTTCTCCCTCCCCCCGATCTAGCCTTTCTCCCTCCCCCCACTCTAGCCTTTCTCCCTCACCCCACTCTATCTCTCTGAAACTTCCTGGTCTTATTTATGTTCATGATTTAATAATTTTGAATCGTTTTCTTTTTTTCTCATACCCTTTTCAAATCACTTTCTGTGTCTTTCTCTCTCTTTTTCCTTTTTTTTGTTTTCACCATTATCATCCGCTCACAAAAGCTACCACGTGGTAATAGCTGCCTGACATTTCTCGGCCCATTCATCGTGAGAGAAACTAGCGAATGGACGGAAAATCGCATGATTACCGACTGAAGCATTGAGAAAAAGAGTTTCAATTGTCCTGATGGAAATCAAAATGTTCAAAGGACTCTTCAAATTCTCTCTTTGTTGTCCATACTCTCTACCTTTCTTCATATTTCCATCTTCAGCTGGTCGTAGTTATGGAAGCAGAAGTTACGTCCCTTCCGGGCAAAGATGGCAAACGTAGACGGATTCTTTCTTAAGTAGAGCGTCGTGATTTCCAAAAGTAGAACAAAGATACTCGGGACAATTTTGTGAAACTTTCTTCAACATTCTTCAAATATAGCATCAAGTTAACAGATTTATGGAGCGTTAGAATATCACTTTTCACTTTGCTAAGTGATTTTTTTCTGCTAAGTGATTTTCTGCTATCTGATTTTTTGAACGCTCCAATGTCTCACCACGAAAACATGGACTACGGTAAAAAGAAAGAACACATGCATTCTAATGGAGCGTTAGAATTCGCGAAAACATAATGAAACATAACGATATCCCGTTTTTTTCGAATTGCGTGAACGTCTTGTTCTAACCTAAAATGTGTACAATTAGTGAGAGAAATATAACGTTCGAGACATGAGCAGCGATGCTTTTTTTCTTGCAGCGAGAGAGTTCAAACGGGATATCGTTATGTTTCATTATGTTTTCGCGAATTCTAACGCTCCATTAGAATGCATGTGTTCTTTCTTTTTACCGTAGTCCATATTTTCGTGGTGAGACATTGAAGCGTTCAAAAAAATCAGATAGCAGAAAATCACTTAGCAAAAAAAAAAACTTAGCAAAGTGAAAAGTGATATTCTAACGCTCCATTACTCTTTTCTGTGAATATTTTCTTATTTTCATGTTTTGAGTTCTGACCATTGTACTCAACTACTGTTTTCTTTTGTTTTCTTTTAAACACTGATCCCACATCCGTGGCAGTCATCCATTGTCATAACTTCTACATGTACAACTGGAATAAAGAATTGAATTTAATGAATTCAACAGTACTATTCCCGTAAATCCTACCTTATACTTTTTTTCCGGGATAGACACAATCAATGAATCAATAAACTCGAATTCAGTGTGTAACGAGCCTTGAACTACTTTTTAGTCCCACAAATTCGTTTTCAATCCAGTGTGTAAGGGAGTCAGTATGGATAACTCACATTGACGCAAGCTCACTGAAAAGCGCCTTCAGTTGCTTGACGCATATATTAAGACTCTGTTTTCGACTAGTAATAATTACTAAGTAATTTATAGGTTGAATGTTATACTTTTTGAATTGAACTGTTTGAGATATCTTGGACCTTCCGTAGAACTTGTGTCTCTGATTTGAGTGTTACCAATTAGAATTTTCCTCAGTCCAATCAGAATTATGTTCATCGAATTTTTCTAAGTCTGTTCCAAAGTTAATAAAATCTAAATAACCATTATTTGCTTTTTGGTTAACCTAATTATGTTACCTCATCAATACCATTTTTCTGCCATTACGTTCTTATTATTATAATGAAGCACACGTTGGTCTCAATATTCAAGCCCGATCTTCATTACCCGTGTCTTTGGAAGTAGTTTTAGGTTTGTATTTGTATTTTGTTTTCGTTTCATTTACTCCTTTGTTTTTGTTATGTATTAACTTGATTCTGATACTCTTTTGATTAACTACCATTGATTTTCTTTTTTTTTGTTGTTAACTCATTACTTTACATTTGTACTCACTGGGCACTCACTGATGAGCCCCACCCAGAGATTGCAGAAGTCTGGGGGAAACAGGCTTCTGCATCATCTTCTTTGCAGTTGCATTGTAATTTTGTGCTGATAAATACCTTTCTCATGTTTATTAATCTTATTATATAAACAATAACTCGTATAATTCCGCGTCACCTAACCTATAACTTCATTAGAACACAATAAGGCGAGAAACAACCATTACGAAAGAACTAAATTCTGTTTGTTGCATCAAAATTCATTTTACGTACTTTGACATTGAATTAGGTAGGTAAAATCAAAAAGTATCTGCGCGAAATCACAAAAAAAGCCGAAATAAGAGAATTTTGATTTGTATGCCGGAAAGCGCGCTCTTTTTTCTTTTTTTCAAAAAGTCTTTTTTTAGAGTTAAGTTCTCTTAATTATTTGTCGCTTGATGTGTATCTTGAACTTCCTGAACTCGTTTTCGCAATGTGCTTGTTTACTTGAATTGTGATATTTTGGTTTCGTCTAGTCGTCAGTCGTCTATCCGCACACTAATGTTCTTTTGTTTATGTTTAATAGTTCTCGCTGAATTTACTTCAATTTAAGAGTTGTTTTTTGTTGTTGTTGTTGAGTTTTCTGTGTTAATTGATCTTTAGCGCGATTTGTCATGTAATGAGAGGGGAAAGTTGTTGTTTAGTTGCTATCATTCGACCTTCTCTATTTCTCTCTTCTCTCGCCCACTCAAAGTACGACCAAGCAATCATTGCATCGGGTAGTTAGTAATGGTTTTCGCTGTTCGTAAAGCAACAATCACAGTGTAAAATTTGACATGATTTTTGTGCCACACTTCTGTTAAGAAAATATATTTGACATGTTTTTTTTGTTTAAAAAACTTGAGCCCGAATGTATAAATAATCAAATACATAGGTATGTCGTCGATGGCTTATGCCAGAATACAAAGTTCTTCTGGCGAATTAAGGTTACTAATCAATTGCTGTTATAATCTATTTCAGTTATAATCTAAATTAATACGTGAATGACCTCTCTGCGTGTACTACAATCTCTATCCTATCGAAGCACAAAATGCATCGATGCCTGGCCTTTTGTCGTTGACCGAACTTTGCTTGTCGTGGGGGTTTCCCCGTTTCTATGAGCCTCTTTCCGTGCTCTCCCATTCTTTATACATTTCCTCTGGTTCTCCCCATCTGTCTCATTTTTTTCTCACTGTGTCTCACTCTCTCTCTTTTTTTCTGTCTCTTCCCATCCTCTTTCTATCTCTCCTTCTCTCACTCTCAATCTAACTTTATCTCTTTCCATGTGTTGTTTTATTGCCTTGCTCTCTGAATTGCTTTGACTGACTTTCCCCCCTTTTCTTCCTCTGGCTATCTCATTCTCACTTCATGGTTTGCTTTAGATGGGCCCGCCCTTTTCCCATTCGCCTCCCACCAACTTGCCTGTCTGTATTCTCTAATAAGCAGTTGTATAACGCCTAATTCGCCTTGTTTTCTGTCTCTCCCACTGTTTCGATTGTCAAAATTGAACAGGAACTTGGGGAAACAAACTTATTTATAGCTCTCACAGGCCCTACGTGAGGCGGTTGGTGAGGCAAAAAAAAAAACGTGTATCTTGTTCATCTCAATTTTCGAAGCTGTAAAGCGTCCAAGATTTCCACTGCGATCTGTCTAAGCTTACTTTCTGTATTAAGTGAAGCAACATATAGGTCGCTGAAGTTCCTTACCGAAATTATGTCTTGAATTTGGAAATTCAAAATTTTTTTGGTAATATGTGTAATGTTAGCATAGCTCATTAAAGATTACTTTGAATCGTTGAAAAAATAAATAAATAAATAAAGAAGTCTGTGATAATGAGAGAAGATATTGAAAAAATTTTGTTCTACACAAGGGTCCCCCCTTATGATTTGGAAAAACAGAGGCCCATCGACAGTAGGTCTGACATGACTATTCAACCCCTGCTGATGAATTTCTCTACCAACAAATGTGTTCGCTAGTAGCCTATGCAAACGGTTTTGAATGGGCTTTGTCTTCCATAGTCACCGATTCGGTTCGGCTGATTCCCAACGCCTGCCCAAACATGTTTTCATTGGATGTAATTGATAATCGTAGTATGGAAAGGTGAGTTCTCCGTCTGTTCAGCTGCCTTCTTATAATGAATGAGCCCCTGAGTTGGCATCAGAAAATCAGATGAAACGTTTGTTTTGTGTAATTCGAGTGCATGCTTTTTTCAAAGGCTGGAGAATTTAGAGAAATTTGTGAATTTCCTTCCTATTTCCGCCTCTCGAAGTAGGCGAAAATGTAGTAACTCGTGAAATTCTTACGGTATTTCTGCCAAAATTTACGATGAAATAGCAAAGGAAATCAATAATCATGGCGATTGTTCTATTTGTTCAATGTTGATTGCAATGATAAAGGTTTGGGGAATGTGTTGACAATCTAGAGAGAATTGTTTCGCAATATTATAAGTTGAACTTTGATTTATACATAGAAGAGTTAGAGTTTATAGTTAGAGTTTCCTCTATCTTCTCTTTTGCTTGACTATCTGTTGACTATTCTCTTATGAAATGAGAAATGTCTTACCGTTCCTCTCTCTCTAGAGGATTACTCTCATAACATTGTTCTAAATGTAATGATGTTTTAATAATGTTTAGTTGATGCGATATACAGAGATAGAAAGAGTAGAAACATAGAGAAAGAGAAGAAAACATATAAAGAGAGAGATGAAGAATAGTTTGAGAAATAAAAAGACAGAGGAAGGAATGGAAAAGAAAAATAGAAATAGAGAAGTTTAACGTTTAACGCAAGAAAATTTGAAGTTTAACGCAAGAAAATATTTTTTCTTCATAATTGCATGCACTGCCGAGAAGAAGCGTTTCTTCATAATTGCATGCACTGCCGAGAAGAAGCGTTTCTTCATAATTGCATGCACTGCCGAGAAGAAGCGTTTCTTCATAATTGCATGCACTGCCGAGAAGAAGCGTTTCTTCATAATTGCATGCACTGCCGAGAAGAAGCGTTTCTTCATAATTGCATGCACTGCCGAGAAGAAGCGTTTCTTCATAATTGCATGCACTGCCGAGAAGAAGCGTTTCTTCATAATTGCATGCACTGCCGAGAAGAAGCGTTTCTTCATAATTGCATGCACTGCCGAGAAGAAGCGTTTCTTCATAATTGCATGCACTGCCGAGAAGAAGCGTTTCTTCATAATTGCATGCACTGCCGAGAAGAAGCGTTTCTTCATAATTGCATGCACTGCCGAGAAGAAGCGTGTTGATATTTGATAAATTTTTCGAGATCAGCCATACGTGATAAAGGTAGGTGAAGGAGTAATGCGAAATAACTTGTTTATGTACAATATTTCACTTGTGAAATTTCGCAGTCCGAAATTCCTCGGTATACTCGGCATCTGAAACACGGCCTCGGCATCCTACTTTATGACTACTATTTTGTCCATTTCTACTATGAGGCACTTTAGTGTAAGGTGAACATGCTCGACTTTGAGTAGTTCGGCGAGAGTTCGGATTCCCTTTTATTAGTTATTTTTGCAATAATTTTATTTTTACATCAAAAAACGCTTAGGCTTAGGAAAAGTTTACGCTAACGAGGCCGTACGGCTTAGCTAACGAGGCCGTATGGCTTAGCTAACGAGGCTGTATGGCTTATCTAACGAGGCTGTATGGCTTATCTAACGAGGCCGTATGGCTCAGCTAACGAGGCCGTAAGGCTTAGCTAACGAGGCCGTGTTTTAGATGCCGATAATGGCGGGGATATCGAGGAAGTTCGGACTGCAAAATTTCACAAGTCAATATTTCTACTATTTTGTAGTGTGTGCGTCTCCACTATATTCCATTCTTTAAAACGCGGCTCTTTTTCAATTATTGGGGTTATTTCGTAAGTTTAAAAACATTCAAAATTTCAGAGTGGAGTGGTATCGGTGAACTTGACGGGAATCGGGTCCCTCAAATTCAGAGAAGTCGGAGATAAGGCGAACAAAAAAGAAGAATTTGTTGAAAACGCCCGTTGATTAGTCTCTAAGCCTCCACAAGATAGAGTAAACCCGGTTGAATCTTCCTTCGACTGGTCTCCCGCTCTTCAAAAAATGGACTACGCCTACAGAATGTATAGAAACGTCCGCCATTACTACGAGCAGATAAATCCGGCAACGCTTTCAGGTAAAGCACTGTTCAGGAGATAGGTAAATCACAAACTCACAGAATAGCTTTTTCAGAGCGAACCTTCCCTCCAGTGACCCTAAAAATGGTTTTCAAAGCTTTTATGATTGAAAACTAGAAAAAGGTAAGTTTTTTCTCAATGGGAACCTCGAAAAAAAAACTCAGCCAAAATGAATTCCGTAAGTTTAATATTGGAATTTTTTATAGTCTTCTGGGCGAGCGATTCATTGACGAAGCAAGATATATTTTTACATATTATTGAGGAAGACCTAATCATGAGGATTCAATGCGTCTGAAAAAGAGGCAGAGACCCGCTATTGCGGTTTCATAATGCAATTACCCATCGATGTCAAAATAAACTGATTTGAAGGAGCAGAAACGTTTTATAGAAGAAGCTTTCCTTTTTATTAAATGGAAATAAAAAAGAGAGTTCCGAAAAAGAGACGTGCCGACAATTGTTCGAAGGGGTTAAATAACCTGCGTAAAAAATCATAACATAATTGTCAATGTATTTCAACCGTAAATAGTATGAAACGGAAAATTTTTTTCTGATCAGGTGCTATCGATGTAATCGTCGTTGAACAGCCGGACGGTCAGCTTCTATCCACACCCTTCCATGTGCGCTTCGGCAAGTACGGCGTCTTCAACCATCAAGAAAAGGTATAACGTTTTATTGGAAGGAAGCAGAGAGAGAGAGGGAGAGGTTAAGAGAGATGATGAGAAGTTTCTATGGTACTTTTTCGGTTCATCGGGCTTTTGCGTCGCGGCCCTCGGCCTCGTTAGCTAAGCCGTACGGCCTCGTTAGCTAAGCCGTTCGGCCTCGTTAGCGTAAACTTTTCCTAAGCCTAAGCGTTTTTTTAATGTAAAAATAATTTTGATTCCACGGTTCAATCCGGTTTAAGCGACGCGAAAGGGACCGCGACGCAAAAGCCCGATGAACCGAAAAACTGCCGTTTCTATTTGGTTTCTAGCGTACCGCGTATGTGTTCTGGATTGTTCCTCCATCGATCAAGCATTTTTTCATTGATCAGAATCTTGGTTCTTTCTGACTTCAAGCGCGCAGACACTTTCTAGTGATTTATCCTCTTTTTAAAAATTTTAATACTTTTTTGTTTTTTCTCGTCTTTATGTTTTAATTTTTCGTGTCATAATGGAATGAACTTTAATAAGGGGTACTCGCCTTGGGAATTTTCAAGAAGTGAGATTATTTCCTGAGTCCTAGTTCCATGCTATACAAAATAAAAAAAGGCCTCTTCGCCAGGTTAAAATGATGGTTCATAAAGTTTTTGTATCCGGTTTCGGTGACCTATGAATCGTTCATCATATCCTCAATACCGGATTCAAGTCGTTATAAGAAAATCGACTTACCTCTTTTCTCACGTTGGAAAGTTTTACGCTTAGGTGTTGATATCAGGGGTTAGATAGTGACCGGATCGGTCGCGTCGGCGGATACATGTACGCACACTTTTGACAAAAAACTCCCTCTCTTTTCTTACCCTTTTCCTTCATTACCTCTTTTTTTTTCCTCCAAACTTTGAGCGGCGGATACATGTAAACCCAAATTGGGCGGCTTCATTTAACCCCTGGTTGATATAAATTCCTCCTCTATTTGACGCCCTACCTGCCCCGTTTCGAAATCACCCTTGCCATAAAGTATTATTATTATTATTATTATTATTATTATTATTATTATTATTATTATTATTATTATTATTGAATGATTCATCCAATGATTTATTCGTGTTTTTCCAAGGTAAGTGCAATGTTAAATTCGCAGTACGTGGACGTCTCCGTGAATGGGAAGGAGAAAGCGACGCTGAAGATGAAGTTAGGAGAGAACGGTATCGCCTTTTTCGTCCAAGCGACGGATGATGCCGTCCCGGATTACTTAGTGACGAGTCCGGTGCCAGGCGACGAGCTCATCCCCACTCAGAAGGTCCTCTTTTGGGTCCAGAAGTGTTATAATGTGTCCGAAAAAGACAGATGCCTGCAGAAAGCCTGAATGTTTCTGAAAATATACCCGCCAGATGCCTGCAGAAAGCCTGAATGTTTCTGAAAATAGACCCGCCAGTTGCCTGCAGAAAGCCTGAATGTTTCTGAAAATAGACCCGCCAGATGCCTGCAGAAAGCCTGAATGTTTCTGAAAATAGACCCGCCAGATGCCTGCAGAAAGTCTGAATGTTTCTGAAAATAGACCCGCTGGAAGCAGTAAAAGGTTATTTTGTAGAGTTAAAGGGTTTCGACTGGAGTTTCTGCTTTTGAAATATAAACGGACGCCGGAAAAGTTCGAGAAGGGGAATGCAAACATATGATTATATTCGAACCTTGAACCAGTGCTTCGGTCTCGTGCTTCATTTTGTATGTCGGGTCCTTCTTGAGAATTTAGATGTAAAGAGAGGGTTGAAAAGCGGTACAGAGTTTCTGGGTTTCTTTCTACGGCTGCTCGGTTGTCATTTGAATAGAATAAGTTTTTTTAACGTAATATGGATTATTCCTTTAGTCCGGGCGTGGCATAGTGGTAGTGTGATAGACCATTGTGCTAAGAGTCCCGAGTTCGACTCCCACCCCGGACAGATCCACCCAAACCAAGGGGGTTAAGAAATGTTGGTAGTGCTCATGCACGAATCTGACTCTCCCCACTGCTGCTAATCACACTAGCAGTGATCTAGCAGGCAGCCACTGGTTCTACCAGGATAGGTCTGTCCTGCAGGGGAGCGCGTACACTGCCGCGAGGCGGGAACAAGCGCGAGGAAGAAGAAGGATTATTCCTTTAACTTGTGATTATACTTAACTTAAAAGGATATCTCTGTTGTTTGAGGAGGGGGGTGGGAGGTAGTCGATTATGTTTAAATTTATGGTTTCGATGTTAGTAAGTGTCACACCACACAACTCAAATCACTTAGTCTTCAAATCAGACAATTCGTTGATTGGGGAGATCAGTAAATCAATGAATAAATAAAGAATAACGAATGGAAAATTCGACAAAGTTTGAAGGTTATCTTCTGCTTTGAAGTAGAAGTTGTTAAAGGTGCTGGAGGAAAGTGCGCGACACCTGGAAATGCACCAAAGAGAGAGAGATCTCGGAGAGAACGGTAACTTGCTCAGCTCATCTCAGTTGTTTGTTGGTTGTTACTGTAGAGGGAGAGAGAAATAGAGATATGAAGAGAGAGAGAGATACAGAAAGAGAGAGAGAGAAATAGAGATATTAAGATAGAGAGAGAGGGAGTGAGAGAAATAGAGATATGAAGATAGAGAGAGATACAGAAAGAGAGAGAGAGAGAAGAAGTGAGAGAAATAGAGATACGAAGATAGAGAGAGAAACAGATGGAGATAAAAATAGAGAGAAAGAGGAGAGATCAGAAGCTAAGCAGAATTATGAGGGTATGTCAACAGTTATCAAGTGTACATACAATACATATATACCGAACAAGTTTCATCACATAAGTGGAAAGGCTAAACAATCAAAAACAAACAACAAAGTTCTCTTCTCTCAAGATGCTGCAAGAGAAAGTCGATCTTCGGCTCACAGTGTGTCGTCGGTTGATAAAGGTTCGCAACGTCTCCTTCACATGGTTTTTTTCAAAGGAGCGGATAACCTTTTTTTAAATCAAAATTATAATAATAATTTATCTCCTCAAAAAATGATTCAATTAGAGTTGAATTCTAACACATAGAACCCAGTTTTCAAAGTTCATCAAGCCGAAAGCTTTAAATAGTTGATGTTGCTATCATATAAATATGAATTTGAGCCACCGGAAAGTTTGGGAAGATTCATTGCATCGTTCAACTTGCTTTTCAGATATGAAATTGGTGCTTGAAGATTCAAAGATGAAGGAATCTGATTTTGATGAAGCTTTTTGGGATTAATAAAACATCTCAGTTTAGCAATGTTTCCCGGAATAGCAATGTGATTCCGTAGTGTAATGGTAACACGCGCTCCCGGTTTGAGTCGAGATGGTTTGGGTTCGATCCTGCCCGGTGGACTAGCTTTTTTCTGTTCGATAGTTCGATCATTTGTCATCTCAGTTTTAGTTGACGAATTTGTTGAACAATTGAGCCAATTTTTGATGTGACACTCAGGAACGCTGACTACTTCGATCTCTAGAAGAGCGAAGAGCTGCGTTCGTGGAGAGAGAAGCATAGGGAAGGAAATTAGTGAACGGTTCCTTATTTGTATTCTTGTTCTCAAAAATTACGTGAAAGTCGATAGAACTTGAGCCAGAGGTTTTTTAAGAGTCTGGAACAAAACAGAGACCCCTAAAAAGGAATTGTTACTGTAAAGAAACCCGCCGGTTGCCGAATAAATTAGGTCAATCTAGAAATTAAATATAGTTTATGTCTAAAGGTCCGGTCTGAACGCTTGCTAAAACGTAGAACAGAGCAGGTTGTTTCTTCCTACTCGCAGAAAGAGCGTGTTTATCCATATGACTAATCATGAGGGAACGGCAGGCCTTCGAGAGAGCGCAAGAGCGTGTGATGTGAAAGAAAAATGCAGACGATCAGATCTTTTTTATAACTAGCTTACTTAGATAGCGCATAGACTCGCGCATAGATATAACCCGCACTGCGGGTTCGAGAGAAACACTGGAACAGAGTCAAGCTAACACAATCCAGAGCTCGACTATTCAGAGTGTGGCTGGAACCCTTGCTGTAGACAAGCTTGTAAACCATCGAAACTAGAAATTACCGATCAATAGTAGAGCGGAATGATGCGCAGGTCAGTGGAAGCGGAGCGCAAGAAGACGCTCCCCTTCACGTGCTCCGTCTTCTCCGACCGCGTCTACCGCTCGCTGCCAGACGTGTCGACGCTCGTCAGTGAGTTCGGAGAGACGAGCAATGTGGACGTGGCCGAGGAAACCCTAGTGGACCCCTTCAAAACGCCGCAAAGAAGGTTGGGAACTTTTTTGAGAGTGAAGGTTTTGATTTTTGTGAGACACTGTGAACACCCCATGAGTAAATAGAAAACGAATGTTAATGCTTAGGCCAAAATGGATACTGCATATTTGCGAGTTTTTGATCGACTTAAAAGGAAGGATTACAGGATTAAAAGGAAGGATTACAGGATTCCTCGATTACGCCACTCCAAGTCACAAGCCTTGGAAAAGGAAGACGATAATAAACAACAAAGGTGAGGTTTTTATTCGAGGGAAAAAGGTGGCAAACTCTCCCCACTGCTGCTAATCACACTAGCAGTGATATAGCAGGCAGCCACTGGTTCTACCAGGATAGGTCTGTCCTGCATCTCAAAGGAGCGCGTACCCTGCCGCGAGGCGGGAACAAGCGCGAGGAAGAAGAAGAAGGAAAGGGGTGGCAAAGTGAAAAAAAAGAAAATGCAAGAAGCATTCGCATCGTATGTAAAAGGTCGGAGACCTAGTTTTCATATTGTATGTTATGTGGAAGGCTCGATTGAGTTAGAACATTTTTTAATCAATTTCTCACACTTCATTTGTCTTTTTCTCGGTGAATGACAATTCTTCGGTGATGGAGTGGAAGAAGACCGGTGATATCTTGTACAGGTTTCAGACATGGTAGTTTAGCACGGGGTGTAAAGCCTCATGTTCAGGGTGTTTCTTAGCACCCGCACAATTTTTTCCGAGCGCATAGATTTCAATGTTTTTTCCCGGGTTTCGGAGAGCGCATAGTTTTTTTACCCGCGGTGCGGGTCAGAGAAACACCCTGCTCATGTTGTTATTCTCTCTGGGACGCCATATTTGAAAAAAGTACAAGTTGAAACGCGCTTCTTGAGACACTTGAAAGTTGAGAACCGGTCTTGTCTCAACGCACTTTGTTCTTTTATTATCTTTGACTATTTGGCTTGAGCGTCTTATCGAAAGGGCCTATGGTTTGATTGTCGAGGCGGAGTAACGAGAACAAGCCTCGAATGGGAGGGAAGGAGCTGGAGCCGATTCACTCGCCACCGAAGAGCGAGGATCACGAGGCAATATCAGGTCATGATGACGAGTCCACTCCTGAAGCGGCTCAACCACTGGACTCGCCTAGGGAGACGCCAGAGCGTTCCTGGCCTCCGCACCCGACATTCACTCCGAGTCAACCCATCTCCATCCACACCCCCCAGATTGTTGGTTTTTCTCAAAAAAAGGGTGAAATATGCGTTACCAGCACTGTTGAGAATTTTGGTAAACGACCTTTCTTTGAGCGATAAGTCAAGAGCAATGACTAACACTTCATTCTCCGCTCTTCAAACTTCTAGCTCGCTTCTCATTATTCCAGCTTCATCCGCTTGAAAAACGGTCGTTCTTTTAAAATCTTCAAAAGTTACACTACCATTGATGAGTATGGGTGAATTGAAATTTGTTTAGCGATAGAACGAAACTTCAACGGCGATCGCTTTATGTAACAAAAATGTTGTTGTTGCCCCGCTGCGTCGGAGTTTGGTAGTACTAGTACGTGTTAATGGCTTCAGCATGCCTGCTAACAAAAATGTAAGAAGCAATAGCGTACTTGCAGAAGAAACAAAGCTTTGAAGTTTACCATGTCAGAGATCATTGTTGCACAACCACTCTTGCAAAACATAAGCAATGTCAAACTTACTGTGAAAAACCTAGTATGTATATGGTTTCGAATTCCAGGCGGAAGATGTACTCAGCACGGCGTCATCGAGTCCGTCCTCGCAAGAGTCGACTCCGTCGCTCTCCCATCTGGATCCTGCGGCGGAGGCCCGTCTTGCTTCCGGAGCGTTGTCCGACACCGAAGTCGACAGGCACAAGAATATCCCCGCTCCGGTGAGTTAAGGCTCGCCAGTCGATATTTACAATGTCAAATCTCCACCATTCAATACTCAAGAAGAGTGGTATATGTATTGACAAGACTCGCGATGATTGGAAGTGCTCTGTGATGTGAACATACTCGGAATAGATTGTAATGTAGGAGCGGGGAAGAAGGCTGGGGAACTTTTGTGGTAAGAGAGACATTTGTAAGATTAGTTGAGGTTGTGACAAGTCCAGGCGTGGCAAAATGGTAGTGTGCGCGGCTATTGTGCAAAGGGTCCCAAGTTCAACCCACCTCCCCGGACAGATCCACTCGAACTTAGTGGAAATGTTGTTAGTGCTTTCGAACGTATTTGACTCACCCAACTGCTGCTAAAAGCACTAGCAGTAACCCAGCGCGTAGTCACTGATTTTACCAGGGTAGGTTTGTCCCGCCGTCTCAGGGAAGCGCATACCCTGCCGCGAGGCCGGAACAAGCTCGAGGAAGATTATATAGCTGTAGTTGTGACTGCAGTTGCACATCACAGATGCCCTTAAGGCAAAAAGAGTTTAAAGGTATGAAAAAGAAGAAATATACTTTCTAGTCATGCCGTGATCCCTCTCTCTCTGCCATATCTCTCAAATCCTCTGTATCCCTCTCTATCTCTCTCTCTCTCTCTCTCTCTCTGCCGTGTCTCTCAATTACTCTCTATCTCTCTATGATTCACTCGCTCACAAATAAATATCATTAATGTTTATTTTTAAAAAAGGAAATGTTGAGCATGGATCTGATGTTGCATACTGGAACTGGGGCCAATTCCCAAAGACCAGAGAAGAGCAGCAAATGGAAGAGAAAGCCGCCATTCAAAAGGTTTGCTACAGAAAAGTTTTTTGCCGTCAAAGTTTGATTGACTTGTTTTTCCAAGTAGTGACTGTTAATAACACTCAAAGCTCAACTTTTAGCGGATATGCGTCAGGCATTTTTGTATAGGCAGAAAAGCGATAGGTAAAAAACCCTTAGTGATAAGGGAACGGTACGGTTGTACGATAATGGGCGAAAAAAGTTCATTAAAATGAGAGAGTGATACAATTAAAAATACCTAATACCGGGAGAGTAAGAAGATTAGCGCATAGATTTCAGTCGCAGTGCGGGTGAAAATAAATCGTGGTCGAACTTCGGTTTCAGATGGGGTGACTAGTGCCTTTGCCCGTTTTCTCTGTAAAGGGATTCTAATTTTCACAATCAAAAAAGTTCTTGTTAGAGTTTTCGATCTCTTCCAGTCAACTACATCAAAATGGCTGAATTGGTGGTGGCGGGAAACAGATAAAACCACCAAGACTGAAGAGTCTGCGGCAGTCATCGCAAAGGAACCGGTTCCTGCTTTTGCTGTTCTCCAAACTTTGTAGTTCATGAAATGAAAAAAATAATAAGGAAGACGAAAAGAAAAGAACAAGAAGGGGTTTTCATATAGAAGGGTAACTATAGGATTTTTTTTTTTTTAAGTGCTACAACGATGTCCGCCTACTCGCGGTGCAGCACGTCAGTCTCAGGACTGCAAAGGACATCACCAACCTTCTCCGGAAGCAGACCAGCTCCGAAGACACGAAGACACGCTCCCTCCGGAGCACACAATTCTTCCGTTTTTTGCAATGTGAGGCAGACTGACCCGGCCAGTCTGTCTCAATCTCTACTTCTACAAGCCGGAGACATCGAACGCAACCCAGGACCTCCCACCACCTGGCTCTGCTCTACTTGCCGAAAGACAGCGAACACGAACTGCATCCAGTGCTCTCTCTGCTCCGAATGGACACACATCAAAGCGAAGTGCAGCGGTATTCCATCGCTCAAGGACTACGTCCCTGCAACCTACCGATGCCCTCCATGTCAGACCCGCCAAGACACACCCTCGCCATCTGCAGACGCAGCTCTCGCTCCAATCGCTCGAAACAGACGCAAAGGCAACAAGAACCTGAGACTGCTACAATACAATTGTAATGGGATAAATGGCAAGACAACAGAGATCCTCGACCTCCTAACTCGCCTGAAGATCGACATATTCCTAATACAAGAAACGAAGCTGACGGATCGCGCTAAAACTCCTTCATTCCCCGGATACTCCATTGCTAGAAAAGACCGCGGAACCGACACAGGTGGCGGCCTACTCACAGGCATCACCCATTCTTTAATCTACTCCGTCGTCCCGTCTACCACAGATCCTCACCTGGAATCACTGACTGTTCGCATCTCGGACAACAACGGCCTCTCTCTGGACATCACTAATGTCTACATTCCTCCGATGACCTCCTGCAACACAGGCTACCAACCGGATCTATCCCCCCTTCTACGCAACCGCGAGAATTCCATCATACTAGGCGACCTTAACGCCCACGACTCCAGCTGGTACTCTCACTCGACAGACAACAGAGGAAACGTCATCTCCAGTGCTATTGACGACTCGGAACACGCCACTCTCAACCGCGACATGCCCACACGAGTTCCCTCAAACGGTCGCCCTTCCTCGCCAGACATTTCCATCTGCTCTCAGGATCTCCTTCAAAAAGCGTCATGGAAAACTATCACTGAAGGCAGCTCCGATCATCTTCCGATAATCATCGAACTAGAAGGCAGCAATTTCAACCACACTCACAGAGACGCAACCTTCACAAATTACCGGAAAGCGGACTGGGAAGCGTTCCAGCAACACGTCGAAGAAAGCCTGTCCAAAAATCCTCTTCCCAATCTACCAGCCGTTCAAGCAGAACCTCTCTTCCGAAGAATACTTGTATCAGCTGCAGCAAAAACAATCCCACGCGGCCGGATCAAAAAGAGAGAAGTCGCCCTAACGACAGAGATACGAGAATGGATGCATCATCGCGACACACTCAGAGAATCGAATCCGACAAGCGACCTTTTGAACGATCTCAACACGAACATAAGGAGAGCTACCGACAAAAACAAACGGGATATCTGGCGCGCACTGATGGAGTCCTTCGATCCAAAGAAAGATGTCAACAAGCTCTGGAAGACCATCAAAATCCTCAACAACAAAGGAAGACCACCGCCGAACTGCGCCATATCCTTCAGAAATGAGACGATCACGACCGCCTCCGATATCGCGAACCGCTTCAACAAAGCCTACACTTGTCCAGTCCAGTATATAACTTCAAAGGAAAACAGGAAGACTATGAGGAAAATACACCGCCTGTCCGCAGATGACTTCGAGGACTTCACTACCACAGACGTAGCAGCCGCCATCAGATCCACGAAGAAGTCCACCGCGCTTGGCCCAGATGGCATCGCCCCTATAATTCTCCATCATTTAGGTCCGAAAGGAATCAGCGCCCTGACTTCCCTGGTCAACAGCTCCCTACGCACAGGCAGGATCCCCATGATATGGAAATCGTCGATCATACTACCCCTCCTGAAAGCAGGCAAACCAGCATCCGAAGGCTCCAGCTACCGTCCCATATCTCTACTCTCGCCCGTCGCCAAAGTGATTGAACGGCTATTACTCGGCTCCCTACAGAGGCACATTCCCCCGGCAGACCACCAACATGGCTTCACGGCAAGACGCTCTACAACCTCGGCCCTCGTAACTCTCTCGAAGAGCATCGCAGACGGTTTTAACCAGAAACGTCCCGCTAGTCGAACGGTCCTCATGGCAATTGATATGTCCAAGGCATTCGAAAGCAACGACATCGTCAAGCTCATCGACCTCATTGAGACAACAACCGCGCCGAACTACATTAAAAAATGGCTCGCCTCTTACCTTAGAGGAAGAACAGGACGCACAAGCTTCCGCGACTCGGTATCAAGTTCCAGACTCTTCAGAAACGGAGTCCCACAAGGCAGCGCCCTCTCGCCCACGCTTTTCAACCTTTACCTCCGCGATCTTCCCACAGACGATGCCCACACGAACGTCATCTCGTATGCTGATGACATCACGATCTGGGCGTCAGATCCCGACATCAACGTCGCCTCCGAAAATCTACGCAGGGCCATCACGAAAATTGAAACCTTCCTCAAAGAACGTTCACTCATCATTTCCCCGACCAAGAGCCAGCTCATGCTTTTCACCCCGTTCAGTCGTGAATTCAAGTCTACTCTGGACATATCAATCTGCGGATCACCCGTCCCCACCGTCAACCAGGCCAAGCTACTCGGCGTCACGTACGACTCGATGTTCACATTCAGCCATCATGCCAAAGACATCGCGAGACGGATGTCGCAGCGCAATAACGTACTGAAAGCCTTAGCCGGAAGCACCTGAGGCAACCAAAAAGAAACCCTCCGCCTCACGTTCAAAGCCATCTCGCAAGCGATCTGCAACTACGCCGCACCCGCCTGGTCCACCTTCCTCTCGGACTCCGCTCACGCCAAAATCCAACGTTCTCAGAACTCCGCGTCGTGACAGGGAATCATCAAATGGCCGACACTGACCATATTCATCGCGAATCAAAGGTCATGCGCACCAAATCCCATCTGAACATGCTCGCCGCGCAGTACCTCGCGAGATCGTTGGACCCAGAACACATCCACCACGGCCTCCTCGACTGCCCGGCGCCCCCTCGCGCAATGAAGAACAACCTCGTGTTGAGCTGCAAGAAGACTGTCGAAGCCGCGAAACAGATGTCAAAGGATCCGAACAATGGGAAATCAGTCGCAAACACCGTACACTCGATGATGGTCTCGAACGAACTCCAATCGTTGAAGGGTGCCGTCATCCTGGGAGGCAGACCTCCGCCCCTTATCCAGGAAGAAGAGAAGGAGTTACCCCGCAAGACTAGATGCACGCTCAGCCAGCTCCGCTCGGGATTCAGCAGATTCATCAACAACTACCTCCACCGCATTGACGAATCCATCCCCGACGTGTGTCCCGATTGCTCTTCCGGACCTCACGACGTTGCGCATCTCTTCAACTGCCCATGCCACCCGACCGCGCTGTCTCCAATCGACCTCTGGACCAAGCCGCTGGATGTCGCAGCGTTCTTGAAGATATAAGAAGAAAAAAAAGAAGAAGAACAAGAAACGAAGTACACAGACGTTCTTCGAAGCCGGCTACATCCGGCAACAACAACATAGGATTTTTTAAAAGAAATTTTAGAATTTTTTTAGAAAGAAAAGGGATATTTATAGAAATCGTGAGGGACAGGGACCCTCGCAGAGTAAAAATTCCTCATTTATAAGGGAAAAAAGAATTCATTTTAAAAAATGTAATTGAATTAACATGGAAAAGGAGAAAAAATTCTCATTAAAAAAGGCAGAGCAGAATTTTCATCCGAAGATGGAGCTCAGATTTCAGGAAGGAATTTATCTGGACGACTTGGCTTCCTTCAACGATGCCACTCAGATCGAGAAGTATCTGGGGAGAAAGGGGGGAGGCAACAGGTAAGGTACCACTATGTTTTCTTTTTCACATCTGGTAAAGAACTAGAGATATAAGAGGCGCCTGGGTTCGATCCCGCCCGGTGTAATAGCTTTTGTTAGTGTAATAGTTCAATAAATTGTTCACTAGTACATAAGTTCGATAAAGCGTCCGAGAATAATACTTGAGCCCGCCGAAAGGTGAAATTCGCTCGTACAGAAATTCGCTGTTGGTGATAATAAACTTATAATTGTTTTTGTTGAGATGTTACGAATTACGAGTAAGTTTGAAGCCAGAAATCCAGGGTTTTTTTTTAGTGTGCAAGAAGAAGAGGCCCGGCAAAAAAATTTTTTGGGCCTCTCTAATGATAAAAAATAGAGGCCCGCGAAAAAATTTTTGTCTTAAAAAAGGGCCCCTTTATGAATTGGAAAAACAGAGTCCCGCCGGGTCTTACAGGACTATTTTACCCCTGCAGGTATCTTAGATGGGCAAAGAAACCTGTGAAAATATGAAAAATAGAGCCATCAACGAAAAGAAGACTTGGACATTTCGGCCCTGGTCGACTGTCTTGCGGGAAATATTTATTAGTGTCCGAGTCGGTTGATGTATTCTACCTATTTCATCTTTAATACTGTTTTTTAAAAAAGGTCTTTTTTCGAAAATTTCTTTTATAAAGGTGTATTCTCCAAAACTTTGTTGTTTGAAGCCGAAGCATCGATGACTCCGGAGCGGGTTCCTCTGGTTTAAACACTCAACCAAATTCACCTCTTGCAGCTTCTCCTGATACGACTCATCTCGTGATAGACGATAAAGTTGGTTGAGGGGAGGGGTTCATTTATTGATTATTTCATTTATATCCAGGGGTTATTTAGTCATGACTGATTTTCTGTCGGCGGGCCTCTGTGTTCCAAATCTTTAGGGGGGGACCCTTATGTGAAAAAAAATTTCCGCCTTCGACGTGCCTCTGTTTTTTCAAATCGTAAGGGGGGACCCTTATGTGAATTATTTTTCGGAGGGTTTTTGTTTGAAAAATCATAAGGGGGGAGGGACCCTTATGTGAAAAAAAAATTTCCCGCTTCGGGCGTCTGTCCCTTGTTCTTTCACACTAAAAAACCCCTGTTTATATCACAAAAATATATATCACCAATCGTTTCAAAATTTTATCATTAGGGTTGTTATTGTTAGCGTCATCGGTTTTTATGAAAAGGTCTGGTTTTTTTTATTGTTGTTGAATACGTGATCATCTTCAGTGTTTTATCATTAGATTTTTAGATTTCTCTAAATGAATCAAACGTACTGGGGGGTTTTTTGAACTGATATATAGACTAAACACACAAAACATTTAATATTGATTAATATAAACATTTCATCGATATTATTATTATTATACAATGACTATAATAAAGATAGTTTGTTATTTTATCAGTTGGATTTTAAAGTTGTTTTTTTTTGTTGCAGACACCAACGAGACCTGAAGCCCCTTGTATAAACGAGGCGGAGAAAGAGAAGGAAGAGTTTCAGCAGAAGGAGAGCATTTCAATTAGATGCACTTCAAGTGGCAGTGATAATATTTTGTAAGTAAATAAGAGATTTCCTCACCTTCACCCTTAGGGCCCCCTATCCCCCCCTTTGCTCAGGTATGGCCGTCTTTTGCATCTCTTCCTCCTATAGAACCCCCCTCTGCCCTGCTTCGGTAAACTCCCAGCTCAACAAAGGTTATTTGCTATTTTTGTAAAAAAAAAAAAGACCGCCTCTCATGCGGCGGAGTCTGATATGATGAGAAGCGGCAAGAGATAAAGGGGAGAAGGGGATAACTCCTCACTATCCTACATTTCCTCGATCAGAGAACGGTCGTTTTTCGAGAAATTTAGCAGTCCTGGTGAACTTTGAGCAGGGGTTTTATAATGCTTCGGAAAAGAACAAAAACCTTCGAAAATTAGAGTTAACAAAGACCCGTGATTAGCCGCTGAAAAACGTTTTTACGAGAGAGAATGGGGTTTTCCTGAAAAATTAGGCTCTCAAAATAGAAATAGAGACTCGAAGAAGTCTAAAACAGAGGTCAATAAATAATGATCATAGAAACTCGAAGAAGTCCAAAACAGAGGTCATTAAATAATGATCATAGAGACTCGAAGAAGTCCAAAACAGAGGTCATTAACTAATGATCATAGAGACTCGAAGAAGTCTAAAACAGAGGTCATTAAATAATGACCATAGAGACTCGAAGAAGTTCAAAACAGAGGTCATTAAATAATGATCATAGAGACTCGAAGAAGTCCAAAACAGAGGTCATTATATAATGATAATAGAGACTCGAAAAAGTCCAAAACAGAGGTCATTAAATAATGATAATAGAGACTCGAAAAAGTCCAAAACAGAGGTCATTATATAATGATCATATAGACTCGAAGAAGTCTAAAACAGAGGTCATTAAATAATGACCATAGAGACTCGAAGAAGTCCAAAACAGAGGTCATTAAATAATGATCATAGAGACTCGAAGAAGTCCAAAACAGAGGTCATTAAATAATGACCATAGAGACTCGATGAAGTCTAAAACAGAGGTCATTAAATAATGATAATAGAGACTCGAAAAAGTCCAAAACAGAGGTCATTATATAATGATCATATAGACTCGAAGAAGTCCAAAACAGAGGTCATTAAATAATGATCATAGAGACTCGAAGAAGTCTAAAACAGAGGTCATTAAATAATGATAATAGAGACTCGAAAAAGTCCAAAACAGAGGTCATTATATAATGATCATATAGACTCGAAGAAGTCCAAAACAGAGGTCATTAAATAATGATAATAGAGACTCGAAAAAGTCCAAAACAGAGGTCATTATATAATGATCATATAGACTCGAAGAAGTCTAAAACAGAGGTCATTAAATAATGATAATAGAGACTCGAAAAAGTCCAAAACAGAGGTCATTATATAATGATCATATAGACTCGAAGAAGTCCAAAACAGAGGTCATTAAATAATGATAATAGAGACTCGAAAAAGTCCAAAACATAGGTCATTATATAATGATCATATAGACTCGAAGAAGTCTAAAACAGAGGTCATTAAATAATGACCATAGAGACTCGAAGAAGTCCAAAACAGAGGTCATTAAATAATGATCATAGAGACTCGATGAAGTCTAAAACAGAGGTCATTAACTAATGATCATAGAAACTCGAAAAAGTCCAAAACAGAGGTCATTAAATAATGATAATAGAGACTCGAAAAAGTCCAAAACAGAGGTCATTATATAATGATCATATAGACTCGAAGAAGTCTAAAACAGAGGTCATTAAATAATGACCATAGAGACTCGAAGAAGTCCAAAACAGAGGTCATTAAATAATGATCATAGAGACTCGAAGAAGTCCAAAACAGAGGTCATTATATAATGATAATAGAGACTGGTCCGGGCGTGGCATAGTGGTAGTGTGATAGACCATTGTGCGAAGAGTCCCGAGTTCGACTCCCACCCCGGACAGATCCACCCAAACCAAGGGGGTTAAGAAATGTTGGTAGTGCTCATGCACGAATCTGACTCTCCCCACTGCTGCTAATCACACTAGCAGTGATCTAGCAGGCAGCCACTGGTTCTACCAGGATAGGTCGGTCCTGCATCTCAGGGGAGCGCGTACCCTGCCGCGAGGCGGGAACAAGCGCGAGGAAGAAGAAGAAGAAGAATAGAGACTCGAAAAAGTCCAAAACAGAGGTCATTAAATAATGATAATAGAGACTCGAAAAAGTCCAAAACAGAGGTCATTATATAATGATCATATAGACTCGAAGAAGTCTAAAACAGAGGTCATTAAATAATGACCATAGAGACTCGAAGAAGTCCAAAACAGAGGTCATTAAATAATGATCATAGAGACTCGAAGAAGTCCAAAACAGAGGTCATTAAATAATGACCATAGAGACTCGATGAAGTCTAAAACAGAGGTCATTAAATAATGATAATAGAGACTCGAAAAAGTCCAAAACAGAGGTCATTATATAATGATCATATAGACTCGAAGAAGTCCAAAACAGAGGTCATTAAATAATGATCATAGAGACTCGAAGAAGTCTAAAACAGAGGTCATTAAATAATGATAATAGAGACTCGAAAAAGTCCAAAACAGAGGTCATTATATAATGATCATATAGACTCGAAGAAGTCCAAAACAGAGGTCATTAAATAATGATAATAGAGACTCGAAAAAGTCCAAAACAGAGGTCATTATATAATGATCATATAGACTCGAAGAAGTCTAAAACAGAGGTCATTAAATAATGACCATAGAGACTCGAAGAAGTCCAAAACAGAGGTCATTAAATAATGATCATAGAGACTCGATGAAGTCTAAAACAGAGGTCATTAAATAATGATCATAGAGACTCGAAAACTAATGATCATAGAAACTCGAAAAAGTCCAAAACAGAGGTCATTAAATAATGATCATATAGACTCGAAGAAGTCCAAAACAGAGGTCATTAAATAATGATCATAGAGACTCGAAGAAGTCCAAAACAGAGGTCATTAAATAATGATAATAGAGACTCGAAAAAGTCCAAAACAGAGGTCATTAAATAATGATCATAGAGACTCGAAAAAGTCCAAAACAGAGGTCATTAAATAATGATCATAGAGACTCGAAGAAGTCCAAAACAGAGGTCATTGAATAATGATAATAGAGACTCGAAAAAGTCCAACACAGAGGTCATTAAATAATGATCATAGAGACTCGAAAAAGTCCAAAACAGAGGTCATTAAATAATGATCATAGAGACTCGAAAACTAATGATCATAGAGACTCGAAAAAGTCCAAAACAGAGGTCATTAAATAATGATCATAGAGACTCGAAAACTAATGATCATAGAGACTCGAAGAAGTCCAAAACAGATGTCATTAACTAATGATCATAGAGACTCGAAAAAGTCCAAAACAGAGGTCATTAAATAATGATCATAGAGACTCGAAGAAGTCCAAAACAGAGGTCATTAAATAATGATAATAGAGACTCGAAAAAGTCCAAAACAGAGGTCATTAAATAATGATAATAGAGACTCGAAAAAGTCCAAAACAGAGATCATTAAATATTGATCATATAGACTCGAAGAAGTCCAAAACAGAGGTCATTAAATAATGATCATAGAGAATCGAAAAAGTCCAAAACAGAGGTCATTAAATAATGATCATAGAGACTCGAAGAAATCCAAAACAGAGGTCATTAACTAATGATCATAGAGACTCGAAAAAGTCCAAAACAGAGGTCATTAAATAATGATCATAGAGACTCGAAAAAGTCCAAAACAGAGGTCATTAAATAATGATCATAGAGACTCGAAGAAGTCCAAAACAGAGGTCATTAACTAATGATCATAGAGACTCGAAAAAGTCCAAAACAGAGGTCATTAAATAATGATCATAGAGACTCGAAAAAGTCCAAAACAGAGGTCATTAAATAATGATCATAGAGACTCGAAGAAGTCTAAAACAGAGGTCATTAAATAATGATCATAGAGACTCGAAGAAGTCTAAAACAGAGGTCATTAAATAATGATCATAGAGACTCGAAGAAGTCCAAAACAAAGGTCATTAAATAATGATCATAGAGACTCGAAAAAGTCTAAAACAGAGGTCAATAAATAATGATCATAGAGACTCGAAGAAGTCTAAAACAGAGGTCATTAAATAATGATAATAGAGACTCGAAGAAGTCTAAAACAGAGGTCATTAAATAATGATCATAGAGACTCGAAGAAGTCCAAAACAGAGGTCATTAAATAATGATCATAGGGACTCGAAGAAGTCTAAAACAGAGGTCATTAAATAATGATAATAGAGACTCGAAGAAGTCTAAAACAGAGGTCATTAAATAATGATCATAGAGACTCGAAGAAGTCCAAAACAGAGGTCATTAAATAATGATCATAGAGACTCGAAGAAGTCCAAAACAGAGGTCATTAAATAATGATCATTTGTTAGTAAATAAGGAATTTTCTCCCTTTCCGCCCTAGGATTGCCTAGCCTCCCCTCCTCTTCGCTGAGGGCCTCTTCTTCCCTCCCCCCCCCCTTTAACCCCTGACTATGAAAGGGATTAGAATCTTTCAGTAACGAGTAACAAGAAATAAGTTAATTAAATATAATAAACTTGCAGTAACATAGTCAGTTCATGTTATCAAAATTCAAATTCTTAGAATAAATAGTTTTCTTTGAGTCTCTATGATCTCTATTGCTATAGACAATAGCGATGATCCAGAAATCAGCTACTATTTCTACCAGGATAGGTATTTCGAGCCGTCAAGTGAAAATCAGCACGAAGGATATTATTATAATCATCAAAATTTCTACGAATAAAATTTAAAGAAAATATCGATAAAAAGTAGTAATTCATAAAGTAACAAGAAGAATGCAAATATGAAGTATAATATGGTTTGATTGCAGTCAAATGAGTGAAGATGAAGAAGAAATAGAGGATGAGACGTCGCTCGATTCAGGTTGATTCATTCATTCAGCATGTTTTTGTTGTTGTAGTCACGCTATGCGTCGTCCGTTGGCTTCATTTAGCATTGTTCCATTTGCTCAATCGTTCATGCTCTCGAAATTCAGACTTTGTTATTATCTGGGTTTTGATATGTCGGGGAAACTAGGAGGAAGTTAGAGGTAGGAGTGAATGAGAGAGAAAGAGAGAGAGAAAGAAAAGAGAAGAGTCGACTTCATTCCCATATAGCGACAAGAAAGAATGAAAGTTTTCGATCAGATCCAGCTTCAGGAGTCGAGAATGCGGCTGTTGCTGTGAAAAAGCAGAGAAGCAAGAGGCAGAACGAGAAGGCTAGAGTGAATGGTCAGAAGAAAGAGAAAGATCATAAGAAAAGAGAGAAAAGGGAGAAGGAAGAACCAGGAACGAATGAAGAGAAGGCAGAGGAAGTCAAAAAAGAGGAGACGGCAGAGAAACAGAGTGAGGAAGTAGAGAGCACTAGGAAAGAAGAGGTGGGAGAGAAGCAGACAGGGGAAGAGAAGGAGAAGCCGACCGAGAAAGGAGAGAAGATGGAGGATGGAGAAGAAGTGAAGGACGAGGCCGTCAAGAAGGAAGATGGTAAGTTATAATGAAGACATCTAATACGGTAATTTGTAGTTGTTTGTTGTTGCCGGATGTAGCCGGCTTCGAAGAACGTCTGTGTTCTCCTTCGTTTCTTGTTCTTCTATTTTTTTTCTTATATCTTCAAGACCGCTGCGACTTCCAGGGGCTTGGTCCATAGGTCGATTGGAGACAGCGCGGTAGGGTGGCATGGGCAGTCGAAGAGATGCGCAACTTCGTGAGGTCCGGAAGAGCAATCCGGACACACATCAGGGATGGATTCGTCAATGCGGTGGAGGTAGTTGTTGATGAATCTGTTGAATCCCGAGCGGAGCTGGCTGAGCGTGCATCTAGTCCTGCGGGGTAACTCCTTCTCTTCTTCCTGGATTACGGGCGGAGGTCTGCCTCCCAGGATGACGGCACCCTTCATCGATTGGAGTTCGTTCGAGACCATCATCGAGTGTACGGTGTTTGCGACTGATTTCCCATTCTTCGGATCCTTTGACATCTGTTTCGGGGCTTCGACAGTCTTCTTGCAGCTCAACACGAGGTTGTTCTTCATTGCACGAGGAGGCGCCGGGCAGTCGAGGAGGCCGTGGTGGATGTGTTCTGGGTCCAATGATCTCGCGACGTACTGCGCGACGAGCATGTTCGGATGGGATTTGGTGCGCATGACCTTTGATTCGCGATGAATATGGTCAGTGTCGGCCATTTGATGATTCCCTGTCACGACGCGGAGTCCGGAGTTCTGAGAAGGTTGGATTTTGGCGTGAGCGGAGTCCAAGAGGAAGGTGGACCAGGCGGGTGTGGCGTAGTTGCAGATCGCTTGCGAGATGGCTTTGAACGTGA
This sequence comes from Allodiplogaster pararmata, assembly GCA_964056735.1. Taxonomy (NCBI): domain Eukaryota; kingdom Metazoa; phylum Nematoda; class Chromadorea; order Rhabditida; family Diplogasteridae; genus Allodiplogaster; species Allodiplogaster pararmata. The sequence goes on along the minus strand of OZ057406.1, from coordinate 26,101,635 downwards.
GGCGGAGGGTTTCTTTTTAGTTGCCCCAGGTGCTTCCGGCAAGGGCTTTCAGTACGTTATCGCGCTGCGACATTCGTCTCGCGATGTCTTTGGCATGATGGCTGAATGTGAACATCGAGTCGTACGTGACGCCGAGTAGCCTGGCCTGGTTGACGGTGGGGACGGGTGATCCGCAGATTGATATATCCAGAGTAGACTTGAATTCGTGACTGAATGGGGTGAAAAGCCGTTCTTTGAGGGAGGTTTCAATCTTCGTGATGGCCCTGCGTAGATTTTCGGAGGCGACGTTGATGTTGGAATCTGACGCCCAGATCGTGATGTCGTCAGCATACGAGATGACGTTCGTGTGGGCATCGTCTGTCGTAAGATCGCGGAGGTAAATGTTGAAGAGCGTGGGTGAGAGGGCGCTGCCTTGTGGGACTCCGTTTCTGATGAGTCTGGAACTTGATAGCGAGTCGCGGAAGCTTGTGCGTCCTGTTCTTCCTCTAAGGTAAGAGGCGAGCCATTTTTTAATGTAGTTCGGCGCGTTTGTTGTCTCAAGGAGTTCGATTAGCTTGACGATGTCGATACTTTCGAATTCCTTGGACATATCGATTGCCATGAGAACCGTTCGACTTGCGGGACGTTTCTGGTTAAAACCGTCTGCGATGCTCTTCGAGAGAGTTACGAGGGCCGAGGTTGTAGAGCGTCTTGCCGTGAAGCCATGTTGGTGGTCTGCCGGGGCAATGTGCCTCTGTAGGGAGCCGGTAATTTGTAGTATTTATTTCTCACGCTTTTCTCCATTAATCTGTAATCTTTCTCGCTCTCTTTCTCTCACTGTTTTATGTATATTTCTCTTCTATCTGTTTCTGGGTAGCATACAGGGTGTTTCTTAGCACCCTCACAACTTTTTTCGAGCGCATAGATTTTCAAAATTTCAGAGTTCAAAATTCAATTTTTCCAATGATTTGGACTTTTCCTACGAAAAAATCCGAGAAAACTTTTTTCCAAGCGCTTATATTTCAATGTTTTTAAAAAGCGCATAAATTTTTTTGCCCACAGTGCGGGTCTGAGAAACATCCTGGTAGCACATTATGAAAATTGATGAAATAAAAGCGTTCAAGCACAATTTATCACTTTGATTAGGTTGATTCGAAGAAAACAATGAGGAGAGTTGTCCGCTACTCCTATTATGATCCTCCTTTCTCAATTATACACACTAGTTTCTTTCTATTGTCTGTGATTTCCGTCAGTAGTAGTCTGAACCCATCTATAGCGATAATGACTTTCTTTCAAGTTTTATCATTTTTGTACTCGATTACATGAATATTGTCAGTGTGAAAAGCAGTTAACAGGTTAATTCTTCCGACACGCAGAAAAAGCGTGTATATCAAGATGACTGATAAGGAGGGAATGACTGGCCTTTGAGAGAGCGCGAGAGCGTGTCATGTGAAAAAAGATGCCGGCGATTAGAGCATTTGTATCACTAGCTATCTTGGATAGCGTATAGATTTTACCCGCACTGTGGGTTAGAGAAACACCTTGGCAGTTGAGCACCTGCCGAAAAAGTGTGAAAAACAAAAAAGCTATGCGTGAGGGAACGTTCAAAAAAGCAACGAAGATTACATGTTAACCGTTTTTTCGTGAACTTCACTACCGATTCTTCGTGAACTTCACTACCGATTCTTCGTGAACTTCACTACCGATTCTTGGACAAGAGAAAAACATAGGTTCTGGTTATAGGATTGGAGATCACCCGCTTCTTCCGCTCACTTCGTCTTTCATCGGATCGATTGCGGAGTCTTGAGCTGCGAATGGGAGCCAATGAATGTCGTTTCTCTATAACTACCAAGTTCCAAGTTAGTTATTTTTTCTATCATTCATAAATTGTTTTTTCTCCCTAAAATTGCTTCTGAACAATTACTGTAAGTATGTGAATGTTTGAGGGAACAACGTGGTGCTCGTGCAATATTTATCTCTACCACCATACGGAGAAGATTGTCATATCGGATATAGATGGAACCATCACAAAAAGCGATGTTCTTGGTTACTTTTGAATTTATTGATTTTCAATGGTGATGCGCAAGTTCAATTTGTATTTGTTCAAAGCACAGAATGAGTAAGATTGTGGGATTAAATGTATGTTGTTCAAGAGTTGGAAAGCAATGAATGAATGTTGAGGTCATGTAATCCCAGCCATCGGCGGTCAATGGGCACACACGGGAGTGGCGGAACTCTACACAAGGATCAAGTCTAATGGGTACTTCTTATTGATTGATCTGTTTTGAAACACTTTATCGATCAATATCCATTGTGCTTATATGAAATTAAGATTCCAAGAAGACCCGAAAAATTGGAGAGAAGTACGTATAATGCAGCTATTCAGAAGATCTGCTTGATCCAGTTATGCATGTTATAAGTTTAGTTCAATCAGTGTTCTGGTGTGAATCATAAATTCAAATTGTTCGGTTCAAGTTACAAACTGGTCTATCTCTCCTCGCGCGCGATCGGCCAAGCAGCCATCACGAAGAATTACCTGAAGTCGGTACAGCAAGACGCTAAAGTCCTGCCTGACGGGCCGGTCCTTCTTGCTCCCGATTCCGTTCTAGTCGCGTTCCGCCGGTTAGTACCAGAACTAGGGAAGCTCCGAAGTTTGTAAGGAGGAGGGGCTGAGGAGGAAAGGGGCATAGGAAAGAGATAAATGATGGGAAATAAGAAGATTGCTAAGCAGCAATGATTGAAAGGTATGGGTTTCACTTTACAGTAAGGTGATATGATATGATATTTGATAGGCAGGCTGTTTCTTCCAACGGCAGAAAGAATGTGTATATCAAGTTTACTACTTATGAGGCATTTTCAAGCCTTCGAGAGATTCCGAGAGCTTGTGATATAAAATAGAGGATGCAGTCGATCAAAACATTTTAATCACTAGCTTTCCTGAATAGCGCATAGATTTGCGCATAGATTTTACACGCACTGCGGGTTAGAGAAACACACTGTTCATGGGTCATCTGTACTGTTAATAATTGGGGAAAACTATAGATATGTGGGTACAGATTGGGTTTTTGTGGTCTTGACTTCTTTTCCTATTGTCTTATTTCTCTTTCTTCTATTTTCAAATTTTGAACATAAAAATGTGAGCTATGGTTAGTTTCTAAGGATTGAGCCGTATTACTGGTTTCTCGAGCCGAAATTGGAAAGATCTTCATATTATTTGAAGTTAATTTTACAGAGAAGTCATTGAACGCAAGCCGGAGCAATTCAAGATCGCCGCGTTGTCTGATCTCAAGAAGCTCTTCCCAAATGTCGATCCGTTTTTTGCGGGATTCGGCAACAGAGATACGGTACCTCGATTATTCACCGAAACATACGGTAGCCAGGAGTTTTCGGTTTGTAAGATGTACAATGAAAATCGCAAGTTGACGGCTAAGATTTTTCAAATACACATGTAGCTTCATGAAACAATGCTCAATTCTACGTTCAATGAACGTAGAATTGAGTTGTTTTTTTTTCTTAAGAAGTAGAGTATGAGTTTTATAGACATTGGTTATAACAATGATAATAAGTGCGATTTTATGAAGCTTGGGTGTTTGAATCGAATAATGTATCGCAGTTAATAAGGAACTTGTGTACCATAATCATTCGTGTAAATTTTGTTGAAGCCTAGATTGAAGACATGACGGTTTTTTTGGGACGGCGTTAGTTTTTTAGAAGAACCACTAACTTTTTCAGCCAGCAGTTCTAAAATTGAAGAGAAAAATGATGAATTAAGTTTTTTTTCCCAGGATGTCAAATCCTACAGAGCTGTCGACATCGACTTATCAAGGATCCTCATTATCGATCCGTCGGGTGAGTTAAAGGATGTTTCTCTGACCCGCACTGCGGGTAGAAAAATTTATGCGCTTTCCAAAAACCTCGAAAAAACATAGACATCTATGCGCTTCAAAAAAATTTTCCTCGGATTCTCATAGGGAAAGTCCAATTGGAAAAATTGAATGAGATTCTCTGAAGTTTTAAAAATCTATGCGCTCGAAAAAATTGGTGCGGGTGCTAAGAAACACCTTTGTGAGTTCTTGAAAAGTTGCTCCAGTGAGCGTCATATCTGAAACGAAGGCACAGCTCGACCTACTGATGTTTTACGGCCAGAAATTCTGGAAGTTTTTCAGGTAAACTAAAGCGAGCAGACTCTCCGGAATACACGACAAGTTATGAGTGCATGGCTCAAGACAGTGTAGATTGCATCTTTCCGCCGCTACTCGAAGGGTTCGATATCTCTCACCGAGCTTTTTTTGCTACTGAGAAAATAAATTATTGTAAAATAGGTCACCAACACTGTTGATCGTTTTGAGAAAGGACCGTTTGTTAAGCGTGAGAGTCTTCAATGATTAGAATATTTCCCTTCTATGTCGTTTGGCTCTGACTCGTTCCTCCTTGTTTGGCTCTGACTCGTTCCTCCTTGTTTGGCTCAGACTCGTTCCTCCTTGTTTGGCTCTGACTCGTTCCTCCTTGTTTGGCTCTGACTCGTTCCTCCTTGTTTGGCTCTGACTCGTTCCTCCTTGTTCCAGATTTTCCCGCTCGAATAGGGGTTATTTTTTATATTCTCAACGATTTCAAGTCTGAATATGAAATTTTTATTCCTTCCAGGAGTCATTTGCGCACTTGTTAACCTGATATGCCGTGTTGAGATTGCCCCTAAAATTGTCAATAGGACTGCAATGGCTTTTGATATTTCCTATGTGAGTCAAAATTTTCGTATCAATTCTTGTTTTCAGAAGAAGCAGGCACCGTACTCTGATGAGAAATGATGACGCGCGGACGACGTTCAGCCGGCCGCAGACGCATAGGTCAGTGCAGCTACCAGAGGCGGAAAGGGGGAGCGGAAGCGTAGTGATGAGTAAATGGGATGAAATTATTGAAAATATTTGTAAAGCTTTCATACAAAAAAGTAAAGAAGCGAGAGAATAGAGGAAGGGGGCTCAATAATTATTTTAAAGAAAGATTGGTGGCAAGGTCAATATTGATCTAATTAACATTCAATCTTCTTCTACTTCCTCGCGCTTGTTCCCACCTCGCGGCAGGGTACGCGCTCCCCTGAGTTGCAGGACAGACCTATCCTGGTAGAACCAGTGGCTGCCTGCTAGATCACTGCTAGTGTGATTAGCAGCAGTGGGGAGAGTCAGATTCGTGCATGAGCACTACCAACATTTCTTAACCCCCTTGGTTTGGATGGATCTGTCCGGGGTGGGAGTCGAACTCGGGACTCTTCGCACAATGGTCTATCACACTACCACTATGCGATGCCCGGACAATTTAACATTAACATTCAATATACATTATTCAATATAAATATGGAAAAGCTGACAAATTAAGAGTTAAAAGTTTGAAAGAATTTGTGATAAATGTGTAGAGATTGTGATGGATACCAGACTTGTTCATGAGAAAAGGAAATTTATGAAGGTAGTCAGGGAAATATTAGGTGATTGAGAATTACAGCAGCGAACTGATGGTTTTTGCGGTTTGGGACCTTTTCTCCTTCAGATTTCTTGAGTCCGTAGTAAGTGAATTTCAGACTGAGTAAATTCTCGCAGAAAGAAAGCACGCTCTCTAAAAAGCAATTTTATTGTGGCTGACCTGAGGGCCTGAAAGGATAAAAAAACGCTCACACCAATTTGTACAACGGAAGAAAGAAAACCCAGTAAATGTCTATTTAAAGTGGAGATTATCATGTTAATTAGATCAGCTAAACCTGTTTGCTGAATGGAGGAAAGATAATCTTGAAATCAATATGACTTCAGATCAATCAATAACTTGAAATTGCAGTGCTTTCACGCATTGGAGACATCACGATCCGACCGCTAATTTGTCTGACTCAGACATGGCTGCGTATGAAACGAAGCGGAAGCCTCTCAAGAAAAAATAAGTACCATATTTCTTCGGAGGAAATCTACAGTAACCTAGATCTGAAGTTCATCGTATCTCAAGAAACATTTTTAAACTTTGAGTGTTTACCCCGAGAGCATCAGGTACAGTTAACTATCACGAGCGCTCGTCGATTATACTTTTACCCATCAGGTCGTATAATGAAATGCAAAACCTGTAGTACCTGTAGTACCTAGCTTTATTTGTGAACATCTTAGAAACCCGTAAAGGCCTGTATTACTGTAACCCGAACGGGTATGGAAAGTAGGTGGAAGGGGAAGAAGCGTTAGCCCGTCAAAATGGCTTAACGGGCTAGAAAAGGAAGATTAACTGTAACCATGACTCCTTTATACATTATCACTTCCCACATTTGACTACAATATTTTCGCATGCTTGCACTGTTATCCTAGCAGGAGCTTCCATTATCAAGTGTATACTATCTATATTTATTGTCGAGATTCAAAGACTTTAAATTAGTATTTTTTACAAACTAGCCTTGAATTAGAACTTGCTATAATTTTTGTAGAAAAATTAAGTGAATATTGATTCGCATGTTTTATAGAGATGTCGATCACTTGTTATTGCGATTTTCGCAACTCCAGCCGTCTAATTATGTATGTTAATTTGCTGATTTACATTTATCACTCTTATTTCTTCAAGAGTCGAACGCATTTTTGTGAAACTTTTGACGAGACCGTATTTTTTAATAATGGAAGGGCTTTGTCTGGTGAAAACGAACTTTTACTCCAGGTTATTTCCGGTCCATACAGGTTCGATAGATTTTAATTATATATTAAAGTTATACTTTTCCATGGAAATGATGAATGAATGAGTCTATCAAGTCAGTCGACGAGTTGAAGACTCACATAGTTTTAACATCATGTACATTCTGTTTCTAATTTCAGACTTTCGTAGGCCAAGGAAACTCAATTTGTTTGTTATTCAGTTGCTGATGCTCATTCCTAATTCAATAATCCTTTTCTGATCTACCATATGCTTGATGTGTTTTGAAAGTATAAATATAGGTTAGATTAGTTATTCATCAGTTCAGTTCGCTAGTGCTCTCGGTTTCGCGGAAAATAGCCAGTGTTAAGTTGCGTCGGAAGCTTTCTCTTATCAAAATGCTATCCGGTATAAGTTTTTATAAACATCCGGTTGTCTCATACCGTGTTTGAACGCGTTTTGTTTGTTGTTGACAGTATTTGCATTGTTGAAGCATGTACTCTGTTATTTCTTCATTTGACTGGTATGTGTGATTCTGAGAGACTGGTTTGGGGCGAGCCTTCGTGGCGGCCGATCACTAAAAATGGGGGTTGTATATGATAGATAAGGATGATTTCAAAGGATGGATTACTCTTTTACGTTAATATTTTCTTATTTTCATGTTTTCGGTTCTGTCCATTATACTCAACTACTGTTTTCTTCTGAACACTGATCACATCCGTGGCAGTCATCCATTGTCATAACTTCTACATGTACAGCAGGGTGGCCCATATATTCGCAAACGCGTTTACAAACGTGTATCTCAGTGCATAAGTGAGCAAGAGTGTTCAAATTTTCACATTTATCAGCACACATTAATAAAAACATTGGGTCAAAAAATCATTCAATTCGGTCCCCTTTGGCACGAACGACAGACAGCCCGGAGTCGCTTTGGGAACGCTTCGATCACTGGACGAAAGTACTTTTCGTCGATCTTCGACCAGTCCTCCTGCAGGGATTTTTTTAGAGACTCCAGATTCAAGTGAGGATGAGCATTGACTTTGCTCTCAAGTTAGGACCACACGGAATAGTCCAGCGGATTGAGGTCGGGCGATGAGGAGGGCCATTCTGCGCTGGAGATGAAGTCGGAAAATGAGCGTTGCAACATGCCTGTGTTCCGATAGTCTTGTGAGCAGGCGCCAAGGTGTATTACGGTAGTGGGAAGCAGACCAAGGAAGCAATACTTTTCGAAGAATCTGCTGGTGGTAGTATTCCTGATTAATTTTGGCTCCTGGTTCGAACAAAACAAGGGGAGTTTTGCCGGTGGCGGACACTCCGTCCCAAACCATGACTTTTGCAGAATCGGAAGCTCTATGCAGGAATCCACCGGTATGATTAGCTGCCTGTGAGTCCCGAGCAAGCACTCGCACATTTTGAGGGTTGTAGGCCTCTTCCACAGTGAACAGCTTCTCATCCGAGAAGACTGTCCTGAGGTGAGCACTGTCGCGCGTCCAGAGGATTAGGGCGCGGCATCTTTTGAGTCTTTTCTCCTTCTTCTTTAGAGTTAGGATGGCAGCCTTTTCAGTACGATATGGGGGGAGACTCAAGTCCTCTTCAACGATTCTTTGAAGAGTGTTGCGTGATAAGTTCATCTCGGAGGCCATTTTTTTCAAGCTACGCCTAGCATTTCGACCGACTCGCTTCCTCATGGCCTCAATCTTGTTAGTGGTGCGCACTAATCGAGGATCACCTCTTCGGGGCAAGTCAGCAAGTGTACCGATCTGTTCAAACCGTTTGATTGCTTTTCAGACAAGATTGCGAGGCGTTGAGATCTTTAGCGATGCGCGTATTTGATCGACCAAGTTTGTGCAAGTCCACAATGATAGAGCGTGCTCTATGAGAGACCACCATTCTTTTGAGAATTGATCAAATGATATGAAATTTGGACCATGTAATAAAAAAACATATGAGAAGAACATGTGTAAAAATTGGAGCTCAGCGTGCACTACAAATTTAATTATAAACGCCGAAAGATTGGTTTTCGAATATATGGGCCACCCTGTACAACTGGAATAAAGAATTAAATTGAATTGAATAGTCACATTGAGTCATCTTACGTGACTTTAATTGTTTGCAAGAATCCTCTCGTGAACTGGGAAATATAATTGCGCTACATGGTTTTTTGATGAAATAAAAGGCACAAGTTCAATTGGGGGGGGCTCTTTTCGGTGCGTCCAAAAAATGTTTAAAAAATGTAATTTTCTTATGCGGTCTCGTTCGCCTAAGTCCTACGCCTAAGCGTTTTTCTTGAAGTGAAAATAATCTTTATAAAAGTTTTTTTTGTAAAAGCCACCCCTCCCCCCCACAAGTGGAGCGGAGCCGCCCCCCCCCCAAGTGAAGCGCGCCCCCCCCAAGTAGAAAAAGAACCAAATAAAGAGTTGATATACGAGATTCTGAGTTGAAGCTGCAGCTTCACAATGAAATTTTACAGTACAAAGACGATTCAGCCAACCCAGAGTTAGAAAGTATCGTTAATTGCGAACAGATGCGTTATGCATGTAATTTGAAAAACGGATAGCAATGGTTTGAAGAAGAGGATGTAAAATCTATGACTGCTTTATGTCCATACACGAGTTTGTTTAATATTGCCTACAACAAATACAATATCTAATGACAAAAAACAGCTTGATTTTTTTGAAATTGTTTCAACTTTTTTTTTCTCGCTCAGCCTCAGATAAAGATTGAGCTAACGAGGCCGTACAGCTTAGGTGTGTGTCCAGTACAAAGTGTCGGGATAATCCGCTCAATACCAGTGACTAAAACGTTCAAATAGGAGAAGTTATGGGCATAATGAGCTTCGGCCGATGTCTGAACCGTTATGAGTGCAGATCCAATGTATTAGAGTTTAGACATCTTCAGACGATTCATTGTGTCCAAAGAAAAGATTCCTGCAATAGGCGGTATTGAATAGGATCGGAGAAGTTCTGAGACAATTCCTCTCTTCTTCGCGCAGCCCGTACAGGGTCCATCATTGACTTTTGCAGATCTGCAATATTTCTGTATTGATCAATGATTCTGTTGTTTTGTACAATGTGAAGAATTACCAATTGTAAGAAAGTGAACTAACCTTTTTGTGTATTGAGAACATAGAAGTTTGGTTGGAAGTGGCAGAATATTGTCGCTGGTCCGAGTGGCCGATTCTGGATAGAACGAAGTTGAATGTGCCGATAGCCTGGAATATCATTAAGCAAAAGATAAGAGATTAAAAAAGTACTTCAAAGTTAAAAATCAAGTTCAAACGATCTATCATCGACTCCACTTTAGAACATGTTTCATTTGAGGACAAGATGCGCCATTCACTCAAGATGTTCTCGCATTTCTTGATGAATAATATCAGAACAAAGAGACATGAATGATGATTTTACAGATACAGAAAAACGATTCCATTCTCTAGCAGGAGTTGAACCCTTTAGAGCCGTCCAAACCTTGATCAACATTCCTTGAAAGTATGCTTTTCTAAATATTCCTTCCAAATGCTCTCTAAGCAAGTTCTAGACGACCATGTAGACGGTTAATGACAAATCTTATTTTCAAAATGACAATGACAGTTTAATGACAATCTCAACTTTTTTTTCCATTTTGAAGTAAAATTTTGGGTACAATCAGAGCTCCATGGAAAGTTTCATGTTTATATGATTATATGTAGAGAGTCACTCGGAGCTCGCTGATAGCTCAATTACTCGAAACCACATAACGAATTCATGCTCTTTGATCGATCGGTTGAATATTTCTTCCCTTTTTTGTGCTTCTAACAGTCTTTATGTAATCACTTTCATGGTTAATCTTACTTATTCTCCCATAAACCTCAGAACTGAAACGAATTTTAAGAATCCTTATTCTAGGCCGAAGCAGATCAGCAGCCGCGCCTTTAATCTATACGAGATCAGATCATCGCAGAGATGATCTCGTTGATTTGAAAAAAAGATCACATTATCGGTATGCTCATCTGTTTGCCAACAACAGAAATCTTTAGATTTGTCTTGCACGGATATTATAAAATAGTTTTTATGCTCAAAATGAAAAAAAAACGGATACGTTTCTTGAATGTAGATGGTGATCCTGGGTGTGCCACAAACGTGCGCAAGGTTTAAATTCTCATGTCCATCTCACTCGAAGCGCCCTTCTGTATAGTTTTATCGCACGCAATTCGCGGGTATATGTTGTCGTAGTTGCTTGTCCGTAGTAGTCAGGATGTTTCTTACCTCCCGCACAGTTTTTCCGTGCTCATAGATTTCAATGCTTTTCTGAATTTTTTGGAGAGCGTAGAGCAGTATAAAGAAATTAAAACTTTAATGAGACTGTTATTAAATATTTCTTATTCAATTAATTTGATAATGCCGGTGTATAGAGGTGCGTAATTCGAAGAAAAATAGAGCGTTAATTTAAACCCCCTTCCCCCTCCGAAGTGAAGTGTGGCCTCCCGAAGTAAATTGCGGCCACTCGATGTAAAGTGCGGCCTCCCGAAGTAAACTGCGGCCCCCTCCCTTGGTAAAATTGCGCCGTACTGCTTTGCCGATATATCATACGAAAACTAGAGATAAAAACAACAAATAACCACGCAAATCTGCTACTGCTTAGGCATCAAAGAATGATGAATTGTACGAAAAAGTTGAGAAAAAACAACAAAAATCGCTAATAAATTCATCAAGTGTCAATTTATCTAATGTTTATGCGCAGAATAACATCACTCAATAATAATATAAAATTCAAATAACTTATAATAAAGAACTGTATTTTAAAAATTTATAAACAAACTCGTGCGTTTGTTTTTTTAAAATATTAAATTTTTATTATTAGATTACGAAAAGGCAATAAATACGGTAGGTTCTTTCGAGGACTATTTTAATTTGGAAAGGTAGACATGATATGAAATCCTTTCTTCTCTTACTTTGACATACTATTTCACTTTCTCTCTCCATGTCATCGCATAGTTCCCGGATCAATCCATTCTGCCACGTGAAAGGTTTGAGAGCGATAATCGCATCTCAATTTTTTTCAGTTATAATAACACTGATACGATGATCCCATTCATTGAAGGATAGAGGGATGTAGAAAATACATCATGCTATCTCTAATCTCACCCTTGAGTAGATTAAATGCACGGCAGAATAGATACAAAACCGTGCAGAAAGTTATTAAATTGTGCATTTTTCAGTGTTATTACCTCGCAGATGTCAAGCTGTAATAGATGATAAGGGTATGGCTACCAAGTGTGTGTCTTCTGTTACACGTTTTTCCTGATTGTTCTGTTTACATGTTCACCTTGTTTACATGTTCACCGAGTGTAATGTAATTCACCGAGTGTGGTCTTGTTTACATGTTCACCGAGTGTAATTAAATATTTGTGGTTTTGTAGATTTTATAGTGATGTTTCTGTTAAGTTGTCTCAAACCGAGCTTTTTTCAAATTTTCATAAACAATGCCACATACATATACGTAAGACTATGTAAAAGTTAGAGACTTTTTCTGATTTCTCTCAATTATAATGGTTGATTTTTTCACATGTGTCTTCTGTTACACGTTTTTGCTTATTTCGGCATCGTAAGATGTCGATAAAATATATATGACGCATTCTGAAGCAATTTTCTCTCCGTTTGGCCGTTTGGTTGTGATTAACGTTACTGATAAAACAATTCAGTCATATGGAAATTGCGTCGGAACTTATCGAGAAAAATGGCAATGTTATAACTTTCTGCACGGTACTGTATATGGTACTGTATATTATGGTACTGTATATTATGCTGTGATTAGTTGTTTGACATAGTCTCGTACTAAGTCTTATGGCCAGTTAGCGTAACTTTCTGCACGGTACTGTATATTATGCTGTGATTAGTTGTTTGACATAGTCTCTTACTAAGTCTTATGGCCAGTTAGCGTAACTTTCTGCACGGTACTGTATATTATGCTGTGATTAGTTGTTTGACATAGTCTCGTACTAAGTCTTATGGCCAGTTAGCGTAACTTTCTGCACGGTACTGTATATTATGCTGTGATTAGTTGTTTGACATAGTCTCGTACTAAGTCTTATGGCCAGTTAGCGTAACTTTCTGCACGGTACTGTATATTATGCTGTGATTAGTTGTTTGACATAGTCTCGTACTAAGTCTTATGGCCAGTTAGCGTAACTTTCTGCACGGTACTGTATATTATGCTGTGATTAGTTGTTTGACATAGTCTCGTACTAAGTCTTATGGCCAGTTAGCGTAACTTTCTGCACGGTACTGTATATTATGCTGTGATTAGTTGTTTGACATAGTCTCGTACTAAGTCTTATGGCCAGTTAGCGTAACTTTCTGCACGGTACTGTATATTATGCTGTGATTAGTTGTTTGACATAGTCTCGTACTAAGTCTTATGGCCAGTTAGCGTAACTTTCTGCACGGTACTGTATATTATGCTGTGATTAGTTGTTTGACATAGTCTCGTACTAAGTCTTATGGCCAGTTAGCGTAACTTTCTGCACGGTACTGTATATTATGCTGTGATTAGTTGTTTGACATAGTCTCGTACTAAGTCTTATGGCCAGTTAGCGTAACTTTCTGCACGGTACTGTATATTATGCTGTGATTAGTTGTTTGACATAGTCTCGTACTAAGTCTTATGGCCAGTTAGCGTAACTTTCTGCACTGTACTGTATATTATGCTGTGATTAGTTGTTTGACATAGTCTCGTACTAAGTCTTATGGCCAGTTAGCGTAACTTTCTGCACGGTACTGTATATTATGCTGTGATTAGTTGTTTGACATAGTCTCGTACTAAGTCTTATGGCCAGTTAGCGTAACTTTCTGCACGGTACTGTATATTATGCTGTGATTAGTTGCTTGACATAGTCTCTTACTAAGTCTTATGGCCAGTTAGCGTAACTTTCTGCACGGTACTGTATATTATGCTGTGATTAGTTGTTTGACATAGTCTCGTACTAAGTCTTATGGCCAGTTAGCGTAACTTTCTGCACGGTACTGTATATTATGCTGTGATTAGTTGTTTGACATAGTCTCGTACTAAGTCTTATGGCCAGTTAGCGTAACTTTCTGCACGGTACTGTATATTATGCTGTGATTAGTTGTTTGACATAGTCTCTTACTAAGTCTTATGGCCAGTTAGCGTAACTTTCTGCACGGTACTGTATATTATGCTGTGATTAGTTGTTTGACATAGTCTCGTACTAAGTCTTATGGCCAGTTAGCGTAACTTTCTGCACGGTACTGTATATTATGCTGTGATTAGTTGTTTGACATAGTCTCTTACTAAGTCTTATGGCCAGTTAGCGTAACTTTCTGCACGGTACTGTATATTATGCTGTGATTAGTTGTTTGACATAGTCTCGTACTAAGTCTTATGGCCAGTTAGCGTAACTTTCTGCACGGTACTGTATATTATGCTGTGATTAGTTGTTTGACATAGTCTCGTACTAAGTCTTATGGCCAGTTAGCGTAACTTTCTGCACGGTACTGTATATTATGCTGTGATTAGTTGTTTGACATAGTCTCGTACTAAGTCTTATGGCCAGTTAGCGTAACTTTCTGCACGGTACTGTATATTATGCTGTGATTAGTTGTTTGACATAGTCTCGTACTAAGTCTTATGGCCAGTTAGCGTAACTTTCTGCACGGTACTGTATATTATGCTGTGATTAGTTGTTTGACATAGTCTCGTACTAAGTCTTATGGCCAGTTAGCGTAACTTTCTGCACGGTACTGTATATTATGCTGTGATTAGTTGTTTGACATAGTCTCGTACTAAGTCTTATGGCCAGTTAGCGTAAACTTTACCTAAGCGAAATCAGAGATATAGAGAAGGTTGTAAAACAGAGTTGTCAGAGCGCAGACAGCCAGAGTACAGGCGGTGTGGTCGGAACTATAGTGGACCCAAAACTTTCTTTTATTCTTGTCAGTCGGACCCATCATTAACAAGCCTAACTTGAGCCACTATCATATACGTAGCTACGCTACCTTAGACTACAAACTATATTAAGTTTAAATAGTTTAAAGGGCTCGCACATCATACTATTGAAGATACGGCATTACATGGCTTACGACGTCCTTAAAGCTATTTCCTTGTTTAGTTGTTTTATTTTATTTTGTTTTGTTATTCAAACTTCTTCTTCTTCTTCTTCTTCTTCTTCTTCTTCTTCTTCTTCTTCCTAGCGTTGTCCCGCGATGGCAGGGTCCGCTTTGTGGATCTTCTTTCTCCACTTGTCCCGATCGAGGGCATCTTTCGGGCTTAGATGACTGGCTTTCAAGTCCGCATTGATGGTGTCTTGCCATCGCTGCTTCGGTCGCCCTCTCGGTCGCCGGCCGTCCACTTCGAGATTGTAGGCTGTGCTGGCTACAGTTTCCGGTGATGCTCTGGTGACATGGCCGAACCATCTCAGCCGATTTTCGCGCATCTTCTCGTCGATGGGGGTGACGCCAAATCTTCTCCTTATGGTCTCATTTGGTAGGTGCTCGCGGAGAGAGATTCCCATGATCCTACGGATCATGCGCATTTCCATAGTTTGTAGACGTCGCTCAACTGTTCTCGTAGTTAACCAGCACTCGGTTCCATACAAAGCTACGGGGCGCACTACTGTCCGATATATCTTTGACTTGAGGCGCAGAGGCATCTTTCGGTCGCATAGTACGCCTGTGAGATCTCTCCATTTCATCCATGCTTGACACGTGACAGCACGTCAGAGTCGATGCCTCCGCTGGTCTGAATGTTCGATCCAAGGTAGCGGAAGCAGGTGGAATTCGTCAATTCTTCGTCGTTTACCTTGATGGTGTCTTCGGATGGTATTGTTTCCAAGTACTCCGTCTTTGAGGTATTCAGACGTAGTTCAAACTGACTGAGTCGGCTGCTCCAAGCCTGCACTTTTTCTGAAGCTCCTCTCTCGTTTTAGCTGCCAGGAACACGTCATCCCCGTACAGGATGGTCCATGCAAGGTCACCCTGTAGGTCACGAGTAATAGTGTCCATGACAAGAATGAAGAGGAATGGCGATAGCGCTGATCCTTGATGTACGGCCACACTCACTGGAAAACTATCCGAGATTCCGACGAGACACCTAACGTTGCTCGTGGCATCTACGTAGAGTAGCTGGACCCAATCAATTAGAAGTTCAGGAACTTCGTGGTCCCGAAGGGCGTACATGATGAGCTCGTGTGGTACACGGTCAAATGCTTTATCTAGATCGAGAAAAGCGAGATGGAGTGGTTGCTGCTTCTCCCTGTGTTTCTCCATCAGCTGGCGAGCAGTGAAAACAGCGTCTGAAGTGCCTGTTCCTTTGACGAATCCACATTGGTTGCGTTGGAGCTTGACGATTTCTCGCAAGCGCTGTTCGAGGACACGTTCGACATTGTATGGCAAAGAAGGCGTATCGGTCGATAATTCGAACAGTCCGCTGGATCTCCTTTGTTCTTGAAAATCGGGACCTTGACACTTGTCAACCAATCTGCGGGTGCTCGACCAGTTTCCACTATCGCGTTGAAGAAGTCTGTAAGTCAGGGGATCGCGGAGTCTCGTAGTTCCTTGAGCTTCCATAAGTCGGCATGTAGCTCGTCTGGACCTGTGGCTTTGGAACTCTTCATAGCGCAAACGGCTTTCGAGACTTCGGCAAAAGTGATGCGGGAGACTGGGCCAGCTAATTTCGGGCCTTCTGGAACATCCGGGTGTGGGAATTCTACATTTGAAATCTCTTCGAAGTGCTGTTGCCAGCGTCGGAGGATCTCTGAAGTATTCTGCAGCCTTCGCCCGTCTTTCATCTTGACACATTTGTAGTGCTCGATGTCAAGAGTCGCCTTTTTCCTTGCTTTCGCTAGCCGATATATGGTCTTCTCTCCTTCCTTCGTGTCCAAGCGTTCGTAGAGTTCACGATGATGTTCAGAGCGTGCGGAGGCAACGGTTCGCTTTGCTTCTTTTTTTCGCAGCCTTGTACTCCTCCCAGTTCTCGTCTGTCTTCTCGATGAACCATTTCTTGTAAGCCGCTTTCTTTGCTCGAACTGCATGCTGAACTTCGTCTGTCCAAAGCCATGTCTCCTTGTCGATTCTTCGGCGTCCAGGTTTCGTCGTTCCTAGAACTCTTCTCGCGTTGGCGGTTGCAGAATCTCGAAGCGAGGCCCATGTTCTGTTTATGTCTTCCGGGTCGATTTCAGGGAAGGTTAAATCAGTGACGACGGCTGATTTATATTCCTGAAGCTTCCACCATTTGATGGTTGCCGGGCCAGTTACTTGTACTCTCTTCTTCACGTTGACACGCGGGTCAGTTATGACCAGCTTGTGTTGAGGGGCGAGACATTCGGACGGAATCACCTTCGTGTCGATCACTGCCGGGAAGTCTCGTTTTCGTAACAGCATGAAGTCTATTTGGCTTGTGTTGAGGCCGCTGGAATACGTGATCATCTGGCTCGTTCTCTTCTTGAAGAAGGTGTTGGATATGACAAGACCAGCTGCTTCTGGGAAGTCGAGGATTCGGCATCCAACGCTGTTCCTATTCCCATATCCTTTTCCACCGTGACAATTATATCCGCTGCTTTCTCCTCCGACATGTCCGTTGAGATCTCCTCCAAGTAACAGAAGATCTTCTGCGGGGCAGTTCATAAAGTGGTCGTGTAGATCCTGCCAGAACTTGTCCTTATCCTCTTCATCACATCCAGTTTGTGGGGCGTATGCGGAGAAAATCTGGATACGGCGGTTGTCGGCATCAATGGAAATAGACATCAGGCGGTCAGAGTGACGTTGAACTTCGGCTACTCGGCTTTGAAGATCTTCACTTACTACGATGGCGACCCCGTTGAACTTCGTCATTCCATGATAGATTAGCTTATATCCTTCACCGATGTTTCGTGACTTCTGCCCTTTCCATCTCGTCTCCTGAACGCTTGCGATATCGATTCCGCGGCGTTTGAGAAGGTCCGCTAGCTCACGGCAGCGCCCGGTCAGTGTGCCGATGTTTAGGGTGGCGAATCGGACTTTTCTCGATATGAGATTTGGTCGTCTGTCGGCCAGTTGCCCACGCATTTTATTCACGTTGGTGGGGCATAGCCAACATGCGTCGCTTCAGGGGGACGCCCTGTAGCATGGAGATGTTTGATCCATGTAGTTGCGACAAGAATTTGCCGACCGGCCTGTCGCTCGGGCCTGGCGTCGGTGTTATTTGTTATTTGTTATTCAAACTGAACATAGGTTTAATTACCCAATTTTGAGTAGGTAAAGGCGCGCCCCAGCCAACCCTCCCGTCCCGGTCCTCTTCTCCTCTCTCTGCCGCACATTGCAGCTCCGGTTCAAGTTTTTTGTTTGTTTGTGTGTTTCTTCGATTCTTTCGGTGTTTTCTGTATCACATTTTCCCTATTAATTAGAATTAATTTATTGTAGTTAGCCTTAGTTGGTGTAGAATATTCTATTGGGTTATGTTTCGATAAATTGTGTAATTGAACCGCGTGGCAGGCTATCTTTAATTCCTTATCAAACCGATTGATCGGTTAGTTACTGATACACAAGGGGTTACAAGAAAGAGCATTTATCTTCTTCCACGAGGAACAGTTTTTCGGTGGTTTTTTTGCGTGACAAATGAACAAAGCATCAAGGATCGTCTGACCTGTGCTCATCTTATCCACCGGTAGAATCCTATGGGCCAGCTCCGCGCCTGAGTCGGCATCCAGAACTCGAAGGAGAAGTAGTGCGCCTTCCGGCTTGATTATCTGCTATATTATTTCATTCAATTCATTTAAGTTGTTTAGAGCTTTAAACAGTTTCGGTTATTGATGAGATGGTGTGTGCTGCACAGGGTCATCCAATTTCTAAAAAGAAAATTAATTTTAAAAAAATTATTAGGAACCCAACTGAGAAACCAAGCCTCTAAAAAATGAAGACAGATATAGAGAGAGATCATTCACCTTTTCGAAAACAAACGGCCGGTCTTCGCTACTTTGGACGTAGACTGGATTGAGGCCATTTTTGGGAACCATTCTCGTTCTAAACCTGAAATTTTTCGACAGTTATTGCAGTCCGATGTCGCAGAAAAGTAAGTAATCATCGAAGCGGAAGATCATTGAAGGTTGGGAAGGGCGAAAAGTTCACTACCAGTTTTCTCACCTGTTCCTGACAGTGTCAAAAGGCAGATCATATAAGTCGACTGTCACTTGTGTACTCAAGTGAGCTGCCGAACTGCTCAGTAGGGAGAGGAACTGTCCCGATATCACCTGAATCAAAGGTTAATTGGTCAACATGAATTGTTTTTATTAACTAAAACTAAATTTTCATCTTACCGAGAGGTCTTTGCTAAGGCGAGTTATCGCTTTCCACGGGCCTATCTGTCCTATCCGGACGAACCTTTGACATAAGTACCTTTTTGGTTGTTCAAAGAAACCGAACTTGATTGCGGAAATGGTAGCAGAAACTCACAGTGAGGATTAAACTCTGCGGGACGACCTCAGGAATGTCTTCAGAGTAAGGATTGTATTCGACGTTCACATCTCGCAGACACTTTGGTTTCAGAACGTAACTGAGAATGAGTCTGATTCGAGCTCAGTTGACCAAGTATGAAAATAAACAACCATTGAAAACACTATTTGAGGGCACAGCTCACTGAAAAAATAACTCACTGCCCAAAAAAACTCGCTGTGATGAAAACTTCATTGTGAGTAAGTGTTGTATGTGTAAAAAGCATTGAACATAAATATTTAAAAAGCTTTTTTCTAAAAAAAATTTTTGCCTATAAGCAAGTACAAATGCAAATTTACTATACAGTAAAGTTCATTATATTATACGTTTTACTTTTTCATCATATTCCAACGTTGATAAAATCATCATTCATTAGCAGGATGAGTACTCATTAGGTACCCATTAGAAGGTACCCATTGAAGCCGTTTTGTTCGCACCCAAATTCTGCGTTAGAAAACAAATTTTCTGTTTATTCAGCGAAAATTGGTGAAAACTTTGATCCAAAAAGCGTTATTTTTCGTTAGATATGCGGAAAACAGAGTTTAAAAAAGACAAAATGGATAAGCCTAACCCGCAACCACCATTGCTAGCGAAGAGAGCCTGGTTAACTAGAAGAGGAAGGCCATTGGTCTGGAAGTTGAGTGCGACCATTTGGCATCCGACCATCCAGCAAAACTGATTTGAAAAAAAGCACTACGAAAAAGTAAAAATTTCAACTTTGTTTTTCATTTATAAAAATACATCTGAAAAGCAATATCTGTCTTATACGTACATATGTATCACAAAACTCACACAGGTCACAAATATTGATTGATACTTGCATGTCACAAAGATCTGACACATCTTACGAAATACCGAGACATTTCAGAAAAAACTGACAATCGCTCGAAGCCACTGACAATGGGTAAGTAATTGGAGGAGGCGATTCTGATTCCGGACGGATATACTCGGACCATTTGCTTGATGGTATGTCTGCGAAGGCAATCTTTAACTCTAGCCCGATTGACTTCGCCAAAAAAACAGGAACCTGGCCATGAGAGAGGCTTTCTTCTCCGATTTGACAGTTTTCGCCATGCTGTCCTCGCTCAAGGAGTGCATTTGATAGTAGAGTCGAGGTCCTTAGAGTTTTTCTTCTAAGGATTAAAAAGAAAACCGTTTATGATTGAGAATATCAAAGTTTTCGCTTCTCATTGCACCCGCACTGATTCAGATTTTATGATCAAAACATGCACATATCACAGATCACATGATGATTTCATAACGGATAACATAAATCAATCAATGCTACCATTAGCGGTTTCCATTTTACATCTACATAGAATATGAAGATATTGCATGTTAACCTATTAATCATAAACACTATTGGGATGAGTCAATCTTATTCAAATATATGCCTCAACTTAACCTGTGCACATTGTAACGGATTATGAAGCATATAAATTTTGCAAAAAGTATGCGACTGAAGATCCTCTATTTAAATGAAGCCATTTATCCAATTCTTCCAGGTCTCACTCTCACTGCTTAGATTTAAATGCTTTGCTCTGTGACCCTGCCAATAATTTTTGTATCTAGGAGAAAAAGATGTATAATTTTTCAAGGCCTTTCTTTTCGTAATTAGGCATTGCCAACTTTCCCAGTCCTGATAAAAACCTTTCAGATTCAGCCGCGCCTTTAATCTATACGAGATCAGATCATCGCAGAGATGATCTCGTTGATTTAAAAAAAGATCACATTATCGGTATGCTCATCTGTTTGCCAACAACAGAAATCTTTGTCTTGCACGGAAGTGCCTTTGATTTAAACCTAAAAACGCGTAAGATTTTCAGCGCGTGGTGTTTTTTTGTAGTGTACAAACGCACGAGTTTGTTTATAAATTTTTTTATTTACAGTTTTTTTTATATTGTAAGTTATTTGAAATATATATATTTTATTATTGAGTGATGTTATTCTGCGCATAAACATTAGATAAATTGACATTTGATGAGTTTATGAGTCACACGAAAATTCCAAAGAAGCACGGACTTGAAACTGGAAAGCAGGCGAAATTGGTTATAAGCAGAAGGAGAAAATGTGAAAAAGGTGGCGCGAATCGACCATAGCGGTTCCGCTCAATTTTGGTAAAGCGCGAAGTAAAGTGCGGCCTCCCATAGTAAAATTGCGCCGTACTGCTTTGCCGATATATCATACGAAAACTAGAGATAAAAACAACAAATAACCACGCAAATCTGCTACTGCTTAGGCATCAAAGAATGATAAATTGTACGAAAAAGTTGAGAAAACATAACAAAAATCGCTAATAAACTCATCAAGTGTCAATTTATCTAATGTTTATGCGCAGAATAACATCACTCAATAATAATATATATTTCAAATAACTTATAATAAAAAAAATTGTAATTAAAAATTAATAAAAAAATTTTGAGGGATATTAAATTTTTATTACTAGATTACGAAAAGGCAATAAATACGGTAGGTTCTTTCGAGCACTATTTTAATTTGGAAAGGTAGACAGGATATGAAATCCTTTCTTCTCCTACTTTGACATACTATTTCACTTTCTCTCTCCATGTCATCGCATAGTTCCCGGATCAATCCATTCCGCCGCGCGAGAGGTCTGAGAGCGATAATCGCATCTCAATTAATCAAAAAATCAAAGTTAATCAGATAATCAAAAAAAGACCTGCCGCGCGACAGGTCTGAGAGCGATAATCGCATCTCCAATTTTTTCAGTTATAATAACACTGATAAGATGATCCCATTCATTGAAGGATAGAGGGATGTAGAAAATAAATCATGCGATCTCTAATCTCACCCTTGAGTAGATTAAAGGCGCGGCAGGTCTTTTTTATTTTCGGATCAGTTCACAATCTCAACTCTCGCTTACTGTCTCAGTCATTCGTTTTGATTAAATGTTTTGCAAGAAAACAACTAATGCACAAAGTAATGAATGACTGAATGAAGCAATGAATGGATGAATGAATGAATGAATGAATGGATGGATGGATGAATGAATGAATGAATGGGTGATTGAACTCACTGTTCGGGTCTTCCATGTTCATGGAGTGTGAGCTGACTGCTTGCATGTAGATCACCAGATCCGAAAGCTCTTTCGCAACCTATTAGTTATGCTGTCAAATGCACGGGCGAATTCGAGGTAGATAACTTTTGTGGCTAATGTCTTAGCTAGCGAAGAGATCCAATATGTTTTTTTATATCAATAAATTGGTTATTGTAAACGCGCCATGCGTGAATCCATGTTGAGTGGTTAGTATAAAAAAAGTGTTTGGACAGGTGATTGATAATGATTTGTTTAATTGGTTTGATTTTTTACTTTTCAGCTTCAGCTGTATATCCGACTAGTGATTAATCGTTTGAGAAATCAATCTTGGGAAAATTGAACGATTATATCAAAGGTTAAAAAAGTTATAATATTTTTTCTCCAGATCTATGTACTTAATCAAACATGTTAAATTGATGTTGGTTGTTTTACGTTTTTTCTCGAGTTCTCTCTATCGAAGGACGAAGATTAATTTGGCTCTGAAAGGATCTGCTGAGTTTCGATAACTCTATTTGATGTCATTTGCGCCATCGGATTTTTTCTCTCTGGGACTTAATCTGCTTGAGACTTATTTATTTATTTATTTATTCATACATCAAGAAGATGTTACATCAATGTCAGAGAGAAAATATGCGTGAAAAACATTTTTTCAAAAAAAGCAACAGTAAAGTTTAGAGGAAAAATGGTAAGATGGGGGGAAGGGGGAAGGCAAACCCTCCCCAGGAGGCAAACCAGCAGCAACCAGGCAGTGCATCTCACGCCAGGGAGGGACTGGCTCTCAGAAAGAGGACTGAGGATATACCGGGAAGCGGACCGGTGGGCAACTGGGTCTGGTACGCTGATCTGGATCTGAGGACGGGTAGGAGAAGAGGCGCACTATTTCTTTAAATCAAAGATAATTTATATCAATTTCTAGAAAACCTAATAGATTCGGAAGACATAAAAGCTTTGCCTTCAAAGCACTATAGCTACACAGACAGAAATCCCCGAGCTTGTTCAAATAGACTGTTGTTCTATATGCAAATGAATATTCAAGGTTCAATCTATTATAGGAAGATGTGGCGAGGCGGAAAGAGGAAACTCTCCCATTAGTGGGTTTGAATATATAGAAGGAACTAATTGGCAACGAGATATCACCACGAACGATCTTAAGAGCAAGGATAATATCAAGAACTGTTCTACGTGTATATAATGAATTCAGATTAAACAGAGTTAATCGGCTGGAATAGGATGGAACTAATCTAGAAAACCTTGAACTAACATTACAGCGATGAACAACTAGCTTAGTGAAAATGTGTTGAACTCTTTCGAGACCACGGATATCTCTCTCTGACCACACAGGACTGGCGAACTCAAGTATTGGCAAAACATAGCTTTTATAGCAACGTATATATATTGTTTATTACATGAGAGAGATCGGAATATATTTAAAGTGGTACCTATCGCCTTTTTGATTATCAACTCAATATGTAACTTGATTGTGAGATTATCATCGATAAGAATTCCTAGATCTTGCAAGTTGAGATCCTGTAGTAAGGAAAAAATTAGAAAAAACTTCGAACCTTGTGAAGTTCCAGAAATCGAGAAGTCGACTGGGAAATCTTACGAAGACTCGAGAAACTTCCCGGGCTCTCTGCTCCTTCTCGCTCATTCTAGAAAGAAACTTAGTCTGCTCGTTTAATGATTTTGGTTATACCCTGAAAGGATACCCACCTCTTGGTTATACCCTGAAAGGATACCCACCTCTTGGTTATACCCTGAAAGGATACCCACCTCTTGGTGGTTATACCCTGAAAGGATACCCACCTCTTGGTGGGATATATATAGATATATTTATATTTTATCTACATTTTTCAATGCAAAAACAGTTTCCAGAGAATTAATTAACAACTCATAAAGCGTGACATGATGAACATCATTTAAACAGCGGAGAATGAAGTTCTCAAAAGAAAGAACATTTTCTTTTAATCAACAATATGAATATTGAATAACTCAGCCATACTTTCTAAAAATGATGATTTCTCCAGAAAACTTCTAAAAGCAGCGAAAGATGTATTCAGCAAAACTTCTTTAGGTAATTGAGCGAACATACGTGAAACTCTAAGAATGAAAGAATGGAAATGAAAGAATGGAAACGAGGCGCGTTTTTCGTACTTTCTACAAAAATACCGCTAGGGTTTGTACGCGTTGGTTTAACATGTTTAAAGATTCGGTCTCTTTCGATTATTGACAGGTTATTATAAATTTTCCAACCAATTTTCATGTCAGCTTGAATTCTTCTCAAATAAAGGGGCGAAAGATTGAGGCTAGCTAATCTATCTTTGTATGATGGGAGAGAATGTGGGTAATTGGAGTCGGGAAAACAACGATAGAAGACAATGCGTGTAAAGGATTTCGGAACTCTTTCAATCAATTTCATGTCTTTGGCAAAATATGGGTTCCAAAAGCTAGATGCAAATTCTAAGTGAGGTAAGACATATGTTTTAAAACATTTGACAAGTATCTGGGGATCGTCGATAGAAACTACTCGAAACAGAGAATACATTCCTGCCGTTGCTTTGGAGACCCTGTCAGTTACTCCTTGGCTTCGACGGAGAGACGGTACGATTTGGATTCCGAGATCCCGCACTTCTGAGGAAGGGGTCAGAGGAGGAACATCGTTGATTTTGTAGGCTGGGTGGAGAGTGCGAGAGCCTATGTGCAGATGAGTGCTCTTAGATGAAGAAAGAGTGAGATCATTAGAATTGCACCAATCATATACAGCATTCAAAGCCAATTGTAATTCATGACAGCGTTCAACGAAGTTTTCTTTCTTGTACGAAACATAAAACTTAACATCGTCAGCGTATGCTTGGTAACACACGTTCGGAAATGGTTCAAGAACGGAATTTAGATCAGATATGTAAAGAATAAAGAGAACGGGACCAAGAACCGATCCTTGCGGAACGCCTGATATGACTGGACGGGGAGTGGACATCTTGTCTCCCATACGGACAGAAAAAGTACGATTAGTGAGAAAAGATTCTAGCCAAGAGAGTAAGGGATCGGATATGCCGTAATGAGAACATTTGTAGAGAAGTTTGATATGCTGACAGTGTCGAACGCACGTGAAAAATCTAAATAGATAACATCGACAGTAGAGCCCTCACTAAGCGAACGACTCCAATCATCTTCACAAGCTAGCAAATTGCTAACTACAGAGGCATTCTTCCTAAAACCATGTTGATTCACAGGCAAAATGTTGTATCGACTCAAGTGCTCAAAAATAGTTGATCTAACTAATCTCTCCATCGTATTAGAAGCAGGTGAGAGAATAGCAATAGGTCTATATGAAGAGGGTATAGATGCATTCTTGCCTTGTTTCGGAATGGCTGTCACTAAAGAATGTTTCCAGATAGTGGGATTCGAACCAGTGTCCATACAAATATTATAAATGTGAGCCAAAGGAAGAGCAATAGAAGAAGCACATTTCTTGAATATAAGTTGAGGAATATCATCTGCCCCATGGCTGCCAGAATATTTCAGTTTAGAAAGAAAACGTTCAACTGTGGAAGGGAGAAACAATGAAGGACACATCTTAGGAGTGATGCGAGGGCAATACATAGGGGGAGGCAAGTGATTATCATGAGTGAAAGAAGATGCTAAATCGGATGCTAAAATTTCACATTTCTTACTAGAATCTACTGATATGTGACCAGATTGGTCAATGAGTTGGAGCGGAGGGGAAGGTTTAGGTCTTGTCAGAGAGGCGATATGCTGATAGAGATTCTGTGATCGAGATAATTTGGCCTTCTGGCAACTTCTACTCCACTTGTTGATTTGTTTCAATAGATCACAACTTGCTTTGTTATAGAGTAAACGAACAGCAGGAATACGTATGTTACGAAAGAGAGCATCGCGATAGGCGATAAGCCTACATATATGGGGAGGAAAAACAAAATTAGAAGTGCGAGGAAAACGACTAGGAACATGTATAGAGATGGCTTCTTTAAGGATGGAAAGGAAACGTGAATATAGATCATCTACTGAATGGAAAAGATCGAAAGAAGCTTCTTAATTAATAGCGGAAAGATGTGCATTAAGAGCATCAAAATCGGTTATGCTATAGTCAGGCACAAGGTTCGGAGAATGGAGCATAGCAGATGAATTAATTAAACATTCAAGTCCTGAGTGGTCACAAGACGGAAACGAAGGGATTACCCGACAATTAGAGAAAAGAGACGTCTGAGAAGTAATAAGCCAGTCAATACATCGATTAATTCGGGTTGGTTGTCGACAGAGGAAAGACAAATCTAGTGAAGTAACCATATCATTTAAAACATGATCTGAGGGAGTATTGGGGGGAGATAGAGCATCACAATTGAAGTCTCCTACGAGAACATACGGGTAATTAGTGGAAGAGAAAATATCCGACAAGAGATCACAAAAGGAATGGGTTTGCTCGGTTGTAAAATGAGGTGGCCGATAACAAACAACTAAACGGAAGAAGATATTTGAGAGTAAAATGTTAATTGCGGTAATTTCATCCCGAGAAGTGGTGAAAGAAGCTTTTGTGAAAGTAATATAGTCTCTGATGACAATAGCGACACCACCGCCTCGAGAGTCGCGGTCTTTACGAATGATGATGATGTTATATGGTAAGGATCCAATTATTTCACTGTCAGCTATTCTAGAACTCAGCCACGTCTCAGATAGAGCTACAATATCTGGCTGTCTATTTTCTAAAAATAGGCGAAATACGTCTAGCTTATTACGAACGGAACGCATATTGTAATAGAAAAACTTGAGAGAAGAAATAGGACCTGGACATTTTATCAGTTTGACCGGAGGGGGGCTGTGGCTGTAGATGACCGAATTGATCGTGTGGACGCAGGTCCAGTCGTAGTACGGGTCCGACGAGAAACTCGTAGGGCATCCGCTTCCGCTCGTGACATCAGGCTTCCATCGAAGATGACAACATCTTTTCCTTCAGCGATCAGTTTTCTTTTCTCTTGTCGAAGCAAGTACTCTTGCTCTCTCATCTCTCGAGTCAGACTTGGCCGTATGTATATGGATTTGAAACGAGGGTTGTGACGTAGCGAAGTCGTCTGGCTGAGGAAGTGTCTCTGGTGGGTTTTCGTCGGGAAGATCACTTTGAGAAGTCTTGGATAGGTCTGATCGTTTCTTCTGATGCCCATGCGGAAGTGAGCTATCCCTGATACAGCAACTCCTGCCGCGTCCAGTAGAGAGCTTATAAGGGCGTCATCGTGGGCAACACGGACTGAGGGTGAAGAAGAAGGATTCGAGTGTTCTGGGGCGCGTTCAATCATCACGGAGCGGAGACGTTTGTCTTCATCTATTTCATGACGAATAGTCTCAACAGTGACTTTCTGTTGAGATTTCTCTGCCAAGATTTTGACCATCACTGTAGAGCATGTCTTCAGGAGCAGAAGAATATGGGACGGTAAAGAGGGCTTGTCCAGATCTTCTTCAGCTCGAATGCAAGTCTGGAGGGTGTTGGCAAGATCTTCGGCGCCATCTTGAGGAGAAGAAGAGTCCATTGGTTGACGGTGGCTGGTCATAGTTGAAGATGAATTGAGATAGGAATGAAAAGGAAAATTGTTGAATTGTCCAGTTGGCACTGAGAAATCAATTCGACCGCTTCTTATGAGTTAAGAGACGTGTATGAGTTAAGAGACGTATATATATATATTTTATCTACATCTTTCGATGCAATAAGGCACTAATTTAATTACAATTGAAAATGAGTAATGAATA
This sequence comes from Allodiplogaster pararmata, assembly GCA_964056735.1. Taxonomy (NCBI): domain Eukaryota; kingdom Metazoa; phylum Nematoda; class Chromadorea; order Rhabditida; family Diplogasteridae; genus Allodiplogaster; species Allodiplogaster pararmata. Next base: position 26,073,741 of record OZ057406.1, on the reverse strand, counting down.
GATCAGCTAAAAAATTGTCAAATACAATAACAAAAGCGATACATCAATTTGACTTTAATATAGCGAATTAAACGGGAAAAAACAAACAAACAAAACTATATAAGTAGAACAATTTGAACGACAAAAAAATAAATAAAATAAATAAGTTCTGAATTCATGACGAGAGAAGAGTAGATAGAACACCACTTTTTCATTGGGATTTAAAATATTTCAGGTTCATACTATTAATCAAGTTTCGAGGTAGTTTGCTGAAAAGGCGGGATATTCGCATTCCATAAGAGTTGTTTCTAGCTGTATTCTTGCTACCCTGAACTAATAAGCCATTTATATTAGTTCGCGTTGGAATAGTCTCTTTGAAAAATCGCTTTTTATCTATTATCGACAGTCCATGGAAGATCTTGAAACCCATAACTAAGTCAGAAAATATCCTCCTCTTGGAGAGAGAAACGAATCCAAGGCGGGCAAGTCGATTAGGGTAAGAAGGAAGAGACCTCGTATTAACTTCATTTGCGAAACATCGATGATAAACTATGCGAGTGAATTTCCTTAAAACTTTCTCTATATCATCACAATCTCTTCCATAGTATGGATTCTATATATTCGAAGCATAGTCCAAGTGCGGCATTACATAAGTTTTAAAGCACTTGACCAGTATACCAGGATCATTAACAGTTACCGCACGGAGCATAGCATACATTGCTTTGGATGCCTTTTTAACTCGGTCTGCTACAGCCTCTTTCCTACGCAAAGAAGAAACTATTTGTATGCCCAGGTCACGTATCTGAGATACATATGAAATGGAAACATTATTTATACTGTATGAGGAATATAAAGATCGACCTCCAATGTGAATATGGAGAGACTTGGATGGAGAAAGAGATAGTTGGTTAACTAAACACCAATCGAATACGGAATCTAATGCTGATTGCAGCTCTCGAGTTCGTTCGCCGTATGAGTTCTTATCATAAGAAACATAAATCTTGAGATCGTCTGCGTATGCTTGATAACGAATATTAGGAAAGTTCTCTAGTACCTCATTTATATCGGATATATACATAGTAAAAAGAAGTGGCCCCAGGACAGACCCTTGGGGCACACCCGATGTGGCATTCATTGGATCAGAAGTGACATCACCCATACGCACAGAGAAAGATCTATTTGTTAAAAAAAGACTCAAGCCAAGAAAGGAGAAGAAAGAAAAAAAGACGTGTATGAGTTAAGAGACGTGTATGAGTTAAGAGACGTGTATGAGTTAAGAGACATGTATGAGTTAAGAGACGTGTGTGAGTTAAGAGACGTGTAAGTTAAGAGACGTGTATGAGTTAAGAGACGTGTATGAGTTAAGAGACGTGTATGAGTTAAGAGACGTGTATATACGATCTCCCTTGATATGGGATGCAGACTCGATCTGATAGGCATGCCTGCTACTCGGTGAAACTCTTACGCTCTTTGTTTATGTCTTACCTGTGCATTTATTCATACACATATTACAACCTTTAAAGTCAAAGCTGGGAATCTAGCCCATCACTATATTTTAACGTTCTTTCAAAATGCAACGGCTCACCAATGAACTGGCAGCTGATGTTAGAGATTCTGTACTTTGCTGATTTATCTGGAAAAGTGTAAATACTGAGGAAGTTCAAGAGTAAATGGCAAAATGACTTATAGAGTTAGTTCGGAAGCAAAATGACTTATAGAGTTAGTTCGGAAGCAAAATGACTTATAGAGTTAGTTCGGAAGCAAAATGACTTATAGAGTTAGTTCGGAAGCAAAATGACTTATAGAGTTAGTTCGGAAGCAAAATGACTTATAGAGTTAGTTCGGAAGCAAAATGACTTATAGAGTTAGTTCGGAAGCAAAATGACTTATAGAGTTAGTTCGGAAGCAAAATGACTTATAGAGTTAGTTCGGAAGCAAAATGACTTATAGAGTTAGTTCGGAAGCAAAATGACTTATAGAGTTAGTTCGGAAGCAAAATGACTTATAGAGTTAGTTCGGAAGCAAAATGACTTATAGAGTTAGTTCGGAAGCAAAATGATTTATAGAGTTAGTTCGGAAGCAAAATGACTTATAGAGTTAGTTCGGAAGCAAAATGACTTATAGAGTTAGTTCGGAAGCAAAATGACTTATAGAGTTAGTTCGGAAGCAAAATGACTTATAGAGTTAGTTCGGAAGCAAAATGACTTATAGAGTTAGTTCGGAAGCAAAATGACTTATAGAGTTAGTTCGGAAGCAAAATGACTTATAGAGTTAGTTCGGAAGCAAAATGACTTATAGAGTTAGTTCGGAAGCAAAATGACTTATAGAGTTAGTTCGGAAGCAAAATGACTTATAGAGTTAGTTCGGAAGCAAAATGACTTATAGAGTTAGTTCGGAAGCAAAATGACTTATAGAGTTAGTTCGGAAGCAAAATGACTTATAGAGTTAGTTCGGAAGCAAAATGACTTATAGAGTTAGTTCGGAAGCAAAATGACTTATAGAGTTAGTTCGGAAGCAAAATGACTTATAGAGTTAGTTCGGAAGCAAAATGACTTAGATTTTTAGTTTATTCATCCATGCAATTAACTTATTCTTCAAAACAGATCATTGAAGACCACTAGAAAAATATTTTTCCTTGCTACATACGTATTCATGTTGTCCTGTATATGCATAATCTGAGAAAAGCAGTTTTGGATGGGAATGGAGAATGGATAATTGGAAAGAATGGATAGATGAAAACTACAATAACTGGAGTAAGGAATGAAAGTATCAATGAATGAATTATCAAGTGAGTGAGGAATAAATAAAATAATTGTGGGCAAACCGGAATGATGGTGCATATTCTGCTTTCTTCAGGAGCCTCCTCATCTATGCGAAGGACGTCACTTTCGGAGACTGAATTTCATTCAAAAGTAAATTTGAGTTTTTTTTGTTTGTCAAAGGTCAGCTTGATGTTGCTGGCACTACTTACATTTATAAGTTATTTTGAAAAAAAGTAAAACAAAAACTTAAACTAAAAGGAAGATTAACTAGAAAGATGTCTTCAATATTGATTCATATTCTTGGATAAAGAGATACACGAAAGACTAATAATCTTCCTCGCACTTGTTCCCGCCTCGCGGCAGGGTCCCCTGAGATGCAAGACAAGCTATCCTGGTAGAACCAGTGGCTGCCCGCTAGGTCACTGCTAGTGTGTGTAGCAGAAGTGGGGAGAGTCAAAAAATACACCAAGATAAGATATTCAGAAGATACACCAAAGACTATTCAGTCAAATTCATTTATCTGTCTTATAGATAAGAAATATACAGAATCCCACAGAGAAATACTCGGTTCATTAAACTACTGAGCGGATAACCGATGCTCAGTAAAAAAGCGACGATTGAACTTTTTTCGCAGTAAAAGATGCACTCACGCCTTTTAATAGTTTTATCAATTACTTTATAGTTATAGTTTTATTAAATCGATAGTTCAGTTTTATTCTGTTTTTTGTTGAGTGTAATTAAAATTATCAAACGACTGAATTAATATCTATTGAAAAATTACCAAAAAAAATACCATTAATTCATCAAAACAGGAACTGGGCGATCCTATGTCAACTGGATGATAATTTATTCTTTGCTACTTCATTTGTCTATCTCAAAAGACAATTGATTTAGCAAAGAATTTCTTAAAATACTGCCGCCCGCCTATCAATATGTCTTCTTCTTCTTCTTCTTCTTAGCGTTGTCCCGCGCCGGCCGAGGTCGGAGTAGGGTCCGCTGTACGGCTTCTAGCTCTCCAGAAACATCTGTCCGTTGCGTCTTCCGAGTGGAGTCTTGCAAGGCGCAGGTCTTGGTTGAGCGTATCCATATATCTTGTCTTCGGTTTGCCTCGAGGGCGTTTGCCTGGTACTTCCATGTCAAGGGCGTGTCTTGCGATGTTGGTCGCGTCTCTTCGCATCACGTGTCCATACCATCTAACTCTCCCTTCTCGCATCTTGTCTTGTATTGGGGCGACGCCGAGTCTCCCTCTCACAATCGTGTTACGCACACAATCTAGGCGAGTCAGTCCTAGTGTCCAGCGTAACATTTTCATCTCATTCGTGTGGATAATGTTCTCGGTTATACGCGTTGTAGGCCAGGTCTCCGTCGAATAGAGAAGCACGGGACGGATTGCTGTTTTATACATCTTTCCGCGTATGCCAGCTGTGATATTCCTATCACAGAGGACACCTGCAGCTTCTCTCCATTTCATCCAAGCTGCATTTACTCTTTGGCGTGCCGCTGCATTTGTTGACGTGTCTGAGGAGATGACAGAACCAAGGTACTTGAATTCGGAGGTCTTCGGGAGCGGTTCACCGCTGATGTGAACAGTTCCCGTCGTTTGCACTCCGATTTCCTGGTACTCGGTCTTCTTGATGTTGAGGCGTAAGCCATGCCTACTAAGAGCGTCATTCCATTCTTGGGTGCGTTTCTCGATTTCGGCACGTGTAGGAGCAGCAAGGAGAATGTCGTCGGCGTATGCGATGGTTGACGGAGCCGGAGTCAGTAGAGGACGCGTGACGGTATCCATAACCAAAATGAAGAGAAGGGGAGACAAAGCACTCCCTTGGTGCACTCCAACGTTTACTGCGAATGGCTCTGTGATGCCGACCGGAGTTCTGACAGTACTCTTTGAATCATCGTACATCGCCATTGTCCATCGAATGTACTCTTCAGGAACCTGATGATCGCGCAATGCATATGAAATAAGATCATGGGGGACTCTGTCGAACGCCTTTTCCAAATCGAGGTAGGTCAGATGGAGAGGTGATCTTTTCTCTGCGTGCTTCTCGACGAGTAAACGGAGTGCAAATATTGCATCTGTTGTGCCTCTTCCGTTCACAAACCCGCATTGCTGAGCTGGAATATCGACGATATCTCGTATGCGTGAATCCAGTATCCTCTCAAATATCTTCATAGTGTGGTTGAGAAGGCGTATTGGACGGTAGTTGCTGCACACTCTGGCATCGCCTTTTCCTTTGAAGACTGGAACGGTCGTGGAGTAGCGCCAGATATGTGGAATTTGGCCTTGCTTTACGATGGTGTTGAACAGGTGCACGAGATGTGCTAGTCCAACATCACCCGCAAGTTTCCAGGCTTCGGTGGCTATGTCGTCCGGTCCAGCCGCTTTCCCAGTCTTCATCTTAGAGAGTGCCTTCTTCACTTCCTCGGCCGTGATGGTTGGCACGGGTCCTTGTATGGCGTGGGAAGTAGGGATGGGAGGGTGCTCAAACTCTTGGCCGCTCATTTCTTCGAAATGTTCGCGCCACCTGTTTCTGACTTTTAAAGGGTCAGTGACGAGCTTCCCTTGTTTGTCCCTTATCGTGGCTGCTCTCTGGATGTCCAAGGTGTTGCGGTGTCGAGCCTTGGCAAGCCGATAGATGGCTTTATCGCCTCCTGGTTGGTTCATCTTCTCATAGAGATCGCGGAAGTAGGAGGCTTTTGAAACTGCGACAGCTCTTTTGGCGGCTTTCTTGGCTGAGCTGTATGCAGCGCGGTCGTCAGCCTCATTTGACGTCCTCCATCTCTTGTAGGCATTCTTTTTCGCCTTGATCGCATCCTGAACTTCGGAGGTGAAAAACCAGGTGTCTTTCTCGATTCTTGGCTTTCCGGGTTTCGTCTTTCCGAGGATGCTTGCGGCGGGTGCTCTGATGCTGTCTTCAAGAAGCTTCCAATGTTCATTTATGTCCTCTGGAAACTGCTTGTAGAGTGCAGGAGGGAGTAGATTGCGATGGATGATGTGCATGAGAGAGAGACGTTCTGCTTTCCCAGTCGAGCGCCACCATTTGACACGTGTGCATTCAGGATTACGAGAAGGCTGTTTCTTCGACTTCAATACGCTGTAGTCCATAAAGAGAGGGTGGTGCTGAGATGCAACATGGTCTGATGGAATGACCTTTGCATCTTTCGCGTTCCGCAGCTTTGCTCTCAGGATTAACCAAAAGTCAATTTGACTCTGATTTCTTCCGCTCTCGTATGTGAGTCCGTGAGATCGTCTCTTTTTGAAAAAGGAGTTCACGACTTCTAGATCGCATCGAGCACAGAAGTCAAGTAGCCGTTGACCCTCAGCATTGATCGTTCCGATTCCATGTCCTCCATGTTCCCTCTCCCGACCTTGTCGATCTGAACCGATGTGAGCGTTAAAATCTCCGCCGATTAAGATGTCTTCATCAGACTCTCGGAGTTTGATAACTTCCTCTAGAGAGTCGTAGAAGTTTTCCTTATCAGCGTCGCTACATCCTTGTTGAGGTGCATATGCTGAGACGACAAGGAAGTGATTGTTGGACGAAGAAATTCGGACGGCCATGACTCGATCTGTAGAGCGAATGACTTCGGTTACATCATCAGCAATTTTCGAGGAGAGGATAATGCCAACACCATTTCTTGTTGATGACGTGCCATGGTATATCAGCTTGTATCCGTCTCCTATCGGCTTCGACTTGCTTCCTCTCCATTTCGTTTCCTGTACAGCAGCAATGTCAACCCTTCTTGCTTCTAGCATTGCGGCCAGCTCTCTACTGCGTCCCGTCAGTGTTCCAACATTCAATGTGACAAGGCGAATTTGGGCTGTACGCCGCGCAGACATACCCCGCCCATGGGTAGCTGCCTGTCCTCGCATATTTGACGGTCCTAGCGGACAAGGTAAGACCGCGTCGCTTCCGGGGGACGCCCTAGCTTTGGTGATATATCTTGAAGAAGAAGCCATGGTTTACAACAAGGGTATTCATGCGATCGGCCTGTTGAGTGGATGGTCAATCCAGCCTGGCATCGCGGAACGTGTTTGTCGGGAGTTCCTGCTAATCCTTGACCGTAGAAAAGCAGAAGATTAATCGAAAAGACGCCTCGACTCGTGTGGCCTGGACTAACCCCTCTCCGCCTGGCCAACTGGCGGATAGAACCACTGCCGGAAGTGGACTCGTCCAAAGGGGGCCCAATTTTAGCCTCACTCAGAACGTCGTGATTCCGGCAATCAATATGTAATGTACACAAATAAGAGTAAACTATAGCGAGGACACAAGCTGGCCCATTATTTTTCATTCACAACTAGTGATGTGGTTTAAAATTTTTGGCTTTACTGTCACCAATTTGCTGCTAGCCAGCGTAAATGTTTTACCAGTGTTTTTTCTCGATGCTTTCTTTTCTTCTGGTTTTCATTCATTCTTTTATCAAATACCACTCACTTGTTCACTACTCGGTTTTTCGTGGAGACTTGTACAGGGTGTTTCAAAAGTACTGGCACAGTTTTCGCGCGCGCCTCTCGCGCGTTTCATGGATCAATTGACTTGGCAAGACATCACAAATTTTTCTCTAGTCTATGTTGATTATGTATTCGAAATTATAAATTTTTCCCTTTGTTTTGTAGGTGAATAGCGCGTCCAAGTTCAAAACGTTCCGCGATTCGGACTTTAAGTCGTGCGGAACGCAAACCTTCTGAGATCAGTAACATGCTGGATGTTCTCCGTCGAACCATCTACCACACTATCAAGTGTGGAACTCAAGAGAATCGTCCACGCTCCGGTAGACCGGTCACCGCTACTTCTTCTCGTATCACGAAAATTGTCAAGAAGTGGATACAACGCAAAGGGCAGAGAAGCGTGAGGAAAATGGCCGCTGAGCTTCATGTCTCAGTAGCGTCGATGTGGCGAGTCGTCAGAGAAAAGCTCAAGAAGTTTCCCTAAAAGTTCCAAAAAAGACATGGCATGACTGAAGCTCAGAGAAAAGGAAGACGGGAAAATGCCGCTTGCTACTGGCGAGGGCCGAAAACGGAGACCACTTGACAACGGTTTTCTCAGATAAGAAGCTTTTTTACAGTAGAGGCTCATTACAACCGCCAAAACTCCAGAATACTCACGGAGAGTTCACAGCAAGCGAACGGTGCAGGTCGCGTCATCGAATGGAATTCTCATCCTGCACAAGTCATGGTTTGGGCGGAAGTCTCCTCCAGTGGTCGCACTCCTCTCGTTTTTGTGCCGAAAGGCGCCAAAATCGGTACTAACGCGTACATTGATGAAAATCCTTGAGAAGCATCTTCTACCTTGGTCCCAGGCTCACTTCAAAACCAACAACTGGACTTATCAACAGGACGGTGTCCCAGCACACAGAGCCAAGAATACTCAAGAGTGGTGCAGACATCATCTGTCCGACTTCATACCGGCCAATGAATGGTCGGCTAATAGCCCCGACCTCAATCCACCCGACTTCTCCATCTGGGCTATTTTGGAGGCAAAGGCTTGTGCAAAATCTCACAAAAAAGGAAGCGCTTAAAGTCTCCCTTACCCGAGCATCGGGCGCTATTTCACAAGAGACACTGCGGGCAACCATCGAGGCATACCCTCGTCGTCTCAAAGCTGTTATTAAGGCCAAAGGAAATCATTTGAGTGACTGTTGTAAAACATAATTGTTGAAGTTGTTGATAAACATTTTTAATTATATTAACCTGATTCGCTGAAAAATGAAAATAGAAGGTAAAATCTTTGTGCCAGTATTTTTGAAACACCCTGTATACTCGTTTTTTTTTTCTTTTCCGACTAAGCATTTTTAAATCTTACCCAAAAAGGCTCTGCCTTGCTTCAGAGATTGAACTTTGGTAAAGAAGGCTCGTGTCGTTGATGCGGCGCTAGTAATTGACTCAGTTGCTCATATTAGAGTATAGCTCCAAGTCTGCTGATTTTGAGCCCTTATATGCCTCTCACAATGTCTAGTCCTACAAATATTACTCCAGAGAGTGCAACATATTACTTGCTTCATTGAAAAGATGCAGGAGTCGAACACTCAGGCTATCAATGCTTTGAGAGATTTATTTACGCAACAAACAGCGATTTCGATCGACTTGAACGCAACCCTTTCTAGCCTGGTTTCCTCGGTGAATAACTTGTTTTCAACCCATTCGGGTTTTCCTCTATGCTTGACAATTCAACTGCCGCCCCCATGTACTTTGGAGTGGTCGCTTCGGCTGTCACGAGATCTCTCGCCAGTCACACAGAAGCGCAGGATAAAACAACAGGCACAGTTCTGCTGAGCATCGCCGAAGCAGAGACTGAGAAAGAAACGGCTAGACAAGACGAAACTTTTCTCGCAACAATACTGAATGTAGCTAACAATACTCAACTTACCACTTATGACTTCAGAGGTTAAGTTCAATATGAAGCATTTCTCTATTCACAAACTCTGTTCCAGCTGCTCAGGAACCGCAGGTTTTCCAAGGACCACATCAAAAGAAAAAGCGGGGGAGCGTGGCCGTGGCCGTCTCGTAGTCAGTTGACTATATCAATCATCAATTCCGGTAGCCACGCGAACAACAACTCGACCAAAACCGCTTCGGTAATATTGAATGCTCTCGCAAAGATTGTAGCAACGGATTTAAACGAGTCCCTCGCAGCGATAACAGAGTCAGCCACCAATTCGAACCCATCGAACCCTACGAGACCATAGTGATTGTAAACAGCAGTTGCATTTTTCTAACATAGTCTTTCATTTTTCTAACATAGTATTCTCATAAACATTAGATCAGTGGCTTACAAAATGAACACCGTAAAGTGTCTCTAAAAAGTCTAAGGCAAGTTTAATAGCGCTTACAGAAACGTGGGCTGATCCGTCAGTTATTCAAGACTCCATGCTATCATTGAATAAAGAATTTGATGTTTTCGGTTAGGGTAGAATAAGTGACAACGAGAGAGTTGGAGTGACTATTCTTGTTCACAACTCATTGAACGCCGCTATACCATTCACTAAGAGTTTCTCCATCTATTGTCAACTTTCAGTGGCACAAGAGATTGGAGAACAAAGATTTCATCAGCTGCGTCTTGATTGATTTTTAGCGTGCGTTTGACGCTTTTCCGATATCCCTGCTCATGAAAAAAGCGTCAACCTTCAAAAACGGCGGTTGTCTTTTGAAGTTTATCGAACACTTCCTAACCAGCTTAGAGCAGTTTGTTCGCGTGAGTGATTCAAAATCATACCAGACCCCCATTGGGTAGTTCCCCAAAGTAGTTGCATAACCCTTTGCTGTTCCTGCCGTACATCAACGATTTTCCTGACTCCAACCTGTATGATTGTGTAGTATCTATGTACGCGGACAATGTGAAAATTTCAACCGTGAACAACCCTCTTCTTCAACAAGCAATAGAAGCTGTAGCTTTATGATCTCGAGCTTGGGGACTATCCATATTATCATGAAAACTGGTAGTTATTCGTCTTGGTAACAAGCATCCCCCGTACTCGTTTCTCCCCGACAACACCATTCTACCAGAGTTGGAAACCGTAAGAGATCTGGGCGTAATATACTCGAAGGAACTTCTATTTTCCAACCATATAGAGAACATTTTCCAAAAAGCGAGCTCAATATGTGCGTTTATTTTACGTACTTTCAAGTCGAAGAACCTTAACTTGTACAGAACGTTTTTCATCACCTACATGCGACCTCAGTTGGAGTACTGCTCTGTTATCTGGAATCCTCATATCAAGAGACGTAGATCTCATCGAAAAAGTTCAAAGATCTTACACTAAACAACTAGTAGAGCTAATCTCCAACTGTATTGTATTATGAAGATCGTGTACAGCAGCTACAGTTAACTCTTTTCGAGCACCGGCGTAAACATGAATTTTTCAAAATTGTTAAGGGTATTTTTTCTATTCGCCTCTTCGCAATTCAACAACAAGGTCACACAGCTAAGCCCTGAATGTTCCAAGTTTCAATATTGTCTCGCACTCTAACATTCTACGTGAAAGAGTTTTCGATACCTGTAATAATCTCAATATCCTTGTTTTGAATGCCGACTCAGTTCATATCTCATTTGATTGAGTTTCTTTATAACCATGTATATTCGAGATGTAAAATCTATAAAAACCTATTCAGTTTAAATTATGAAATCTAATATTAATATAAAATTAATCTCAATATTTGTTGGAAATTGCAGATATTGCGCTAACGATTTCACACCTATTATCTAAAAAATCTCAGCACTTTAAAAAGCAATAAGTCTTTCGATCTACATCGTCGTAAGCTGCCTTCAACTCTATCTACATCGTCGTAAGCTGCCTTCAACTCGATCTACATCGTCGTAAGCTGCCTTCAACTTACGAGATATCCCTTTTTTTCTCACTTTGATGACCAAAATGATAAGCTTGGGCCAATATTTTTTAGCCTGAATTCATCCTCCTGTCTCATCCAAGATCAGCCCGTTGCGATAAAGTACATATATGAGATGTCAATACATATATGAGATGTTTATACATATATTAGATGTCAAAAATGATTTGATTTCATTTTAGTTTACCATTTTCTTTCCTCTGTGCTTTCCTCTTGGCGAACCAGGCCGCGAGAGACTTCTGGTACAAGACACAGCAGTCCGGTCTGGAAGGGTATCGACCGTCGAAGGAAGAGCTCGCGCTGAGCGCTGTGCGATCTTTTTATTATTTATATATATCTTTTAATTTGAGGGCATGTACAAATGTATTTTTAAATAAATAAAAAAAACGCCTGAATTAATAAATGAGTTATTATTAGTCGATTAGTGATTTCAGCTTACGACTAAAACATGATGATAAAATAATGAACAATGATTAAAGGAAATCACACTGACAAAGTGACAATAGTTTAAAAACAATTTAAGAATTTCAGAAAAGTAATGACAATGATTCAAAAAACTTACTGAATGCTGATGATTGAATGGAAAAACCTGAGAAGCAGTGATTAAATAACCCTATGACTATGTAGAAATGAGTAAATGACAATTATTGAGCTAGTTGTTAAAGTATGCTCACTTATTGACAGCAGCGCATGACTAAATGACATTAATTTAAGGAAGAGTGACACTAACTCAACGATGAATGAAACGACTCAATAATGAACTGACGATTAACAGGAAGAATATCTGAAGCGAACGAGAGGAGGCTTTCTTGAGAAGCTTGAAGGCTCAACCGAAGCGAACTCGTTCCCTCAAATAAATAGTTGCACTTACCGATTGTACTTACCGAGAGTTAGAAAGCGACATCTGTTAACAGAAATTATAACTAAGCTGTGTATCCGAACGTACAAAAGCTATTATCCCGGATGAATTGTAATACATCTGTCTTTATTCCGCAGAGAGCAAGTGTTTTACCTCTGTCTTTCCAAGAGCAGAAATCCGTCCGTACAGTTAAGTATGAGGTTTACTGCCCTTTTTTGTTTTCGGCTTTTCTTATTTTTAGGATGAGATAAAATACTATGAGTTTTTACGACTCTGTGCATTGCTCTCTGTGAAATGGAGAATTGTTCGCAGTTCTCATCTGTTAAAAAATTTGAAAATACTTAAATAATTGGAAATACTTAGTAGCCTAGCAGCCAAAAAAATCTTTTGCCTGCCTGAAGTTGACTAGAAACCCAGTTAGACCTCTTTTTAACACCCAAAAAGAGCTGCCGAGCCTTCAATTCCGCATTGAAAAGTTGATGATAGTGCATTTTTTGTTGTTGGATGTTCACACTAGTGCGAGCTAGTTGAAAAAATCTTGAGAGTTTCTACAGTGAGAAAAGATCGAGCTGAGACTAGAGGGAACTACAGGGTGCGTAAAAAGTATTGCAACACGGATTTTTTTAATTTTTTAAATTTTATTTATACCTTTATCGCCAAAGGATAACTTTTTCAATGTTATCACTAACATGGTGGACAGAGAGGGTTTCGAGTTAACTTGGGAAGAGGAATAAGCAACTGTGGCGTTGCGCTGAAGAGTCCAAATAAGACCGTTCACCTTTTCAACCTCATATTTCCATAGAGTCCTCTGAATCGGAGTTGGAGTAGAATACCAGTAGCTTTGTTAGTAGTCGAAAATAGACGAATCAAAATGAAAGGTCGTGGACGCGACCGGCATTCTTGCTTGAATAAGGAAAGAATGAATAAGGAAAGAATGGATATTGATCCATATCTTGGTTTTCATAAAATCTATGAAATGGAAATCAACAGGTTTTATTCATAGCACCGGTATGTATGATTTGTATAAAATTCATTCGAATCGGCATCCATGTTCACGAATGACAGCACGAAGTCTGCCTTGGTACTGGTCGACGCATGCGCGCAAGTAATGCGGAGAGAGAGAGTCCCAGTACTTCTTGAGATCGTCTTTGAGGGAATCCAAACTTCGGTGGGCGGTAGCACACACTTTGGCCTGCATTTCGCCCCAGATCGCGTAATCTAGCGGGTTGAGATCGGGTGACGACGCGGCCCATTCTTCCTTTGCGAAGAAGGTGGGTAGCGAGAGTTTGCATCACTCTTGAACGGTTTTGGCAGTGTGTGAAGGGGCTCCGTCCTGCTGCAAGACGTAGTGGCCTCCGGTGAAGTGGGCATCTGCCCAGGGTTTCAGAGTATCTTGGAGGATGGTTTTCAGGTAGACGTGACGGTCAACCTTGACGTGGGGCTCGATGAAGACGAGTGGACTTTTGCCGCTGAAGCAGATCGCTCCCCAGACTGCGCTGGATGTTGTGTCCGGTTCACGATTCTGCTTCCAAGGTCTGCCAGCGTAGGTGTCTTAGTCAATACGCGCACATTCTGGCTGTTGAAGGCAACTTCAGCGGTGAAAAGCTTCTCGTCGCTGAAGATGGTGCAGTGCATCTCACCCTTGCGCGCTCGAGCCAACAATGCGCGCGCTTTCTTCGTTCTCGCAGCTTTATTTTGGTCGCTGAGCAGCGCACGCTTCCTGCTCCGATAAGACTTCATACCGAGCACGTTGTGAACAATGTTCCTCACTGATCCCTCCGAAATCTGGAGTTCGCGGCCCATTTTTCGCATGCTTCTCTACGGATTCCGGACGATGCGGTCTCTGATCTTCTTCACGTATTTTCGGCCAGTTACCGTCGCAGGGCGTCCTTTCCGATGACGATCCTCAGTGCCTCCGACCTCCTCGAGACGTGAAATGGCCCGATGAACAGTTGATAGGTGCAGTTTCAGAAGACGAGCGATGTCTGCGGGAGCTCGGTTTTGTGTGTGTATGGCGATGATCGCGGTGCGCATTATGTTGGCGGCCACCATACCCTTCAAAGTTAACGGATTGTAACGAATTTTGGAAACAATACGCATAAAACATTGGGGAAAATAAAAACACCTCAACATAAGGTACAGTACAGTTCAATTTGAGTGTCCGCTTGGTCAAACTTTGTTGCAATGCTTTTTACGCACCCTGTAGTTAGAAGAAGTGAATTGAGCTCAACCCAGTGTGTGAAAAAGAATGCGAGAGAGCGGCAAAAATGAAGTATCTTCTCTCTATATTGACGAGAGAAGAAATTTCATATAAAATAGACTAATTAATTGTTCTTTTATCTTCTATTTTTCAATAGTTTGCAAGTTTTCAGAGTACGTACTCTAAAAAATGAAACAAAAAAAGTTTTTAAAGTACACATAGACGTACATAGCAAGTACACGTAGAGGTACATAGCAAGTACACGTAGAGGTACATAGCAAGTACACGTAGAGGTACATAGCAAGTACACGTAGAGATACATAGCAAGTACACGTAGAGGTACATAGCAAGTACACATAGAGGTACATAGCAAGTACACATAGAGGTACATAACAAGTACACGTAGAGGTACATAGCAAGTACACGTAGAGGTACATAGCAAGTACACGTAGAGGTACATAGCAAGTACACGTAGAGGTACATAGCAAGTACACGTATAGGTACATAGCAAGTACACATAGAGGTACATAGCAAGTACACATAGAGGTACATAGCAAGTACACGTAGAGGTACATAGCAAGTACACGTAGAGGTACATAGCAAGTACACGTAGAGGTACATAGCAAGTACACGTAGAGGTACATAGCAAGTACACGTAGAGGTACATAGCAAGTACACGTAGAGGTACATAGCAAGTACACGTAGAGGTACATAGCAAGTACACGTAGAGGTACATAGCAAGTACACGTAGAGGTACATAGCAAGTACACGTAGAGGTACATAGCAAGTACACGTAGAGGTACATAGCAAGTACACGTAGAGGTACATAGCAAGTACACGTATAGGTACATAGCAAGTACACGTAGAGGTACATAGCAAGTACACGTAGAGGTACATAGCAAGTACACGTAGAGGTACATAGCAAGTACACGTAGAGGTACATAGCAAGTACACGTAGAGGTACATAGCAAGTACACGTAGAGGTACATAGCAAGTACACGTAGAGGTACATAGCAAGTACACGTAGAGGTACATAGAAAGTACACGTAGAGGTACATAGCAAGTACACGTAGAGGTACATAGCAAGTACACGTAGAGGTACATAGCAAGTACACGTAGAGGTACATAGCAAGTACACGTAGAGGTACATAGCAAGTACACGTAGAGGTACATAGCAAGTACACGTAGAGGTACATAGCAAGTACACGTAGAGGTACATAGCAAGTACACGTAGAGGTACATAGCAAGTACACGTAGAGCGAGAAAGTCGATCATGGTTTGAACATAAAGTCTCAAGGTTCTCAATTCCTGGTAGTACATCTTGAGAACTAGAAATGAAAAAAACGGGGAGAAAGACGATCACTACCTACTTCGGCAAAACATAGGAATAACGCGTTATTTTCATTTAATTTCCTAACAAATCTCGACCCAGTTAAGTTTTAAGAAAAAACACGCCGCAAGGTTTGGTAACGAGAATGTATGAAATAACATCTAACAAATTAACGATTGCAGAAAAAAAATTGGAAAAAAGTTAAAGAAAATTCCTCCTGACTACGCGAGACAAGTTTATACACCAAAAACGGGTCTGCTGTAAAGTGGATCTGAAGCTTCACATTTTTAACTGCAACACATTGCGAAATGCACAACAATTGATTTTAGAAATTTTTTTTTCTCATTTCAGTAAAAAGAGATAATCACCATCCACAAACTGAAAGAAAAAATCTCGAACAAACGGATTGACCAGTAGTTTGAAAGATTTTTTTACAGACCTATTCCAGATTGAAAGAGTAGAAAAAAACGAAAAATTAAAGTTTAAAAACTTTTTTCGTTTCATTTTTTAGAGTACGTACTTTGAAAACTTGCAAACTAATGAAGAATAGAAGATAAAAGAACAATTAATTAGTCTATTTTATATGAAATATCTTCTCTCGTCAATATAGAGAGAAGATACTTCATTTTTGCCGCTCTCTCGCATTCTTTTTCACACACTGGGTTGAGCTCAATTCACTGCTTCTAACTACAGGGTGCGTAAAAAGCATTGCAACAAAGTTTGACCAAGCGGACACTCAAATTGAACTGTACTGTATCTTATGTTGAGGTGTTTTTATTTTTCCCCAATGTTTTATGCGTATTGTATCCAAAATTCGTTACAATCCGTTAACTTTGAAGGGTATGGTGGCCGCCAACATAATGCTCACCGCGATCATCGCCATACACACA